>OY288239.1:86139096-87339096 GCA_958450325.1 Agrostemma githago | reverse complement strand
TAACTAGACCTATTTGACTAAGTGGGTTCTGATCAAAAAATTCCCGGATGAAAGCCTCAACGTATTTGGCAACAACTGCCATTCTGCTTGGTCGGAAATCCATCTCTGATGCTGCCTGAGAAGACAAATTTGCTGTTACAACCATAAATCACAGAAACTGAAAAGGGTGCAAGACTGCAAATACTCCCTCCGTTCCAATGAATTGTTTGTCTTTCCTTTTGGCACCAAGGTTAAGGGAACCAATGAGGGGGTGACATGTAGAACAAAACTCATGAGAATGATCAAATTGCATATAAAAAACATTCCTAAAATAGAAAGGCAAACAATTCATTGAGACATCCCAATATGGAATAGGCAAACAATTCATTGGGACAGAGGGAGTAAACAACTAAATCTGCTCCACGAGCCCTGGAACCGAATCAGTCAAACCAAGCTTAAACCAAATCCTGACCCTAGCTTGACCCAATTGAGCCGAGCTTATTACAGCTTGAAACGATAGATAGATCTCATTTGGGCTAATGAATACGGAGTAACTATATGAAGTGTTCTATAACAATATTAGGGCTCGTTTGGTTCACCATGGGTAGATGAAGTTACCGAGAACTTAAATTCACGTGAATTTGTATTCCATGGGAATTACAAAAATATTGTTTGCCTGTCACATGGGAAATGACTCCCCGTAATGGATTCCCATGAAATGGGCAACCAAACAACTCGATGAAAATGCAATTCATGGGATGATTTTGCACTTCCCGGTAATTAGATGAGTAACCAAACGAGCCCCTAATAGAATGAAAACACACAAAAAGTAAGTAATACCCTTGAAAAATCGAGGACAATATACAAGTAACGAATCAACCCCTTTTGAATCCGAGTGGCACTCAAAGCAGAAGAGATGGAACGAAGTCTTCGACGATACTGTGCGTGGTACAGTGATGTATTATCAACGGCCTGGAGAAGCCCGGATTCATCTTCCTGCAACGATTCCCATGATCTCTCATCAGCATACGTTCTTTCCCATGCTGCCATGTCATTATCCCCGTCTTCATCATCCTCGTCTTCATCTCTATCAGGCCGTTTACCTCTGTTATTGCTCACCTCCCTATGTTCAATGCTGTTCATCATTTCCCACCTAAACATACAGTTCGACATTATTCCATTATTATACAGACATGGCTACATTGATCTTCGAATACCTCTAGCTCAAATGTACCGAAACTGATTAAAATTATCGAGTTTTGCTATGAATTCGTAAAACAATGGCAAGCGAATATAATGAACTCGCTACCCAGAATTTTTGTTTCTAGATTCGGCCATGGCAGTAGAGCATGATACAAATTCCAGCATGCCCGACTACAGCATGCCTATGGTGCTCGGAAACACGGATACGGATACGGATACGTATACGGGTACGAAATTCGTAAAAATGGATACTTTAATTTGTCGGGATAACAGTATCAGACATTCAATTGATGAAATTTTAATCAAAACAAAAGTGCAATTGATGAAAGAACAGAATCTTATAGATATATATATATATATACTGAAAAATGTAGCTTGAATTCGATGAGCGAGAGTGATTGAATGAAGACCCAACCGGGAAAATTGTGAATTTGTGATCGATCGGTTAGAGTGTTGATTTTAGGGTTCGTGAAGTTAGTGAAATTGGGGGGAAAAATTGGAATTGATTAGAG
Organism: Agrostemma githago; assembly: GCA_958450325.1. Classification (NCBI taxonomy): domain Eukaryota; kingdom Viridiplantae; phylum Streptophyta; class Magnoliopsida; order Caryophyllales; family Caryophyllaceae; genus Agrostemma; species Agrostemma githago. The sequence continues at coordinate 87,337,402 of OY288239.1, read as the reverse complement.
TGATTGAATTAGGAGAAGAACTATGTTTAGTTACTTACAGCTTTACTATGAGAGTGAGGACCTAAAGTACTATACTCAAGTTGCAAACGGGTCAACCCGATCAAGTTTGGGTCGGGTCAGTTTTGGGTCGGATCACTTTCGGGTTATAAGAATCGGTTTGACTTCGGTCATTTTTGGAATTTTTTCAGGGATATCGACTTGTTTTCTGTAGTAATAGTCGGGTCAGTTTCAGGTTAGCTTAGAACAGTTCAGGTTACAGGTCAAACTCGGGTCTTCGGTTTAGGTGGATCGGATCAGTTTAGTCAGGTTTAGACCCAAATAAGAACACACGAGTCGCTACAACAAATCAGTAAGATACACGAGTCACTTGGTGTCTTAGGCCCTGTTCTTTTAGACTGAAACTGACTGAACTTAATTTAACTGAAACTGACTGAAATATAGAGACAAAATACGTCTGCTAGAGCTGAACTGAACTGAAACTGACTGAATATAAGTCCAAAAGAACAGGCTATTTACTACTCGTACAGTCGTACTACTACATACTACATATTCATTAGTACTTGTATACAGTTGATGTCAGTACATCTGAAAGAATTACAGGTTTGCATTTACAGTTCCAAAAAAACACAGAACCATCTATCATATTTCCATTTCAGTAGTCGTAGTTGTAGTCGTAGTCGTCAACCAACTGCTGCAGAAAGTTGCATTAGCAGCTGTACTTACTTACTTACTTACTTAACCTTCCTCGAACGATCTTCACGAGACTGTACTTTTTCAGACCCATGTCGTCATTTTCTGATATAACTGATGCAATCATGCACATCGACTTCATACAGCCTTGCCGTCTGTAGCCACTAGCCAGTCAGTCATTCATGGCTATTTCTCCGAAGATGAAGACACCATCATCGGTAGTGATTCTGATTCATCAGTTTGATGATGAGCCGCTTTGGAGCTGCCTGAAGAGGAGGAGGAGGCTTCTTTCTTCAATTTGTGATTGTTATACGCCACGACCCCACCAATCGCTGTCAAATGTGTGTTTTTAGCCTTCATTTAAAAAAAAAAAAAAAAAAAAGGCGGCGGTGGTGGGGGGAAGCGTACCAATTCCGTAACCAAACAAATTGATCAATGTGAGCTTGGTATCGGCAAAGAGAAGGGCAGACAGTAGCACGACAATCCAATCCTTAACCACACCGGCGACTCTAATGGTGAGAGCACTTGTATGAGAGATAACAAGGAAGACGGAGAGGTTGAGTGCAAAAGTACAAAGAGAGTTAAGTATTAGTACAAGAGGCGGAAAACTCCACGTTCCATTTCCGTCCATCTTTGGCTTCTCAAGAAATATCCACGGAATCAAAAGACATAGAGCGCTGCAACCCACAAATCAAATTCAGTTACTATTTGACCCGTTTTAACAATATGACGGATAATCCGTCACAAGGGAGACTAAGGCCCTGTTCTTTTGGACTTATATTCAGTCAGTTTCACTTTAGTTCAGCTCCAGGAGGCATATTTTGTCTCGTCAGTTTCAGTTAAGTTAAGTTCAAGCAATTTCAGTCCAAAAGAACAGAGCCTAAACTGAATAGGGAATCGGGTCAGCTCCATGAGGCATATTTTGTCTCGTCAGTTTCAGTTAAGTTCAGTCAATTTCAGTCCAAAAGAACAGAGCCTAAACTAAATAGGGAATCGGGTTACCTGCAGGGACTGACATAGTACATGATGGATATCGGATTGAGCTTCAGGCCTTTTCGTTTCACGAGGATTTCCATGAAGATCAGCCTTAGGGCTTCCCCGACCACGCCGCCCATTTGGTAGACGACTCCTGCCCAATTGATGTTGATTTCGCCATAAGAGGCGATTACGACCCCGAAGCTTATTATAGACATTATCAACAACATTCTGCAACTCATTATTTCGAGCCCGGCTGCTACTCCTAGGACAAAAACAGCTACTGGCACTGCATGTCTCATGCAAAAGTCACAACAATTAGTTTCTCGAATGATTCACGCAACTGCATGTCTCATTATTACAAGAATACTGTGAATTTAACGATGGTTTGCAAAAGAAAATGTTGGGTGTTCAAATATGATACGGACTCACTGATGGCTTTCAGCATTTGAGCGAATGCTACAGATATGTACAAGTACGCCGTGTTTCCCAACCATAGGGTCATTGCAAACATTGCGCCAATTGGAATGACTGAGGTTGTATATCTGCAATGAAACACGAGATTCAAAAAATGGAGGGAGTAATATGCAAGATCGTTGTCAACGCAATGGAAGTATGGAACAACACAATTCATCTTTCTCACATTTCCAAGGTCATCCCTTCTTCAACCTTCAGGATCTGAGAACGAAGGACAGATTTCGATCAACTATTAAAGCTTAAGTGAAAATCACGAGATACGAGGTTGAGAAAACAGAAACATTAGTTAGACTGAATAATGTGTACCTTGAGAACCTTTGTAAGCACGAAGCATAACACGGACGAGAAAACCATGTGAAGGAGAGTCAATCCGAGAGGATAAGGGAAGTTTATTTCCTTTGACGACAAAACCCACTGCAATTAAACTTAGATGAGCAGCAGAAAAATTACAGCATGCACAAACTGTAAGTCGGAATAAACTGACCTAAAAAAATTAACAGTTCGAAAACAGACTCAAACGTTGATCCTCGACAAACCAGCCTAGGCATGAAACCGTCTCAAACCCTCTAACCCCGCTTACCCGTGAACCAAAATTTTACACTTGGCTCAGCCAAGACCGTGTATGATCACCTCTAATCTCAACCTCGTTCTTGTAAAAAAGCTACCAAACCCCACTATCTCTATCTAAACTTACAGCCTCACGACGGGCCAAGTATCATACGGGTCAAGTATCATATCATGTACTACATGAACCACACAAATGTTTTGCTACTATCGAGACAATGCACGATACTTGACCCGTTATATCTTTAGAAAAACGGATATATCCGTCAAGATCTATTGATGATGGAATCACTCAAATGTCAAATCCTTCCCTGTCAATCAATATCATGTACATGAACAACATTTTGCTAGTATCGAGACAATGTATTATTATTGTCTTTTTCACGATACTTGACCCGTTATAACTTTTAAAAAAAACGGATATATCCGTCAAGATCTATTGATGATGGAATCACTCAAATGTCAAATCCTTCCCTGTCAATCAATCACTTCTCCATTTAACTTGACAATGTATAGTACATATGAACATACAGTATATGAGAAAAAAAACTAGGGAATCACTCAAATCATTCCCTGTCAAATCGAAACTGAATGATTCTCTGAAGAATCCCCATCACTTCATCTCTCCCTATATATATGTGAGAAAATCGAAAACATAGGAACACCGTCTTATCTCAATCTCAATAGAAAATTCGAAACAACCCCAACACTAATATCAGGTTGAATTGTTCTATTACGAAAGCAAAGACGAAATAACAGAACAACCCAGTACACATAATTGAATAATTAAACATGGGTCATGGGTAGATCCGAAATCGATAAAAACAAAGGTGAAGATCAATTGTACAAAAATGGGGGAAATTGAAATTGGTACCTTGTTGAAGAAGATTTGGCCAGCGGAAAGTGAAATGTAAATGAGAAGGTAGATGTAAGTAGTGATTCCTTCATTGCCTGTATTGCTCCGTTGATCCGCCATTAATCTTCTTCTTCTTCTTGCTTAAATCTCAGGTTCGATGTTTGGATTTGAAGTGAGAACACGGGATTTTCTCACTAATGGAGTGAGAGTGTATGAGTTGAGCTAAAAGGTTGGAGTGTGATTCAATTCAAGGACACCTTTATTCGTTTTTGGCAAAACCGATCTGACCCGAATAGATAAAGTGATATGACCTCAACTGTAACACCCGAGCTTTATACTGGCCTTACAGACCAACACGGGTAGGGGTGTTCAAAAAGTGACCCAGACCGGCAAACCCGACCGACCCAGACCGTACGATCCGGTCCACGGGTCTCCAAAAACTTGGTTGTCGGACCGGTCCACACTTAAAAAAATTAATCAAATTTAGTGTATTTTGTCGGTCCAGTCCGTGGGTTTGGAATTTTTGGGTTGCTGGTCCGCGGGTCAAGCCAGTCCGGTCGGGGTTTGGACCGATGAACACCCCTAAACACGAGTCATTTCCAACGCAGTTTGTCCTCGCTCATGCGTATCCCGAAAACCTTTCCAGGTGTTTATAAGAGTCGTGCTTCAAATCACTTTAAGCAGAGCTCATGAATAGAACATGTTCAGACAAGGAATGTTTCATTAACCCAAGATGAATATCTGAGCTGAAGATTCGAGTTTGACTTGTAATCTGAATTAACTCGTTCTAACCCAAAGTGATCGGGATGTTTATTATTATAACAAACGAGTCAAAATACCTAAACAAAATATAAGCAACAAACTCGGAAATGGTCTGACCTGACTTGGCCTGGGTGAACCATTTGCCAGGTGTATCGGTAAGTTAACTGAAAGTCTAAGAGATGAAAAACTCGACTTGAACTTGGCTCGATTGAACCTTTTGTCGGGTGTACTGATAAGCTATCTGAAAGTCTGAAAGATGAGAAATTCGGGGATTTTGTTAAGTTTAGGAGCCGATGAGCTAACTGAAAGAATTGTTTGACAAAATAGTTTAAGTATCAATTGATATTTGATTAAATTACGTTAACAGAGGTTGCTTTGAAATTGTTTCAGTAATTGAATGACCTTCTTTGTTCTCTCTTATCTGCATCCTGAATGGTTTAATCCGTTGGACTTATGATCAAACCTTCCGGTCGTCTTGTTGTTCATCAGTCATTTCTACGCTCTTTTCGCAGAAACGTAAGTATATACTCGGTATGACATTGTGACTCTTATCACCCTACGCTTTGTATGCATCGACAACTGTTGCAGATTCGTAGCACCAACGATGTTGGTACAAACACTTGCGTCGAAAATAATACTCCATCATAATATCTGTTTTAGTACTAGTATATTTTTCGTGGTTTCATTATCTGAGACCGTATTTTTTATTTTATTTTAATTATTTAAATATAAGTAGAATAATTAATGAGCGTAATAATAATATTAAAAAAAGAAATATACGGAGTATTTAATATTAATAAAATACTCCCTCCGAGTTTCTAACATTGCCCCATTTTTCTTTTTGGGCTGAGTTTGATCTTTTACCCAATTTCTACTTTTGGCCATAAATGTGTGGTTCACATTTATCCACCAATTTCTCTCTCTTCCTCATTTCTTTTTTAACCACTCATTTTCCCTTATTTTTCACCCAAAACACAAATGGGGCAAGGTTAGAAACTCGGAGGGAGTATTTTTTTTACGATTTAAATTGTGTTGAAAAATAAGCGGCAAAAATTACTCATATTTCTGATCTTAATTGACCCGACACATGATCCGTATAACCTGACCCATGCTCCGTATATATATATACTCTAGTTGGCCAATTACCAAAAAAAAAAATTCATGAACCGCCATATAAATCAAATATCCCCAATCTTCGCTCATCACTTGAATATATGAAGTATGAACCCTAATTGTCGCATTCCCTGAGAAATCCCCAATTGCATCTTCATCTTCATCTTCATCTTCATCTTCTCCCCCAGATTGGATCGAATCACGCTGCATATCAATTCACCAAGGACGAATTGTTGTTTCGCTGGGGAAATACTGAAATTGCCTAGTCGTCGATTCGATTGTTGTGTCGCGTTTATTCGTACATCACACTGCTCATAAATTCACTCATTCAGGTACTCTTTTATTCTTTTTATTGTGTTAATTTCTTTGTAATTTGATCGTATCACTATGAAATTAGGGTTTATTAATAATTAGGGTTTACTGGTTTACGAATTGATACTGAATCTATCTTCATCCTCGTCTTTTAGCATTGTTGCTATCTGTGTAGGGTTTCATTGTGTAATTTACTCAGTTTCAGTTGAATTTTATACATGTATTGATTCTATCGTCAGTTTCGGGATTGTTAATTTGTTGAGCTGATGTTATTACAGCTCTGAATCTCTGATTGTATTGTCGAATTCCGTTGGTTTGTTTACGGTTGCTACAAATTGAGACAGCGATAGTGAAATATTGATCGTATCAACTATGAAATTAGGGTTTATTACATGGTTCACCAGATTACGAATTGTTGTTTTGGTAGTGAAATACTGAATCTATCTTCATCTTAGTATTGTAGTATGATTTGCTATCTGCTTAGGATTCATTGCATGATTCACTCAATTTCAGTTGATTTATATACGTGTTTCGGTTCTATGTCAAGTTTTATGAGTTAACTCCACTGTTGTGTAAGTTTGGAGATTGTTGCTTTGTTGAACTGATGCTCTTACAGCTCTGAATTTCTGATTGTATTGTCGAATTCCGTTGATCTGTTTACGGTTGCTATAAATTGAGATTGGGGTAGTGAAATACTGATCGTATCACTATGTGTTAATCTCTTTTAATTTGATCGTATCACTATGAAATTAGGGTTTATTACATACAGTAGCTTACTAGTTTACGGATTGTTGTTTCGCTAGTGAAATACTCCATACTGAATCTACCTTCATCTTCTTCTTATAGCATAATTACTATCCCCTTAGGATTCATTGCATAATTCACTCAATTTCAGCTGATTTCTACCTCCTTTTTCATTTTATCGTCAATTTTATGAGTTTACTCCATTGTGTATTTGTTTGGGGATTGCTACTTTGTTAAGTGGATGTTTTTACAGCTTTTAATTTCTGATTGTATTGTCAAATTCTGTTGATTTGTTTACGGTTTACGGTTGCTATAAGTTGAGATTGGGGTTGTTGGATGTGTATCCTTCTGTATGTATGCTGTTGGATTTTACGATCCAAAATGAGTATAAGTTTGATTTAGTTGGTTTAGAGATTCAATTATCTACTTTGTTTATTTGGAGGTATCAGTAGTTGAAGGAAGCCCGAAAACAAAAAGATGGGAGAACGAAAGGTACTGAATAAATACTATCCTCCGGATTTCGATCCGTCGAAGATACCTCGAAGAAAGCAGCCAAAAAACAAACAGATGACTGTTCGAATGATGTTGCCGATGAGTATCCGTTGCAATACTTGTGGTAATTATATTTACAAGGGTACCAAGTTCAATTCCAGGAAAGAAGATGCTGTTGGAGAGGTACCCTTAATCTTCTCCCACTTTTACGAGTTATGTTATGTACTACCCTCCATCCTGATTTGATTGTCCCGATTGACTAAATGAGAATTCGGAAGAGTGTTCACTAGTATTACTTACAGAATGGACAAAATTGAGGACGATAAAAGTAGGATATAGGGAGGGAGGAAGGGAAGGAGTAGTTCTTATTAACCTATATGCATAGTAAACTGTTGCAGGGATTGTGGGATTGTCCCGGTTGATTAATGAGAATCGAAAGTCGTAAGAGAGTTCACTATTATTACTTACAGAATGGACAAATAAGGAAATAAGGACGATAAAAGTAGGATGGAGGGAAGGAGTAGTTCTTATCAACCTATATGTAGCATGCATAGTTGTATGCATAGTAAATAGTTGCAGGAATTGTGAGATTGTCTTAGTTGACAACCTGTTACTTGGCGGCCTGCGATCACTAATTAATTATTCTCTCCAAAACTGCACAGAATTACCTCGGTATCCAAATCGTCAGATTTTACTTCAAGTGTACCAAATGCTCTGCCGAGTTAACTATGAAGACCGACCCAAGAAACTCTGACTACACTGTTGAAGCGGGTGCATCCAGGAACTTTGAGCCTTGGCGAAACAAGGATGAGGTAACGTATGCTTGGTTCTATTTCAAAATACATCCTCCTATGTTTTCATAATTTGATGGTTGGTTAATCTTACATCTTGACATTGATTCTTCTTGTATGGTTGCATTATGTATGACCGACCTCAGGAATTAGACAAGGAACAAAGAAAAAAGGATGCAGAAGAACTGGGAGATGCCATGAAATCCTTGGAGAATCGAACGCTGGATTCAAAACGCGAGATGGATATTATGTCTGCTCTTGATGAGATGAAATCTATGAAGGTAGTTTTTTTGTTGTTGATTATATTCAGCCTTGTATATTATGTTGTTGGAGTACGCTTGGTTTGAGTGCAACGTCTTTGTGTTATTGCCCTAATGAGTAATATTTGTGTTCTAGCTTTCTGGATTCCCTCATATCTCAACAAAAGTTGCCATTACATTTTACTTATTTTGTATCTGTATTTTAACTCATCACTCATTACTTTTAAAAAAAAAATGTTCATATTACAGTCTAAACATTGTGTATTGTCCATGCTTATTACGAATTTGAATTACAGAGTATGACTTAAGCATCTTAGATTTGTATGCTTGCTGCCATGTTATTTACTTAATTTTTGTTATGCGTAATTGTGAAGTTGGTTCGATGGAACAATAATGTGTGCCTTTTTTTGCCATTTGGTGTGTATTTGGCGACTCTCTTTTAGTAATTTTGAACGGTGTGAACTTACTTGTCTCACTCGGTGGTCTATTTGGCTATTAATATGTGTTGTGTATTCTGTGTTAGGATTGTTTGATATTTGATGTTCATTGGATTTATGATTGATTAGATATTTCTTTACGAGTATATGTTTGCTCGTTTTTTGTGTTGACCTTACTTACCTGATATCGTGGAGTATTTTTGTTGGCCTTCTCATGGAGTATTTTTCTTTCCTTTTCAGTCGAGGCATGCAACTGTCAGTGTCGATGATATGCTCAAGGTTCTACAGCGCTCTGGCGAGGATGAAGAAGAGGACCCGGATCTGGTAAACTTTTGTGCACATCTGTAACTTGCATGTATAGTGTTTATGTAGCAGTTCTCGTGCTAGAGCTGAAAGACTCTTTCTAGGTTTTTTTTTTTTTTTTTATTTTTTATTCTAAAATTTTCTGCAAGAGTGAGTTTGAGTTGGTTAATTCTGAACAAAATGTCGATCTATGTTAACAGGAGCAGAAACTTGATGAGAGAGATGAAGCCCTCGTCAAATCAATTTTTCATGTAAGTATATTTGATTCAAGCTTCACACTTATTTTGTTTTGATACGCCCTCCGATTCTCTGGAAGCTCTGTTAAATAATCTACCCATCTACTTTTAGTGCAAATATTTTGTAGAGCACGTGAAGTTTTAAGTAGTTCGAGTCTAATTTAGTGGGCTGCAATTGAAATGTCAGTAAGACTTAAAAAGACATCTAACGACCAAAGGAAAATGAGGCATTTTTCAAAAGTAGGATGAAGTAGCTCTCTAAATCGACCTTTCTCTCCAAAAGATGTTGCAAACTACTGTATGTGATTGTTACTTTATCTGTTGTAATTACGTGATCTTATTGTGTCAAATATTGTGAAGGCACCCAAAGATATCGTCAAAAGGATAGATGATGAGTGGGATGATGACGACGACGAGTACAGTGAAGATAAGGACAAGGACAGTGTCAAGGTATGTTGTACTTACCGATTGACTTTAACGTAGTATTACAGTTCCTTTTATTCGACCTTAATCAACATCTCATCCCGTTCTTTTTTGTGACTGTGCATATACAGCGACGCAGGATTTCCGGGTCTGTGGGTGCAACAGACTTTTTGGCCAGTGCGGACACAAAGAACCCGGGTGCGTATTTCAACACTTCATTTCTTCCTTTTCTCACATCATTTTGTACTAATTTGTATTCGTATATAGGCCCTGTTCTTTTGAACTTGTATTCAGTCAGTTCCAGTTCCAGAAGGCATATTTTGTCTCTATATTTCTCTATATTTCAGTTAGTTCAGTTACTTTCAGTCCAAAAGAACAGGGCCATATTATCATAACTTCAACATTATCTCTTTTGGGTTATAAAGTATAAAACGTATAGATGATATCAATAGTTGCGAAAAAAAGTAAATTTGTTAGTATTACCCATTTTACCCTGAAGCGGTATGTTTTACTCAATAGTTATCTATTGCTTTTGGATCAAAGTTCGTGAATTTGGTCCACATGACAAAAACTCACCAAAAATGGAAATAGGTAACGGGACTGAGGGAGTATGACCATATAGAACTTAATAAACTGACGATAATTTCTGTGGTTTTCAGATTTCGCTAAGAGTAAACCCGTCATTAACCCTCCAGCGATCACATTCAAGGTGAAGAAGAAGGAAATCAGCTTGAAGAAAGACGAAAGCAGCAGCGTACTTCAATCACTCGCTCAATATAACAGTGACGATGATGATGACTGAATGTGCAAGATAAACACTCTTCGGATTAGACCTTGGTCTGAACGATTTATGTGGTCAGAACTCTGAATCTCACAAAATCTTGCAATTTACGAGTTTTATGTTGTATATATTCCATGTATTTTGCTGTTTAATATTAAATCCTCGTATTTTCCTTTTTAAAAAAATTATCCAAAAAAAAGGCACAAAATTTCGTGCTAATTTGTTACTCACATTTCATGAACTTTTTTTTTTTTTTTTTTTTTTTTTTTAAAATTAAAATCAAAGTATTTCCTTCAAGAAAGCTTTTTCGTTATTAAAATATATTTTATTTGAAAAAGAGTGATGAAATATATACGTATATAAGACAAAAAATTCACTAAACTAAATTATATATATATATGTATATATGGATTATTACATAACCAAATGTTAGGTCTTAGGTCTTAGGATAAAAAAAGCAAAGAGTTTCTTCTTTTTCATAATGCTCCACTTTCTATTTGCACGGGTGACCCTTGATGCATAAACTATGAAATCAATGAAAAGGAAATAAAATAACGATTTTTCTGACGTATATCCACTGTCCACCGATGGACACATTAATTTTTTTATTTAGTTTTTCGGTTTAGAGAAGAGTCTCTAACGTGTATCCACTGATGGCACACGTTAATTTTTTATTTAGTTTTTTTGTTTAGAAAATAGCACATTACATTGCAGGTGAGAATCGAATCCTCAACCTCTCGGTCGGAGTATGGACATACGTTAATGTACTAAATAAAGCAATATTTGTAATTAGTGATATTATCCTGAAAAATTAAAATATAACTCCTTTAACTTATATTTACCGTAGATAATATTATTGTGAATCTTACCTTATTTAGAAATATTAACGTGGGTCAACTATCTGGTGGATACACATTAGGAAACCGATAAAATAAAAAAGAACTAAAAGCTTCTCCATAGTGCATGTAATTTACCTAATTTGTGTTGAGTGGGAAAGGGAGACAAGTAGACAACCAAAATAGGGAACAATCACGGTTATGTAAAAGAGGATTTAGGCCATCACTAATTCACTTGTATAATGTGTTTTTCTTTAATTAAAGTAATTATAAAGCTTAGTCACAAGTTTACCTTATAAGACGACGTTTTTTTCGAGCGATATAATTGGTCCGTTTCATATCAGATGTAAGCTGTAACGATATAATATTATGTAAGTTCGGGTAGTACGGAGTGTAAGCTTATTGATTACAGTATTTGAGAATTTACGGTATAGGTTTCATACCGAACTCATACAGATTTCTGGTGAGAATTTCTGAAGTGTTCGAACGTCTGCCTCTTCAGACTCTATATATTCAGTATTCACATACTCCACAAACTACATCAGAGATACATTCTCTGTTTTTGGTGAAAATTCAGAGGACACACCGTCTTTATCTCACTGGAAAATTCAGAAACAACTCTGCACTAATATAAGGTTCGAATTGAAGAAACTGTTCTATTAATTAAAAAAAAAAAATCAGTCGATTCAGTGTTGTTTTTCATTCGTTTCCATATTCACATGGTACATGACACAACCACATACTAGCAGTCGTTTTCAATATTGTCGCTTTCAGTAACGATCACCCCTCGTTTTACCCTCGAATAACATCCTCAAGAATGGCATCCGCTTCTGCTACACCGGGTCCCACGTATCCTTGCGTGTACTAACTAATTTAGGATAATTTTAAAAAAAAAATTGGTGCAAATTTGGCTATAAATTCGTGGTTAAGACAGATATATCTGTCTTAAATGCACGACAGGTAAAATATTTAGTACGTATAAAACGAATCCATATGACTAGGTTATACCGATTATGAATTTTTTCCGACACTTTCTTCTCAGTTGGGTATATTTGACCTGTTTTAACGTTACGACGGATTAAAACGAGTTTATCTGTCGTTCTATCTGAAATGTATGACGGATCAAATATTTAGCATAAATCAAATCCACATGCCTAGGTTGTACCGATTATGATTTTTTTTTCGATATTTTCATTTTAGTTGCGTATATTTGACCCGTTTTAAACGTTATAACAGATATATCCGTCACAAGAAAGACCAACCGAAAAAAGCAAGTCAACGTACACACCCTATAAATTTGGCGGCATAATCCCCCAATCTGGCAATCCAGATACTTCGTATAATAATAAAAAATAAAAAATAAATAAATAAGGAAACTTCAACCACCCATTCCTCCCTTCTAACCGTAATCGCCACCGTAACTCGGCGGCGTACCATTGCCGGAACCGGTTTCCGATCTCTTCCACGGTGTCATTAATCAACTCGCCACCGCAACTCGTATTGTCGATTTGTTTGTATTCGAATTTCGTAATCGATCACTGATAGCAGAACCGCCATTGACGACGGAAGTGCGGAACGGAAGCGTCGGAGATAAGCTTCACTTCGTCAACAATGGTGATTTTCTTTACTATGTGTACTGTTTTTTTTTGTTTTTGTTTGTGTTTTCTTCGGTTTCGAGGATTTGATTGACGAATCGATGGTTTGCGAGTGGATTGAAACCTGAATTGTTGCGGTGATGACGGTGGTGGTGTGGTGGTGACGACGGTGGTGGTGGAATGCGTATTGGTGTATTGCGTAGCTAACGTAGTTCTCCGCGCTTTGATTATTCAGGTTAATCGATTACGACGATAGAATGCATCAATGGTGGCGGTTTAGGATCGTCTTTTGATAAGATTTTCCGCCATTAAAACCAAAAGTAAGTCGATTACTCCCTCCGTTCCGTTCAATATAGTTATTATTTCCTCTTTTGTCAGTATTAGTTAGTAGTAGGAGTAGCTATCCTATTTCCATTTTTGATTTAGGAATTAGGTAAAGTTCATATGATTGAAAATGCATTCTTACTTGTGTTCTTGAAATCGATCTCCGTTCCCGCTCCCATGGATTTGAAACTTGTAGAGCTGTAGGTAGAGAAATGAAAGAGTTAGTAAGTCAAGTTAGTTAGCTGTAAGATCATCATACTTCATGCATGACCAATTCTGGAAAACTTCCTTAAGTAGTATGGAGTATTGAATTGATTTCAATTGACGATTAACAAATTAACATAAATCGGTATGCTAAACTAATTTGCAAGTAATCGTTGTCAAGAGTTCGAAACCACAGTGCTTAAACACTAATGCATTAGATAAGCAACCAGATTTTTATCAGCTTTTCTGAATGATTTGACTGTAAACTGTTGATCATAAAACACCCTAAAGCTGCATGATTACAACAACCCTGTGTTTATCTCGATACTTCACTTTGTCAGTCTTACTCAGTATCAGCCTAAAACACGAAACATTTCCCTACTCGTGTAGTAGAATGGCACTACCATCCAATCCTGAGAGTCTGAGACATAATCTTGAGTTACCGACTTACATGTTTTCCGTTCCTCATCATGTAAAATGGTGTAATTATAAATTTATAATTACTAACATTTTGAAAGTAAGAAAATCAGTCATTATTCTCATCATATTTATACACCTGATGTGTACTTCTGACTCCACCTGACACCCAGTTGTTTTTCACCACCATATCCTGTTATACCCGTCTGCTGCTCTCTGAAAGTTTCTCAGAGGACTCGACGAGGTTTCATTCCCATAGTTTTTGGGTCAGATTATGTTACTTTTATTCGATTTAAACTGAAACTAATTGGTGTTCTAGTTCCCTGTAAGTTCCCCGTCTGCTCTCTGAAAGTTTCTCAGAGGACTCGACGAGGTTTCATTCCCATAGTTTTGGGGTCAGATTATCTTACTTTTATTCGATTTAAACTGAAACTATTTGGTGTTCTAGTTCCCTGTAAGTTCCCCGTCTGCTCTCTGAAAGTTTCTCAGAGGACTCGACGAGGTTTCATTCCCATAGTTTTGGGGTCAGATTATGTTACTTTTATTCGATTTAAACTGAAACTAATTGGTGTTCTAGTTCCCTGTAAGTTCCCCGTCTGCTCTCTGAAAGTTTCTCAGAGGACTCGACGAGGTTTCATTCCCATAGTTTTGGGGTCAGATTATGTTACTTTTATTCGATTTAAACTGAAACTAATTGGTGTTCTAGTTCCCTGTAAGTTGGGGGAAGGTAGATTTGAGGTCACAGAGCATCTGATACAAGTGCTAAAAAAACTTAGTATATTTTTCCCTTTTTTTTTTATAGAAATTTAGTGTACAGATGACACCAATGGGGATCGCGAGGATGATATCGGGAAAGGCAATGTCATTGAGGAGGGAGGAAAGGGAGAGAAGCGAAGGAGGAGGAGGAGGAGGAGAAGGGTCGAGTTCGGGGTCTAATCAGTTGGATGATTTTATGGTGGAGAAACCGAAGGAAGGTTTGAAATCATCAAGGGGAAGTCGGTTCGACTTACTGACCAACGAACTAAAACTGGATTCAAGAAGTAGAAGAAAATTTAGCAGAGAGAATTTGTTTGAAGGTCTTAAAGATCTTTCTCAAGGTCTCGTCATTCACCCTGATAACAGGTACAGTTTTCCTCCCTTATATAGAAACGGTTTTTCTAACATATGCCCTAAATCTCATAGGAGACCCTCTCATAGGAGATTCTGTGTATATATATTTTCGTATTATATTTTTTTCATCATCATAGGAGACCAATCTGTTTATTTCATTATAGTATATACAATTCAGTATGAAAAATTTCTGGTTTAATTGGTTTAGTAAAGGAGATCAAGTATTTTCACTTCTTCGATCTCCTTAATTAAAGGTTACGATAGATTATCAGCATGAAATACGGGATTATGTGCGATCATCTTCAATTCGAGAATATTCTTATGCTGTACTCTTAATGAAGGGAATCAAATCGACTATGAAATACTCCCTCCATATCTAGTACTGTATTAAATACGAATTTTAAAAAATGGGTTTTCTCCCACCTATTTCCGTCTCCCGCTGCTATCGTTTTTTTAAATAAAAAAAAAAGACCAATTATCCCCTTCTTACTAAGAGATTAACACTATGCCATTATCTAATCAAAAGTTTTCCCTCCAAAACTATGCTATAGATTTTCAATTATAAAAACAAATAGTTAAGGAAACAATCAACAATAAACTCATATTTATAAAATTGTAATCATATAAATTATTCCGTACTTTTTATGGTTAGTCGTAAAAATTAAAGAAAAACATAAATTTTTCTTTGCAACTTTTATTTAAATATTATTTGACTTAATTTAATTAAAAGGAGTTCTCTATCAATCAATTATTCAATTATATTAATTAAAAGTGTATTTTCCTTCATTTTCAATTTCTTCATGTAATACTAATACTGATGATAGCATGAATATCCTGCGTTGCGTTGCATTTGTACGAGTTGATAAGAATATCACAAGAATATAAACAACTATATACGAATCACCATAACTCTATCGTAACTACAGAAGTAAATGAATTAGATTATTCAATTTTCAATCATTATAAACGTGCATTTCTGTAATTCTCATTGATGCCATTAATCCAACCAGCAGTGTGCACAATGTGGGGTGCTGAATCACACACTAAGTCCTATAGTGGTGTCCTTTGCTTATTTTACGCAAGGATGAATTCAAATTCCGAGAGGACAATGTCAAATGCAGGTGGTATAAGAGCTGGGAAAGTTTCATACTGTTATGGGCTGTTTACTCTTCATTTTTCACGCCTATGGAATTCGGATTTTTTCGAGGACTTCCCGAGAAATTGTTTTTGTTGGACATTGCTGGACAGGTTGCTTTTCTCGTTGACATTGTGCTCCAATTCTTTGTTGCCTACAGAGATAGCCATACTTATCGTATGGTCTCTCATCGTCCTAAAATCGCATTGAGGTACTTATTTCAGGAGCAAATTTACGTCGACGTATCATTTTCCAGCATAATATTATTTCAAGCTATTGCAATAATGTGTTTGAGATTTTTCTGCTCGTCATTACTTCCAGGTACATAAAATCTACCTTTTTCATTGATCTTCTCGCATGTATGCCATGGGATTATATTTACAAGGTATTCCTTGTTCCATTTATTTTTGCGTAATATAAAAGCACATATGCTATATAGCTATGTTAGATTGCCAATCCAACAGGCGGGTACGTATGTGAGTAACATGAATGAAACTAAGCGCATCTATTAGGGTTTGTGAAGGAGTCATGTCCAAACTACTGCTTTCGCATATTAACATAGAACTAGAAAAAATGTTGTTCAACTCGATATATATGAGAAACATTCCGACCTTTCTGATAGTTCTGACTTCTGAGCAACATTTTAGACTGTTAAATAGATTTAACATATAGCTCGATATACTTAAACACACATAGATATAACTTTCTTCTCGAATAGTACAAGTTTCTCATTGATTTTTCGTACACACATAGATATAACTTTCTTCTCGAATGCTATGATGTGTCATAGTGAAAGAAGTGTGTTTGTAAATAAGTAAATAATACTTGTATAAATTTATGCAGAAAACTCGTCGCAAAGAAGCAGTACGATATATGCTTATTATCAGGTTGTGTCGGGTACGGAAGATTGTTGCTTTCTTCTACAAATTGGAGAAAGATATTAGGGTAACATATTTTTTCACAAGGATTATGAAGCTACTTGCTGTCGAACTCTATTGTACACATACTGGAGCATGCATCTTCTATTACTTAGCCACCACACTGCCCGAGAGTCAAGAAGGCTATACATGGATTGGCAGTTTGAAGTTGGGAGATTACAGTTATTCCAACTTTCGGAGTATAGATATTTGGAAGAGATATACAACATCTCTCTATTTTGCCATTGTTACCATGGCTACTGTAGGTGAGTTTTCATACTTTAGTCTTTAGGAGTTAAGTGAATGCATACCATGAATATGTCTTAGAATTTATTATAACATTTCAGTGCTTGTGTAATCTGGCAGGTTATGGGGACATACATGCTGTGAACTTGAGGGAAATGATATTTATAATGATCTATGTATCATTTGATATGGTTTTGGGTGCTTATTTGATCGGTAACATAACTGCACTGATAGTGAAAGGCTCCAAGACAGAACGGTTCAGGGACAAAATGACTGAAGTCATGAAATACATGAACAGAAACAGGCTTGATAAAGACCTTCGTAATCAAATAAAAGGCCATTTACGTTTACAATATGAAAGTAGCTACACAGAGGATTCTGTTCTCCAGGACATTCCAATTTCTCTTCGAGCTAAGGTAATGTAGATTTCTGCATTTCTCACAAGCTATGTCATTTAAACGTGTAAACTATTTCATTAATTGAGAAGGCTATTGGTATTTGATGAAAATAGAGTATCAAATTTGTACTATTAGACAAAAAAAATACATTAAGCCCAATACAAAAATATATTGAATTAATTTTAAGATTAGTACAAAAATATATTGTACTAAATATAAAAATATATTGTACTCAATATAATAATATATTCATTATGTCCATTCTTGATTATGTTTTGATAATTTTAAAATTAGGAAATTTGAAACAGTAATAGATTTTTTCTATATTATCTGTAAAAGAAAAATATAACGAATTTAAACGTAATTTTGATTTTTGCCATAGTATTCTTGAAAAAAGATCAAGCAAGCACCCGATTCCAAATTTCGTTATAAAGGGCCCAAATTTTACGATGGAACGACTCTGGCCATTTTAACCGTCTTTTACACTCGTAATTCTGATCGCTAAGCAAGTTACCGTTTAGGAAATTAATTTTTGTTCAGGTAATCAGGAAAATTTCCAATGTGTTGGAGTATTTGATCTCACAATTTTTTTTTGTCTATGCAGATCTCGCAAAACTTGTACTTGTCATTCATTGAAACGATTCCTCTTTTACAAGGATGTTCTTCGGAGTTCATCAATCAGATTGTAAGAATCAATTACTAGTGAATTTACTTACTAATAAACCATGTCTTTTCCTGACTTCCTTCGTCTTAGTGACAAAACTCTTATACAAAATAGCATGCACTCCGCAGTTTGTAGTTATTCTCAGGATTCTCTCCTAGTCCGAAATAAAATAAAATTAAAACCTTCCCAAACTAGGTTTAAAGCCTGTGTGTCGCACGTGTTAAATAACCCAACTATTGAAAAATCAAATATATAGCTATATGCTTATATGTTGTTGAAATAACATTGACATTTATGTGTAGGTAGTTAAATAAAAGTATTTATGGAATACTATTTAGGTTCAATATCATGTAGTATTACACTTACATCTAAATTTGTATTTTTATCAAATAAATCGGAAAGGTAAATAGATTGTAAAATTATTGTTGTCATTATTACTATCAACAATTCAGTAAAATTCATTTTACCTATGTATAAGGAAAAAAAATGTGTAGATGTCGTATGACTTTTTATTAATGAAATGATCTATTCGCTCAAAAAAAAAAAGGAAAAAAATGTAAAAAGTTGTCAAATTAAATTGAAATTAAACTTAGTTATCTGGGAATAAGAACTACTCCATGTATCCCAAAAAGACGTTTCCGTTTGATAATTATATTCATTGCAATGGAATAAAATTGGTAACGTCTTAGTGGATGGATGAAGTATTCCTTTAATTTCCCCTCTTAGGCATTTCAGCATATTTAGAATTTTAAATATTTTTTTTTTTAAAAAAAAACGTATTGTTCTTTCAGGTGATTAGACTTCATGAAGAATTTTTTCTCCCAGGCGAAGTCATATTGGAGCAGGGAAATGTTGTTGATCAACTTTATTTCGTGTGCCATGGAACGTTGGTAGGATTTGTTACTCTATTATTGTTCATTCAATTCTTTAGAAATATATTTGACCAAGTTTTATTTTATTTAACATTTACCATTTCCATTAACACTCGGTCTCCTTTGTGACGGGTTATCCGTTGTAATGATATAACGGGTCAAATATTAGGGCATTTGGTCAGATAAGGACAAAATGTCGTGTCTAGGGATTAAAAATATTTTTTTGTGTGATAGTCGATGATGTTTTCACAATTATCTTAAGCCAATTGTATATCTCTGTTACTTTGCAGGAAGAGATAGGCCTCGGGGAGGATTGCTCAGAGCAGACAATGGCTATTCTTGAGCCTAATAGTTCTTTTGGGCATATATCCGTGTTTTGCAACATTCCTCAACCTTATACTGTTCGGGTTTTGGAACTCTGTCGCCTTCTGCGAATCGACAAACAGTCGTTAAGCAATATTCTTGACATATACTTCTATGACAGCAAAATGATTTATAACAACCTCCTTGAGGTAATAATTTATATGTTATTTCCTTCTAAAACATTCTTTTCTTACCAAATGTGTGATACTAACTGGTTACGCTATTGTTTCGTACTTCCCCCAATTGTTTTACGGATTTTTTCATAATTGCATGTTACTCAATCATACCCAAAATTTTCTGATTATTCCTATATTATTCTTCTCTATTCAAAATTTTTTTTGAGTTTTTATCGAGTTGTAAACCACTTTTTAATCCAAATTTTTTGGGATTTCAAAAATCGATTGATCATTATTTGGGATTTCGTTATGGATTATAGTTCGTTAATCGATATTTTAATTTTAATTGAAATTTATGATTTAATTGATAATTAGGGTTAATATTAATTTTAGAAATTAGGGTTTAGGGGAAATGAGAGGAGCAATAATGTAATTATTAAGTAGAAACGAGTAACATGCAAGTATGAAAAAGTACCACCTGTGTTGTTTTAACCTATTTTTCCTTCTTGGATTACATATTTCACAGGGCAAAGATCCAAGTAGCTTGAAACATGTTGAATCAGATATAGCCTCTCATATGGTAAAGCAAGAAGCCGAACTTGCTCTTAAAGTAAACAATGCTGCAGTCAACGGCGATCTTTATCAGCTAAAGAGTTTCATTAGAGCTGGAGCGAATCCAAACAAGACAGATTACGATGGAAGATCTCCTTTGGTATGCACAAAATACGTCATCATACTCCCTCCGTTCCAATGAATTGTTTGCCTTTCTATTTTAGGAATACTTTTTAGGTGTAATTTGACTCTTGGCTCCACATGTCACCTTCTAATTGGATCTCTTGCCCTTGGTGCCAAAAGTAAAGGCAAACAATTCATTGGAACGGAGGGAGTATTATACTAGTGTCTAAAAGGGAAACGTACCCTTTGAATTTGAACGGAGAGAATATATATATTATTTGGTGACTGTTTATAGTAACTATAGATTACTAACTGTTACTTTGGATGCAGCATCTAGCGGCATCAAGAGGACACGAGGATATTGTTCAATTTCTAATTCAAGAAAGAGTCGATGTCAATGTTTTAGGTCAGACACTTTCCCTTCAAACCAATTCACTTTAAAGAGCGTTTGGAAACCTGGAATTATTTTCATTTTCATGAATCTAATTCTAGATATTGAATTATTGACAAAAAAAATTAATTTTTGAATTTTTTTTCCATGATGAAAATGTATATTTTCAATTAGGGACAAAAATTAATAAAAAAAAAATATATATTCCGACTAGATTTAGGCGAAAAAACATGAATAGTGACGGAATTGAAATGACTACTATGGGTAGTCATTTGAGAAAGTCAAATTTAAACAAGGTTGAAATTGGTATGGAATTCATCTCAAATCCAATTTCCAAATTCTCGGTTTTCCCAAACACTTGAATCATCTCAAATTCGGAATTCAATTCCAATTCCTAGTTCTCAAACAAACCATTACAGTTTACATGGACTCATTGTAAGAAAAACTTACAAACTCCAGTACTATGCAGATAACACGGGGACGTCTCCTTTGCTAGAAGCCATAAAAAATGGACACGACAAGGTCGCAGTCTTGTTACAGAAACACGGGGCGACAATGGATGTTAAGGATGCTGGTTCGGTTCTTTGCATTGCTGTTGCCAATGGAGAATCTGAGTTTCTGAGAAGATTATTGTCATATGGAATCGATCCAAACTCTAAAAACTATGATCACAGAACTCCTCTTCATGTTGCTGCTTCTCAAGGTCTATTTTTGATGGCGAAGATGCTGGTTGATGCTGGCGCCGATGTTTTCTTAAAAGACAGGTATTATACCAAATTTTATCCTCATATGTTGCACGTAGACCTGTCGAACGGGCGGTCGGGTTCCGGGTTTGGGTATATTTCGGGTTTGAAAAATACGGATTTTATACGAGTTTCGGTTCAAATACGGGTTATTAACGCACTTTGAAAACATTAATTTTCTTTATTTATTTTTTATCATAAATACAATTTTATTCTTAATTTTCTTAATCATCTCATTTAATATATGATACTCCACTCATTAGTGAGAATAAACATGTTTTATTTAATATGTATTTTAATTTGCATTGATATTTTATTTCTATAGGAAGTACGAATATATATGACGAACTTTGACTCGATTTATTGATTTTTTATTTATCATTATAATAATCACGTGATAAAAATATGATTTTAAAGATATATATAAATATCATTTCTTAAAATTTTGAAAATAAAAAAAAATTTCTTAGTGTTTTTGAGAAACTTTAGTGTATGTATAATAGCAATATTTTTTAAATTTATCTATTTTCGGACGGGTAACTGGTTCGGGCGGGTTGTGACCCAATATATTCGGTTTATTATCGGATCGGGTCATTTTCGGGCGGATTTTTTTGGGTTTTTTTTTTCTTCGGATTTATATATATGTAACACTCTTGTTTGTTCCGAAACATTTGATGCAGATGGGGAATCACGCCGGTAGATGAAGCCCGAATGTGTGGAAACCAAAATTTGTTAAAGCTACTTGAAGATGCTAAGGATGCTCAACTGTCTAAATCTCCTCGTGACACTTTCGAAATCTTAGGTAATCAATCGTCTTCCCGTGTTGCATCTTTCAAACCAATATGTTCATAATTTCTGCCCGAAAACATTCAACACCAACAACATTGTTAGCAACACAAAGAGGCTGTTTCCGAATGACCCAAAGATGAAAATTGCGTCGAGAACATCATTCTGCCTGAAAACATATAAGAGAAAAATGAAAGGAAACAATGACAGCTTTAAAATCAATAAATTCGCCCAAATTAATACTCTTTTAGAAAAACTAGAATACGTTTTCTTAAGAGTAAATTAAATATTACTCCCTTTTGAAATTTTTGCTAAAAATAACTCCCAAAATCTATCAAATGTTCAAAAATTGCTCCAAAATATAATTTTTTGACGAAAATGCCCCTTACTTTTTTATGCCATATTATTTCACCCACCCTTCAGCCAAGGACATTTTCGTCCTAAAAATTAATGTGGGAATAATTTTTGAACTTTTAATAGATTTTGGAAGTTATTTTTAACAAAATTTTCAAAAGAGATTAAAATAAAGTACTCCGTAATTTTGAATTTACACTTTTCGATTTTCTCGATTTTCTTATATATATATATTCAGAAAAAAGGACGAAACTTTCACATCTTCTAACTACGTGTATTATTTGTTCTGTTACAGATAAAGTACACCCGAAGAAATGTACAGTTTTCCCGTTCCATCCACGAGGACCTGAGACGGACATAAGACCCGGTGTTGTCTTATGGGTGCCACAAACAATCGAAGAGTTGGTCACGACAGCAACCCAACAGTTAGATTACACAAATACCGGTGCTTATATCTCGTCTGAAGATGGTGGTCGAATTATTGACGTAGACATGATCGACAACAATCAGAAGCTATATTTGGTAAACGACACTCACCCCCATTCCGAATGATGTAATATGTGGACGAAAATGAAGGTAGAGAGAAAATGATACAGGGTCACAACTCACAAAACATCACAAATTATAGTATACAACCGTTTTACCGTACGACAGTCGATAGACCTTAAAATTAAGAATTTACGATAAAATGTTACCACTTTAGGTTATTTAGTGACCACTTTGGTTTAATACGGAGTAGTTACCGCTTTTTGATACGAAAACGTGGTAACTTTTTATCTGAAAGTGGTAACTAGCTAGCTAACCTAAAATGGTCACTTTTTTTTTTATATCGTAAATTACAATTTTTTGTTATTGTTGCATGGTACAACGGTTGTACACAATAATTACTGACGAAACATTTACTAAGAAGGAAAGTGGAATATCTCAGGGAAGTTTTCTGAAAGGGAAACGTGGAACATCTTAGTGAAGGGGAGAGAGTACTGTACGTGATCTGGTAGTTCGATGTACAGTTATTCAGTTGCTCACAGCTTAGTTGTCAAGGCACTCGGTTCTTAACTCTCGACTCTTCATTATTGCTGGCAAAAAAAGAAAAGAAAGAAAAGTGATGTAGTTGTACTAAAGCGACAATAAACTAACGGTATGTAATCTCATCTTCTTTCCGACTGTAAAAATAATAAAAAAAATAAAAAATAATATTCTCGAAGGGAATACTCGGTTGCTTGATCGGCCATGTGAGAGTGATCGAGACAAAAAAAAGATAACTACGATACTCTACTCTTCATCTGTTTCGATCATTTGTTTAAAATAATACAGTATAAAAGTGTAAATAAATGATTGAGACGGAAAAAGAACCGTTTTGCGTTGTCATTAACTCATTATCCTTTGATTTACATTAACAAAAAATATTTTTATTTTTTTTAAAATATTTTTAATGTATCGAAATGACATGAATTGCATCTCAAGAAAATTTATTATGAAATACACTAATAAAAAATTAACGTGAAACCGTCTCATACAAAAAAAATTAACGTGAAACCGTCTCATACAAAAAAAATTAACGTGAAACCGTCTCATACAAAAATTTGGGATTGACATTTAATGAATAATTGTGACATTATTGGGTAACTTGTGAAGAGATTAATCGTGGTCAAATTAGTATTAACATAATCCAAGTTGCATGCTCACGTGATTTAACGTTCTACTACTTCATGCAATTCCATGCCCATAAATTATCGCAAATTATAGTATACAATCGTTGTACCGTACGACGAACCTAATTTATGATAAAAAGTTACTGTACCATTTTATTTTATTTAGTAACCACTTTACGTTAAATAGTGACCAGGTTTTAATATGAAAAAGTAGTAACTATTTATCTGAAAGTGGTAACTAACTAACCTAAAATAGTCACTTTTTATCATAAGTTGCAAACTTTTACTACTGCCGAATGGTACAACGGTTGCAAACTTTATGTTATATAGATAGAGAAGACAAAATCAAAATAGCTCTTTGATTATTGACCTGTAATAAATTAATTAATAATCTCGAATTTAAGTACTATTACTCTATTGAAAATGTATTAATAGACGAATGCTGATGTTAGACGGTTTCACCGTATAATTATCGTGAGATTGACATGAAATAATATAATATTCCGTCTTATTATACTCTTATGGTTGACTACTGTACTCATATTTCAATCATTTTATTTGGAGTTGGTCTTCATAGTTTATTGGTACAAATACGATTATACGCAATGTGAATTTTCTGTCCCATTTTGTGTCCCACTCTGTGTGTCACACCATACACTGGATGACACATCAACAAGTGTATGATATTTGTTGCTTATTTTATCTATTCAATAGGTGAGGTGTCATCATGTGTATGGTGTGGCACACGGAGTAGGACACAAAAATGGGACGGGAGATCCGCTCTTGATTATACGAAGTAGTAGTAGTAGTACAGTGAAGGAGTATTATTAAAGTATCAAATGTCTTCTTCCTTTGGAAAACCGCATCTGATAATGAGCTGTAATTAGTAGCTAAGCTAATTAATTATGATTAAGAATTAAGATGCTTCTAATACTAATAGGTAGTTGACCTAATAATTATTCATCACTACACTAATCACCATTAAATTAAGAGTAAGCTAAATCTCCCTTGTAAAGATCACTATATAATTATAGGGTTATTTCATGACAATAATATCAACTATAAGGGGGCTTCTTAGAATAATCACAACTATACGTAATCTCGTTTCGCTATGGACATAATTATGGCCTGCTATTACCGGTAATAGTGACCAGTTGTAACTTTCTATGGTCCTTGAATGTTTTATCGTCGTTCATGAAAGCCAAAACAATAAGAAAATTAAAGCATTTTTGTATTGGCTTCTATAATACTAATTGAAAAAAAAAATGCAAGATGAATTTTGGGAAGATTCAAAAAAAAATTAACCAATAGCCGAAACTGAAGAGGAAGGTTCAACTGGTTTTCTAGGTAACCGGTCACCTATATCAATGAGAGATTAATGAAGGCATAATTCATATTAAAACGAGATTACGTATAGTTGGGATTAATTTAAGAAGTCTCCTTATAGTTGGTATTATTGTCATGAAATAACCCTATAATATATATATCCGTCACAAATCGACGACAAATCAAATAATAAGGTTATATATATTAATTAATCACCATTAAAAATAATCTAATTAAATCTCCCTTGTAACGCGTCGTTACAAATCGATGACGGGTAAAAAATACTAAGCGTTTTATATTTGTATTTAAGTATTTAATTAACCATTTAATACTTTTTTTTATGGTATTAGCTTAAGGAAAATGATAAATACAACCGTCAGTGTTGTATATAAGAGACTAAAAGAAGTAACAAAATGTGAATGTTTGTATTAATTGTATCGATGTATGTATAATTTATTCTTAAATTTCTAACTTTATGTCAAATATAGAAGATATTTAATGCATAAATACAACTCTAAGGACTGTATTTAACATTACCACTAACTTAAAATTAAATTGGTGACCGAGTTACATATTAATCAATATATATATTTATATATACAACGCTTAGAACTGTATTTATCATTTAATTTCTTCAAATAAGTTAGATAAGACAAACATAGAGAATACGTAGTAAATTGTTTAATTTGTCTGTACCCACCCAAATTAGTATTATTTGATCAGTTACAAATTTATAACAGATATATATACTCGTCAAAAATCATAATTTGCCCACTATTAATACTACTACTAAACCAACACCAATTGTACCTACATTTTTTTTACCCATCAAATTAATTAAAATCATAATAATTAATAATAATGGAGTTAATAAGCTCTACCATCAACATTGCATGGAAACTCTCATTATTATTAAGCCTAATTGGTTGCTTATTCATGCTCATTTTCCTTAATCAAACTAACAACCAACATCTAAGTTTCTCACTTGTTCTTACTAACTTAACTAACCCTAACCCTAACCCTACTCATAATAATAAAAGTCCTAATCCGAGCCACACAGCCAAATTAAACCCGGGTTTTAATAATAATAATAATAATAATCAGACAGTAAAGTCAAACGTTACTATTGGTCATATAGAGTTCAGCAGAGTTAGTAGTATTAGTAGTAGTGGTGACGCCAAAACCAATGATGGTGACGATGCTGAAAGGAAATGTGATATGTTCGAAGGGAGATGGGTGTACAAGGAAGACGAAGTACGAATGTATGATGCGAGTACATGTCGGTTTCTTGAGGAGAAGATGAGTTGTCGGAAGAACGGGAGACCGGATTTCGAGTATGAGAAATGGACTTGGGTTCCTACTCATTGTAACCTACCACTGTAAAACTCTGTTCTTTTCAACTTCTTTTCAGTTCGTTTAGTTTAGTTCAGTATATATATATATATATATACTTCAGTCAATTTAGTTCAGTTGAAATGTTGACTTCAGCTTTTCAGTCATCATCAGTTGAGTTTAGTTCAACTGGTCGAGTTCAGTTCATTATACCATTTTAAGCTTATAATACTCACTTTTCAGCTTTATTTCCAGTTCACTTCAGTACAGCACAATACAGTACAATACAATTGAGTTTTGTTCAGTTGAGTTCAGTTGAAATGTTGACTTCAGCTTTTCAGTCAGTTCAGTTTAATTCAGCTGATCGAGTTGAATTTAGATCAGTATACAATTGTAAGCTTACACTACTCACTTTTCAGCTTTATTTTCAATTCAATTCAGTACAGTACAGTATACAGTATACAGTATATAGTTGAGTTTTGTTATGTTCAGTTGAGTTCAGTTCAGATAGTTTTTTTTGTGTAGGTTTGATGGAAGAGACATGTTGGAGAGGCTAAGGAACAAGAGAGTGATCATAGTTGGAGATTCACTTAATAGAAACATGTGGGAATCTCTTGCTTGTCTTCTATACACTTCAATTCCTTCTTCTAGAGCTCATGTTCAAGCTTCAAGCTCCACTTACAAACTCTTCAAAGCAATGGTAATAAAAATGCATAATTCTCTCCATTTCGAGATTTTACTTTGGATCGACGACTGTTGAATTCTACTGTATAGATCGAATCATGCATGAAGATCAGATCGTTAAAACCTACTAAATATAGGTTTTAATTTGGTAAAACATACTCGTATATATTCATGGGTAACTAAAAATTTTAATATCTATAATTAAAAAAAAAAATTACCCTAGAATTTGGAAAACTTTTTTTTATGCGAAACGTGGTATATTATAATAAATCAACTTCCGTCAATTCAACCGAGACTTGCGAAAAATTTGAGATAATTACAGTTTTAGTATCCACGACATTACAAAGACGTGTTGTCTAATGTACTACCATATTTCCACCACGAACAAAAAAAAAAGTTTTATTTATTTTATTTTTTAAGTGAAATATCTTTTTTAACGTCTTGTGGTCTACCATGGCCATTTTTTTAATTTAAAAAAGTCAACTATCCAACGTCAAGATCCCTATTTTACTAAATTTTTGTATTTTATAAACCTCTCATTAACTCTCACGAAAAAAATGTCATCAACTTAATTATTTCGAGATTAAAATATTAATTACTCGTAACAATTAATTACCTTATTACTCGTTGTGAATTACGGAATAATAAATTAAAAATTATCCATGAAAAAATGTAATAAATTCGCGTTAAACATGAAACACTAAATTTTACTAAAATTTAGTAGTACCATCATACTGCATAATTCATGTTGCGTTATATTTTTAACATGATAACCGTTTATCTTTATTTTATGTCATATTTTTGGAGAAAAATTGTCGAAATCGGTTTTAGATGAATCATAATAATAATAATAATAATAATAATAATAATAATAATAATAATGTGGATATTTTGATAATAGGACTATAATTGTATAATTGAGTTCCATTGGAGCCCATTCTTAATCAAGCTCAATGAACACCATGAAAATGGCAAGAAAGTTCTCGTCCTCGACAAACCTTCACCGTCTTCAATGCAATGGCGAGGAGCCGATGTCATGGTGTTCAACTCCGGCCATTGGTGGATGCACATGGCCCGCATCAGATCGTAAGCCACATACATCCATACTGTTCTTTTCAACTTCCTTTCAGCTCAATCAGTCAAAATTCAGTCATCAATCCAGTCAAAATTCAGTTCAGTTGAGTTCATTCAAACTTCAGACGATTTAATTTCCCAATGTTGTTGTGAATGTAGGTGGGATTTGTTCGAGTACAAAGGGAAGCTCGTGGACGAGATGCCAATCGAGGTAGCATACAAACGAGGCATGAAAACGTGGGCGAAATGGGTCGAAACCAACGTAAACCCTAAAAAAACAACCGTGTTTTTTCGAAGCGTGTCGCCTGAACATTATCGTGAGCAATGGTGCTACAACGTGACACAACCCACCTTCGACGAGTCCTCCTTCAAATCTAGCTTCCCCGAGTCCATGATCGACATTGTTCAGGGAATCATCAAAGATATCAAGAAGTTGAAAGTCGAGTACTTGGACATCACCAAGATGTCTTCGTACAGACGAGATGCACATCCGTCTGTGTATAGAAGCTCAGATTGGGAGACTTACACCACACAGAACAGGAGCGTTGTTCAGGGTTATGCAGATTGCAGTCACTGGTGTCTCCCGGGATTGCCTGATACTTGGAATCGGTTGTTGTACTCTTCTCTGTTCTTCAATTCTTCGAGATCTTCGTCTGCTTCTTCATCTTCATCGTACAAGAAAAAGCTTTTCGCCTGATATATACAGGGCTCGTTTGGTTACTCATCTAATTGACGGGCAGTGCAAGATCCCAGGAATTGCATTTTCAGAGAGTTGTTTGGTTGCATTCACGTGAATTTAAGTTCCCGGTAACTTCATCTTTCCATGGTGAACCAAACGAGCCCTTATATATATATATACAGAACGGAATTCACGCTAAATTTGTTGAATGAAAACCCTGTTCTTTCTGTGAAACATCGCATCAGTTTCATAATCATTTGAACCAAACGTAAAACACGTAAAATTTCTCCAACCAATTCAAGAAAAAAAAACGACATGTACATCAGAATTCGGAGAAACCCCGGTTTATATATAGACAGATGCTAATCAGTTGGCTGCTTGAAAATCTCCAAAGTCCTCATCAACGACTTCATTATCTGAACTCTGATTTTCTTTCTGTTTATGGGTGTCGTCTCTGTTGTCTTCTGAGATGTTTTCAGGGCTGAAATGGGGTGACGTGGGAGTTCGTGGAGAAGTAGGTGACAGCGTTGGTGGTGGAGGAGGGGGCGGTTTGATGGACAGCACCGTCTCGTTGTTGCTGGGTTTAGTTTTCTCTGTTAATGTCACGTTGCTCACTCCTTGCTCCATGGATTTCGTCTTTACATTGCCACCGGGTTTCTGTCAAAAGTAGTTGACATTCTTGTAACTCAAACTCAAACTCAATTCATATATTCAGAATACCAAGAGTCCAAGAGTGAATGAAACGTAGTATGTATACTCACGTTTTTCAGCTGTAGAACGAGTGTCTCCCCGTCTTTTAAACTGTAGTCAACAGCAGAAGAATTCTGAAATTGATGTTCCATTTCTTCTGCAGTTTTCTTCTTGTCGAGGTACCTGCGTAAGCAAAACTCACAAGTTTAAGGACGGGTCGAGCCACTTTCGGGCTATGAAAAACGGGTCGGGTGAGTAAAACAAATAGTAGCGAAGATTGTAGAGCAGGCGGGCGGGATATAATACTTCATGTGGTCATGAAGAGCAGCCTGGAAGTCGTAAGCTTCAGTTCTCTCCCGAAATCCAATCCCAATGAATGCATGTCGGAGACGTCCACCTGAATTCAGCGCAAATTAATTCAATATCCACATATTTGCAGTCGGAACACAAAGAAGAAGAAGAAGAAGAAGAAGAAGAAGAAATCATTCACCTATGTTTTCTTCGATCCGTAGCACAAAGTATCTGCACGATGAAACAGTAAATCAGACAGTTCAGACAGTTCAGACAACCAATCAGAGGATGAAGAGTCGGTTTAATGCTAAAAGATTTTGGAGAACAGACCTACTGCTATCGATGACAGCTTCCACAGGGTGCGGCTCGTCTTTCCTCAGGAACGCACGAGCATATAACTCGCCTGAACCAATTCATCGCAAATTTCACAGCAAACGCAAAATTTTAGAGCTAAAGACTGAAATATGTACCAACATATTTGAAAGCGATGAAAGTGAGGCAAAGTTGGTTGGTTAAGTTACCTGTTGATTTATCCTCGAGTCTGATAATGCATTCCTCGCCTTTGCTGACAACTTTCAGAACTCCTTCCCATGCCCATTTATTTACATCCCATTCATCAGCCCTACAGTTTGTTCATTCAGAACATAAAGCTCGCGATGTAAAATTGTAAAAAAAAAAAAAATCGAGAATATGAGTTGTAGACTAGTAGTAGTATACCTGTACGAAGCAGCGGTTTTTCTTGGAGGTATCTGCAGAATACATAACAATTTGTAAGAACAACAACGCATCTAGGTTTCGTAACATGCTCATGATTCCACAGAATCAGGGAATTAAAAACCGAATGTTATACAAAGCTCTACTGAAATCAACAGCTTCTTACATCGACATGCATCGACAAAATCTTTGATTCTAAAAACACAGTACAGTACAAGATTACACCGAAAAGTTCAGGATTTTGACATGTATGAATGTATGATATCAATACAGTAAGAGTAAGTCATTCTAGTGACGGGATTAACAGCTTCTGACATAGACATGCATCGACAAAATCTTCGATTCTAAAACACAGTAGTGCAATATTACACCGAAAAATTCAGGATTTCAACATGTATGATGTCAATACAGTAAGATGGTGAGAGTAAGTCATCCTTGTGACGGAATCACAGAAAGCACGACACTGATCATAACACTCAAAATTTCAAACAGAAAATCAAAATCAACATATAATCCCAAATTTCATGAATCATGTAACTGTCACATGATTACATCAATCAGTCCAGTACTCATAAGGGTCCAAAACTCCAAACATATCATCAAAGATTACAACTTTAATACAAAAAAAGCCAAATTCTCGTTTGTGATAGGTCGAATAATGAATAATACCCCATTTGGGTAGATAAAGACGAGAAATTTGATACTCCCTAGGTTTAACCCAACCCATCACCGATTTGTGACTAATGTATCAACCAAGATTACAACTTTATGAACCAAATACTAAAATTTGAGCTAACAAAACAGAAAAAAAAAACACAAATTGGGTTTCGATCATCATCCAAATTTATCAAACCCTAGCTAGAAATTACATAATTAATTAAATAAAATGAAGAAAAAGGGTACAAATATATCAACCAAGATCACCAATTAATTAAACAAACACGGAGTACTAAAAATTGAGCTAAGAAATCAAAATCCACAAATTGGGTTTCGATCATCAGTCATCATCAACCAAATTCATCAAACACTAGCTAGAAATTAGAGAATTAATTAAATAAATTGACGAAAAAGGGCGCAAATATATCAATCATGATTACCAATTAATGAACAAAAAATACTAAAAAATTGAGCTAAGAAATCAAAATCCACAAATTGGGTTTCGATCATCAATCATCATCATCCAAAATCATCAAAATCTAGCTAAAAATTAGAGAACTAACTAAATAAATTGACGAAAAAGGGTTCAAATATATCAACCAAAATTACCAATTAATGAACAAAAAATACTAAAAAAATTGAGCTAAGAAATCAAAAAAAAATCCATAAATTGGGTTTCGATCATCAATCATCATCAATTCATCATCCAAATTCATCAAAAACTAGCTAGAAATTAGAGAATTAATCAAAAGGGGGGAAGAAATTACAATGTAAACATAGCATTCAGGAACTTGAAAGAGAACAAGTTCAATTGGGTCGGTAGTAGTATCTTCAATCTCATCTGTTGATTGTTGATTACCACCATTACCGTTTCCAATTGATGTTTTTTCTGCCTTCATTATCGATTTCGGAATCACAGATTGAGAAGAATGGAGAAGAAATTGAGATCAGGAAAAAAACTGTAAGTTTGTATGTGAACTGGGTTTTTGAGTTGGTTAAGGATAATACTAACTTCATTAATTAGTTGATTCTGGATCGGATCATTTTTGGGTTCGGGTCATTTTTGGGTTTGCTATCATTTTTGGGTTCGGATCATTACTCCCTCCGTTCCAGTGAATTGTTTGTCTTTCCTTTTGATAGGTAGAGCAAAACTCACGAGAATGATCAAATTGCATATAAAAAACATTCCTAAAATAGAAAGATAAACAATTCATTGAGACGGCCCAATATGGAATAGGCAAACAATTCATTGGGACGGAGAGAGTATAATAATAGTTGGGTTACGGGTCGAACTCGGGTCTTTAGTTCAGGTTGACTTATATGGGTCGGATCATTTGGGCTGAGTCAGTTTTGTCAGGTCTAGTTGTGGGTAGGGTTGGAAATTGGCAGTAGATCTGGTAAATAGGTTCATTGGATCGGGCTTGGGTTGAGTCGGTTTCAGTTCAGATCAATTTTGGGTTATAAGATCGGGTTGGAACACTTTCGGGTTTTAAAGTCGGGTTGACTTTGGGTCGACGGGCGGTCATTTCAGGTTCGGGTGGTTTCTGGGTTGGACCACTTTCGTTTTCTATAATAAAACTCAGTCTAGTTTGGGTTAGGTCGGATCAAACTGGGGTTCTTCTTCAGTTCGTGTGTTCAAGTCGGGTCATTCTGATCGATTCATCAGGTCTAGTTGGGAGTTGGAACTTGGAACGATCTAGACATCTTGTATGGCCTACATCTTAATAAGTTATGAATGCATGA
The DNA here is from genome assembly GCA_958450325.1 of Agrostemma githago. Classification (NCBI taxonomy): domain Eukaryota; kingdom Viridiplantae; phylum Streptophyta; class Magnoliopsida; order Caryophyllales; family Caryophyllaceae; genus Agrostemma; species Agrostemma githago. Next base: position 87,304,198 of record OY288239.1, on the reverse strand, counting down.
TGCAACACGACATGACACGTTATGGATCGTGGACTGTGTTTAGGTTGAAGCATGAACACGAAGTGATTTAACATGTCGAAAATGGAAAGAAATAAGTCGATATTTGAGGAATTAGTTGGTCAAGTCCAAACCCGACACGAACACGAAATTTCAACGGTACCGTTGAGTAAGGTTAACGAAATTAAAGAGAAAACATAAGATAATGACAATTGACAAAGTTGACTATTGACTTGTTGAGCAATTTGCTTGACTTGAAAGAAATGATGATAATCTTGTTGATTTAGTCTATCATTTGGCTGACAATCAGTTTTTCCTGAGAGACGGTCTCTCATTAACTTTATTGAGAGATTGGGTATAAATAAAAGTAACAGTGGTACCAAACCTGAAGTAGGTACGATTAACATAAAAGAGTATACAAATATAAAGAAGATACGTTTGTTATAAAAACAGGTACAAAACAAAGTTGTCATTTAAGGGTACGAATAGAACATAGAGTGGTATTGAATAGTAGTCTCTCAATAAGTTATTGAGAGACCGTCTTTTCCAAAACTTTGCTTTATTATAATGGTTTAAATACGGAGTATTACTTATGCCTTTGCCTCTTTCAACATGGTCAGTATTTGATCCGTCATAACAAAATTACTAATATCCCCGTCAAAAATAAGAATCTGTGTTGTTTTAGACAATTAGATTTGGTAGTTCGAACCTACGATCTGACATACGATCGCACAGTACAACCCTATCCACGACACGGTCCGAATGAACACGGATCAGACACAACAGACTATGACCTGTGCCTCGGCATGACACGACCCAAGGCATAGTGGACCCAACTCGTCGAAACGTCAGTTCTATAGGCAATTTTTTCCTTTTTTTTACTTTTTTCCGAAATCTTTTATTTTTGTCTTTATCTCAACTACTCGACCCGTCACCAAAGATGTCTTAGCCTAGTGGTTAAGACTAGTGCTCTGGGACAGTAGGTTACAGGTTCGAATCCCCCTCCCCTATATTATATTGTAATGCGACTAAGTGCGCTCTTCGATGAACAAAAAAAACTACTCGACCCGTTGTATACTTAAAAGACGGATATATCGGTTTTAGGGAAAATCTTAGTGCCACGTGTCAATGTGCAAGTGGTTGGAGTAAGATTTGCACAAAACCAAATCCTCACTCTATCAGTCTATCATCTTCTCCTCTGCTCTGCTACAACAAACTCCGACCTCGAATCACTCCATCAATGGCGGCCATGTGCTCAAGAACACTGACCTCCACATTCCTCAACTTCAATGGCGGAAGATCAAGAAAACAACATTCCAGTAGTAATAGTAATAAGCTAATGTTCACCATTAACAACATCAACACTTCTTCTTCTTCTTCTTCGTCTTCTTCGAAGGTTTCAACAATGGAGAATTATGAAGAAGGAAAGCTAGAGAGACCTAAATGGAGTGGAGAAACTCCACTTTCTCGACTTGTCGGTACCCTAATTTCGATCAAACCTCTTTATTCTCTCATGAAATTCGGTGCTAGACGAGCCCTAATTAGGTCGCTTCTCTCTCTCTCTTTCCCCCTTCCTTTGATTGATTATCCTCTGTGTTTCTTCTTTTCCTGCAATTTGATTGATCTAATTATGCTGTTTTTGATTCAATTTGACCCGTTTTAACCCTAAGACGGATATTCATAAGACGCGTAGGTCTTGTGAGAGACGATTTCGCTAATTCGCCAGTCTTGTTTAACGTAGAGTATCCGTTTTAAACATTGAAACGGGTCAAATACTTTGAAACGGGTCATATGATGGAAATTGAAGTTTTGAGAAAATGAAACAGTACAGTACAGCTGAGAAGTCTGACATTCCATGGAGGGAGATGACAAAGGAGATACTGGAATCAGAGGTGTACAAGGAAATGGACACGGTCCGAAATCCAGACATTGTCTATCCCGACTGTAATTCCTCGCCTTTTCTAACACGTTTTTTTTTGCTGTTTTGGGGTACAAACACACGATTTCAGCTCACGCTGTAACTTCAGACGATGCAATGTCGATGATGCTGTTGTATCGCTTTGATTGATGCAGATTACCTTAATCCTTTCCACGCATACGATGAAGGCAATCTCTCTTGGCTGGTAATTTTCTATAATGAGTTGCTGTCTAATGTAAACCTGAATTCAATGCTCAAAAAAGGCGGTCTCAAACGTCTTTTCTGTAACGTGTACTGTTGACTGTTGTAGGCTGCAGCAGAAGCGGAAGCAGCAACGTTGGCAGTTGCTAAAAGGGCGATGCCTGATATTGGTTCTGTGGACGAAGCCATGGAAATCATACGTGGGAATTGGATTAGAGCAATCGAGAAGCACGTTCAGCAATATTCAGGAAATTCAAGAGTTCAGGACATCCTCGACATTGGATGTTCTGTAGGCATTAGCACTAAGTACTTGGCCAACGGGTTTCCTTCAGCTAATGTTACAGTGAGTGCTCCAGGATTCGAGCATGCAACCTTTGGTCATGCTCACGCTGGCTCTGATAGACTGACTGATACCATGTTGCATTGGTTGCAGGGGCTGGACATGTCGCCGTATTTTCTGTCAGTGGCAAAACTCAAGGAAAAGAGTGGCCGGATAAACTGGGTGCATGCTAACGGCGAGGACACTCGTCTACCCTCCAACTCATTCGATCTCATCTCAATTGCTTACGTTGTATGTATCCTTAAAACCGCTTGATCTGATGTGTTTATTTCCGATGTTTATTTAGAAACCTGAAAATGGTAACTAGCTAATGCAGTAATGCTGATATTCTGTGTATTTTTTCGTTGCAGCTTCACGAATGTCCTGCCAGAGTAACAGTCAATTTGGTGAAAGAAGCATTCAGACTGCTTCGACCTGGTGGTACCATTGCCATTACAGATAACTCAGTAAGCATCTCAACCAAAACCCTTAACGTGATACAGAGACTGTCAGAGATTTCGAGCACGTGATCTTTGGTCACGTTGCCTCATACTTATGATTTGTGACCTGAACCATTTTCCTTTTTCTTTCTTTGCAGCCGAAATCAAAGAAGCTTCAGGTAATCAACCCTAACCCTAACACTGCAGACCTGCAGTTCTCATCTGCTAAATCTGAATGCAATAATGCATATGTTTGTTAATATTTGTAATACAGGAACTATCACCGGTACTGTTTACGTTGATGAAGAGTACAGAACCGTTTCTAGACGAATACTACTTGCTTGATTTGGAAGACGCGATCAGAGAAATCGGGTTTGTACATGTTCATACAATCTTAACTGATCCAAGGCACAGGACTGTTACTGCCACTGTTCCTTGAGCATTCTTCCAGTAAAAACTCACAACATACTGTCATTCTTGAATTTTTTTTTTTTTTTAAAACATATTTCACCCATGATTTTGTCACAGAATTAATGTTTTCTAACAATTGTATATTTGTATTATTTGATTAAATCTCCTAAAAAAAATTGTTTAATGAGAGTTTTTTTTTTTGCCAGCAGTAAAAAAACGATGGTTACATAAGTACCCGTTTAAAGAGAGTTGGACCGAGTCAATATATATAAGTACCCCTAATAACTTTTCTACTTAACTTAGTCGATATGTATTTGACCCGTTTTAAGATTTAAAACGAATAATATGATGACAAACAAGAATTTCACCCAAATTCTTGCTTAAATTTATAACAAGTAAATGGTTAAGATAAGACAAAAAACGAAGGTAACAGTTTGTTTTATCTATGTAAATTGAGTGATATTTGATCTGTTACAAGTTTTTATTAGGCTTCCTTGTGATGAAGATATCCGTCACTTTGTTATAACGGTTAAAATACTACCCGTTTATGTAGAAAAAACAACATACGGAGTGTTACTTTTGTACTCCCTCCGTCCCAATGAATTGTTTGTCTATTCCATATTGGGGCGTCTCAATGAATTGTTTGCCTTTTTATTTTAGGAATGTTTTTTATATGCAATTTGATTATTCTCATGAGTTTTGCTCTACATGTCACTCTCTCATTGGTTCCCTTAACCTTGGTGCCAACAGGAAAGGTAAACAATTCATTGAAACGGAGGGAGTATTATTATTTATTTTTTTATGTAAACATGTCCTATTTGATCTGTTATAACTCTGTCACAAACAACAATATTAAAAACTTAAGACAGATAACTGGAATTTGTTGAGCATGATTTGACATTTATTCTGCAATACAGTCGTACAAGGACAGCCCACCTGCCAATTGACCTACACCTACTGAAATGATGATCATGATAGTTGATTGATCAATACGTACATCATGACTTTCAGTGCTCTAAAATCAACCCAATCTTACAAATAACGTGCGTCAAATTGGAATTTCATCTCATTCATACTTACCGGTTAGTATTGTTTGTGACAAAATTATCCGTTATATTATTATTATTAGAATAAATTAAAAATTACTCCTCTTTAAAATATCAATTTTAAAATTTACTTCCTTTAGAATTTTTTGTTAAAAATAACTCCCAAAATCTATCAAAGTTCAAAAATTGCTCCCAAATTTATTTTTAGGACGAAAATGTCTTTGACTAGAGGTTGAGGTGAAGTAATATGACATAAAAACGTTAGGGGCATTTTCGTCCAAAAATTATATTTTTGTGTAATTTTTGAAATTTTGATAAATTTTGGGAGTTATTTTTAACAAAAATTTCAAAAGGTAGTAAATTTCAAAATTAGTATTTTAAAGGGGTAATTTTTAATTTACTCTTATTATTATTATTATTATTATTTTATTTTATTTTATTATTATTATAAAACTGGAACTTGCATTAATAATGAAACAAATTACAAGAAGTTAGTGGGTAGCCGAGATACTATCTGGGCAGCCACTCCCTTAGCGATAGAAAAACTAAGACGAGTATTATTATTATTATTATTATTATTATTATTATTATTATTATTATTATATAGTACTCTGTACTCCATAATATTTACTGCAAGAGAGAATTACTCGTTATTAGTTCATATTGTACTACGTAGATGCTGAGATATTCCCACGTGAATGGAAATAGTGCCGGTCGAGTCAATTATGTTAGGTTTTGATAATCACAATTCTTTGTACATCTTTCCATCTACGTTGATACGAGTATTATGTAATGACTTATAATCAGTAGTAGTTTTTTACTAGAGTCGGTAAAAGTCGCGTTGAATAATAAAGATTATATACTTATATAGTATATGTTGAGTTGTTGACTACGTAGTACAGTACGTACTAACCCACCCACTGGCCAAATGGTCAAGTGGCACTTTATTTTAGTCCCTAATATGTAAAGCAAAGTGTATGTGGGTGGTCTCACATGAATACTAAAATAAAGTTATTTTTTTTCTCTGACGAGAATATCCGTTATAAATTTATAAGTAGGTCTCCTGAAAGACGGTCTCTCATTAACTTTACTGAGCGACTAAGTACAAATGAGAGTAATAGTGGTACCAAACCTACTAGAAGTAGGTACAATTAACATAAAAGAGTATACAAATATAAGGAGGATACGCTTGTTATAAAAACAGGTACTGTACAAAACAAAGTTGTCATTTAAGGGTACGAATATGACATAGGGTGATACTGAATAGTGGTCTCTCAATAAGTTATTGAGAGACCGTCTCTCCCAAGAATTTTTGTAAATTTATAACGGGTTAAATAACATTTATTTTTATTATTTACAAATATATTATTTGACTCGTAATTAATTTATGACTAATATTTTCGTCACAATGAAACTCGTCAATAATTGAAATACGTTATAGGGAGTACGTAATTATATTCCCTTCAAACATGGTTGGCATGTTATCATAATTACTTAGGTTATGTTTTCCCACAAAAATCCAACTCTAAATACCCAATTCTAGGAGAAAATATGACTGTCTTAAACCGCTTTTTCATTCACGAACAGATCTACTTGGAGATCGTCTCTCACTCAATCAACGATCAACTGGTGACAGACATAGAGACTGTGCTTTGAGAATACATACATTATCCGAATATCCAATCTGATTCGACCAGATTAAAATCGAGCTTTATAGATTTGCACCAAATTATAAAACATATACTAATTTTTTTCGTGACCAAGATATCTGTCATCTGTTAGAGGTGATCATATGCGGGGTCAGACCGGACATGAACTGGGATAAATACGAAATTTTGATCCACGGATGAGCAGGTTAGCAAGTTTGGGACGGGTTTGCGGGCAGACCAATCGGACGGTACGGTCCATGATCAGCTATAATTTATTTTCTAATTTCTATGTGAAATGTTTTCTCTTTAATCTGATCAGATGAGTAATATTTGACCCGTTATAACAATACGACGGTACGACCCATGATCAGCTATAATTTATTTTCTAATTTCTATGTGAAATGTTTTCTTTTTAATCTGATCAGATGAGTAATATTTGACCCGTTATAACAATACGACGGTACGACCCATGATCAACTATAATTTATTTTCTAATTTCTATGTGAAATGTTTTCTTTTTAATCTGATCAGATGAGTAATATTTGACCCGTTATAACAATACGACAGATAACCCGTCAAAATAAATACAAATATATTTGGACAAACAAATTTGGGCCAACATTGGTCAATTATGGCATCACCACCATCACTACACAAACTCTTCCTTCTTCTTCCTCTGTTTTTTCTTCTTCTTCATTGCTCTGTTTTCCTCTGTTCTTCCTCAACTGACACAATCACACCAACCCAATTCCTCAAAGACCCGGATTCGATTACTTCCGTAAACGGTACTTTCAAGCTCGGGTTCTTCACCCGACCCGAATCCTCCTCTAACCGTTTCCTTGGAATATGGTTCAATAAACCCGTCATATCCATTGTTTGGGTTGCAAATCGAGATAATCCAATCACAGACAATTCCGGGTTGCTCCGAATTTCGCCAAACGGGTCTCTCGAACTCCTAAACGGGTCGAATACCACCATTTGGTCATCCGGACCCAAACCCAAATCGAATAGTACTACTACTACTACTAGTAACAAAGCTCAATTACTGGATAATGGTAATTTTGTTTTACGACCCGATTCCATATCCGACCCGAATTTGGTAATATGGCAGAGTTTTGATGAACCAACTGATACTTTCTTACCAGGAATGCAACCAATTTTTCCAGACACACCCAATAAAAATCATGTGATTTTTAGGTCATGGAAATCCCCAATTGATCCATCAATTGGGAATTTTTCAGTGGGAATTGGAACATTAGGGTTACCACAAGTAATAACATGGAAAAATGGGGTGATTTATTGGAGAAGTGGGCCATGGGATGGGAACAATTACATAGGTTTACCAAATGTTGATAACACATTGAATGATGGGTTTGTGTTAGATATTGAATCAGGAAGTGTTGGGATGAGATTCGAACCCGAGGATAAATCACTTTTGTTCAATTACGAGGCGAATTATGATGGATTAGTGTTGGAGAAGTATTGGAATGATGGGATTGGGAATTGGACAATTGGGTGGGTTGCACCTTCATCAAAGTGTGAGGTTTATGGCATGTGTGGTGTGTATGGGAGTTGTGATCATGTGAGTTCTTTGTGTAAGTGTTTGAGAGGGTTTGTTCCTAGGGTTTTGGATGAGTGGAAAAGAGGGATTTGGGGGAATGGGTGTGTTAGAAAGGCGAAACTTCAATGTGGTGTCGGTGGTGGTGGAGACGGGTTTTTGAGGCTTGGAACGATGAAGGTTCCTGATAAGATGGAGAAGTTGTCGGCTTTTAGCGATGATGGGTGTAGGAGTCGGTGTTTGAGTAATTGTTCTTGTGTTGCTTATGCTTATCATTTGAATATTGGGTGTATGGTTTGGACTGATGATTTGGTTGATACTCAGCAGTTTTCAGCTGGTGGTGTCGATCTTTTCTTGCGTTTAGCTTCGTCTGAGCTAGGTATAAAACTGGTTGTTTCTCCCTTGTGCATTTTGATCTGTATGATCTAGGGTTTTGTTTGCGTACTGCTTGTTTTCCCCTCTCGCTGTTTTGGCATTTGCATCTCTTTATAGCATCGTCTGAGCTAGGTATAACTGGTTGTTTCCCCCTCGTTGTTTTGGCATTTGCATCTCTTTATAGCATCGTCTGAGCTAGGTATAACTGGTTGTTTCTCCCTTGCTTCGTTCTGTGCATTAATCTGTACAATTTACTGTTTGTTTGCGTACTGGTTGTTTCCCCCCTCGTTGTTTTGGCATTTGCATCTCTTTATAGCATTGCCTGAGCCTGTGCATTAATCTGTACAATTTACAGTTTTGTTTGCGTACTGGTTTGGCATTTGCATCTCTTTATAGCATCGTCTGAGCTAGGTAACTGGTTGTTTCTCCCTTGCTTCATTCTGTGCATTTTGATCTGTATAATTCAGGGTTTTGTTTACGTACTGGTTGTTTTTCTCCTCGTTGTTTTGGCATTTGCATCACTTGCTTTCGAGCTAGGTATAACTGGTTGTTTCTCGCTTGCTTCAGTGCATTAATCTCTGGTTTGGCATTTGCATCTCTTTACAGGCGCTTGTATGACTCCGACTCAAGCCATTTGATAGAGAGTTTAATGTTTCTGTTCTATAGTGAAGTGTCGAAATTTGACGATTTGTGGATGTTTGATTTTCAGAGGGAGGTAATAATGGCAAAAGGGTTGCTGTTATCGTGCCAGTGACAGTCGTTGGATCAATACTGATTGTCTGTTTCATGTACTTTCTATGGCGGATGAGCAGGCAGAGGAGACGGTGGGTGACAGCTACTCAACAAGGTAATCAATCTACTACTACTGTTCTACATGACGTGAACAACGACATGAAGGTGAAATTCGTGTTGTATGTTGTCTGATTGAGTGCGACATGAATCAGGGAAAAAAGACGAGATAAAGAAATTCAGTTTCGAAGATAATGTTGGCCAACCACCGCTGTACACATTCAACGTGCTGAAACATGCGACAGATGATTTTCGAGAGGATAATAAACTAGGAGAAGGTGGTTTCGGCCCTGTTTACAAGGTAATGTCGATTGTCTGTCATATGAACATATAGAAAACGAGTTTACAAAACTGTGGATTTCATATATAATTTCGAGCATTTTCAGGGTGTATTGGAAAATGGAGACGAGATAGCAGTCAAAAGACTGTCGAGATCATCTGGCCAAGGCTTGGAAGAGTTCATGAACGAGGTGACAGTGATCTCTAAACTTCAACACAGAAATCTCGTGAAACTTCTAGGCTGCTGCGTCGAGGGAGACGAGAAAATGTTGATATATGAATACATGCCTAATCGAAGCTTGGATGCTTTCCTTTTCGGTGAGAAAATCTGCATTAAATGTCTAGACTTTTGCCCTAATTTTGGGTTGCATTATCTTAAGCATATACTCGATTTGATGACAGATGCTGATAATCGAGAACAACTTCCTTGGGAGAAACGGTTTAGTATCATCGAAGGTATATGCAGAGGACTTCTCTACCTTCACAGGGATTCTCGACTTAGAATCATTCACCGGGATTTAAAACCAAGCAATATATTGTTGGACGAAGAACTGAATCCCAAGATTTCTGACTTTGGCATGGCTCGAATCTTTGGTGGTAATCAAGATCAAGCTAATACTCGAAGAGTCGTGGGAACCTAGTAAGCAATATTCTCGTGACACTGGCATTCGTTGTTTCAGAAAGTTACCAACTTTGCTTGACTGTCGACTGTTGTTGTATGTTTTCATGCAGCGGGTACATGTCTCCTGAATATGCAATGGGGCACTTCTCTGAAAAATCAGACGTGTACAGTTTCGGTGTGATTCTATTAGAGATTGTCAGCGCGAGAAAAAACACCACCTTTCACCGTTACCAGCAGTCCTTAACTCTCACAGGATATGTAAGTTTTTTTTTTCGTTTTTTTATAAGACTCGAGTCCCACAGCTTGACCCTCGGCCATTTCTGTTTATGTACAGGCGTGGAAGTTGTGGAACGAAGGGAACACGGATTCACTCATTGATCCGATGATCTCAGAGCCAGGCTCTCGGAACAGCGTGAAAAGGTGCATACAGTTGGGACTGCTGTGCGTTCAGGAGTTTGCGAAAGACAGGCCGAACATATCAACTGTCATATCGATGCTTGATTCTGATATCGAACAATTACCACAGCCAAAAAAGCCTCCCTTTCTTGAATGGGAGGTTTCGTCCGAAGACCAACAAAGCAGTTCAGTTTTCAGTAACTCTGTCAATGATCAATCCATTACTGTCATACAAGGTCGATAATCCTAACCATCTACCACAAAATTTACAGCGTAAAATGTAAAGTTAAGGTCTCGAGGATTGTTCATGGCCACGATTTTCATTATCGTTTATTAAGTTGTTCAAATGTGTAAGTAAGTTACAGAGTTTTACGGTAGGCCGATGAAAAAAACAAAGCCTACCCTATAAATGAAGGGTACCCCTACAAATTACAACAGGGAATCAGAATCAACTGGATTCAGGATGTTTAAAGGTAGGCAGCTTGAGAGCAGATATGGCAACTGATTTATCGTCTTCGCATATCTCCGAGTTCAACTGCAAAGTTTCCTTGAAGTTGAATCCTCGAATGTACCCAACGAGCACGAGATGGATTTGCTCACCGTTTAGGTGATCAATGCTTTCGTCCATGGAACACAGTTTCTGTAAAAAGACGATGATTCAATGCTTCACGAGGCTGAATTTAGTAAAGAGAGTGCATTAGTCTTGGCTATAGAGTATAGAATACTCACGATATTGCTTTGAATCCGAACAACAACTTTGGTGTCGTGGTTGTGGTTGCTGCCTATCTTAGCCCACCCAAAAAAAATTCCACAAACTTGATGAGGAAGAACATTCATCTGGCCATCTTTCTCTGGTTTAAATTGTGCTCGAATACATTACATAAAATAAATTTGATGATTTGTAGCTGAATATCGAGGAACTGTATCAAATTAGTATCAAATGTTTCGTTCATACCTCGAAATTCAGCTACAAATCCATCAACAAGTTGACCATCCAAATAAATCGGATCAACAGGTAATGCATTATCCACCCCTGTAAATCCCTATTTTTAGTAAGAGGTGATAAATCACGATCGAAAAGAGACTAAAGATATAAACTTTTGAAAAGTACATACAGTCGTCGAATGGAGGCAGACCCCATATTTCGGGCTGGAACTCCAAAAGTGAATACAACGACAAATCTGCCACGACTGCTGCATCAGCCTCAGTTTCAGATGGTATGACTACCACCTTCATTCCTGCAGCTTTTCCAGCTTTCACTCCTACCCTGTTGATTTCATAAATACTCGTAAAACAACAATCAACCTTCAATATATAACATTAAAAGAAGAAAGATCATCGGTGTTCCAACTTACAACGAGTCTTCTATCACCAAGCAATCATCGGTGTTTGCTGTCAATTGTTTCGCAGCCTCCAGAAATCTGTCAGTAAGTAAATAATATGAGAAAAAGAGGGTGTCGACCAAAAAAACAGCAAAATGAGGGATTTTTAAACCGTCATATTCAGATCTTACAAGTCTGGTGCTGGTTTCCCTGACTGAACTTGATCACTTCCGATGATGACAGAAAAACATTCCTTCCATCCTGCATGCATATTTTTCCGAGTATTCATTTTAAATAGAGAAAATCAGACAGGCATTTAGTCGTTTACCCAATGTTCTACTTCGAAAACATGTTACTACCTTTATGAGTTGAGATTTTAGATTCAATATATGCTCTTAGAGAGTTCGAGGCTAGAGCACACGGAATGTTATGCTTATGCAGATGCTGAATTAGACGATCGGCCCCAGGAAGAGCTTTAGCATCTTTCCACCTACATACATAGCCATCGTCAGACAAAAAAAACAACAAAAATCAACTCCCTACATCCCGTGATGGTTCACATTCGGCATTGATGATCAAAAGATCTCAACTTTAACCAAAATATTACTCGTATTGCAATTACATTCTGCTGCAAACATTGTAGGAACATCAAACATAGCAAATTAGCAAATTTTACGTCATAATAAACATAACAGCGACAATTAGCAGAAGTTGACATTCATTGACCACCAAAGTCAAACCGGTTTTTTTCTTGGTCCGAATAAGGGAAGCTCTTACCACTTGAGCTCGGGGAATCTAGCCTAGCAAAGGGTTGAACTCGCTACTGGTTATGATTATCGACTTTTGCTACCCAAAGCTCGTAAACATAACACTAGTAAGCAAATACGATAAACTCGCTGCCCTAAAGACAAGAAAAGAAGAAAATCATACATAGAATGATACAAAGGGTTGATTTCATCAAGATATTGATCAGGAGTAAGAGGAAGCTCATAATTCTTAACAATGGCGGCCGCCGATTCCTTCTGCGTCTTCCCCACTCTCGCATACTCATTATCAGTGATCAACACCTTCCCATAACTTGCCAAATACTCCTTCAATACACTCCTCAGCACAAACTCTGCATTTCAAAGCTCAAATCAAACCCTAAATAATCACTAAAATCAGTAAAAAAAAAAAAAAACAGTAAAATTAAGAGTACCCAGATGATGAAATCGGGTCATTAGTACCTGTATTCAAAAGGGTACCATCCAAATCAAGAATTACTGCAGAAATTTTGGTGGTAATTGTTGGATGATTGGTTTTTGATTGATTATTGTTAGTCATTGCTTGAGTGATTGATTTTTAATTGATTGAATTGGGTAATTTGCTGAGTTTAGGTGATGAACTAAGAAGGGTGTGGAGAATCGAATCAATTTCAATTTCAATTTCTGCTACAAAAACTTTGCGTTCGGATTTTAATTTGGTGTTTCGGCATATTCTCCGGTCTCTTTTTGATCTCTTTTTTTTGTCAATTCACTGTTTTTAAGAACACGAAAACTCTAAATAGACCGACTTTTCAATAACGTTGTTAAAAAAAGTTATGCGGTCTTTTAATGTAGTGAGAGACGGTCTGTCGATAGATTGATAGAGCACATCAAAAACGTCTTTTACATCTGGTTTTTTCACATTCGCCGAGACGCGTTTTACACAATCAATATCTTTCATTTTTTACATCGGTGAAAATTTTATGGTAAGAATTTGATACTGTATTATTAATCTACTCGTAAAGATGAATCAAACAAGATCTCACGTACTGTATGTAACTTTACTTTTCTTATAAATTGTTGAGAATATTGAATCAAACAAGATCTCACGCATGTAAATGTACTACAGTATTTCTGATTACATAATCGAGCAAGCGTGAGGATTCTCATCGCTAAACGCATCACCAGTCCTTCCGACAGCAAGAGAAGAAGACAAAGAATGTTGTGAAGTAGTGTTACCGAAACCATGATATTCGTGCCCATCATACCCGTGTTTGAAGTAGTTGTATGATGACGATGGTTGTTGTGGTTGCGAAAATGATGTCGTCGCAACCGCTCCGTTTCCTTGGCAATGGGTCGGGTATTGATGAGTAAAACTTCGGAGCTCGGGTTGGTACGGAAACTGCCATAACTCTGCCCTCCTTCCGCTCTGTCTCGCTGCTTTTAATATCTTCTTTTGATCTGCGTACCCGTTTACTGTCACCTTTTGCATCGCCATGTCTATCTCTACTTCATCCACCCCTACACCCAAACTCACCATCGATATCAATATACAGGATCGGAAACAGTGAAACACAGCATGACATTGTTTGGCAAACGATGGTAGTAGATTTGTAATAACAGATAACATTAGCATAATATGGCCGGTTAACAGATCAACCTAAATTAGCAGAATTTAGAAAGAGTGTTTGGCAAACGACAGTAGCAGATTTGTAATTAATAACAGATAACATTAGTAGAATACGGTCAACAAATTGTTGACTTACAGTAGCACGCAGGTTTGACCATCAAACTAAATTACCAGCATTTTAAGAAACCGTGTTTGATGGTATGTAATTAACAGATTATTATAGACAATAATTCAATTATTATTTTCACTTATAAATTGAATGCGCTGCTTCAATATGCTTGATGCTATTAACAACATATTCAAAAAAAAAAAAACAGTAAATTTCGACCATAATGCTATTTTGCAATACGTCATTTACCAAACACATGAAATTAATATATTGTTTGCCAAAATCTGCTAATTTTCACCGAATATACCGCTTACCAAACAGAGCTATACTCTATGTACTATTAAAGAACGTTGAGATATATCCTAGGGTTATTAACATGTGTCCACTGGAAAAACCCTTCTCCTCCTCCTCCCCCAACAAAAAACCCTAGCCTCCAAAAAAAAAAAAAAAACCTTGGGGCTACCACCATTAATGGTGGTAAGCCCCCAATTTTTAATTAATTATATTATTTTAATATTAGTACTATTAGTATTTTAGTTATAATAATAAGTCCTCTCCTTTTGGAGAGTTTAGTTATAGTGGAGAGGACGCGGAAGATCATCAGTGCTATAATCGTTCATCACGTGGTATCTCAATTGATCTCAGACCGGCGGCTACAATCTATTGGGTTAGATGAAATTGATTCTCGTCAAAACCTTGGAAGATCCGAAGACCCTCTTGTGAAAAGTTGTATCATTAAACAGCGATATGTTGAAAGAGGATGTGCAGAAGCGGAGATCAAAATCTTAGTGAGAGATCTTTGTTTTAACGAGAATTTATTTTACTCAAATTTTATAGTATTGTATCCGTTCAATTTTGATATAAGTTGTAGATGTCGTATGACTTCTTATTAATGAAATGATCTATTCGCTCAAAAAAAAAAAAAAAACGTTGAGATATACATAGTACCTTTCATTTTCTCAAGTGTTTTCTTGATCTTGCTTTCACAACCGGCACAACACATGTGGACTCTCATCTCTGTAACCTGAACAATGAAACAACGATCACAAAAACGTTGAAATATATACTTAGTACTCCCTCCGTCCCAATGAATTGTTTGCCTATTCCATATTGAGACGTCTCAATGGATTGTTTGTCTTTCTATTTTAGGAATGTTTTTTATATGCAATTTGACCATTTTCATTAGTTTTGCTCCACGTGTCACTTCCTCATTGGATTCCTTACCCTTGGTGCCAAAACGAAAGACAAACAATTCATTAGAACGGAGGAAGTATACGTTTATATACCATAACAAAGTCTACTATAACACCGTAAAATAGAATAACTAACAAAATTTGATGATGAATTTATTATACTTACCGTTGTCATGATTCCCAAACATACAATACCACTAGTTTTCAACGTGGTAAGTAGCATATTTATAGGACGTAGATGATCTATTGATTTAATTTTATGGATTAAACGATTAATTTGGACCGACCTTTTACATTTAGTGATATTTAATTTAATTGACGTACGTAACGTTGTACTATTGACTTGATTAGTTCAGCAGAAAGAATGTGCGTCTGACACTCACTCGTTATGTCAATTGTAAGTAAAGTGGTTTAGGTTTTCCATTTTATCATTCGTTGACTTTTTATTTTGACTTTTGTTTTACGATAATCTAGAGCTGACAAAATTGACCCGATTCAAAATGATTCAACCTGAACCCGATCCGTCACTCGAATTGAAGACTCAATGATTTTGTAATCCAAGTAGGGGTGTTCAAAAATTGACCCGGACCGTAAGGTCCGGGTCGGTCCAGACCGGGACACGTACCGGTCCGGTCTCCGGGTCCCAAAAAAGTTGGTAACCGGTCCCCGGTCCGGTCCGGTCCGGTCCACACTTTAAAAAAATATCAAATTTAGTGTATTTTTACGGTCCGGTCCGGTCCGGTCTTAAGAGGGTCCGGTCTGGTCCGGGTTTCTTTGTTAACCGGTCCGGTGCGCGGGTCAAACCGGTCCGGTCCGGGTTTGGACCGGTGAACACCCCTAAATCCAAGTTGATCTTATCTAACGTGAAACTGACCCGAATGTTTCTCTTTATTATAGAAAACGAGTCGATGTTCCTGTAATTTTTTTTTAAAAAAAAGGTTAAAAGGCAATAAACCCGAAAATGATATGAATCCAAGATAACTTGGCCCAACCCGAAGTCAACTTGATTTCACTGATCCAATAATGACTTGATCTGAACACGGCCCGACACTCATCAAACTGAAGATCCGAGTTAGTCATGTGATGATTCCGAATCAACTTGATTTAACCTGATAATGATCCAAATGTTATTTTAGAAAATGAGTCAAAATCTTTTTAAAAAAAAAAAAAAAAGACTAACCCGAAAATGACACCGATCCGAGATAACTCAGACCAACGCGAGGTTAACCCGGCTGATCTAATCCAGAAGGATCCGACCCGGTTCAGTTTCTTTTAAAAAAAATTCCCCATAAAAACAACATATTCACGTAAAACCCATTTAAAACAGAAGAGCGAGCGAGGGTAAAACAAACCCTAATTCGCGATTAACAAACCCTAATTCGCGATTAACAAACCCTAATTCGCGATTAACAAACCCTAAAACCCCCAATTTAATCCCCAAATTAACAAACAAAAACCCTAATTTCGCGATTCATATCGAGAAATTCGTGGCATCCATTAATCATGGGGAAGAAATTCAAGAGAGGCGATCAAGTAGAAATATGCTGCAACGAAGAAGGATTCGAAAACGCATATTTCCCAGCAACAATAATCTCAGAAATCAACAACGAAGAAGAAGAAGAAGAAGAATACATCGTTCAATTCAATACATTATTAGGTCCAGATGAACTATTTCCATTACGAGAATTCCGCACTCGATCCGAACTCAGACCGGTTCCGCCCGAATTATCGACGAGTAAAACCGGGTTCGAACCGTCGACGGTGGTTGACGCGTACGCTAACGACGGGTGGTGGAAAGGTACGGTGTTGAATTCCGGCGGACGTCGCCGTGGTCGGAAAAGTAGTAATTATAATAACAATGATGATGATTATTATTACGATGTCGGATTCGAGAGAGATGGAGTTCAGGTTGAAATCGGGAAGTATTTGGTTTCGCAATTGAGGGTTCATCAAGATTGGGTTGATGGTGATTGGATTGTTTCTTCGAATTGATCGGGTTTCGAGTCAGGTTAGTTTTCGAATCTGATTATTTTTGTTCATGGGTGTGCAATTTTGACGTGATCTGAGTTTCTTGCATTGCAGTGCTACAGTACAGTACAGTAGCATGATGATGATGATGATGATGAATTTTGTTCATGTTAACATTTACAATTTGAACATTCAGGATTCTGTATAACTGTTGTACCACGCGTCATAATATGATTATTATGAAATCTCAGACCGTTCATATTTCTGATGCACGGTACAACGGTTGTATAGGAATGAATGCATGGTTTCAAATCTTAAATGTTCGACATTTGATTGCCATGCACAATTATTATAGCTTTGTCAGATCGATTCTAAGATTCTAAGAGATACTCCCTCCATTCAAATCCATTTGTCCCATTTCATTTTTTTTGACACTATTCACACCTGAGGGGGAATCTTCGATATTCTCGACAATCTATAAGTGAGAATATAGTCATGTGGGATTTTGTTTGATAAAACGCGTCTCGACAAATGTATAAAAGGAAATGAGACAAGTGGATTTGAATGGAGGGAGTAGTTCTTTGTGAATTGTAATTACTGCTGGTGTTGCTTGAGACAGAGTATCCGTTTAAAAATTTGAAACAGGTTTGACTCTTCTTATGGTTTAGGACAATTATAATGTCGTCATAAACTAGAATTTGCCGTGTGATTATAGTTTGTGAGATTTTGATCTGTTTGATTGTTAATTTGTTTGGTTACTAGGGTTAGGTTCAAAATACAAATCGATGATGTATCGGAAAAAAAAAATTAAATATCAATATTCGTATTTTTTTTGTCCCATTTCATCATTATTTGTGACAAATATTTTAATATGACGGGGCAGAAGATAGTGAACGGAGGGTTTATTATATTTGAAATAATAAACTAAAAATTGAAAAGAAAAAATTATGTAGTACGGAGTAGTATTCTACCAACCCAGGATTTCAAACACCAGGACCCTCATATTTTCTACGTTGATGTTCAAATTTTGTGTAGCGATTTTATATGACTTTATCAGCGCCCTATGCGATTTTCGGTCATTTTTGTTTCGGACCCCAAAATCTTGGAAAAAAAAGTGTATTATACACTTCAAATTTAACCTATATTTTGAGTAACTTTGTAATAGGATAAAGTCTTCGAATATGAACTCAAATTTGAACTACTTTAGTCAATTTATGGCATACGTGTCCTATTTGTTGCTCCCTCCGATCACTAATTATCGCTCCATTTTATGAATATTTGTGAGAAATATTTTAATGAAATGGGGTGAAATAGTGACCAGAGGGAGTATATATGTCTAGCAAAATATTTCACATTTTTCAAAAAAGATTTATACTCCCTCCGTTCCAACCATTTATATACGTTTGCTTTATGCACGTATGTCGATATTCGTTTTCTTTTATCTATATCTTTAGTTACGTGTTACAAAAAATTATAAAAATTTGATATTCATAATGTATTTTATTAGACGTTTTAAACAAGATCCCACATGACTATATTTTATCTTATATATTAGAAGTTATATTGAAGATTCTCATCACTTATAAATAGTGTTAAAAAAGTAAATGTATACAATTCGTTGGAACGGAGGGAGTAGGTTATTATCCACATTTTTCAGGCTATTTTGGTCCCGAAATTAAATGCCTCAAAATTCGTAAACTAAGTACTCTATACATTGTATAAATGTTTTTAAAAACATTTAAAACTAAACTGTTTAAGATTTTTTTTAATATTCAAAACGTTGTATAGAAGATACTTAAGATTTCAAATAAAAACATTTAAAAACATTCGAATATTTTTCGAGTAATAACGTTGGATTATGCCAAAATTTTCGATATATATACACACACTCAAAACTAACTGTTTAAGATTTTTTTTAACAATCATCAGTCATTTAATGAAATAAGGGTTCCATTTATATAGCCAACAAAATATCTCAAACTTTTCGAAAAAACACTTGAAAAGGAAGAATTTGAAAGTTATTATCCACATTTTTTGGTGTGATTTGGCCCCGAATGAAATTATGTCTCGAAATTCACATAGTAACTGCTTCACGCATTGTAGAAATGTCTTTGTATAATAGAAGGTACTTGTGGTTTCAAATAAACACATTTCAAAGACCTTCGAATATCATTCGAGTAACGTCGGATTATGGTAAAATTTTTGATATATACACTTAAAACTGAACTATTTAAGTGTTTTTTTTAACAACCGTCAATTTATGTTATAAGGATCTTATTTATATGCCTAGCAATATATCTCACATTTTTCAAAAAATCATCTGAAACGGAAGAATTTGAAGGTTATTATCCACGTTTTTCGGGCAAAATTGGTCCCGAAATAAAATGTCTCCAAATTTGCACAGTAACTACCCCACACATTGTAGAAATATTCGGTGTAACAGAAGGTACATACGGTTTGAAATAAACCTATTAAAACATGTTCTAATATGTTTCGAATAACCTCGAATTTAGGCGAAACTCTTTATTTTTATACAAGAATCTAAACTATTTAAGTGTTTTTTAACCACTGTTGGTCATTTTATGTTATAATAATCCTATTTATATGTCCAGCAAAATATCTCACAATTTTCAAAAATCATCAAAAACGGGCGGATTTGAAGGTTATTAACCACGTTTTTCGGACTAATTTGGTCCCTAAATTAAATGTCTTCAAATCCGTACAGTAACTCCTACACAAATTGTAGAAATCTTTCTGTGTAGCAGAAGGTACATGCGGTTTGAAATAGACACATTTTAACACATGTTTTAATATATTACGAATAATGTTGATTAAGGGCGAAATCTTGTATTTTTATACTTGAATCGACAATATTTAAGTGTTTTTTTTATCAACCGTCGGTCATTTTATGTTATAAGGTCCTATTTATATGCCCAGCAAAATATCTCACATTTTTCGAAAAATCATCTGAAACGGACGAATTTGAAGGTTATT
Organism: Agrostemma githago; assembly: GCA_958450325.1. Lineage (NCBI taxonomy): Eukaryota > Viridiplantae > Streptophyta > Magnoliopsida > Caryophyllales > Caryophyllaceae > Agrostemma > Agrostemma githago. The sequence goes on along the minus strand of OY288239.1, from coordinate 87,284,239 downwards.
ATCCACGTGTTTCGGCAAATTTGGTCCCGAAATTAAATGTCTCCAAATTCGCATAGTAACTACTCTAAACTTTGTAGGAATATTTCGGTGTAGCAGAAGGTACGTACGGTTTGAAATAAACATATTTAAAACATGTTTTAATATGTTTCAAATAACGTCGAATTTGGACGAAATCTTGTATTTTTATACTAGAATCGACACTATTGAAGTGTTTTTTAACAACCAATGGTTATTTTATGTTATAAGAGTCCTATTTATATGCCCACAAAAATAAATCATATTTTTCGAAAAATCATCTGAAACGGACGAATTTGAAGGTTATTATCCACATTTTTCGGGCAAAATTTGGTCCCAAAATTGAATGTTTCCAAATTCGCATATAACTACTCCAAACATTGTAGAAATATTTCGGTGTAACAAACGGTACGTAAGGTTTGAAATAAACACATTTAAAACATGTTCTAATATGTTTCGACTAACGTCGAATTTGGGCGAAGTCTTGTATTTTTATACTAGAATCGACACTATTTAAGTGTTTTTTTAACAACCGTCGGTCATTTTATATAATAAGGGTCCTATTTATATGCCACGAAAATATCTCACATTTTTTCAAAAAATCATCCAAATTCGCATATTAACTACTCTAAACTTTGTAGAAATATTTTGGTGTAGCAGACAATACGTAAGGTTTGAAATAAACACATTTAAAACATGTTCTAATATGTTTCGAATAACGTCAATTTGGTCGAAATCTTGTATTTTACACAAGAATCGACACTATTTAAGTGTTTTTTTAACAACCGACGGTCATTTTATGTTATAAGGGTCCTATTTATATGCCCACAAAAATAAATCACATTTTTCGAAAAATCATCTGAAACAGACGAATTTGAAGGTTATTATCCACGTTTTTCAGCAAATTTGGTCCTGAAATTAAATGTCTCCAAATTCGCATAGTAACTACTCTAAACTTTGTAGGAATATTTCTGTGTAGCAGACAATACGTAAGGTTTGAAATAAACACATTTAAAACATCTTCTAATATGTTTCGAATAACGTCGAATTTGGGCGAAAGCTTGTATTTTTATACTATTTAAATGTTTTTTTAACAACCGTCGGTTATTTTATTTTATAAGGTTTCTATTTATATGCCCACAAAAATAAATCCCATTTTTCAAAAAACATCTGAAACGGACGAATTTGAAGGCTATTATCCACGTTTTTCAGCAAATTTGGTCCCAAAATTAAATGTCTCCAAAATTCGCATAATAACTGCTCCAAACTTTGTAGAAATATTTTGGTGGAGCAGATAGTACATAAGGTTTGAAATAAACACATTTAAAACATGTTCTAATAAGTTTCGAATAACGTTAATTTGGTCGAAATAATATTTTGGTGTAGCAGAAAGTACATAAGGTTTGAAATAAACACATTTAAAACATGTTCTAATAAGTTTCGAATAACGTTAATTTGGTCGAAATTTTGTATTTTTGTACTAGAATTGACACTATTTAAGAGTTTTTTTAACAACCGTCGGTCATTTTATGTTATAAGGGTCGTATTTATATGCCCAGCAAAATATCTCACATTTTTCGGAAAATCATCTGAAACGGACAAATTTGATGGTTATTATCTACGTTTTTCGGCAAATTTGGTCCCGAAGTTAAATGTCTCCAAATTTGCATAGTAACTACTCCAAACATTGTAGAAATATTTCGGTGTAGCAGACGGTACGTAAGGTTTGAAATAAACACATTTAAAACATGTTCTAATATGTTTCGAATAACGTCGAATTTGGTCGAAAACTTTTATTTTTATACTATTTAAATGTTTTTTTAACAACCGTCGGTTATTTTATATTATAAGGTTTCTATTTATATGCCCACAAAAATAAATCCCATTTTTCAAAAAATCATCTGAAACGGACGAATTTGAAGGCTATTATCCACGTTTTTCAGCAAATTTGGTCCCGAAATTAAATGTTTCCAAAATTCGCATAATAACTACTCCAAACTTTGTAGAAATATTTTGGTGGAGCCGATAGTACATAAGGTTTGAAATAAACACATTTAAAACATGTTCTAATAAGTTTCGAATAACGTTAATTTGGTCGAAATTTTGTATTTTTGTACTAGAATTGACACTATTTAAGAGTTTTTTTAACAACCGTCGGTCATTTTATGTTATAAGGGTCGTATTTATGTGCCCAGCTAAATATCTCACATTTTTCGAAAAATCATCTGAAACAGACAAATTTGAAGGTTATTATCCACGTTTTTCGTCAAATTTGGTCCCGAAGTTAAATGTCTCCAAATTTGCATAGTAACTACTCCAAACATTGTAGAAATATTTCGGTGTAGCAGACGGTACGTAAGGTTTGAAATACACACATTTAAAACATGTTCTAATATGTTTCGAATAACGTCGAATTTGGGCAAAATCATGTATTTTTACACAAGAATCGACACTATTTAAGTATATTTTAACAACCGTCGGTCATTTTATGTTATAAGGGTCGTATTTATATGTCCAGCAAAATATCTCACATTTTTCAAAAAATCATTTGAAATGGACAAATTTGAAGGTTATTATCCACGTTTTTCTGCAAATTTGGTCCCGAAGTTAAATGTCTCCAAATTTGCATAGTAACAACTCCAAACATTGTAGAAATATTTCGGTGTAGCAGACGGTACGTAAGGTTTGAAATAAACACATTTAAAACATGTTCTAATATGTTTCGAATAACGTCGAATTTGGGCGAAATCTTGTATTTTTACACAAGAATCGACACTATTTAAGTGTTTTTAAGAACCGTCGGTCATTTTATGTTATAAGGGTCGTATTTATATGCCCATCAAAATATCTCACATTTTTCGAAAAATCATCTGAAACGGACAAATTTGATGGTTATTATCCACGTTTTTCGGCAAATTTTGTCCGGAAATGAAATGTCTCCAAATTTGCATAGTAACTACTCTTAACATTGTAGAAATATTTCGGTGTAGCAGACGGTAAGTAAGGTTTGAAATAAACACATTTAAAACATGTTCTAATATGTTTCGAATAACGTCGAATTTGGGCGAAATCTTGTATTTTTACTCAAGAATCGACACTATTTAAGTGTTTTTAAAGAACCGTCGGTCATTTCATGTTATAAGGATCCTATTTATATGCTCACAAAAATAAATCACATTTTTCGAAAAATCATCTGAAACGGACGAATTTGAAGGTTATTATCCACGTTTTTCGGCAAATTTTGTCCCAAAATTAGATGTCTCCAAATTCACATAGTAACTACTCCAAACATTATAGAAATATTTCGGTGTAGCAGATCGTACGTAAGGTTTGAAATAAACACATTTAAAACATGTTCTAGTATGTTTCGAATAATGTCGAATTTGGTCGAAATCTTGTATTTTTATATTAGAATCGACACTATTTCAGTGTTTTTTTAACAACCGTCGGTCATTTTTTGTTATAAGAGTCCTATTTATATGCCCACTAAAATAAATCCCATTTTTTGAAAAATCATCTGAAACAGACGAATTTGAAGGTTATTATCCATGTTTTTCGGCAAATTTGGTCCCGAAATTAAATGTCTCCAAATTTGCATAGTAACTACTCTAAACTTTGTAGAAATATTTTGGTGTAGCAGACAATATGTACGGTATGAAATAAACACATTTAAAACGTGTTCTAATATGTTTAGAATAACGTCGAATTTGGGTGAAATCTTGTATTTTTATACCAGAATCGACACTATTTAAGTCTTTTTTTAACAACCGTCGGTTATTTTATGTTATAAGGCGCCTATTTATTTGCAGTGTAAAATATCTCACTTTTTTCAAAAAATCACCTGAAACGGACGAATTTGAAGGTTATTTTATCCACGTTTTTCAGACTGAATTGGTCCCAAATTTAAAGGTCTCTAAATTTGCGCTGTAACTACTCTATACATTGAATTTATGTCTTGCTGTAACAAAAGATTAATACGGTTTCAAATAACCACGTTTTAAAGACATTCGACAATGTTACGTTAAATTTGGACGAAATCTTGTGTATATATATCCTTGAATATGAACTATTTTAGTGTTTTTTTTAACAATCATTGGTCATTTTATGTTATAAGGGTTCTATTTATGTGTTCAGCAAAATAAATCACATTTTTCGAAAAATCACCTGAAAAGGGCGAATTTGAAGGTTATTATCCACGTTTTTCGGGCAAAATTTGGTCCCGAAATTAAATGTCTCCAAATTCGCATAGTAACTACTCCAAACATTGTAGAAATATTTCGGTGTAGCAGATGGTACGTAAGGTTTGAAATAAACACATTTAAAACATGTTCTAATATGTTTCGAATAACGTCGAATTTGGGCAAAATCTTGTATTTTTACACAAGAATCGACACTATTTAAGTGTTTTTTAAGAACCGTCGGTCATTTTATGTTACAAGGGTCCTATTTATATGTCCACAAAAATAAATCCCATTTTCTGAAAAATCATCTGAAACGGACGAATTTGAAGGTTATTATCCACGTTTTTTGGCAAATTTGGTCCCGAAATTAAATGTTTCCAAATTCGCATAGTAACTACTCTGAACTTTGTAGAAATATTTTGGTGTAGCGGACAATATGTAAGGTTTGAAATAAACACATTTAAAACATGTTCTATTATGTTTCGAATAACGTTGAATTTGGTCGAAATCTTGTATTTTTATACTAGAATCGACACTAATTAAGTGTTTTTTTAACAATCGTCGATCATTTTATATAATAAGGGTCCTATTTATATGCCCACGAAAATATCTCACATTTTTCGAAAAGTCATCTGAAAAAGGCGAATTTGAAGGTTATTATCCACGTTTTTCGGGCAAATTTTGGTCCCGAAATTAAATGTATCCAAATTCGCATAATAACTATTCCAAACATTGTAGAAATATTTCGGTGTAGCAGACGGTACGTAAGGTTTTAAATAAACACATTTAAAACATGTTCTAATATGTTTAGAATAACGTCGAATTTGGGTGAAATCTTGTATTGTTATACTCCCTCCGTATCTATATGTTTGTCCACATTATTTATTATATGGGTGGAGTATTATATTGAAAGTGGACGAACATATAGATACGGAGGTAGTACTAGAATCGACACTATTTAAGTGTTTTTTTAACAATCGTCGGTCATTTTATGTTATAAGGGTCCTATTTGTTTGTCCTGTAGAATATCTCACATTTTTCGAAAAATCACCTGAACGGGCGAATTTGAAGGTTATTATCCACGTTTTTCGGGCTGAATTGGTCCTGAAAATTAAAGGTCTCTAAATTTGCACTGTAACTACTCCATACATTGAATTTATGTCTCGCTGTAACAGAAGATTAATACGGTTTCAAATAAACACGTTTTAAAGACATTCGACAATGTTTCGAGTAACGTTAAATTTGAACGAAATCTTATGTATATATATCCCCGAATATGAACTATTTTAGTGTTTTTTTAACTATCATTGGTCATTTTATGGTATAAGGGTCCTATTTATGTGTTCAACAAAATATCTTACATTTTTCAAAAAATCATCTGAAACGGACGAATTTGAAGGTTATTATTCACGTTTTTCGGGCAAAATTTGGTACCGGAAATAAATGTCTCCAAATTCGCATAGTAACTACTCCGAACATTGTAGAAATATTTCGGTGTAGCAAACGGTACGTAAGGTTTGAAATAAACACATTTAAAACATGTTTTAATATGTTTCGAATAACGTCGAATTTGGTCAAAATCTTGTATTTTTATACTAGAATCGACACCATTTAAGTATTTTTTTAACAACCGTCGGTCATTTTATATATTAAGGGTCCTATTTATATCCCCACGAAAATATCTCACATTTTTCGAAAAATCATTTGAAACGGACGAATTTGAAGGTTATATTATCCACGTTTTTAGGGCAAAATTTGGTCCCAAAATTAAATGTCTCCAAATTCGCATATAACTACTCCAAATATTGTATAAATATTTCGGTGTAACAAACGGTACTTAAGGTTTGAAATAAACACATTTAAAACATGTTCTAATTTGTTTCGAATAACGTCGAATTTGGGCGAAATCTTGTATTTTTATACTAGAATCGACACTATTTAAATGTTTTTTAACAATCGTCTGTCATTTTATGTTATTAGGGTCTTATTTATATGCTTAGCAAAATATCTCACATTTTTCGAAAAATCAACTGAAACGGACGAATTTGAAGGTTATTATCCACGTTTTTCGGCAAATTTGGTCCCGAAATTAAATGTCTCCAAATTCGCATAGTAACTACTCCAAAATTTGTAGAAGTATTTTGGTTTGAAATAAACACATTTAAAACATGTTCTAATATGTTTCGAATAACGCCAATTTGGTCGAAATCTTGTATTTTTATACTAGAATCGACACTATTTAAGACTTTTTTTAACAAGCGTCGGTCATTTTATGTTATAAGGGTCGTATTTATATGCGCAGCAAAATATCTCACATTTTTCGAAAAATCATCTGAAACAGACGAATTTGAAGGTTATTATCCACGTTTTCCGGCAAATTTGGTCCCGAAATTAAATGTCTCTAAATTCGCATAGTAACTACTCCAAACATTGTAGAAATATTTTGGTGTAGCAGACGGTAAGTAAGGTTTGAAATAAACACATTTTCTAATATGTTTCGAATAACGTCAATTTGGTCGAAATCTTGTATTTTTATACTAGAATCGACACTATTTAAGTGGCTTTTAACAACTGTCGTTCATTTTTTGTTATATGGGTCCTATTTATATGCCCACAAAAATAAATCACATTTTTCAAAAAATCATCTGAAACAGGCGAATTTGAAGGTTATTATCCACGTTTTTCGGGCAAAATTTGGTCCCGAAATTAAATGTCTCCAAATTCTCATAATAACTACTCCAAACATTGTAGTAATATTTTGGTGTGGCAGAAGGTACGTACGGTTTGAAATAAAAATATTTTAAACATGTTTTAATATGTTTCGAATAACGTTGAATTTGGGCGAAATCTGGTATTTTTACACAAGAATCGACACTATTTAAGTGTTTTTTTTAAGAACCGTCGGACATTTTATGTTATAAGAATCCTATTTATATGCTCAACCAAAAAATCTTACATTTTTCGAAAAATTATCATAAACGGACGAATTTGAAGGTTATTAATTATTCACGTTTTTCGGGCAGAATTTGATCCCGAAATTAAATGTCTCCAAATTCGCAATACTAACTACTACAAACATTGTAGAAATAAGTGATTCTCTCTCGGAAAAATAATATTAAAACCAAATATAGACCCGACACGAATCCAACTCAACCCAAACTAGATGGATGTTGACCCGAACCACATATGACCCGACCCGACTTAACCCAACCGGTCATCTTGTTGTGTTATCTCTCTACCGAAAGCATGTTTGGTTGGAAGCATGAGAAGGTCCTTACCGAAATAGTGTCGTAGAATACAAGTGATGAACCCGACTTGCAAAATGACCAGTCACAAATTCAGTCGTTGATCGCCAGGAACAGGAACAGGACATCTGTTGTTCTGCCCACCCGAAGAAGGATTAAATTTACAGCATCACAATACTGTAAATCTTACAATTACAGCATCAAACACCAACATCATGTACAGGATTGATTGATGCATTCACACAAACAGCAGAGTATTAACAGTTAAATTCACGATTATTTCGTTCGCGTGGATTCTCAAAAGAGAAAACTAAATAGCGCTCAGTAATTTCAGCTTCGATCATCTGGGGAAATCATCATCACTTCCAATCTCTCCTTTTTCATTGGATTTTATTAATTAAAATTGATTGAAGAAAATTAAAAACAAAAAATTGAAATTTTATTAACAATAACAGTTAAAGAGTGGATTATTTCAAGAATTTGGACGAATCTAACAAGATAAAAAGACATATTATCTTCTGATATGATCTCGATGATTAAAACGAGCCTTTGTCGCTGGCATGGTTATCTTGTGGCGTTCCTACAACTGGGTTTTTGCAATTTGAATGGTCAGTGTTTAGATTGTCGTGCTATTTGTTTCAGTTTCGATTTCCTGTTGTTCTCTTCTTCTCAAGGATATCAGACCGTTTTCTTCCAGTATGTGTTCTGTTTCGATTTCTTGATATATATGCATTCTGCTGCGAATTGGAGAAGAATCCAGCATAAGTTTAGGATGTTGCTATGATTAATCTTATGGAGTCAACATTTCATCCTATTAATTTATGCTTCACTTTTGTCAAAACTTGGATTAATTTATGTCATTTAAATTCGGGACCAAAATACGTGGATAATAACCTTTAAAATCGACAATTTTTGACAATTTTTATCAGTTTTACTTCCTGCTTTTTTTAACCATTTGAAAACAACTGATATGCGTTGAAATGACTATTAACAGTTTGCAAAGGATCGAAGACGACTTAAAATCGAGTATATAGCTTGTTTCGTCAAATATTTTAACGACTCGAAAAGGACTTATAACGCCTTTAAATGTCATTATTTTAAACCTTTTTCCATTTTATTAACACACGAATAATGTATATACATACTATGGAATAATTATAGCGTGAATTTCAAGACATTTAATTTCGGGACTTAATCGGACAAAAAAACGTGGATAATAACCTTCAAAATCGACAATTTTCGACGATTTTTATGAGTTTTATTTCTCGCTTGTTTTAACCATTTAGAAACAACCGATATGCAATGAAATGACTATTAACAGTTATCAAAGGATCGAAGACGACCTAAGATCGAGTATATAGCTTGTTTCGTCAAATTTTATTCACGACTCGAAAGGAACTTATAAGACCTCTAAATGTCATTATTTTAAACCATTTTTCCCATTTTATTAACACGGGAATGATGAATATATTATGGAGTAAATATGGTGCGAATATGAAGACATTTAATTTCGGGGCCAAATTGGACCAAAAAACGTAGATAATAACCTTCAAAATCGACAATTTTCGACGATTTTTATGAATTTTATTTACGGCTTGTTTTAACCATTTAGAAACAACCGATATGCGTTAAAATAACTATTTACAGTTATCATAGGATCGAAGACGACATAAAATCGAGTATATAGCTTGTTTCGTCAAATTTCTTCACGACTCGAAAAGGACTTATAACCTTTAAATGTCATTATTTTAAACCTTTTTCCATTTTATTAACACACGAATAATGTATATACTATGGAATAATTATAGCGCGAATTTCAAGACATTTAATTTCGGTACTTAATCGGTCCATTAGTACTCCAGAAGTTCGACATGTAATATGTTTCAAATAACGTTGAATTTGGGCGAAATCTTGTATTTTTATACTAGAATCGACACCATTTAAATGTTTTTTTAACAACCGTCGGTCATTTTATATATCAAGGGTCCTATTTTTTTGCCCTGCAAAATATCTCACATTTTTCGAAAAATCACCTGAAACGGACGAATTTGAAGGTTATTATCCACGTTTTTCGGGCTGAATTGGTCCCGAAATTAAAGGTCTCTAAATTTGCAGTGTAACTACTCCGAACATTGTAAAAATATTTCGGTGTAGCAGACGGTACGTAAGGTTTGAAATAAACACATTTAAAACATGTTGTAATATGTTTCGAATAATGTCGAATTTGGGCGAAATCTTGTATTTTTATACTAGAATCGCACTATTCAAGTGTTTTTTTAACAACAGCCGGTCATTTTATGTTATAAGGGTCGTATTTATATGCCCACGAAAATATCTCACATTTTTCGAAAAATCATCTGAAACGGACGAATTTGAAGGTTATTATCCACGTTTTTCGGGCAAAATTTGATCCCGAAATTAAATGTCTCCAAATTCGCATAGTAAACTACTCCGAACATTGTAGAAATATATATTTCGGTGTAGCAGACGGTACATAAGGTTTGAAATAAAGACATTTAAAACATGTTGTAATATGTTTCGAATAACGTCGAATTTGGGTGAAATCTTGTATTTTTATACTAGAATCGATACTATTTAAGTGTTTTTTTTAACAACCGTCGGTCATTTTATATAATAAGCCTCCTATTTATATGCCCTCGAAAATATCTCACATTTTTCGAAAAATCATCTGAAACAGACGAATTTGAAGGTTATTATTCACGTTTTTCAGACAAAATTTGATCCCGAAATTAAATTGCTCCAAATTCGGATAGTAACTACTCCAAAAATTGTAGAAATATTTCGGTGTATCAGATGGTACGTAAGGTTTGAAATAAAGACATTTAAAACATGTTCTAATATGTTTAGAATAAAGTCGAATTTGGGCAAAATCTTGTATTTTTATACTAGAATCGACACTATTTAAGTGTTTTTTTAACAACTGTCGGTCATTTTATGTTATAAGGCTCCTATTTATTTGCCCTGTAAAATATCTCACTTTTTTCGAAAGATCACCTGAAACGGGCGAATTTGAAGGTTATTTTATCCACGTTTTTCGGGCTGAATTGGTCTCGAATTTAAAGGTCTCTAAATTTGCACTGTAACTACTCCATACATTGAATTTATGTCTTGTTGTAACAAAAGATTAATACGGTTTCAAATAACCACGTTTTAAAGACATTCGACAACGTTAAATTTGGACGAAATCTTGTGTATATATATATATATATCCTTGAATATGAACTATTTTAGTGTTTTTTTAACAGTCCTTGGTCATTTTATGGTACAAGGGTCCTATTTATGTGTTCAGCAAAATATCTCACATTTTTCGAAAAATCACCTGAAAACTGACGAATTTGAGGTTTATTATCCACGTTTTTCGGGCAAAATTTAATCCTGAAATTAAATGTCTCCAAATTCGCATAGTAACTCCTCCGAACATTGTAGAAATATTTCGGTGTAGCAGACGGTACGTAATGTTTAAAATAAACATTTAAAACATGTTACAATATGTTTCGAATAACGTCAAATTTGGTCGAAATCTTGTATTTTTATACTAGAATCGCACTATTCAAGTGTTTTTTTAACAACAGTCAGTCATTTTATGTTATAAGGATCCTATTTATATGCCCAAGAAAATATCTCACATTTTTTGAAAAATCATCTGAAACAGACGAATTTGAAGGTTATTATCCACGTTTTTCGGGCAAAATTTGGTCCCGAAATTAAATGTCTTCAAATTCGCCTATGCTATATTATATGATACTGCTCGTCATATAATATAACATAGGCGAATTAGATACAAACCGAGACATTATGATGATACTGGGAATAATACACTATAGTTTAGTGATGTTAATGCTATATTACAGTCTGCTACTGATACTACTGGTGTTAATAGGGAGTATGTATCATATGATATGATCTCGACTATACCACGATAATAGTTTTATGGCCGAGTATCAACAAGTCGATTGATCTTGTTTCTCGACCTCTAACTTGCGCGATGTAAATGTAAATGGGTTTGAAGAGTTTGTGGGGAACAAAGATTACATTGGGTCAATATCTGAACATTCACAGCTTTAACTATTGTCCTTGAAGACAGCACACAGCTGATTAATGTACATACTGTAACAGATTTGCACTAATTCAAAGTTGAGATCATGGATTGTATCGATATCTGCTACTGTAATTTTAAAAAGTCGGAACAGGATATCTGTTCTTCTGCCAACCCGAAGAACCATTAAATTTACAGCATCACGATACTGTAAATCTAACAATTACAGCATCAAACACCAACATCATGTACAAGATTGATTGATGCATTCACACAAACAGCAGAGTTTTAACAGTTAAATTCACGATTATTTCAGTTGCTATTATTAATCTTATGGAGTAAACATTTCATCCTATTATTTATGCTTCACTTTTGTCAGAACTTGGATTAATTTATGTCATTTAAATTCGGGATCTAATCGGACAAAAATAACGTGGATAATAATCTTCAAAATCGACAATTTTTGACGATTTTTATGAGTTTAAAATGTTGTTTGTTTTAACCATTTAGAAACTACTGATATGCGTTGAAATGACTATTGACCGTTAGCAAAGTATCGAAGACGACTTAAAATCAAATATATAGCTTGTTTCATCAAATATTTTAACGACTCGAAAAGGACTTATAAGGCCTCTAAATGTCATTATTTTAAACCATTTTCCCATTTTATTAACTCGCGAATGATGTATATATTATAGGGTAATTATGGTGCGAATTTCAAGACATTTAATTTCGGGACCAAATCGGATCAAAAAACGTGGATAATAACCTTCAAAATCGACAATTTTCGACGATTTTTATGAGTTTTATATAGTGCTTGTTTTAACCATTTAGAAACAAATGATATGCGTTGAAATGACTATTAACAGTTATCAAAGGATCGAAGACAACATAAAATCGAGTATATAGCTTGTTTCGTCAAATTATTTCACGACTCAAAAAGTACTTATAACGCCTCTAAATGTCATTATTTTAAACCATTTTCCCATTTTATTAACATGCGAATGATGTATATATTATCGAGTAATTATGGTGTGAATTTCAAGACATTTAATTTCGGGACCAAATCGGACAAAAAAACGTGGATAATAACCTTTAAAATCGACAATTTTCGACAATTTTTATCAGTTTTACTTCCTGCTTTTTTTAACCATTTGAAAACAACCGATATGCGTTGAAATGACTATTAACAGTTATCAAAGAATCGAAGACGACTTAAAATCGAGTATATAGCTTGTTTCGTCAAATATTTTAACGACTCGAAAAGGACTTATAACGCCTCTAAATGTCATTATTTTAAACCATTTTCCCATTTTATTAACACGCGAATGATGTATATATTATGGAGTAATTATGGTGCGAATATGAAGACATTTAATTTCGGGGCCAAATTGGACAAAAAAACGTAGATAATAACCTTCAAAATCGACAATTTTCGATGATTTTTATGAATTTTATATCTTGCTTGTTTTAACCGTTTACAAACAACCGATATGCGTTAAAATGACTAGTAATAGTTATCAAAGGGTCGAAGACGACATAAAATCGAGTATATAGCTTGTTTCGTCAAACTATTTCACGACTCGAAAAGGACTTATAACGCCTCTAAATGTCATTATTTTAAACTATTTTTCTCATTTTATTAACACGCGAATGATGAATATATTATGGAGTAAATATGGCGTGAATTTCAATACATTTAATTTCGGGACCAAATCGGACCAAAAAACTTCAAAATCGACAATTTTTGACGATTTTTATGAGTTTTATATATTGCTTGTTTTAACCATTTAGAAACAACCGATATGCATTGAAATGACTATTAACAGTTATCAAAGGCTTGAAGACGACATAAAATCGAGTATATAGCTTGTTTCGTCAAATTTCTTCGCGACTCGAAATGGACTTATAGGTTCTCTAAATGTCATTATTTTAAACCGTTTTCCCATTTTATTAACACGCGAATGGTGTATATATTATTGAGTAATTATGGTGCGAATATCAAGACATTTAATTTCGGGACCTAATCTGCCAAAAATCGTGGATAATAACCTTCAATTTTCGACGATTTTTATGAGTTTTATATCCTGCTTGTTTTAACCATTTAGAAACAACCGATATACATTGAAATGACTGTTAACAGTTATCAAACGATCGAATACGACATAAAATCGAGTATATAGCTGGTTTCGTGAAATTATTTCACGACTCGAAAATGACTTATAAGGCTTCTAAATGTCTTTATTTTAAACCATTTTCACATTTTATTAACACGCGAATGATGTATATATTATGGAGTAATTACGGCGTGAATTTCAAGACATTTAATTTCGAAATTTAACCAAAGAAGTGTTGAGTCTAGTCGAGTGTTTGTTAGGATGGTACATCTCCTTCATTCTGCATTCAACAGAAATCGACACCATTAGTACTCCAGAAGTTCGATAAGTAATTTATGAACCGGGTTACAAATTTACAGATAGGAGAAAATTCGAGGGTAACTTATGAACGAGATTCCGACTATATCTAAACAATTTTACACTTTTAGTTGAGAGCGATAATCCTTGCAGACCCATGGAATCCAAATCCGAAAACAGAGACAAATCAAAACCCTAGGGTTTCAAACCCTAGAGATAATCAATCAATCAATTAAAATCAACATGATCAACAGAATTGACCCGAAATACAGAACACTTGATTCAATCGAGATTGAGAAATTAAAAACACAATTGAGTGGGGTTATTGCGAAATTTTATATAATAAGGGTCCTAATTATATGTTTCGAATAACATCGAATTTGGGTGAAATCTTGCATTTTTATACTAGAATCGACACTATTTGAGTGTTTTTTTAACAACCGTCGGTCATTTTATATAATAAGAGTCCTATTTATATGTCCAGCAAAATATCTCACATTTTTCGAAAAATCATCTGAAATGGACGAATTTGAAGGTTATTATCCACGTTTTTCGGGCAAAATTTGGTCCCGAAATTAAATTACTCCAAATTCGCATAATAACTACTCCAAACATTGTAGAAATATTTCGGTGTAGCAGATGGTACATAAGGTTTGAAATAAACACATTTAAAACATGTTATAATATGTTCCAAATAACGTCGAATTTGGGCGAAATCTTGTATTTTTATACTAGAATCGACACTATTTAAGTGTTTTTTTAACAACCGTCGGTCATTTTATGTTATAAGAGTCCTATTTATATGCCCACAAGAATAAATCACATTTTTCTAAAAATCATCTGAAACGGACGAATTTGAAGGTTATTATCCACGTTTTTCGAGCAAAATTTGATCCCAAAATTAAATGTCTCCAAATTCGCATAGTAACTACTCCGAACATTGTAGAAATATTTCGGTGTAGCAGACGGTACGTAAGGTTTGAAATAAACATGTTCTAATATGTTTAGAATAACGTCGAATTTGGGCGAAATCTTGTATTTTATACTAGAATCGACACTATTTAAGTGTTTTTATAACAACCGTTGGTCATTTTATGTTATAAGGGTCCTATTTTTTTGCCCTGTAAAATATCTCACATTTTCAAAAAATCACCTGAAACGGGCGAATTTGAAGGTTATTATCCACGTTTTTCGGGCTGAATTGGTCTCGAAATTAAAGGTCTCTAAATTTGCAGTGTAACTACTCCGAACATTGTAAAAATATTTCGGTGTAGCAGACGGTACGTAAGGTTTGAAATAAGCACATTTAAAACATGTTCTAATATGTTTCGAATAATGTCGAATTTGGTCGAAAACTTGTATTTTTATACTAGAATCGACACCATTTAAGTGTTTTTTAACAACCGTCGATCATTTTATATAATAAGGGTCCTATTTATATGCCCACGAAAATATCTCACATTTTTCAAAAAATCATCTGAAACGGACGAATTTGAAGGGTTATTATACACGTTTTTCGGGCAAAATTTGGTCCTGAAATTAAATGTCTCCAAATTCGCCTATGTTATATTATATGATAATGCTCGTCATATAATATAACATAGGCAAATTTGATACAAACCGAGACGTATGATGATACTGGGAATAATACACTATAGTTTACTGATGTTAATGCTATATTACAGTCTGCTACTGGTATTACAGCTGATTTATGTACATACTGTAACAGATTTGCACTAATTGAGAGTTGAGATCATGGATTGTATCGATATCTGCTACTGTAACTCGTAACTGATCATCATCGTAATACCGTTCATCTTGTTGTGTTATCACTCTACGGAAAGCATGTTTGGTTGGAAGCATGAGAAGGTCCTTACTGAAATAGTGTTGTAGAATACAAGTGATGAACCCGACTGGCAAAATGACCAGTCACAAATTCAGTCGTTGATCGCCAGGAACAGGACCTCTGTTCTTCTGCCCACCCGAAGAACGATTAAATTTACAGCATCACGATACTGTAAATCTTACAATTACAGCATCAAACACCAACATCATGTACAGGATTGATTGATGGTTCACACAAACAGCAGAGTATTAACAGTTAAATTCACGATTATTTCGTTCGCGTGAATTACAAATATGATACTCCCTCCAAGTACCTATTATTGTTTTGTTCAATTCATTCAATTTGATTAAAATGTAAAACCAATTTATAAGAGATTTAAGTTCAACGAAAAGAATCATCAAATCTTTAAAAAGAAAAATGGAGAGACGGATCAGAATATCTGGCTTGGATTCTCGAAAGAGATAACTAAATAGTGCTTAGTAATTTCAGCTTCGATCATCTGGGAAAATCATCATCACTTCCAATCTCGAATTTTTCATTGGATTTTAATTAAAATGTTTAAATCAACAAAATTGATTAATTAAAAAAAAATTAAAGATTTAGGAACATCTGAATGCGTGGATTGACCATGAAAAAATCAATGGAAACGCCAGAATCTCAGTTCCAATTTAATCTTGGCAACGTACAGCGCTAATTACGCTATTAATTTACATCATAACAGAGACTCTAATTTATTGCCTTGCTCGTATGATAATCAAATCGGGATCTAACAGAGCCTCTAATTTAAATTCGGGATCTAATCGGACAAAAAAACGTGGATAATAATCTTCAAAATCGACAATTTTTGACGATTTTTATGAGTTTAAAATGTTGTTTGTTTTAACCATTTAGAAACAACTGATATGCGTTGAAATGACTGTTGACCGTTAGCAAAGGATCGAAGACGACTTAAAATCAAATATATAGCTTGTTTCGTCAAATTTCTACACGACTCAAAAAGTACTTATAAGGTCTCTAAATGTCGTTATTTTAAACCACTTTTTCATTTTATTGACACATGAATGATGTATATATTATGGAGTACTTATAGTGCGAATTTCAAGACATTTAATTTCGGAACCAAAATGAACAAAAAAAACGTGGATAATAACCTTCAAAATCGACAAATTTCGACGATTTTTATGAGTTTTATATAGTGCTTGTTTTAACCATTTAGAAACAAATTATATGCGTTTAAATGACTATTAACAGTTATCAAAGGATCGAAGACAACATAAAATCGAGTATATAGCTTGTTTCGTCAAATTTTCTTCACGACTCGAAAGGAACTTATAAGACCTCTAAATGTCATTATTTTAAACCATTTTCCCATTTTATTAACACGCGAATGATGTATATATTATGGAGTAATTATATTGCGAATATGAAGACATTTAATTTCGGGGCCAAATTGGAACAAAAAACGTAGATAATAACCTTCAAAATCGATAATTTTCGACGAAATTTATGAGTTTTATTTACGGCTTGTTTTAACCATTTGGAAACAACCGATATGCGTTGAAATGACTATTTACAGTTATCATAGGATCGAAGACGACATAAAATCGAGTATATAGCTTGTTTCGTCAAATTTCTTCACGACTCGAAAAGGACTTATAAGGCCTTTAAATGTCATTATTTTAAACCTTTTTCCATTTTATTAACACACGAATAATGTATATACTATGGAATAATTATAGCGCGAATTTCAAGACATTTAATTTCGGAACTTAATCGGACCAAAAAACGTGGATAATAACCTTCAAAATCGACAATTTTCGACGATTTTTATGAGTTTTATTTCTCGCTTGTTTTAACCATTTAGAAACAACCGATATGCATTGAAATGACTATTAACAGTTATCAAAGAATCGAAGACGACTTAAAATCGAGTATATAGCTTGTTTCGTCAAATATTTTAACGACTCGAAAAGGAGGCCTCTAAATGTCATTATTTTAAATCATTTTCCCATTTTATTAACTCGCGAATGATGTATATATTATGGAGTAATTATGGTGCGAATTTCAAGACATTTAATTTCGGGACCAAATCGGACCAAAAAACGTGGATAATAACCTTCAAAATCGACAATTTTCGATGATTTTTATGAATTTTATATCTTGCTTGTTTTAACCGTTTAGAAACAACCGATATGCGTTAAAATGACTAGTAATAGTTATCAAAGGGTCGAAGACGACATAAAATCGAGTATATAGCTTGTTTCGTCAAACTATTTCACGACTCGAAAAGGACTTATAACGCCTCTAAATGTCATTATTTTAAACCATTTTTCCCATTTTATTAACACGCGAATGATGAATATATTATGGGGTAAATATTGCGTGAATTTCAAGACATTTAATTTCGGGACCAAATCAGACCAAAAAACGTGGATATGAGTTTTATATATTGCTTGTTTTAACCATTTAGAAACAACCGATATGCATTGAAATGGCTATTAACAGTTATCAAGGCTCGAAGACGACATAAAATCGAGTATATAGCTTGTTTCGTCAAATTTATTCGCGACTCGAAATGGACTTATAAGTTCTCTAAATGTCATTATTTTAAACTGTTTTCCCATTCTATTAACACGCGAATGGTGTATATATTATTGAGTAATTATGGTGCGAATATCAAGACATTTAATTTCGGGACCTAATCCGCCAAAAATCGTGGATAATAACCTTCAAAATCGACAATTTTCGACGATTTTTATGAGTTTTATATCCTGCTTGTTTTAACCATTTAGAAACAACCGATATGCATTGAAATGACTGTTAACAGTTATCAAACGATCGAATACGACATAAAATCGAGTATATAGCTGGTTTCGTGAAATTATTTCACGACTCGAAAATGACTTATAACGCCTCTAAATGTCATTATTTTAAACCATTTTTCCCATTTTATTAACACGCGAATGATGAATATATTATGGAGTAAATATGGCGTGAATTTCAAGACATTTAATTTCGGGACCAAATCGGACCAAAAAACGTAGATAATAACCTTCAAAATCGACAATTTTTGACGATTTTTATGAGTTTTATATATTGCTTGTTTTAACCATTTAGAAACAACCGATATGCAATGAAATGACTATTAACAGTTATCAAAGGATCGAAGACGACCTAAGATCGAGTATATAGCTTGTTTCGTCAAATTTTCTTCACGACTCGAAAGGAACTTATAAGTTCTCTAAATGTCATTATTTTAAACCATTTTCTCATTTTATTAACTCGCGAATGATGTATATATTATGGAGTAATTATGGTGCGAATATCAAGACATTTAATTTCGGGACCTAATCCGCCAAAAATCGTGGATAATAACCTTCAAAATCGACAATTTTCGACGATTTTTATGAGTTTTATATCCGGCTTGTTTTAACCATTTATAAACAACCGATATACATTGAAATGACTGTTAACAGTTATCAAACGATCGAATACGACATAAAATCGAGTATATAGCTGGTTTCGTGAAATTATTTCACGACTCGAAAATGACTTATAAGGCTTCTAAATGTCTTTATTTTAAACCATTTTCACATTTTATTAACACGCGAATGATGTATATATTATGGAGTAATTACGGCGTGAATTTCAAGACATTTAATTTCGAAATTTAACCAAAGAAGTGTTGAGTCTAGTCGAGTGTTTGTTAGGATGGTACATCTCCTTCATTCTGCATTCAACAGAAATCGACACCATTAGTACTCCAGAAGTTCGACATGTAATTCATGAACAGGGTTACAAATTTACAGATAGGAGAAAATTCGAGGGTAATTTATGAACGAGATTCCGACTATATCTAAACAATTTTACACTTTTAGTTGACACCGATAATCCTTGCAGACCCATGGAATCCAAATCCGGAAACAGATATTTGTTCGAAATCAAACAAACGATGAATCAAAGCCCTGGGGTTTGAAACCCTAGAGATAATGAATGAATCAATCAATTAAAATCAACATGATCAACAGAATTGACCCTAAATACAGAACACTTGATTCAATCGAGATCGAGAAATTAAAAACACAATTGAGTGGGGTTATTGCGACATATTATTCCCCTAATTTAACCAATTTACTGTATTAATTTACAAATCCCACGCCATAATCCTAAAAAATAAAGCATCAGTTAGTCAGTTCCTCAATTTTATTGAATTATCCAATTGATGTTTAGAACCCAATTTGTGCGAAATCTGCAGAAAGATGAAATATGCATTTGATTGAACAGGTTTGATTCACATTAATTGTGCGAAAATTGGATTAAATCGAGAAACCGTAATCGAATTATACCAGAAACCTAACCGAAACCCTAATTGATACATCAATCGAACGAAACACAAAACCCAGAAAACGAAGTTAAATAAATGATTGAACAAGTTTGATTCACATGAATTGTGCTAAAATTGGATCAAACCAATAAACCCTAATCGAATTAAACCCAGAAACCTAATCCGAAACCCTTAATCAAAACAAACGACGAATCAAAACCCTAGAGACAATCAATCAATCAATTAAAATCAAAATAATCAACAACATCGACCTAAATCAGAAATCCAAACCCAAACACCTTAATCAAAACAAACCAATCGACGAATCAAGCATCAAAAACACAGAACATTCGATTCAATCGAAATCAATCGAGAAATACCGCGACAAGAACTGGGCTGAAGAAACAATCGAAGATGGAGATTAACGTCGGGGAGTTGCGAATCGATGGTTGACCCGAGAAAAGACCGTCTCTCAATAAAGTCAAACCAAACCATTTTATCTACGAGTATTGTTTTTCATAACGGTTTCATTTTGTAATTATTTTTATAACTATCGTAACTCTTTTATGGTCGATTTGGATCATTTTTATTAATTAATATACGGAGTATTATTTTTATACTCCCTCAGGATTTTTTAAAATAATTGTTCTGTTTCAATATAATGTTCTTAACATATACTCCCCGTCTCTTTGCTGTATTTTTATATTATTTGTGAAAAATAATTTAATCAAATGACTATGACGGAAAGAATATTGCACAAACAGATCGATCATTCATTTAAAATTGGAGGTAGTATTAAACGTACCTATTTTTATTGAGTAGATCGACTCCCACATTTTTCAAAAAACCAACGGAAGCAGGTAAATTTAAAGGTTATTATCCACGTTTTTCGAACTGATTTGGTCACGCAATTAAATGCCTCCAATTCGCATTGTAACTGCTTCATACATTGTAGAAATGTTTCAGTGGTTTCAAATAAACACATTTCAAAGACATTAGACTATTTTTCGAATAACGTCGAATTAGAGCAAAATCTTCGATGTATATATACTCGACTTCGAACTATTTAAGAGTTTTTTTAACCACCGTCAGTCATTTTATGGTATACGTGTTCTACTTAAATGGCTAGCAAAGTGTCTCATATTTTTCAACAAAATCACCAAAAACGGACAAATTTGAAGTTTATTATCCACGTTTTTCGGGCTGATTTGGTCCCGAAATTAAATGTCTCCAAATTCGCAATGCTATTACTTCACACAATGTAGAAATGTTTCGGTGTAACATAAGGCACGTATGGTTTCAAATAAACACATTTCAAAGACATTCGAAAATTTTCAAATAACGTCGAATTAGAGCAGAATCTTCGATATATATATATACTCGAATTCAAACTATTTTAGTGTTATTTTAACAACCGATAGTCATTTTATGGTATACGGATTCTACTTAAATGGCTAGCAAAATATCCCACAATTTTCAAAAAACCACCGGAAACGGACAATTTTGAAGGTTATTATCCACGTTTTTCAGACGGATTTGGTCCCAAAATTAAATATCTCCAAATTCACAATATAACTACTCCATACATTGTAGAAATGTTTCGGCGTAACATAAAGCACGTATGGTTTCAAATAAACACATTTCGAAGACATTCGAAAATTTTCGAATAACGTCAAATTAGAGCAGAATCTTCGATATATATACTCGAATTCGAACTATTTTAGTGTTTTTTTAACCACCGATAGTCATTTTATGGTATACGAATTCTACTTAAATGGGCGAACAAAATATCCCACATTTTTCAAAAACCACCGGAAACGGACAATTTTGAAGGTTATTATCCACGTTTTTTGGGAGATTTGGTCCCAAAATTAAATGTCTCCAAATTCGCAATATAACATGGTAGAAATGTATCGGTATAACATAAGGCACGTGTGGTTTCAAATAAACACATTTTAAAGACATTCGAAATTTTTCGAATAACGTCAAATTAGAGCAGAATCTTCGATATATATACTCGAATTCGAACTATTTTAGTGTTATTTTAACAACCGATAGTCATTTTATGGTATACGGATTCTACTTAAATGGCTAGCAAAATATCCCACATTTTTCAAAAAACCATCGAAAACTGACACTTTTGAAGGTTATTATCCACATTTTTCGGGCGATTTGGTCCTGAAATTAAATGTCTCCAAATTCGCAATGTAATTGCTCTGTACATTGTAGAAATGTTTCGGTGTAACATAAGACACGTATAGTTTCAAATAAACACATTTAAAAAACATTTGACATCTTTCAAATAACGTCGATTTACAGAAAAAAAAATTCGATATATATATCACTCAAATTCAAACTATTTTAGAGTTTTTTTAACAACCGATAGTCATTTAATGGTATACGAATTCTGATTAAATGGCTAGCAAAATATCCCACATTTTTCAAAAAAACACCGAAAACAGACAACTTTGAAGATTATTATCCACGTTTTTCAGGCGAATTTGATCCCGAAATTAAATATCTCCAAATTCACAATATAACTACTTCATACATTGTAGAAATGTCTCGGTGTAACATAATGGTTTCAAATGAACACATTTCAAAGACATTCAAATGTCTTTCGAATAACGTCGAATTAAAGCAAAATTATGCAGCTTCAGAACCATACCTCTTAAAAACCGAGTGGTCGGTCTGGTGAGCCGGCACAAAAGCAAAAAAACATGAGGCACCACCGGTCACTGGGTCTCGTTACTTGACTTCTTGGTAGGATTATAGACACTGAAGTCGCCGAAGTCCCTCCGACCACTGGAAAATTACCCGAACACCCAACATACACTTCTTAGCAAATACGGATTATCAATGAAGAGAAAACACGAGACAACAGTAGACAAGAAAACTGAACGAGAATACAACGAGTTAGCATATACATTGATACCATCCTAGCATTCCTACTATGCCCTGTCTTTTCAACTTATTTTCAGCTTAGTTTCAGTTCAACCGTCTTCACTTCAGGTGTAGTCAGTAATTCAGTTTAGCTCAGTTTACTTCAGTCCAAAAGAACAGACAGACCTGGATGAGCTTAAAAACCAAGCCAATACTACTCTCACGAAAGAACTAGAAATATTTGGTCCATAAAGACTGAAGTAGAAAACATGAGCACCAATGTATCAGTAATTCAGTACCATCACAGAAGGGAAGACATAAGAGCAGCAATATTCGTTTAGAAATGAGGAAACATACTACCTGTGTTTTACATCCCATCCAGCTGGGAGATAACGAGGATTCAGAGTATCGACAAAAACTCGCCTCCACCTTTGACAAAACTGTTGAACCCCGTCGTCTCCATACTTTTCGAGCAAGTAATCCACGACTTCTTTTCCGTGAGGGCCGTGTCCTAATAAGGACACCTTTGATCTACCTTTTTTACTTTGAAGGGTAGGAAGATTTATATTAGTTTTTTCATCTGTCACGAGAGTATTTCCAGCAGCATCTGAAAGGTTCACATCTTCAATCTCCAACGATTCACCTACAGCAAACACATTTTCGCCATTGTCCAACTCGGAAGACACATGAGCTTCAGACTCGTGGCTTACATGATGAGATGATGCTTCATCTTCAATATTCAATGATTTATCGAGCATTTTTTCTTCGGGATCAATGTTGATGGGTGCATCAGGAGACTTCTTATGGGGTGGACCCTTCTTTTTTTCGAACTTCCTCCTCCCTCGAGGGCTCATGCCAACCAACAAAGCATTTTCGAGGTCTTCAGATGTTACATCCCTCCCTCCATAATAGGTTTTGACAATCTTCACAACACATGAACAAATTAGATACTATCAGTAACAGACTCAGTGTATTGATAGACATATACTATGACTTTTATACCTCCATTAATTCATCATGGCGTTTCAATGGCATTCGTGGTCCATGTCGTATAAGTGCCATAGCCGCTATTCGCAGTTGCAGGGGTGAAACTCCTGCTTCTTCATGTTCATCTGTTTCAGCTCTTTCAACATGTTCACCAGAATCCACCATTTTCCTCACATAAAGTGGTATTCCAAACTCCACAGCAATCTGTCTTTTATATTTCTCAGCTGCAGCATGAGCAACTTCGTGACAGTCAACACACAGCAAGACTATGTCGTGAGAACGATGGCTTTTAAGGTGCTCGGGAAAATGTATTCGGTAGCAAGAAGGTATTATCCTGTAGCGTAGATAATGCTTTGTCTCACCACAACCAACACATAAGTTTCTTTTACTTTGGATGTAGAAGTCATTGCCTTCATCTTCTGGGCGTCCCTTGGGTTCAAACAGAAGTATAATAGCAGGAGGATCATCATCCACGAGTTTTGCCAACTGTCGATTGAGGTACCTACAAAGGTTAAATTTAGTACCGGTAAATATGTTAAATAGTGATACGAAAATTACGCTCTGATACCACTTATGATACAAAAATTACGACTTTCGTATATGTAAAAGAAAGGCATATTTACTCAACCTAGACCTATAGGACGAATAAACTCATCGAACCGATAAACACAATTGCAACACAAAGGTTCAAAATTCTTATTCATAAACTTCATTTTTAACAATGAATACAAAGATTCGTATTTATACTACTAAAATAAAATAATTTTAAGTAGAAGTATGTAAATTATTCTTTAGTATAATATAATTCCTAAATAGCACTAAGAAATAAACTAATTAGATACTTATATTTGTAAATAAGGAAAACGACTAAATAAAGAAAATCAATATTAATAATTTTCTAAATGACTAATTAGATACTCTTAATTTCGTATCATTCTCTCCCCCTTTGAAGAGAACTGCCCACAATTCTGGTAACTTAAATCCGTCGGGCTCAAAAACGAACCCCCCAGCAACTAACTTGAAGGTATACTCGAACCAACCTCGACGCTAACCGTTATCTCGGTCCTTCCTCTTAATTTTAGAAGCCTCTTGTGCCACCCACCTCACCACCCTCCGTGCACAAGTATAAACAATTTTTCACGAGTCTTATTGTTGAACCAGTAACAAGTTTGTCCTTAAAACCCAATAGGATTAACTGTATGCTTGTTTGGCTTATAAGTTAGATTGAAGCTAAAACCATAATCAAGTGGACAACACGACTCCTTGACATAAGTAAACACGACTCCCTCATCTCCATAATAATCAAAAATAAGTGGCAATGTCGGATCAAAAATCACACATTCTTCGTACAAGTTTTCCAACGAGAAATTTCCGACATTTTTTTCCCTCCGTGAATGGTACACGCGAACACTAATTTTATTTTATTTTGAAAAAAAACATAAAGAACTTCAACAAAGAACCCCTAGACAATCAAAACCGATTAACTCTCGAACTACCTCGCCCGAGTTTAACCTTTGAATTCCAATTGCAATTGGAGATTCAACAGACCTATAACTTGGTTTCGACACTCCTTTGAACCGTCTTGATTTTAAGGAAAATCAAGATTTGTAGCTCTGATACCACTTATGATAAGAAAATTCCGCTCTGATACCACTTATGATCCAAAAATTTCACTCTGTACCACTTCTGATACGAAAATTACGCTCTGATATCACTTATGATAGAAAAATTACGACTTTCATATATGTAATGAAGCGGAGGTCTTTTTTTTTTGAGGTTTTATTTTGTAAAAGAAAGGTGTATTTACTCGACCTAGACCTATACGATGAATGATGGTGAAAACAATTAAGACCTATTAATTGTTGCTCGGGTTAATGTCCGAAACGCGTCAACAATAACAAAGTTTGAATCGAAACTCGTCGAACCGATAAACACAATTACAACTCAAAGGTTCAAAATTCTTTTTCATAAACTTCATTTTTAATAATGAATACAAAGACTTTTATTTATACTACTAAAATAAAATAATCCTAAGTATGTAAATTATCCTCTAATATAATATAATTCTTAAATAGCACTAAGAAATAAACTAATCAGATACTTATATTTGTAAATAAGGAAAACGAGTAAATAAAGAAAATCAACATTAATAATTTTCTAAACGACTAATTAGATACTCTAATTTTCGTATCAAATAGCGAAAAATAAAATAAAAAGTAATAATAATAATAATAATAAATAAAAATAACACACCATTCAAGCTTTCTACGATCACAATAGCAGAGCAGACGGCCATCATTAGCATATATCCGACAGTTATGATAAACCGGAGCTTTGCAGGAGAACTTCTGAACAAAGAGATCGCGAGAAGACTTGCGTGGAAAGACCTTCCCATTTTTCGCCCTACTTTGCAAAGCAAATGCCCGATTAGCAAATATCAGGTTAGACTTAGATAACAGATTATAGTTGAAGACAGAAAGTGAACAGGTTCCCCGTGGACCGAGGTGCTTTTGGACAAGTCGCTGTAAAATGTCGTCAAGGTTGACATGGAGATCTTTCAACAGACAGTGGACGTCGTCCCAGTGACTGCAGATGATAGGAGAGGGAGACGTTAAGGAAGAAGAAGATGTTTCGTTCTCTTGATCGGCTTCGTTTATGGTATTGTAGATGTCTGTTTCAGACGATGGGCTCTTATCTGCAAGAGCAATAATAGCTTGGTCTGATAGCACATATCGTAAGCTCTCATCATGTATGCGAGCCTAAAACAGAGATGATACCAAATGAGTCAAAATTCAGGTCGTGTTCATCAGAGATGCTTAAGGCCACGAGATATCATCTCAGCAGTCATTATTGAGAAAGTATGAGACAGACCGAAAAAGAAGTCAAAGCTATGCCAACCATGTAGCAGTCACTCACTGCAATTCTCGACGTAATAAGCTTTACTTTACTGGCAGAACGGATACATCTGGGTTCAGTACAGAAAGTAGGTTTCACTTGATTCAGTTGATTGAGGATGTACACTCACTCAAGGAACATCACGATCATCAGTTAGAAAATCATTTCGTCATGGTCACTGATGAATCACTTGTTTCATTTACACCACAGGTTGCCAAAATCCTCCGACACATTTTGAAAAAAAAAAGTAATTCCTAACACTGGTAAACTGGTTTGTGAAGCAGTCGCATATAAATATGGAATAATTTTTAATATGATGTGGGAGCAACCTTATCAATGGCAACCAGTAAAGCATGCATAAGACGATGATGGAACAGATAAGAAACACACAGGTGAGAAAGTTACCACAAGTTTGAGAATTTAATCACTGACCATTAGATCTCTCCATGCGCAGAGCTTTCGTACATCTTTCTGAAACTGTTTACATTCAGCAGAATAAAGTGTTAGTATCTAAATCATAATAACGGCAGTGTTGGCCGTTGGGGGGAAAACAAGTGATCTTACACACCTGCTCTTCACATGATTTTGGGGATGACGTTCCTCGGCAAGCCAAATTTCGAGAAAGTATAGATGATGCTACATTTTCTCCAGGAAAAGACTCGTCCTCTTTCCCATACAACTGCAAACAAGTAGTATTTGATCGTCGACTAACATCGGCAAGAAGTTGATTTCTGTCATCTTGATGAGCAGATATTTTTGATTCATCGGCACCTACTGAATTATATTAAACTATCAACCGTCTATAAATTTTCCAACGGTAACAGAATGATGCATGAGCTAATTATGCTTTGGGAACTTGTGCTACTGTTTCGATCTAGACAGTGCCACGTATCAAATTTACAAAGAATGCAAACAGAGAGGAGAAGTATACTATTATCATTTGCTGCAAGCTCTTCAATTAAGCACTTTGCAATATAGAGAAGATAATGAGCATCTGATTGAGCATAATCAACCATCTCTACAGGCAGCGGGCGTTGTCTCCAGTCTTCACGCTGTGAAAATGGCAGATATCAATTGTATTTTCAAAAAGGAATCTATGAATGTTTGTTCGTCGTGAACACTGCATTCCACTGCTTGTTCCCTCAATATCTTTAAAATTGTAAAAGCAGTACAGTGAAACAACTACTGTATGAATGAGCGCAGCAACATGAAGACAAGAACGAGAGAGAATCCTTACCTGGAATAATTTGTTCGTACTGACACCACAATAACTCTTGAGTAAGTAAGCTAGGGATTTTTGCGGTTTTGATAATACTTCACATGCCTGCAACAAGAGAATGAGTCTGTAACTTGGAAAAGAAATGCAAAGTTGCTTTTGTGAATTGTAAATTCAGTCGCACCCACAC
Organism: Agrostemma githago; assembly: GCA_958450325.1. Lineage (NCBI taxonomy): Eukaryota > Viridiplantae > Streptophyta > Magnoliopsida > Caryophyllales > Caryophyllaceae > Agrostemma > Agrostemma githago. Next base: position 87,255,986 of record OY288239.1, on the reverse strand, counting down.
AGTCACGTACTCACGTCTCACAACATAAGCCACTACTATGGATAAGTAAGCAAGAAACTAATGAGGCTAGACACATGCACCAAAGTTACCTTAGCAGTATCGAATAAGTTAACCACGTATATGTGGAAGTCTCTCTGCAACCAAAGCACATCATTGTCTGCGCCATGGAAAACCTGCACAAGAAGACACTCAATTGATTATATAATATCCCAACAAAAAACAAAAACAATAAAAATAAGAATATTGAGATGTCTTCTCTTTACAAGCATCTACCTTGAGAATACTTGGGTTAGCAAATACAGGCCGTAGAACATCCATGACATCATGCAAAGCAATCGTGTCAACCAGATAATCTTCCTTCTCAGTAGAAATCTGATGTGGATTATTACACTCATTAAAATGTAGCTTTTTTATGGTCTTCTAAAGCTTTACATTATGCCTTTGAGGGAACAAAATAATTTATACCTGTACCAATGCTGTAAACCCTAAAAATGATCGTAGGCTATGCTGCTCCGTATCAACAGCAAATACCTTTTCTTGACTCAATACATCAAGGAGTTGCCGTAACTGTGACTCTGATTCTACCCAGACGTATGCTTCATTCATTCTTGTCAGTACAATCTCATCAAATAAACTAAGTTCGACTTCTGAATTCTGCAGCAATCTCTTTATCTCACGTTCATAAGGGTGGGCGTTAGACGCTACCTCTACAATATTGAAGACAAACAGCAAACACCAAAATCAAAAACACCGTCGGTGAATCCTCAAAGAGAGGGAGGCATCCAATATTTTTAGTTCCCTTCGGACAAGACACCCACAAACGAAATTTAAGAAACAAAATTTAAATTCATTGTCGTCTTGAATCATGATAGAAGACATAAACTCTAATAAGCGGTTTTTCTAACACGTGCCCACTGGGCGTGGGCACACGTTAATAGGTTAATTAAAACAAGATTCACAACGATATTACCCCGAGAAATTGAAATATTAAGTCATATTTACTCATCCTTAGACAATATCACTGTGTATCTTGCTTTAATTAGCCTATTAACGTGTGCTCAATGGGCTTGAGCACACACCAGGAAAAAATTCCAGGATAATAGCAGCGTTCCTAAACCCTAATCACACATTTTTGTACTTAGATTCATACGAGCTTGAGCACACACGTTAGAAAAATTGTTAGTTTATAGGGAAAACATTTTCCAGGATAATAACAGCTTCTCTAAACCCTAATCACACATTTTCGTACTCAGATTCATACGCAATGGGCTTAAGCACACATGTTAGAAAAATCGTTGATTTATAGGGAAAACATTTTCCAGGATAATAGCAGCTTCCCTAAACCCTAATCACACAATTTGGTACTCAGATTCCGAGATTCATACTCAATGGGCTTGAGTGCACCCGTTAGAAAAATCGTTACTTAATTGGGAAAACATTTTCCAGGATAATAGCAGCTTCCCTAAACCCTAATCACACAATTTGGTACTCAGATTCTGAGATTCATACTCAATGGGCTTGAGCACACACGTTAGAAAAATCGTTAATTTATAGGGAAAACATTTTCCAGGATAATAGCAGATTTCATAAACCCTAATCACACATTTTCGATCTAAATCAACTATCACAGCAATCAACTACAGAACAAAACAGTGCAAAAAATCGACAAATCAATCGAAAATCCTCAGTGACCTAAACAATTCCCCTCAATTAAATCGAGAATCGGGGTTTCATAAACGAATACAAGAATCTTGCTTTAATTTGCCTATCAACGTGTGCTCAATGGACACACGTTAGAAAAATCGTTCGTTAGTCTATAGGGAAAACATTTTTCCAGGATAATAGCAGATTTCCTAAACCCTAATCACACAGTTTCGTACTCAGATTCAATTCAAGGTGCAAAAAATTGACAAATCAATCGAAAAATCTTCAATGACCTAAACAATTCCCCTCAATTAAATCAAGAATCTAGGTTTCATAAACGAATACGAATCAAACCCGCAAAAAATTACATAAATAAACAAACACACAAATATTATTACCATCGATAGCGAGATGATTGAATGAAGAATACGAATTATCAGCCAGAACTCGCGTGAAACTAGATTGAGGCTTGAGTTCATCAATCAAATAACATGAATTTCTGGGAATTTTACTTTTACGCCGTCTTCTTCTACCGTATTCAACAATGGCGATTGCGATTATACAAGAAGCAAGTATGGATAATGTAAACCCCATTCTTCTAGGAATCGTTAGCTTCTGTAACTCCATTGTTGTTTTTCTTCGAGCTTCGTTTCAGTCGTTAATGGCGTGTTCTCGATTTTGAAATCGCAGGACTGATGTTGTCGGGTCGGGTTCGGGTCTAGAATTATACTCCGTATTACACGTATTTTTGTAAGTGGGCCAAAGGTTCCGTTGCGAGGCCCAACTATTATATTTATACTCCGTATCATACTCGGTATTGTACGGAGTATTTTTATTATTTTATTATTGTCACTCATAATTATCTTTCGTATCTATTGAACTTACATTTTATTTTTATTTTTTAAAATTTATTTTAAATAAAAATGAAATTTGTACTTTCGTTTAATTAAAGATTAATACATTTCGTATCTCTCAAACTTACATTTTATTTCATTTTATTTATTTTTCATTTTTTTTATTTTAAAATTATAGATTAATACATTTCGTATCTCTTGAACTTACATTTTTTTATTATTTTTTTTTTAATTTTAATAAAATGAAATTTGTAGTCTTTCGTTTAATTAAAGATTAATACATTTTGTATCTACATTTTATTTTATTTTTATTTTTTTTATTTTATTTAAATAAAAATGAAATTTGTATTCTTTCATTTAATTAAAAGATTAATATATTTCGTATCTCTCGAACTTACATTTCAATTTTTTATTTTATTTTAAATAAAAATGAAATCTGTATTCTTTAGTATAATTAAAGATTAATACATTTCGTATCTCTTGAACTTACATTTTATTTTTTTATTTTATTTTAAATAAAAATAAAATTTGTATTCTTTCGTTTGATTAAAGCTTAATACATTTCGTATCTCTGAAATCACATTTTTTTTATATTTTTTTTCAAAATAAAAATGAAATTTGTATTCTTTCGTTTAATTAAAGATTAATACATTTCCTATCTCTCGAACTTACATTTTATTTTATTTTATTTTTTTAGTTTATTTTAAATAAAAATAAATTTATATTCTTTCGTTTAATTAAAGATTAATTAATTTCGTATCTCTCAAACTTAATTTTTTTTTTTTTTACTTTAAATAAAATTAAATTACAAAAAGTCGGTGGATAATCGAAATATCAGCTGGACCCCCACTACTTATGTCATAGCAAACTCAAGTACGCTAAAAAAAACCCGATAATTACACTTTAATCACCAACATTTATTATCATCATTCATAATTTTTCGTTCTTCGTTTAATTAAAGATTAATGACATTCAGGTTTTCGCCGCAGATAAAAATTCGCAAGAACACAAATACAGATGTTCTCACAGTAAGACGATCTCACAATACGAATACATAGTTTATACTCCGTCGTTTATATAGATTATAGATAGATGTTCTAAACCAGTAGTATAAATTCAACACAAATCGAAACTCTCCAAGATACAGACAACAGAAAACAACAAATAACTCAGCTCGGCGTTGAAGGTGCAATCAACCGGTGTTTTGCATGCCGGCTGCAATGCCCTTCATGGTCAAGATAAGTGTGTCTTCGAGACCAGGAGCGTACTCACTGGTCGGGTTCAGTTTCACGAGCTCAGCTGCAGGTTTGTTGGACTCGGTTATTTCCTTGGATAAGTGCGGCCTCACGCTCACTGTTGCGTGGTAGTCAGGGTCACGGATTCGCTTCAGGGTGTATACTTGGCATACGTTCAGGGCTGTGATGTAGGGGTCGCGCAGTCGGAGTCGCTGCTTTAGGTATGGGTCTGCATCCAGTAGGTCCTTGTGTCCTGCAACCTGCAATTATCAACCGACATTCTGGTACTGTCAGAAATCCTTGAAACTAGACATGTAAAAACTCGACCCAACCCATTTTTTTAGGGGCGTGAACCCGTTTGATCCAAACCCAAAATGACCCATTAATTTAGGGTCGAAAGAAGACTTATAATTACCTCGAGGAGAAGGTGTTTGGTGTCTTCATAATCCTTCCTTAAGCGCTCCCCAAACGGCTGAAGCTCCTCCGACACCAGTAACTTGTCGTATAAAGCAACCATTGTAGGGTCACCCTTAGCGAAAACCATTTCGAGCAAGTCGATGGTGACTCTGAAGAACGGCCACATGTTGTACATTTCCCTCAACATGTTGAAGTTCCTTATGTCTTTCTCGAGAACGTGTCTGAATGCTGCGCCAAAGCCGAGCCACACTGGGAGATGGAACCGTGTCTGAGTCCATGCGAAGATCCATGGGATTGCACGAAGGGACTCGATTCCTCCGCTTGGTTTTCTCTTTGATGGTCGGCTTCCTATGTTCATGCGTCCGTACTCTAACTCTGGTGTTGCCTATACCACGACAAAAAATATACGGAGTAATTATTATATTAAATATAATTTTTTTTTTAAAAAAAAAACTAGAATTTGGGAATTGAATCTCAGTCATCTAAAAAATGAACCAAACACCAAGTATCAGGAATCAAGTTTCACCCCCATACCACCCTGGTTTGATTCCTGATTCCAACCCCATACCTTTTTGCGAACCAAAGGGCCTAAACCAGCTACATCCATGTTTTTATTTTTCAGTTTAAAGATCGCGAAAGTAGTAATTAACCCCCTAAAGTTTGGGCAATTTTGAGATTAAATTTTTATTTTTAAAATAAATTATATCATTAAATCATGCTATACACGAAGAATAATTATTAATATTTTAAAAGAAATCAAACAATTTATTAACATAATTTTAAGAATTTTTAAAATAATTTTAATATATTATGGAGTAATTCATATAATCTATGAGATTACTTTTACAAATTTTCGAATTTATTTAATTCATTCAAAAAAATCACCAAAATATGTAAAAAATTACATACATTTTTATAAATATATAATTATTTTTATCGTATACTAAAAAAAAAATTAAATAAATGTAGCTTTTGTTTTTAAAGTGCAATTTTAATTGAAAAATAAAAAATTTGGATTGAATTTCACAATTGATGAAAATTAAGGGAGCTAATCACCACTTTCGCGGTTTAAATATAAAACCAAGAAAAATCGAAGAACTTACAAGGCGGAAATACTCGACAAAACGGGGTTCTTGGAAAACAATGGATCGGTACTCCTTCGTTGCAACGACGGCCATCTCGTCCAAGAGTGCACGCCACTCAGGCTTAGGTGAGATTGGTGGGTGCATACCGTGCTCAAGCGTGGCAGCAGTGTACCTCTGCAGTGTCCTAAAACACAAGTGCTCTTCACCAAAGGACTGTTCGATGACCTCACCCTGTACAGTAACACGGAGAGACCCGTGAATGGTGTCTGGTGGCTGAGACAAGATAGCAAGATGAGTGGGGCCCCCTCCTCGTCCCACGGTCCCACCTCGTCCGTGAAACATGGTGAGCTTCACACCGAACTCCTTGGCTACCTTGATCAGTTCTTCCTGTACTTTGTATAATTGCCACGCTGCTGACAGACGGCCAGCATCCTTACCTGAGTCTGAGTACCCGATCATGACCTCTTGCTTCCCGTTAATCCTGGTTTTATACCAGTCGACTGAGAAGAGACGGGCTAGGGCAGCCGGGGCAGCTTCCAGGTCAGCAAGTTTCTCGAACAATGGGACGACTCTTAAGGGTTCCTTGATGTGACACTCACGCTGCAGAAGCTCGACAGCGAGGACATCAGAAGGTGCAGTCGCCATGGAAATGATGTACGCGCCGAAACTGTCAGATGGGAGTTCTGAGATCACGTGGAATGTGTCGAGGACGTCAGAGATTTCTTCAGTTTTGGGAAGGTCAGCACCGAATAAAGGCCGCTTGCCTTGAAGCTCGGATAAGAGCCATTCCTGTCTTTTGTCTTCTGGCCAGTCACGGTAGGACCCGATCTCCAGGTGCCTGGTGATGGCATCCATTACATCGGTGTGCCTGTCTGATTCTTGCCTGATATCGAGCCTCACGAAGGAAAGTCCAAAGGTTGAGACTTGTCTCATGAAATCGAGGAGACTTCCATCAGCGATTGGGCGGTCACCACATGCACAGAGTGAGCTGTAGCATAGCTCAAGCGGCTCTAGAAACTACACCAAGAACACCAACGAAGAGAAATTAGGTCAGTATGACGATAATTGTTGGATCCGAGAAGTTAACAGGAGAAAGGGACGGAGAAGATGATCATGATTCATGAATGTAAGCGGAAAAGCAAACCTCATCAGTATGGTTGAAAATGGCTTCTTCAGGGATATCAGAGACAACATTTGTCAGTAAATGACGAGCACGCTCACGTGTATTATAGAGCTTATCTCTCACGTCAGCAAGAATAACACGGTATGGCTCATTTGGAGGGATTTTCTTCCAGAACTCTGCACAGTAGCAACAGCAGAAGAAAAAATAGCATTACTTTCACCAAAATCGCTTACAACTAAACCAGAACCAGGAAACACTGACCCGGCCCGAATGACCGGACCCTAATGGCCCGAACTGAAGACCCAAGTTTTACCCGTAACTGATATGAGGGACAGTGAAGAAAGGAAAGCATACCGATGTAGTGTTTAGCATCTCTCTTTGAAAATCTGTGAAGTTCTTCTGCACGAGCACGCAGTTCATCACTGCATCTCCACATAGACAGCTGATGGTCGACAGAATGAGATGATAAGTAAAACTAAAACTGAGCTACATACCTACAGTATAACTTTTACTCTTCGAGAAATAAAGAAAAAATGTACCTCAAACATCAGGTCCTCGATCTGAGAGAAGTACATATTGGCAGCCATCATTCTAGCCAATAAGCAGACGTCTCTAGTAACTTCGGGTGTAACCCTAGGATTCCCTGCAACAAAAGAACAAATTGAAAAAGATGCAAGTGTGGAACATTATCCATCGGCAGGTTGAAGATAAATGATGAACGTGAACACATGATCTCATACCATCTCGATCACCGCCCATCCAGGATGAGAACTGAATCAGAGGGGCGTTATAGGGAACACGTTCATTTATGCCAATGTTCTTCAATGCTGTATCGAGGCGTCTTAGAAACTTAGGAACACCTTTCCATATCGTCTCATGAAAATAGCTCATTCCTGCCCTCATCTCATCCTGAGGGGTAGGTTGAGTCCTCCTGATCTCATCAGTGCGGAATGCCGCTTGTATCTGAAAGCCAAAATGCAAGCACATTCAACATCCTGAGCATATTCGACATCCAACTACTGAATTTACAAAGACAGTCGGCTTCCAGATACTAAAATCTAGTGTGACAAACTGACGATACCTCTCTTTGAAGAGCTTCATCGAGTTCCTGCTTGTCGTCAGGAGTGATATCTTTAGCATAAAGCTGAGCCAAACAATCCCTTATCCTGGAAAGAAAGAAAACAATGGTCGTAGGTCATGTGCTCGAATCCTGACAGCCTGCAAAAATCTCACAAGTGGAACTTCGGCACATGGTTAAGCGATATCAAGTCACAAGACATACCTGCCATGCTTCTGGAGCAAAGATCGACGAACAGACTGAGTAGGGTGAGCAGTAAGAACCAAGTCGACAGTTTGGTTTTTCAAAGTATCAAAAATTTCTTGAGGAGATTTCTTCATATCAACCACGAGCCTCCTGAGTGTTTCTTCGAAATCAGATTCAGTTATCGCAGAACTTTCATCAAGAAAATCTCCTTTCTTCACCTTCTTAATCCTTCTACGGTAAGCAATCTGGACTTCCTCGGCTAAGTTGCCCAAGTTAAGCATATGAGCAAAAGATTTCGTGACCACGATAGAATCTCCAGCGTCTAAACTGGTGATCATGTTTCCGAGCTCCTCCAGCTTCTTAGGATCACGTGTCCTTTCATATTCTGCAGCGTGTTCATACAGCTCTTGAACCTGTTACAGAACGAAGATAGCAGTCACAGAATAATGTAAGCATTGACAGTCGTCGTGTTATTTCAGGCAGACTGAACAGAAATGGTTACGTACTCATACACAGGTAATAAGAACTATGATGCATATCAAGACCGTTTTAGGGAGACGACACAGCGAAAATACAGCAGGTGAACTTCAGTTCAGTTTAGTTCAAAATTTCAATCCAAAAGACAGATAGTCCTAAAAATCCCAAATGGGTCATTTTATAAACTAAGACCATCCCAATTCCCAAAGCAAGAAATGGTTACATACTTGTACACAGGTAATAAGAACTATGATGCATATCAAGACCGTTTTAGGGAGACGACACAGCGAAAATACAGCAGGTGAACTTCAGTTTAGTTCAGTTCAAAATTTCAATCCAAAAGACAGATAGTCCTAAAAATCCCATAAAAACCCCAAATGGGTCATTTTATAAACTAAGACCATCCCAATTCCCAAAGCAAGAGTCGAAGTTAATTGGGTCACTAACCATTTTTCAGTCCGATCAATCAAATAAGGACAATTACATGGTCACAAAGATCATGATATCGATAACCACCTCAAACTTGTTGAGCTCATACAACATTGATGTGATTTAGCTCGATAACTTTATACTGAAGCCCAAAAGTTTACAGTTTTACACCAAATCTCGATAACTGGTTGTATAATCTACCCATTGGGGGAATCAAACCTGGGACCTATCGACTATCGTCCACCACTAGGCCAAGACATCGTCTTTGATAATAATTGCATTCATAATTGAAAAAAAAGCTTGAAAAATGTAAAAAAAAATTACAGTAATAAAAATGGAAATAATTATTGATTAATAAATGAGTAAAATAATAATAGTAATAGTAATATTACCGTTTCTCTGATGTCTTCACCATGAAGAGACTGAAGAATATCGAGAAAACGATCAAGTAACAAAGCATCATACTCAACTAACTTATCATCTTCCGACACTTTCCTTGGTGCAAGTAACCTTAGTTGCGCATCAATGGAGGTCAGCCTCTCCAACTTCACTGTCGCCATCTTCCCCCTCTACAATTTCAAGCCAAAATTAAACTAAATCAAATTAAATACTCGAATTACTCCTATTTTCCGAAAATAATGCAGAAAAAATAAGAAATTTCTTCATTTTTTAAAATTTTAAAAGATGGGTTTTTTAGCTTGAAATTAAATTAAATTAAATACTCGAATTACTAGATTTATACTGTTATAATCCAATTTTCCGAAAATAATGGAGACAAAAATAGTTTTTAAAAAAAATAAAATAAAAGATGGGTTTTTTAGGCTGTGATTGAAATTAAATTAAATACTCGAATTACTAGATTTATAATGTAATAAACTTATAATCCAATTTTCCTAAAATAATGGAGAATTTTTTTATAAAAAAAATTAAAAGATGGGTTTTTTAGCCTGTAATTGAAATTAAATTACAATTAAAATTAAATTAAATACTCGAATTACTAGATTTACAGTGTTATAATCCGATTTTCCGAAAATAATGCAGAAAAAAAAATTCTACTTTTTTTTTTAAAATTAAAAGATGGGTTTTTTTTGCCTGTGATTGAACTTAAATTACAATTAATATTAAATTAAATTAAACACTCGAATTACTAGATTTACAGTGTTATAAACTTATAATCCAATTTTCCGAAAATAATGGATAAAAATAAAAAGATAAGAACTTTCTTCTTTTTTCAAAAAATTAAAAGATGGGTTTTTTAGCCTGTGATTTAGGGATGTGAGGAGTTGATTGAAATCATGCAAAAGTTGATCATACCGATTTTTCACGAGTGATGAATGATGGATTTTTTTATTTTTTTTATTTTTTTTGTTATATTATTATTGTTTATTTAAGGAAGAAATTGAGATAATGAGAGTGGTAGAGTTTGTAGTCGTGTTTGTTTTGGGATGGTTTTCTAATTGAAGGGGTATTTATAATAATTTTAGAAGGTGAATTTTATTTTGTGGATTTTATTTAATTAATTAATTAATTCATTTAATTTTGAATTTGAATTCTTTGTTACTCATGGAATGAATGTTGGTAATAATTGAGGTATAGATGGTATAAATGTCCTTTCATTTAGGTACACTAGGTAAACCGGAACCGACTTTAAGTGAGTCGGGTTTAAGTCAGGTCATTCTCGGATCATAAGAATCAAGTCTGTTTCTGGTTGGATCAAATCATTTCGGACTTGGTCATTTTCGAGTTTGTTATTTAAGAAAGTTGGCTCATTTCAGATCGAGTCAATTCGTGTTAGATGCTTACAGGTTCAACTCATGTCTTAAGTTCAGTTGTCAGAATGAGTTTGGGTCGGATGATAAGAATCGAGTCAGGTCCTGGTTGGATCAAACCATTTGAGACTTGATCGTTTTGGAGTTTGTTACTCCCTCTCTTGATAACCAAACACATCATTTGCTTTTTCACATTTGCCGAGACGAATTTTACACCATCGAAATCTTTCATTTTACATTATTAAAAATTATAAAAATTTGATATTTTTAATCTACTCATATAGACGAATCAAACAAGATTCCACATGACTATATTTTCACTTGTGAATAGTGTCAAATTGGGATTTGGTGTGTTTAGTTTAAGGGAGAGAGTATTTAAGAATGTTGGCTCATTTCAAACCGAGTCAATACAGGTTAAATTCATGTCTTAAGTTCAGTTGTCATAATGAGTTTGGATCGGATGAGTCAGTTTTGTCGGATCTAATCTACTATTTTTATTCCAATATATTGTTTACCAAACAGAATCAATATCTTTTGCAAATATTTAACCAATAAGAGAGTACCATAAAAATAAAAATGTGCTCCAATAACTTAGTGTTCAAACCAATGGAATCTTGTGTTCATGGGTGATTTTTGGCCACTTAGGAGTACCTTTGTGTACTTTTCTACATGTACTACTAGAGAATTCTAAGCTAAAGACCATGATAATCTTATGGCAAATTCTTCATTGTGACGGTATTATTTGTTGTAAATTATAAGACAAATTAAATATATGCGGAGTATCAATTTATATGATCAGTTGCCTAAAAAATATCAAATATTTTGTCTTTATCAAGATGATATGCTAAATTGATAATATCCAACGAGTCTTAAGGTTTCAAACAGATACTTTAACCTAATAAGGTGTTTATTCCACTTCAAATATTAATATTTTTATATAGCCAAAATGGTATAAACTTTGGCATGAAGCATGATTCATTCCTTAACTTACAACATCACCTTATCATTAAGCATTAATAGAGATGATATTAATTAAGAGTTAGAGAATATGATACCAAAGTAGGAGTATATCATTATATTTATATCATAACTAAGCACAAAGCATGACTTCTCAAAATGGTAGTACAAACCTTGCCATGAAGCATGATTCATTGATTCCTCAACCTTAAATCATAGTTGCACAGTCGAATATATGTTAGCCTAATGGTTAGGAACTTAAGATTAAATACCGTGGACGATAGGTCACAGTTTAGAATCCCCTCTATGTTATAATGCAACAAAGTGTGCGCTTCGTTGAACATGTATATTGGATATGGTTTAAGGTATTGATCTGATGGGTGTATATGGATATGATTTAAGGTGCTCAGATAAGTATTTAAAAGGATTGATAGTACTACTTATATCAACAAAGTACACTTTTTTCTCTGGTTCTTCATGCAAAAACACTCCATAACTAAGTGTGTTTGGTTGGGAGTAGTCTCAGGATGGGTGATCATGACCTCCCGAGAAAGTTTTCGGGATGTGAACGAGTGAGGCCAAAATGCATTGGAAAGGACTCGTGTTAGTCTATTGGATCAGTGCACGACCTATAGAGCGCCATAAGTGATACTATAACACAAGTGGTGGCTGGGATGTTGCAAATGATATCAAAGTAATAACCCGACGATGGTGTGGTGATCATGTGATCAGGAGTACCATGATCATCCATCTAGCGAGAGCGAATTCTCGCTAGGTGATGATCAAGCATTGTTTGGGTGATCAAGCATTGTTTCCGGGATGTTACGGATGTGCATGAGCTGTGCCAAAATGTCTTGGAAAGGACTCATATTGGTCTGCGAGATTAGTACGCAGTCTGTTAAACGTCATAAGTGATACCAAAATTCACAAGCGGTAGATGAGATATTAGTATATTATTACCATTAACTAGAGCATCATTGACAAGAGCAAGATGCTTAGGTTCTAAAGGGATAGATGTTATATTTAAATTTTTGGAATTGACTCTCTACCTTTCCTTAACTACACTTAGGACACTTAAAAAAAACTACATTAAGGAGCAACAACTTTTCAATGAATATTGTAGAGTATCATGCTTGGGGGTCCATCATCATGCAAAAAATTGTGTGAGATTGATACTCCATTTGTTGCATCCTTTCAACATTTTGCCCTAAGATTATTCTAATAAGATGTGATATGTTTAGCCCTTGCATGCCTCATTTGTGATCCTTACCATTACCTAATCTTCATTTTCTCACAGTCTATAACAATTTATATTACAATTTATAGGATTGATATACGAAGTATTATTGATTTGTTCCGAGATAACATCTAGATCATTAATAGGGTAAGGTGAGGGAGCGAGAGGATCTTAACCCGTTCAAATAATGTAGGAACATCGTATCCGAGGAGTGTAAGAATGTTATGTTCGAGAGGCTCTTTAATTACAAGCAAATCTCCTTAAGATTATAATTAGTTGGTAAAGTTATAAAGATGATACTTTATGATCTTGATTCAAATCATTCTACGTTGTCTATATCTTTGTGACTCTGATCTTCTCACACCAACATAAGAACAATCTTTAATTTTCGATGATGAAAAAAGACCTTAGAAATACTTGTTAGTTGTTACTAGCTAGTAACCAACTCTCGCTCGATTACGAAATCTGGTTGTGGCTAATTTACACAACCAACATTGCATATCCCGACAAACTAACTACGACAAATTTGTTTTTTTTTTCCCGAATGAATAGCGTATTTAATTGCATTATAATAGCGGGAAAGATATCAAATACGCGATCTAGCTATTATTCATGGAACTTTCATCTTAACCAATATAGGAGAACATCTAAAAAATCAATCTTTAGAAAGGGTCGAATATTACTTTTCTGATACATTGATACTGATTAAATTTGGACAAGACAAAATCACATGTCAAAAATTTCGTACTACTCCGTAGATTATATCTCAAATCTAAAAAAATCTCAAAATTTTTGCTCTTTGTTTTTATTTGGGAAATTATCATACACCACAAACTAGTTAGTTTCTCTTGTTCCTACAAGATTTGAAGAGTCAAAACATGTGATATGGTCATTATTTCATTAATTGCATCTTCTTCTTTTTTGTGTGTTTTGGCAAAGTTCTTCATCACTTGACCATTTATAACAAGAAAGGCCAATTAGTTTGAGCCATTTGTGCAATGTTGAACACTTGAACTAACAACAAAGAAGCAAGCTTGGAAGTATATACTCACTAGGGTAGTTGCCTTACCCACCACCCTAAATTCTTTTACAAAACTTAAATGGATCGGTATATATATCCGTCAAAAATTTGTAACGGGTTAAATACATCCCAAATAATCATTCTTTCTCCCGGGTATTGTTAGGTGCTCATTTGAAGTCTGGACGATATTTGACTCGTTATCAATTTACAACAGATATCTTCGTCATGAATAGAGTTAACATTCGGTGAAAACCACATGCTCATTGAGAACCGTGAGAACTAAGCAAAACACACCAGGAAAGTGGTCAGACCCATGGAGCATAAATAGGGGGCCGACTGCTCTGCCGGTGGGGGACAGACGGCATGTCGACCGACTTCGACCTCCAGGCCAGCCCACCGACCCCATGTCCCCCACCGGCCGGTTGACCGGCCCCTTATGCTCCACCAGCCCGACCACTGCTTAGTATATTTTGCTTGGTTTTCATGATTCTCAACAAGTAGGTGATTCTCGCTCACGTAATCCTAAATCGTGTCAAGGGTACCTACTAGGCTACTATTTGCAAAATTACTTTTTTTTTTTTTTACTTTTTGCATGCACTAATCTAAAGTTCACTACTTTAAAGAGACGTGTACCGTACCATATATGTCCCTCACTACTCTCTTTCGTTTTCTGTCTTCTACTAGTGTTTTTGTTGCTATACGGATTATATCACAAGTTTACAACGTAAATTAACATCCCTTTGTATTTTGTTCGCAATTTCATGAAGTTGGAAGATGCGGTTTTAAAACTACTCCCTCTGTTCCAATGAATTGTTTGCTTTGTGACATGTGGAGTCAAGGTCAAATTACATATAAAAAACTTTCCTAAAATAGAAAGGCAAACAATTCATTGAGACGCCCTAATATGGAATAAGCAAACAATTCATTGGAACGGAGGAAGTAATAATTAAAGGCAATGACTTATCATGATAGGAATATTAGACTATCACATACATTTAATTTTCACATTTTCGGTGTTTATTTATACTCGATTTTCCAATATTCTCTTCTTCTATTTAGTCAAAATTTATAATTTGAAGTCGACATGACTAATGAAATTCTTATTTAGAGCATCTAACAAATCAAACATTGAATTCAACTATTAGCGGCTTTTTTTTTTCTTATTAGTATGTGTGACGTGACGTTATTGTCCTATATTTTATTCCCCTTCCACTACGGGTATAAAAGCAGTTCGATCTTCCTCCTTGGCTCCCTCATTACCTCGATATTCGTGTATAAAGTAAGTGTAAACTATCTGTGAGACGTGGGAAATATGTCGTATAGGGTTATGGTTGAGGAATTAAAGTGGTCTAAGCATGTTGAATTGTTGAGTGTTGAAGTTCAACTCCAAGTAAAGTAGCAAAGGAACCCAATTTTGGAAGTGTTTGATGATATGAGAATGACCCATATGGAGAATATACCTTAAGGATCTATAGAAAATGCTTCCATTGTATCTTAAGGCTATTGAGTTAAGTACTTTTCTAACTTATAACAAGATCATCTGGGGTCGATAATGTCCTTATGATCTAAGGTTCGAACTCTGTCAACATCATAATCATCCTCACGGTTCTCCTTATACATAAAAAACAAAACAAGATCATCTGTGTAAGAATACATCTGTGTAAGTATACACTCTGTATATACACACGTTCAAACAAATAGGGCCTAATAACTTATCCATAACGATACTTAAATCAATCTGAGTAATATTTTATTTTTATTTTGCCAGCAAAGACAGGAACTTTGTTAACATCGAAGAAAGGAATTGTTCTAGCTTAACTAGAGATCTCGAATACCGAAGATGTCTTAGCATAATGGTTAAGACTAGGTACCCTGGACAACAGGTCACGACTAAATGCACGTTTCGTTGAACCAAAAAAAAAATAGAGATCCCGAGTGTAGTATTGGGCCGTAATAACTTCATCATCCAACTCGATTCTGAATTAAAGTGATTATTTTTTTTTTTATTTTTTTTTTTTAAAAAGGCCCAATTCCGAAGCCCAAAGATATCTCAAATTCCGAACTAACATCCGTAATCAAATTGGATATCCATATCAATATTCCCGTATTTTATCCGAACCCAAAATCGAAAAAAAATCAAATATTATCTGAAGAGTGATCAAGTGTTAGTTGTTTGTTGCAGGTACACGAACACCGTACACCTCGTCCCACCTCTTTCCATTTTTCCCCCAACAAAAAAAAACACAATCCGCGATTCCAGAAACGCAAATTAATCAAATTAATTAATCAATTGCAATCACCATTATCGGAATCAATCGAATCGAATTCCTGCAATTCCTTCCAGTTTCATGTATGTATGTGTTTTTTTTTTTTTTCTTAATTTGTCGTTTCTAATTTCTAATTATGAATCGTATTAGGGTTTTTTTTTTGAATGTTTGTTCATCATTGATTGATTGATTGAAAGATTGGTGCTTTGCGGATTGATGATTTGTTGCTGACTGAATTCGAATTCGTCGATTTAGAATTGCTTAACTTAGTAATGCGAAAACGAAGAAATAATCAATGGTGATATTTTCGATATTTGGATTGATGATTTGTTGCTGACTGCATTCGAATTGGGATTTGCTGCTTTAAATTTCGTCTATTCAGAATTGCTTAACCTAGAAATGCAAAATCGAAGAAATAATCAATGGTGACATTTTCGATATTTGGATTGATGATTTGTTGCTGACTGCATTCGAATTGTGAGTTCCTGCTGTAAATTTCGTGGTATTTTCGATATTTGGATCGATGATTTATTGCTGACTGAATTCGAATTGCAATTTCCGGCTTTAAATTCTGTCTATTCAGAATTGCTTAGCTTAGAAATGCAAAAGCGAACAAATAATCAATGGTGATATTTTCGGTATTGGATTGATGTTGGGATTATACATTTATACTGTATGTTGCTCAATTGAGGAACCGGGATTTGAAGTTGAGAACTTGAGATTATGGCAGCAAAAGCTTGAAGCTTACACCTTTTAGTATATACATGTTGTTGCAGCGTTGAATAAGATGACTCCAGTATGCCCATTTGTGAAAGCTGCACGTCCTGATGACGCTTCTTCAAAACGTACTGAAAACCAAAGCAAACATCCCGGAGAATGCCCATTTGCCAAAGGTGCTCGTCCCGATGATGCCTCTTCAAAACGTAGTGAAAACCAAAGCAAACACAGCGAAGAACATGAAAGCAAAGCTAAAAATGAGACCCAGACCTCAGATTCTGCATTCGTTGAGGCCAAGTGCCCTTTCGGATATGATTCTCGTTCGTTTAAACTAGGTCCTCTCAGCTGTATCATCTGCCATGCCCTTCTGTTTGAAAGCAGTAAATGCGTGCCATGCTCGCATGTATTCTGCAAGTAAGCGATGCTTGGTTACCAGTATCCTGAACACCTTAAAATATTCAGCTGACATGCGTAGTTATATGTTACTGTACTTTTTTTAGCGGTTTCCTTCTGTTATGCATCCAGGGCATGCATATCGCGCTTCAATGATTGCCCCTTGTGTGGAGCTGATATCGAGAAGATCGAACCTGATAATGATCTTCAGAAGGTTGTTGATCGATTCATTGACGGTCATGCCAGAATTAAGAGGTCACATGCAAGTACAGATTCTGAGGAAGCTGTTAGTGACAATAAACCTGTAATCTACGAGGATGTTTCATTAGAAAGAGGTGCTTTTTTGGTGCATCATGCCATGAGGGTAAGTTTCAGAGGATATCACCTCCTTTTTTTTTGGTGAAACGAGATTAACTAATCAGACATAGTTATTATTGATTGTGTGTACAGGCATTTCGTGCCCGTAATATCGAGAGTGCCAAATCAAGACTCTCACTTTGTGTGATGGATATCAGGGAACAGTTAGAGACATCCCCTAATAGTCCAGAGCTGTGCTCACAGTTGGGTGCAGTTCTTGGAACACTCGGAGATTGTTGGTATGCTCTCCCCCGTTTCACATTCAGTATTACGTCATTCTGAATGTAAAAGTTTCTCTTGACCAATCAATTTTGTTGCAGTCGTGCAATGGGAGATAGTGGGTCTGCCATAACCTATTTCGAGGAAAGTGTCGAAGCTTTGTCGAGATTGCCTACTGAGGATATGGAGGTGATGTAAAGAATCTGTGGTCTACTGTGTGTTAGATTGTAAATTAGAGTATGCTAACACTGACAAATTTGAATCCGTATTCCGTCATTTACAGATAATACACACCCTTTGTGTTTCTCTTAACAAAATCGGAGACCTGAAATACTATGATGGAGACCTAGAAGCTTCTAAATCTTACTATTCTCGTTCTCTGGAATTTCGCCGTAATGCCATGAAAAGTCATTCTGATTCTCCATCTCTGGTTAGCATTCTTTTACGCTGCTACTGTCAGCCTACTGCGCTAGTCGTTCTTGGATTGTTAGATTTGTGATATTTCTCGTATTGATTTGGTTGGCTTTCTGTGATCACAGACCTTAGATATAGCCGTTTCTCTAGCAAAAGTGGCTGATGTCGATAGAGGACTGGAAGATGAGAAGGGGGCCATAGCTGGCTTCTCCGAAGCTGTATCTCTGTTGGAATCCTTGAAAATTAGTGCTGATGATGCAGCACTTGTGCAACGGGTAAGGCTTCATACATACATAAAAGGTACCGAGTGTTTATCGAGTATATCAGATAAGAGGCTTACACGATTTTGCATTGCAGCGACAGTCAGTGCTGGAGTTCCTCAACAGCCAGATCGGAGAAAAACAAGCCGACAAAGCTACCTAGAAAATCATCCTCAATATCGTAGAATTATGGTTTGAGTAAATGTATCTATAATAAGCTTATAGCTCGTGTTTGTGTGGAGACGGGAGAAAAACTGGAACTTGCAGTTCTTTACCTTCGGGTTTTAACACCAGGTTGAAGACGGTTCCTTCAATAATGATGATGGCATATATTGTTCTGCTTCGTTTGTTAATATGTATTTTACTACGCGTAGTAGTATGTAAACAGAACGAAAAAGGCGAGTTCATGGAATATGAATCATTTTATAAAGTGTATGAATGTAAAAAAACTGTAAGATGCTAAAGTTTGCATTATCTAATCAATTTGAGTAAGAATCTGTGTTTCTGCACTTTTTACCAGTTTTTTTTGCAGTGCATTCACAGCAGTTTCCACATTCTTATACATTTTTACCAGACATTGGTCGCTTTATAGCAGCAGAAGACTCACGTGAGACGGTTTCACAGTAGGAAGACAGCATTCAGTTTTTCGCAAAAAATGTAGCAGCTGTCATCTCATTTCAAACTGTAATACGTCGCTGTCATCTCGATTCAAATTGTGATCTATAGTTGGGTGTGAAATTACAGTACAAAATTTGTAATTTTTTTTGAGGGAGTTTACACAACACAAAGGCCCAAGGCAACACAACACAACACCTTTACAGCTCTTCTAAATTTTTTCGCTATACAGTATTACAACTAGCCGAGTGCATACTCACAGTCTAGCAACCGAGTGAGAATCTCCTCACAGCCTGGTCGTTCTTCCGGCGGTTCTGCCCAACAATCTGTACCCCAAATCAAGCACGCGATTAACTCATAAAAATGACCCGACCCGACCCGAAAAATTGCCCAAAAATGACTGCCCGAAAGTGACCTGACCCGATACTGATACACATTTGTACTTATTTTTATAAGACTAAGAAATACCTGAAATTAGCCGACCAAGGGGACCTTCAGGAATCTCCAGGCGTGATCCCTCGTGCGCAACAGTGTAGACCACCTACAGCGAAAAATTCAAGCTCAGGCTTCACTTCAACACAAAGAACTCGAACTTCAACTATATGGCCATAACAGCAGAAACCCGTGTATTATGTACTTTCTCAATCACGGATTAATATTTGTTAAAATTTATTATTAACGCGTTCAACTTAATTTTTAGTTTGAAAACTGTATTTTTAAACAAGATGTCTCACGTGTAAGATCGTTTCACCTAAGTAGGGCGAAAAAAACATGCAAAAAAAATTACCCTTTCAGGAGGAACGCCCTTCCAGGGTCGGCTCAGAGTGCAAAGCTCCCACATGATGACCCCAAGACTAAAGATATCGCACTTTTCCGTGAAGGGTTCACTGCGAATGAGTTCAGGAGCCATCCATTCAGGAGTCCCTGCTGAAGAAGTGTCTTTGATGGGCGATTCCGTCATTATCCTCGACAACCCAAAATCACATATCTTCACCACCCAATGCTTGTTCACTAGACAATTTGCACTCTTCAAATCACGGTGGACAATCTTCATTCGGTGAATGCACATCAACCCTCTAAGTTTCCACGAGTTCCAACAAAACATTGCGTGAGTGCATTTTTCTGACCCGACCCGGACCCATGTTGACCCGTTTGCCAGGTGTACATATCTATCATAATACATAGAACAGAAGGGTGAAAAAAAATAGTGTCGAACTGACCTGCAGATGTCGCGTAGCATTTTCAGTTTCCGCCTCCAGCTGAGTTTCTTCTTTTGGCCGCTCACGTGGATCAAATAATACAGCGAACTCAGTTCCATGTATTCTGTGACCATTGATAGGTGTGGGGGTTTTGTGCAAGCGCCGAGAAACAATATAACTGCAAGAAACACGAGCAAATGTTAAGTAGGAAAGCATGATTAGCCAAACTCGATGTAGCAGGACAAGAGGATTACCATTTGGATGTCGAAGACGGCTGTGGCAAAACACAGAAGAAAACTGAAGTCAGACAAATGATGATGATAAAGGAAAATATTTCATGACAAACAAACGAACATAAATTACCTAAGAATTGATATCTCGTTGCAAAAATCTTCCATGTTTTCAGTTGTCAAATCTTGCTCTAGAAACACTTTAATGGCAACATCAGTCCCGTTCCAGATTCCACGGAATACCTGCCCGAAAAACCCTACAAATCAAATAAAAAAATTCCGATTAGGAGTGTCAAAGAGTATTTTCAGCAAAACGTTGTACAAACCCTTGCGTGAAATGTACGGTCAGGCAAACAAATAAAATAAAATAAAAACCCAACAAATAATATAAATAAAAACAACAAAAAAAATAAAAAAAAATAAAATAAAGGCGAAGAATAAAATAAAATAATACTCCGTACTTCATAATTAATATTCCATGCAATTAATAAAAAGAAAGGCGAAGTAATAAAAATACAAACGCAAAATTAAGTTTTTTTTTTTTTTCGGTTTACAAACGCAAAATTAAGTTGAAAGCGTTAATAATAAGTTGTAAGGTCGCAAAATTAAGTTTTTTTTTTAAAAAAAAAAGACAAAAAAGCGACATCACTTCAAAATCAATATTCCAAGCAATAAGAAGCTTACCAATACCAACACGAGTTCCAACGGTGAGTTCAGAGTAATCAATATTCCACTCATCATAAGGAAGCAGGGACCTGTCATGGAACCGCGTTTCCAAAATCTTATTCCAAGCTACGACCATTTCGTCGGTTGGAAACTCTGGTGAAGACGACGTTCTATTTCTTTCAGGAGTTAGACTCCTATACTCGTGAGGTGATGACGGCAAGGATACCGCCTTCTGATTGATTTGTTCACCATGCTGAGCGTGTAAACCAGTTCTGGCTCCAGAAATTATATCTCGACTCCCAAGATGAAATCTTGAAACCTGAATGAATTAAATCAAAACATTCAAAAATACTTCAATAGAAGGACCAGCAATTTATTTATTCTTAATTCTTTTACATATTTTATTTTTCAAAAATTATTTTCATGTATTTTTTTTCCTACTAGTATTTTTACTTACTAAAGGAGTATTTTTTTTTTCTTGAACTTGGAGTCTGTAACCCTTTAAAAACTTATTATTAATGCTTTCAACTTAATTTTGCGTTTGAAGCTGAATTAAATCAAAACATCCAAAAATACTTCAATAGAAGGACCAACAATTTATTCTTAATTCTTTTATTTTATTTTTCAAAAGTTATTTTCATAAATATTTTTTTTCCTACTAGTATTTTTACTTACTAAATGAGTTTTTTTTTCTTTAACTCGGAGTCTGTAACCCTTTAAAAACTTATTATTAACGTTTTCAACTTAATTTTGCGTTTGAAACTGAATTAAATCAAAACATCCAAAAATACTTCAATAGAAGGACCAACAATTTATTTATTTATTCTTAATTCTTTTATTTTATTTTTCAAAAATTATTTTCATAAGTATTTTTTTTCCTGCTAGTATTTTTACTTACTAAATGAGTATTTTTTTTTTCTTTAACTCGGAGTCTGTAACCCTTTAAAAACTTATTATTAACGCTTTCAACTTAATTGTGTTTGAAACTGTATTTTTATTATTACATTTTCTTTTCGATATCATTTACAAAAACAGTATATGAACAACTCCGTTACGATTGCCTTTTTTTTTATGCAAGAGCACGATCAAATTCTTTGAAGTGATTAGAAAGTCAAAAGTCAAATCAACATTACTTACATTACTTTCGAGAATGGCACCTCTGTGACTATCGCTTGGAGACGTTGGGAGTGATCTGCCTTCACCCCGTTCCCTCAAAAGCCGATTTTGTTTAAATATATCATTCATTTCTTTCACAGCACTACATACATAACCCATAAAGTGGGGTGTATGAAACCCCCAACAATTAATACAATATAAATATAAGTATAAGCCAATTTTTTTGCTGAAAACAAAAAAAACAGTAACACCAACCTCACGATATCATCTCCGATTTCTGGAGTAATGCTGATGCTTCTTCTTCGTAGTCTGCGAGCTTCCGGTGGTGCACCTGTTGATCTGGAAATGAGGCAAAAGCTTAATACTCCTACTAATTACTACGTACATGTACATCCCGGGTTTATATCCCGCATCTGACTTCAGTCGTCAATCAATGTAACTATGCAATGTAACTTTGGCTAGTCGTCATTGACCACGAAATCTACTACAGTAAAAAATATTGAAATAGTAAAGGTTCCGATTTCTGTAAATGCACACCTTGATGAACCAGCATCATGAGTTACATCTCTGTGAGATTTTCTATCGCCGCCTAGTGTCGATCTGCCGTGCGATAGGAATGAGGGATGCTCTGGACTGTATCGAAACAATGAATCAGAGGCATGAAGGAACAAATATTCTTCGAGATCATGAAGCAAAGCAAAATTGTGTAATCGACAAAAAAGAGAAAGATACTGCTCAGTTCATGGGCATCCCACATATTCAGCATCTGTTTTTTTAAACTTTCCTAAAAAAAATAGGGGCGTGATAAAAATACGCTAAAAATAGGGTAATCGAACCCCATCCAAACCGTAGTTTCATGACAGAAGAGAAGTACACATTATATGTGGACAGTAGGTAAAGAGAATCAAGTACCTCAACATTCTGTCAAGACCAGTCATTGATCTCAGCATTCGGTTCTGCAACGACAGACCAGGGCCTTTTGTGTCAAACCTCCTGGCAAAGTGACACGTCTCATCTTTCTCTGCACTGGTGTAAGTAGACCAATATTGGTAAACAAAGATTCATATAGTCGTAGATGCATGAATGTATCTTCAGTAAACTAGCTCGTTACATGATACGAGTATATTTACTTCAGATGAAATTACACGTGATTACATTTACAGTTTATAGTCAAGAACATTGCGGATTTCATTCAGTTGTGAATAGTGTCAAAAAAATAAGCTAATTGTAATAATTAAGAGCTAATTGGGTTTAACATGTACTAACAAAGTCACAAAGTAAAGTTTGCTTCACTAACCCGTCTTGATCACCTCGATCAAAAAATCCAAATAATGGACTATTGGGTTCCATCGGAGAATCACAAGAATCGTTCGCAGAGTCGCTCTCACCCGCTGCTGAAATATGGGTTGAATATATTGCCCTGGTAGATGGAGGCATTAGCTGACCAGGAGTTCGCACGAGATCAACCACGAGTTCCACTGAATTCAACACTACGATCACAGACATATGTTTTTCTGAATCGGTGCATCCGATGGTTCTATCAGTCGGTAGCCCCTAACCATTGAATATCAAAGAAAAAGAAAAAAAAATCAGCACGATATGAATTATTAAGCAAATGATAGATAACCAAGTTTCGAGTTTCAAACCAAAATGAAGGAATCGTACCACCATAAGTTTGGTTTCTAAACCAACCATATCAGCCAGAACTTTGAATAAGATAGCATGTGGACGACAACACCCGTATTTTATTTGGCCTAACAATTGAACCTCTTGACCTACGGAATTATGAGCTTTGTCTAATGGAGCTCTAACGGGACTTGATTCTGTAATAGGACGTTTGTATACATCAGATACCTATTCAGAGAGTAGAAAAGGAAAATAAAATTCAAATATCTTCAGAATCGGAATATTGACTGTGGAAAAAATTAGTAGTATATATCAAGTGAAAAGGGTTAACTTTCCTAAAAAAAACGTTATAATAGCTACAAAAGTATTGTCGAAAGAATCTAACCACTCCAGCAATTTTTTTTATCAGAGCCGCCGGATTAGAGTTTAATCCCTTCACTAGAGTTGTGGTAAGTTGCTTCACCATTTGAAGTTTTTTATCCCTAAGCACATCCACGAGGATAATATCAGCATTGAAACCGTCATAATCCAAAGCAGAAAGCTCATCAAGAGTAGGAAGACGATCAAACATCTCCCTCAGCCTTTTATCCTGCAACGCATCAAACATCATCAGCCTTGTCTCATCACTGACACCATAACATTTCAAAAGTCGTGAAAACATAATCCTTACAGGAACAAGAGAATAAAACCCGTTGGGAATAGGTGAAGAAAGCATTCCAGTGCTCCAAAGAATACGTGATGCAGTCTCGGAAGAGGACTCATACTGTGCATAATGTGTAATGGCATCTTTATTATGACTTAATGTCTCCTCGTGAGAAGTAAGAGAAACAGACCCGAACTTCTCGGCTAACTCTGAATCCCAACATGAAGAGTTAGAATGCCCTTGTTGTTCTGCTTGTCCACTGTCGTCGTGTCTCTCCTCCATGTTGTCAAATGCACCTTATTATTAACCCATTTATGCACCTTCGGATTCAATCGGGTGTTCCAAACAATGACTATCTTTCTTTATCTCGTTGTGTGCTTTCCCCGGTAGATATTATCACCTCAGCCTGCAAAGCAGATACAACAACACGTTATATAAGTTCACGGTGTGATCTCCTGTTTACTTTCCCTCATTCAATAGCCAAATTTTCATCATAGCACCAACTTCAAAACACCGTTTCAAGAAATTTGAATCTAGACAAGGTCGTGCCTAGAATACAAGTAACAAACCACTTCCTCATATCATGATATCTTACAGCATGTAAACTAGAGGATATCACTCAAAGTCAAGAATTGAGTCGGATCCTAAGCAACCAACACTATCCAAATACACCGATGAGGGTAGCATATAAATTCGAGAATATCACTCAAAGTCAAGAAATGAGTCAGATCCCAATCCCACCATCCCAAGCAACCAACACTATCCAAATACACCGATGTGGGCAGCATATAAATTCGAGAATATCACTCAAAGTCAAGAAATGAGTCAGATCCCAATCCCATCATCCCAAGCAACCAACACTATCCAAATATACTCCGATGTGGGCAGCTTATAAATTCAAAACTACATAACATCTCATCTTTTCTAGCATGAAGTTTAAACACAAAGCTACACAATTACCCAACTCAGTTAACAAAAATATAAGAAGCCAACGTGTAAGCTAAGGCCGCTTGGTTCACCCAAATAATACGTCTCCAACCCTAATGTAACACAGTCGGGAATCATTCTCGATTTTTCATATGTCAGTCTATCTTTACCTAAATCATAAAATCCACCAGCAAAATCGATCACAAAACAAGTTAAGATACTCCCTCCGTCTTTCTCAATAGTTATCTACGTTTCAAATCCCCTCACATAGAAACGCAACAGGTAACTAATGAAGAAGACGGAGGGAGTAGAATCGACTTCGTAATCAACAGCATTGTTGGATTGTACTCATATTCAATTAACCCTAAGAGCTGAACTTATCAAACCTCCACATTGACAGTGATAATCATTGTGACAGCATCATACCCGAAATCGGATGATCGAAATTGAGATAAGAATCTAAACAGCTAATTGAATCTACAGAAAGTTCATCGATCACAGCTTCACTACTGCACATCTTTTGATCAGCAAAACCCCCAATTCTAATGAAATTCCAGCAAAAATTAACAAGAAAAAAAAAACCTACATTCTGCAATTAACTCATGAAAAAGATTCAAACTTGCTGCTCCAACAAGAAATCAAAGACATACCCACTTCATAAAATCAAGAAAACTAACAATTCAACTAACTAAAATCAGTTTAAACTTCATCAAACAACATGAATTTCAAAATTTTAATCAAACAAAAGAAATCGAATTTATAAAATTTATAATTAAATTACCTGAAGATCCAAGAAACCCAGTAAAAATTTGAATCTCAACAATCTGGATTCTGGATAGAATCAGTATAATTCAACCCAGAAAACAAGAACAAATATTTTTTTTTATTAAAAAAAAAAATTACCCCCCCCCCCAAAAAAAAAAAGAGGCAGAGAAAAAAATGGGGGATTTGATTTGAAAGGAAATTGAGGGAAGAAATGATTTTGTTGGAGAAAAAAGAGAAGAGAATCCATATTACTAGTAGTAATAAATTTAATTTAATTTAATTTAAAATTAAAATTAAAAAAAGTGAGTGGATTTAATTTTAATTTTAATAAAGTAAAAAAAAATTAAAAGAAAAAGGAGGTGCAGGGTGTGAGTCACGTGCAGTGTGTGAGAGAGGACCCGACAGCCAGCTGGTTTACCTTGTGGTTCACCTACATCCACTCACCTTCCTCCTTTGGGTTGGGTTCGGGCCGGGTCGGACTGGTTTCGATAAAAAACTCGGGTTGGCTTCAGATCGCATTCGTAATAGAGGTGATCACTTGCGAGTTCAGACCGGACTAAGTATTACTCCCTCTGTCCCAATAATTGTTTGTCTTTTTTTATGGCAACAAGGGTAAGGGATCCAATGAGAAAGTGACATGTAGGGGTGTTCACCGGACCGGACCGGCTTGACCCGTGGACCGGCAACCAAAAAATTCAAACCCGTGGACTGGACCGGTTAACAAATAAACCCGGACCGGACTGACAAAATACACTAAATTTGAATAATTTTTTAAAGTGTGGACCGGACCGCGGATCGGCAACCAAGTTTTTGGAGACCCGCGGACCGGACTGGTATGTAGCCGGTCCAGACCAGACCTGACCGTGCGGTCCGGGTCAGTCGGGTTTGCCGGTCCGGGTCACTTTTTGAACACCCCTAGTGACATGTGGAGCAAAACTCATGAGAATGGTCAAATTGCATATAAAAAATATTCCTAAAATAGAAAGACAAACCATTCATTGAGACGTCCCAATATGGAATAGGCAAACAATTCATTGAGACGGAGGGAGTAAAATTTTTGGATCGTGGACAAGCGGGTTAGCGAGTTTGGGACGGGTTCGCAGGTCGGGCCTTCCAAGCCCGCTAAAAATTCGGATCGGACGGGACGGGCGAACAGCCTAATTCGTAATTGTAAGAAACTAATACGGGGTAGAAGGTATCGTAGTACAATATCTAGGTTTAGGAAATACAGTAGCACAATATTGTGTGAATATCTTGATATTATTATCTAAAATAGAATTAGGAAATACCGATTTTTCTAACGTGTGCCCACTGGACACGCGTTAATAAAGGTAATTAGGGTAAGTATTGCATTCGTATTATCATGAGAAATTAAAATATTAACTCATATTTAACAGTGTACACACGTCAGAAAAAACAGAATTAAGACTAATATCATTAAGATATGATTTAGGTATGTACAGGGACTTGCTCGATAATCAAATAAAATGTTTTTTGGGATAAAAATACTCTGTATTACATTATACTCCTTCTGTATCTATATGTTCGTCGCCTTTATCTAATATATGTGACGATATTTTAATAAAAGTGGACGAATATATAGATACAGATGATCACAGTAATTTTCAACAAATTCCTATGGACTTTTTAGTCTTCCCTGTTGTTTTCAGGCAATTTCACTGCAGCTTCAAAAGTACATGGACATAGAAAAGTCAAGAGTAAGTCTCCTTATGACGTAAATATTTATTTTAACGAGAATTTATTTTACTCAAATTTTATAGTATTGTATCCGTTCAATTTTGATATAAGTTGTAGATGTCGTATGATTTCTTATTAATGAAATGATCTATTCGCTCAAAAAAAAAATATTATAACTGTTCAAATACTGTCCATTTGGATAGAAAATGATTCCGTAAAGTTAAAATATTGTTTTACCAGGGTTGTGTGTTGTCATTTTTCATTCACGTAACGGTAATATTTAACCTTTTTTTTTCAAGCGCACTGAATCACATTACAATATTTAACCTGTTAAGGTCATTATAACTGTATTATCTGATGAATATTGCTATCACAAGTTAAACAAGAATTTGTGTGCGAAGAATTAGTCAAAGTCAACGGTCCACCACATTATTTTGGACACGTGTAACGTGTTACTCAGTAATTGCTAGAATATATGATTCAAAATACATTATAAATAACATGTTCTAATGTGACAATTTTTTCTAAGTTCATGTAAGAAATTAAACAATGGTGAGATACTTGAATGCTATGAAACTACAAAATATCACATTTGGAGATGGTTTTAGTTTTAAGATGCTTGGAAATTCGGGCGGTTTGGTGCTTTTCTTATGTTTGGTTGTTATGTCTCTGTCGATCATATCCATGACTGTGTTTGGTTGTGTCGAAAGTGGTGATAATAATAATAAGAAGAAAAAGAAGCGTCGTCGAGGCGGTGTTGTCATATTTACTGGTGGTGGCGGTGGTGGTTGTGGTGGTGGCGGCGGCGGTGGTGGTTGTGGTGGCGGCGGCAGCGGTGGTTGTGGTGGCGGCGGCAGCGGCGGTTGTTAAGAATTAAGATAACGAGATTGCAAGCCTTGTTGATGATACAAAGCACGGGTTATTATTCTGTGATTACATGACACGCTGAACTATTTCTCTTTATTGATTTATTGGACGAGATTATATCGAATATTATGTATTATACGAAGTATTTATGAATGTATGATGTAGTATGATAATCAAATAAAATGTTTTTTTTTTAATTAAAATATTTATTGAATCACTTATTGTTTTCTAAAGTTAATGTATGCACATAAGAAAATCATCTTAATCATAAAATAGATCGATAGTGAATCAATCCCTTAGTTCTGGACGGATTATACGATCTCAGTTCAGACCAGACCGAAAGAATGACCTTCAAAATACACTTAAGGACCAAACAGTCTAGTCCGGTCCATTTTCGGTGTGGATCTAGTACACTGTGATTTGGTATATATTGCCTTACAGTGCGGAGATGGTACGTCTGGATAATATTATTTGATCTGTCACTGATTTTTTGTCTCTTACCATGTAACAGGTTGAAGAGTCAACATTGAAGCATAACAATGTGAAGAATTAGTATAAGGTAAACGGTCTACCAAATATTGGATACGACTATATAACATGTTCGTTCTAATTACCAAATCTTTAAGAACGAAGAAAATAGAACACAAAATTGTATTTTTATCATCAAGGGCAAAAATGTCAATTCACTAAAAAAAAAATCTGATAACGTAAAGTAAATTGGCCGACGAGAAGCAGTAGTGGCCAATGGCGAGATTCTTGAGTGTGACGAAACTGCCAAATATTACATATGGAGACGGCGGTTTTAAGATACTTGGAAATTCGGGTGGTTTGATGCTTTTCATATGTGTGATTGTTATGTCTGTGTCGATTTTATCAATGATTGTGTTTGGTTGTGCCGAAGGTGGTAAGAAGACAAAAAAGGGTTGTGAAGACGGTTGCATTATCATATTTGGTGGCCGCAGTCGTGGTGGTGGCGGCGCTGGTGATTGTGGAGGATGTGGCGGTGGATGTGGTGGCGGCGGCGGCGGCGGCGGCGATTGAAATAGTAACAACCTTGAAATTGTATATTGTTTGTAATTTGATGATATAAGTTGACTTTTTGGATTTTTTTTTCGTCCCTTCAGAATCATTTATTGTTATTTACGAGTATTTCCTCGCTTTATAAATATAAGTTTTAGAAGCAAATAATCCATACAGATACACACGAGATTTTTTAACATTTTTTCAAAGAGCGTGAAATAGAAAAATAAAAAATAAAAAATAAAAAATTTGTAAAGGTAACAAACAATAAATTTACCAAATCCAAAATTTCTCCCAAAATCTCATACCAGTATCTGTAATACCAGAATCGGAGCTATGAGTCATTAATTTCTTCTTGGACCGAGACCAGACTAGAAACTTCCGATACCGGAATCATACGTTTCTTCAAACTACCATCCAAAATTCCAGTTTAACGAACCAGACCAGACCAATCAGATTAGAATAAATCAATATAATATCTTAAAGAAAAAGCAAATACGGAGTAATTATCGTACTAATCGAGTCATCCTTCTTAAAAAAAAGTTGAAAATAACAAAACCCGAAAATGACTCGATTCTAGCCCAACCCGAAGCCAACATTTTTTTTTCCACCCGAAAGTGACTCGATCCGAACCTGACCCAATTGACCTGTTTAACAAACCAGACTAGACCCATCAGATCAGATTCTATATAATATCCTACGAAAAAAAAAATCAAATTATTACAATAACAAATGAGTCGATCTCCTTAAACAGTTGAAAAATAACAAACCCGAAAATGAGTCGGCTCGACCCAACCAGACAGGGCCGGCCAATGAAATTTGGAGGCCCTGTTCCAACTTCAATATGGCAACCTCAAGATCAACATTAATTATCTTAACCACTATTCCAATGTACCACTTTTGCTAATTTTGTATAATTAATATAAATATTGAGGCCCTTCACCCACTGGGCCCCGGTTCCTAGAACCTAATGGATCACCCTATGGACCGGCTCTGCAACCAGAAACCAACACCATTTTTTTGACCCGAAAGTGACTTGACATCGAAGTTGAGCCGATTGAGTGATTGACCCGTTAAACGGGTCAAGTACTCTAATACTCATACTCGTATTCGTTGATGTATTTTCTCTCAATTTTTGTACGTATTGAGTTACTATAAATATGAAATATCTGTTGAAGATAATGTCAGAAATTCCTATATCCTACGCGATGCCTTCTTCTTCTTCTTCTTCAACCTACTGACCCATTTGACCTTCATCGCCATGATTGTAGATCTTCTCATCTTCAGGTCCATTTCCCCCCCCTTTTCCCTCTTTGTCTCTGATTATAATGATTTTCGTTATTATTTGATGATTTTTTCATGAATTTGATGAATTAATCTTGTTTTGATTGTAGATCTCGTTTAAATTTGATTACGTTCCGATTTCCTTTGATTTGATTGATAAAGTTTTGATCTTTGATTGATTTTCCCTGTTTTGTTTTAGGGTTTGTTATCTGTGATGATGAATTGAAATATTTGATTGTTTGTTGATGTTTTTTTTTCCAGTGATCGATTTAGGTTATGCCCTTTTCGTCTCGGTCATTCAATTTGAGGAGTATTTTAATGAAACGTAAACGAATGATTGTGATGGTAGGAGTATCACATTAGATTTGATTTAGGGTTATTAGTTTGATTAGGGTTATGATGATGATGTGTTTTGAGTGATCTATTTAGGTAGGTTGTTGTATCGAATTAGATTTGATTTAGGGTTTGTTTGTCATGGATTGTTGATCGTTGAGGTTATCGAAATATTTGATGATTGATTTGTAAAACAATGCGTGTATGCGATCTTCATCTTTCAAAAGGGTCAGTTTCTGTATTGCCGACATGAAATGGGAGCCGATTTTCATGAGATTATCCCACGACGACTAGATTATCATGATACCGACCCATATAACAAACGATTTTTTGACCCTGAAAGGGTAAACGGGTGGTCGTAGATTGAGATACTAAATGAGCTTCTTGAATTAGCATAAATGTTCGATTTTGTCTTCTTCAAGTATGTTCATCGCGTATCTTAGAAGTTAGAATGGAGCGACCCATATAACAAATGATTTTTTGACCCTTAAAGGCTAAACGGGTCATCATTTGAGATACTAAATGAGCTACTTGTATTAGCATAAATGTTCGATTTTGTCTTCAAGCATGTTCATCACGGATCTTAGAAGTTAGAATGGAGCGAATGAGCGTATCATGAGACCGACCCATATAATGTCGGTGATTGTAAGCTTATAACAAACGGTTTTTTGACCCTTAAAGGGTAAATGGGTAGTCGTAGATTGACATACTAAATGAGCTACTTGTATTAACATAAATGTTCGATTTTGTCTTCAAGCATGTTCATCGCGTATCTTAGAAGTTAGAATGGAGCGAACGAGCGGATCATGAGACCGACCCATATAATGTCGGTGATTGTAAACTTATAACAAACGATTTTTTACCCTTGAAGGGTAAATGGGTGGTCGTCATTTGAGATACTAAATGAGCTACTTGTATTAGCATAAATGTCGATTTTGTCTTCTTCAAGTATGTTCATCACGTATCTTAGAAGTTAGAATGGAGCGAACGAGCGGATCATGAGACTGACCCATATAATGTCGGTGATTGTAAGCTTATAACAAACGATTTTTTTGACCCTTAAAGGGTAAATGGGTGGTCGTCATTTGAGATACTAAATGAGCTACTTGTATTAGCATAAATGTTCGATTTTGTCTTCTTCAAGTATGTTCATCGCGTATCTTAGAAGTTAGAATGGAGCGATGCATGACTTTGATTGATGTATCATTGTTTCCTTTTGTCGAGGTTTGTTGATATTCTGTTATGTTGTTGCCTTTACAGATTTGGGTGTGTTATTGACCATATCATTTGAAGTTAATAAGCGGGAACATGTTACCATTTTAGACCAGCTTCGACATTAACGCCGAGAAGTGAGATTGCAGAGATAGAAGGTTTTGTTGCATTTACGGTATTATTTCCCTCGTTGGGAGTCGAAGAGCATTGAAGCACAATGCCTTCGGTGCACGCTAAACTTCCTATAGTCCCTTTCATCCTTTCTTCAAATTCTTTGCATCGTTCTATATGTTCCCATCGTCGTAAAAATCTTGAAAAAAGTGATCGTCGTGGTAATCTTAGTTAACATTTAATTTTTTTTTAAAAAAATTTCTCTTTTCTCGTTCACCTCAGTTTTTTTTTACGGTTATCTAGTCTTGTGGGTTTCGTTTTTTCTCCTAGTGCTCCATAATTGGTAGTTTGTCTGCTTTCCCATTGCTCGGAAAAGGGTTGAAGAAGATATTAGTCGACCGTTCTGTTTAGTAATCTATTTACTCTAGTGCTCTACCGTTCTTATTTTGATGGACAACTCCCTTGCTGCAACATCTGCAATGAAAACCGGTTCTGTTGGCCATTACATTGACGAACCACCCGTCAGGAAAAAACAGCTTGCTTTTGGTCCTGGTCCTAGTGGACTGGACCCAATTCTCGAACTTGAAAATGCACTCGATGAAAAGTTGCAGGTCAACGACGATGACTTAGAAGAAACTTCTTCAGATTCTCGCTCAGACGACACCAGCAGTCCAGATGATGAAAACACAAGTAACCCCGACACAAATACAGATGGCCCCACCATGTTGTCGAAGTCTGCAACGTTCTCAGCTCAGTCTTGTTCAGAGGGAACAGAGAACTGTCTTGGTCGGTCTCTGTCTCTGCCTACGGGTCTAAAGCTAGTTTCGGCGCTGAAGGGTGGCCGTGAGAAAGAAGGGGTGCCTAAAAAGAAACTGAGTGTCACGTGGGCACCTGACGTGTACGATCCACCTCCGACATCAGTATCTCACTATCCAAAGAGGCAGAAACATCATCAACAGTACAGTAAGAGTTACAAGAAGCACGGAAAAGGAAAGCACAAGAGCAAGAACGTGCACGCAGGAGGAGCAGGAAGTGGAAGTGGAAGTGGGTCTTCTAAAGAGAAGAAGCATCATCATAGGAAGTCAAAGACGAGTGACCATACTGAAAGGATACAACAACAAGGGTCGTACAAACCAGCACCGTCTATGGAATATCTAGATTTCAATGATCCTGGCATCGGCAGCAGCCCTGATCCCAACTGCGGGAGTAAATTTCTTGGACAAGCCAGTGGTGGTACTATGCATTGTGTTTTCTGAGTTCTGAAACCACGACGAGAGGAGTTTCACCCTTTTTCTGTTTATTGTAGATAAATAATCCGGTTGTTTGATCTAATATTGAGACGTTCGTTACTGTAAGATTGTGTACTGAACTACTGTCTGTCTGTCTGTCTACTGTCTGAAAAACGCCTGCTTGCGACTGGATTATCGATGTTTTGATGTTGAGATGCTTTTATTTCCAGTTTGTTTGTTAATAATAATAATAATTTTCTCGTGATAATCGCTTGTTATATAATCTTGTATGCCTCTGCCTGTTTCCCGTCTTTTTTTTTTTTGCAGATGATGCACTGTCGAGTCTGTCGACACTCGACAGTCTGATTTCCTTGGTATTTTCTTCTATATATCAGAGATTGCTGTAGTACGAATTTATTGCAGATTAGGAGCAGAACATCGGTCAGTTTAGTTAATTTTCCGTTCAGTCGAATCTCATTTGCGAAACAATAAATCTTTTTTTTACCATCTTTAATCAAAATCAACGATCTAATCATAATTACTACACTATCATACTCGTAGTATATTTACTTGAAACTCGTAAATATCTAACAAAAGTCACGAAATTTACTCACATATTCAAAATATCAACGAAAACTTGGAATATACTTCGTATGATTTTTTTTTTCGTTATTATTTAGGAAATTATTTCCTTATTATTTAGGAAATTATTCCTAATAAGTTTCGGTATTTAATTATTTACTCGTATTATTTAGGAAATTATTCCTAGTTAAGCTAGGAGTCGAAGCTAGGGTTACTATAAATAGGAGATCGAGCGAGGTTGTATGTATATATTTTTTATTCATTCATTCAAAAAGAATAATACAACAAAGTTCTTTGGTGTTGTTGATAAAATCGATAAGGTACTTTGATTTTTGAAGATGGCGGAGTTTGGTTCTGATCGAAAGCTGGTTTCATGCATGAAGGGAACCCGTGCGAAGAAGAAGAACGGGTTTCCTCGAAAGAAGCTGAGTGTTTCATGGGCACCAGACGTGTATGATCCACCTTCGACTTCTGAATCTCACTTGAAGAAGAAGACAACAAAGAATCACAAACACGGGAACAACAACGACAAGAGCAAGAGCAAGAGCAATAACGACAACAAGAAGCACGGGAAAGGGAAGCACGGTAAAGGAAAGAACTAGAAATCGTCTCCAGATCAGATCGAACTTCTTGATTTTAACGATCCAATGCAAACTCATGGTATTAATGTAAATAACATGTAAGATTTTTCTGAGACTTTTGTGATCTGTGTGATGTAGTGTTCTCTTCTCTGTTTTAAAACACCTCGTTCAGTGGATTCGAGTGTTTTTGCTCACTGCAGCCTTGAATGTTAGTCTTTTTGTCGATAAATAATAATACTCGGTCCTTCATGCTCGCTTGATAGACCAAGGATCTGTCTGTATCGAAGATGTCTTAGTCTAGTGCTGGACAGTGGATTTGAGTGTTTTTGCTCACTGTGGCCTTGAATGTTAGTCTTTTTGTTGATAAATAATACTCGGTACTTCATGCTCGCTTGATAGACCAATGATCTGTCTGTATCGAAGATGTCTTAGTCTAGTGCTGGACAGTGGATTTGAGTGTTTTTGCTCACTGCGGCCTTGAATGTTAGTCTTTTTGTCGATAAATAATAATACTCGGTACTTCATGCTCGCTTGATAGACCAAGGATCTGTCTGCATCGAAGATGTCTTAGTCTAGTGCTGGACAGTGGATTCGAGTGTTTTTGCTCACTGCGGCCTTGAATGTTAGTCTTTTTGTCGATAAATAATAATACTCGGTACTTCATGCTCGCTTGATAGACCAAGGATCTGTCTGCATCGAAGATGTCTTAGTCTAGTGCTGGACAGTGGATTCGAGTGTTTTTGCTCACTGCGGCCTTGAATGTTAGTCTTTTTGTCGATAAATAATACTCGGTACTTCATGCTCGCTTGATAGACCAAGGATCTGTCTGCATCGAAGATGTCTTAGTCTAGTGCTGGACAGTGGATTCGAGTGTTTTTGCTCACTGCGGCCTTGAATGTTAGTCTTTTTGTCGATAAATAATACTCGGTACTTCATGCTCGCTTGATAGACCAAGGATCTGTCTGTATCGAAGATGTCTTAGTCTAGTGCTGGACAGTGGATTCGAGTGTTTTTCTCACTGCGGCCTTGAATAATGTTAGTCTTTTTGTCGATAAATAATAATACTCGGTACTTCATGCTCGCTTGATAGACCAAGGATCTGTCTGCATCGAAGATGTCTTAGTCTAGTGCTGGACAGTGGATTTGAGTGTTTTTGCTCACTGCGGCCTTGAATGTTAGTCTTTTTGTCGATAAATAATACTCGGTACTTCATGCTCGCTTGATAGACCAAGGATCTGTCTGTATCGAAGATGTCTTAGTCTAGTGCTGGACATTGGATTTGAGTGTTTTTGCTCACTGCGGTCTTGAATGTTAGTCTTTTTGTCGATAAATAATTCTCGGTACTTGTACTTCAAGCTCTTGTTGAAAATGCACTAGGGATCTGTCTTACCCTGGTGGTTAAAACTAGATACCTGGACGGTGGGTTCGAGTGTTTTTGCTCATCACGACCTTGAATTTTAGTCTTTTTGTCGATAAATAATACTCGGTACATCAAGCTCTTGTTGAAAATACAGGGAATCCTGATAGAATAAGAATATGTCTGTATCGAAGATGTCTGTATCAAGCTCTTGTTGAAAAGCATGCATCTTATTGTTCAGAATACTTATGTTACAATTGGAACGATTATGAAACACAAGACGAGAAACAAACACAAACCGGTTAGGTATATATACAGCGAAAATAGTGTGAAAACTCAGTATCCGATGAAGAATTCAAATTTCGGGAAGAGGACGAGCCAAGACCCATTCACCATCTTTCACCCAAAACCATCCATTTATTCTTCACAACCCACCATTTATGTGAATCTTTGGGGATGTTTATATAGGGTTTGTGAGCTCGGGATCGCTGACGCTCTGTTCAAATTGCAAGTGCACATTTCTGATTTCTTTTGGACAGTATTCACGGTTAAAGAGAATTTTCAATATTCTCGACAATTATTAGAGAACATATAATAACGTGAGATGTTTTTTATTCGTCAATATAAGTAGATCAAGAATATATAATTTTTAGATGTAAAAATCAGATGTGCATTTTGGTTTTGAATAGACCGAGTATCAAACTTAAAATTAAATACCGGATAAAATTATTGACTTTTGCTACCAAAAATTTGTAAAAATGAGACATTTTCATGTATAATAACTAAATTTTAGTTCTAGATTCGACGGTGATTATTATAATATTCAATTGGATTTATTTTTCCATTGGTTATGGAGGCTAATATGATGTATGTTGAATGTTTCGAGTTTAGGTTTATCTCAAATATATATATTTTTTTGAAACTCTCAACCAGGATTTACGTATTATTAAGACGATCAATCTCAACGAGGTCATCTCAAATATTTTAGGTTGTGTTCCAAATTTGATTGGATTTAAGATCATGTATGTAGGGCAACTTGACATTTTAATGAAGACAAATTCTGCTTAGTATTTGCCATATCCGTTACAAATTTGTGACGGATCAAATATTATCCACATGGGAAGATAAAAGATAAATTATTTGTTATAATTGTCGATGTATTCTGATTTTGTCTTATGCTCTTATCTAACCATATGGTGATATTTAACCCGTTATAACTTTGTACTAGTAATAGATATACATACTCGTCACAACATGTAAAGTTGTAAGAGGTATGACTTGGACTTAGTTCATTCTCTCTTTAACATTTTAATGAAGACAAATTCTTCTTCGTCACCAGCATAACGAGTTAAATATTATCCATATGGAGAGATAAAAGATAAATTACTTTGTATTTGTTATTAAATTTTACGAAAGATTTGTAGGATCGGCTAGTCTTGTTTAAGACGGAGTATCCGGTTTAAATTTTTAAACGGGTCAAATACTAGCACATGATCCTTATAAAGATAAAAAAAATCACGTATTCGAGGCAATTTGGCAAGTGATTTGGTATGTATTTGACTCATTTTAATTGGAGCATAATTTTCTGCAAAAAGGACAATAATGCGTACCCCAGATTTATAGGAACAATAGAAATTGTACTGAGTGTAGACTTTGTTCCACGCGAATAATATCAACTCTTTTTATTCCGGGATCTAAAAGGTCGAAAAAACGTGGATAATAACCTTCAAAATCGATCATTTTTTTTGGTTATTTTCGAAAGTGGTGAAAATTGCTATGAATCGCGACTTTTAAAAGTCTTCATTGAAATTCAAATTACCCTCATTGTATATGGTGTGAACATTGTTCACTGCAGCGGGAATATTGACCCATTTTATTTCAAGTCCCAATAGGCCGAAAAAACGTGAATAATAATCTTCAAAATCGGTCATTTTTCGCTATTTTTCAAAGCGGCGAAAATTGTTTCAAAGTGCGAATATTTTTTCACGAAAACTTGTCCATAGAAATAGTAGAATGTCTAATAATGATTATTAGAATTCTTTGACACGATATAAAATGGTATATAGAATACTCCATAATAGACTGATTCATTTCGACACGTCTCAAAAGTAATTTTTTTTGCTATTTTCGAAAGCGGCGAAAATTGTTCTGAAGCACGATTATTTTTCACGAAAACCCATAATTATTCTTATTTATTTGAGGCTGAAACTGAACTCGTGACATAATCCTGAACTCGAATTTCCTTTTATATTGTGCTAGACCACTATTACTCCATGACTCTTTCACAACTCACAAAAAAACTCTTGACCCTTTCCCTCTTTACACATATACAAATACTCCATACTTGCCTTTTATATCCAATTTTGAAAGTTGACATTCAAAATTCACAACCCAAAAAAAAAAATGCAAGTATTCTCAGAACAAGAATTACACCAATGGAACTCCAAAGAACCCGACACAGACGACCTCACACCAGCCTCGTCTTCAGACAAAGACGAGGCCAACGAGTTCCTCGAGGTAACCCTAGACATCGAAGAAGATGAAACAATCACCATCCGAGCCATTGACGCAGTCAATAATAATAACGTGTCAGAAACAAACCAGACATTACCATCGACATGGACATTGATGAAGCAAATACCACACGAGCTCAAAGCAGAGATAACCAAGGCGAAGCAGTCGTTGTCTAGGAAACTATCAAAACGTCTCTCGTTCAATAATGGAATAATCTCGTCGAAGGTGATGAATAATAATGACGAGGATGATGAGTCACCATTAGCCTCTTCATCGCAGTCAAGGCAAGCAGCACGTGATCAGAGGAAGAAACAAGCTGAGTTGAGCAGGAGTCGGTCTGGGGCGACTCGCGCGATCAAGGGGCTTAGGTTTATAAGTAGGAACAGTAAAGGGAATACGTCATGGGAAGAAATTCAAAGGAATTTTGTAAACCTCGCACAAGATGGGTTTCTTAAACGATCTGATTTTCCTGGGTGTATTGGTAAAAAATACTCTTTCTGTCCCAGTCATTTGTTTATTTTTATATTTTTTTTTTGCTGCACGACTGGGGCAATGCCCCAAACAAGGGAAAATAATATAACCCTTTGGTAATTTTTCGGTTTATTATTATTATTATTATTATTATTATTATAAAAAGGAGAATTTTATTGATGAATCAATTCAAAATGAAGTTTACAAAAAATTGGTGGGCAGTCGAGAATTATTATTATTATTATTATTATTATTATTATTATTATTATTTTGCATTCAATTTTCGGAAAAAATATAATACTGTTTCTGTCTCAGTCATTTATTTATTTTACTTTTTTTGCTGCACGACTAGGGCAATGCCCCGAAACAAATTAAAAATAAAGGTAATAACCCTTTAGTAAATTTTCGAGTATTTTTTTTTTTTGCATTCAATTTTCGAGAAAATTAAATTCATGTGAAGCGCAATTTCGCGTGAATTTGAAGGACAGTCAAACGATACCTAATTAATTAAGTTATACTCAGTTCGATCATAAATTATTGCTACATTTTATGAATATATGCGAATAATATTTTTATTGAAATCGTTATTATTTTTTTTGGTTTAAATTAGGAATGAAAGATTCGGAGGAATTTGCGTTGGAAATATTCGACGCGTTGAGTAGAAGGCAGAAACAGTCGTCGTTGGTGGAGAAAATAAGCACGGACGAATTGTACAACTATTGGACCCAGTTAAGCGATGAAGCATTCGATTCTCGACTCCAACTCTTTTTCGATATGTACGTCCCATTTTATTTTATTTATTTATTTTTTATTTATTTTATTTTTTATTTATTTTATTTTATTTTATTTTTAGTTCGTACGCTTTTCAGTTTTCATGACTTGGTCGAATAATTTGATGGA
Source organism: Agrostemma githago (assembly GCA_958450325.1). Lineage (NCBI taxonomy): Eukaryota > Viridiplantae > Streptophyta > Magnoliopsida > Caryophyllales > Caryophyllaceae > Agrostemma > Agrostemma githago. The sequence goes on along the minus strand of OY288239.1, from coordinate 87,215,901 downwards.
GAATCGGTCATAAAATTCCACAATACATACAAGAGAAAATATAATTAAATACATTTTTAATTAATACTAAGTCAAATAATATTTAAACAAATCCCGCGCAAAAAAAAAAAAGCTTTTTAAAAATTTTATGTCATCAAAAGGTAATTTACGTAATTAAAATTTTATAATTACGAGTTTATTATTGTTGATTATTTATATAATTACAATTTTATCCTCGCTTTATTTCAATTTTTTCATGGTTAATTATTCTAAGATTTTATCGTATATTTTGAAGGGTGGATAAAAATGGTGACGGACGTTTGACCGAAAAGGAAGTCAAAGAGGTAAAACCGTAAAATTTCGTTGTTAATAAATGAAATTAATTTTAGGATTTTATTTTCGAGTATTTAAAAAAATATATTACTTACTTCGTAACATTATTGAGAATGTTTAAATTACTCCGTATTATTTTGTAGATTATATTGTTAAGTGCTTCGGCTTGCAAATTGTCAACAATAAGAGATCAAGCCCAAGAATACGCCGCTTTAATCATGGAAGAATTAGATCCAGAAAAGCTGGGATATATTGAGGTACACGTTAATATGTTAATTAAAGTAAAAAAAAAAAATTAAAAAAAAATCACAGTGCTGTTGTCTAAGTACGGTAAATATGATTACAGTTATGGCAACTGGAGACACTTTTGTTGCAAAAGGACACATACTTGAGTTATAGCACAGCACTCGGGTTTACCGGCCAAGCGTTGAGCAAAACTTTATACGGGTTAAAATACAAAACCGGTATACAAAGGATGCGGATCAAGGCGACGTATTTTTTGCAAGATAATTGGAAACGGGTTTGGGTTTTGGGCATATGGGTCTTGACAATGATGTCACTTTTCATATGGAAGTCGATTCAGTACAGACGAAAGGACGCCTTCCACGTTATGGGGTACTGCCTTACCACGGCTAAGGGTGCGGCTGAGACCTTAAAGTTAAACATGGCTTTGATATTGCTCCCGGTCTGTAGGAATACTATTACTTGGCTTAGGACTACTAGGTTGTCCTACATGATCCCATTCGACGACAATATCAACTTCCACAAGGTATGCTAACCTTCTGTCAGTACTTTTTTTTTCTCAGTCATTTGTTTACCTTTTATATTATTCTGCTGTAAAAATTTTGCATGCAGACAATTGCTGGCGCTATTGTGCTGGGTGGAGTAACTAGTAACCTTCTGTTGTTATACTTTTTCTGTCTGTCAGGTGTTTACTTTTTATATTATTCTGGTGTAAAAGTAAAACTTCTGCATGCAGACAATTGCTGGCGATATTGCGATGGGTGTAGCTAGTAACCTTCTGTTGTTATACTTTTTTCTGTCTGTCAGGTGTTTACTTTTTATATTATTCTGGTGTAAAAGTAAAACTTCTGCATGCAGACAATTGCTGGCGATATTGCGATGGGTGTAGCTAGTAACCTTATGTTGTTATACTTTTTCTGTCTGTCGTTTGTTTACTTTTTATATTATTCTGGTGTAAAAGTAAAACTTTTGCATGCAGACAATTGCTGGCGCTATTGCGCTGGGTGTAGTTAGTAACCTTCTGTTGTTATACCTTTTCTGTCTGTCATTTGTTTACTTTTTATATTATTCTGGTATAAAAGTGAAACTTTTGCATGCAGACAATAGCTGGGGCTATTGCACTGGGTGTAGTAACCTTCTGTTGTTATACTTTTTCTGTCTGTCATTTGTTTACTTTTTATATTATTCTGGTATAAAAGTGAAACTTTTGCATGCAGACAATAGCTGGGGCTATTGCACTGGGTGTAGTAACCTTCTGTTGTTATACTTTTTCTATCTGTCATTTGTTTACTTTTTATATTATTCTGGTGTAAAAGTAAAACTTTTGCATGCAGACAATTGCTGGGGCCATTGCGGTGGGTGTTCTCGTCCACGTTGGGCTTCATCTTACTTGCGACTTTGTGAGGCTTGAACGATCATCAACATCGGACTTTAATCTTTACTTGAGTGACTTTAGGTTACACGGTCGAAAACCTACATACGGGGAGATAGTTCGTGGGTGGGAAGGTGTAACGGGGATTATTATGGCCGTGTTGATGCCGATTTCTTTCACTTTGGCTACTAGTAAGTTTAGACGCGGCGTTGTGAAGTTGCCTAAGCCGTTTGATAGATTCACGGGGTTCAATGCGTTTTGGTATTCGCACCATCTCTTTGTCGTCGTCTACATATGTCTATTCATCCATGGCATACAACTTTATCTCGTCCACAAATGGTACAAAAAGACGGTATGTAACTATTCTAACCCCATTTACGAAATTAAAAACTATTATCGATGGTATTTTAACATTTGTTATTCCTGACTACATACAGACGTGGATGTATCTTGCCGTTCCTGTCTTGTTGTACGCGGGTGAAAGAACTCTGAGACTCTTTCGATCTGGCTCGTCCAGTGTCCATCTTTTGAAGGTGGCATTGTATCCAGGAAATGTCCTCACGATTCAAATGTCGAAACCCCCTCGCTTTCGCTACAAAAGTGGACAATACATGTTTGTCCAGTGCCCAACCCTTTCTCCCTTTGAATGGTAGGTAACTCATCACCTCTCTGCGACTCTGCCCCTTAAATACAGTCATTTCAACCAAAATCTTAAGGTGATGGTTGAGGCTAGCTCGAGTGTCCAACCCCTCACTCGAATGTCCACTGGGCTTGAAGAGTGGTTAGTGCACAGACCCCCTCTTCCATGTGCTGAAATTCCACTTGCGATATTTCTGGAGGCTGTCAGGATTCGAGCACGCGACCTTTTGGTCACGCTGACTTTGATTACCATGTTAGATAAACCATCTCAACTAAAATCTTAAGCTGATGGTTGAGGCCCAAGTGACTGCGCAACTATTATATTAATATCCTGTTACTAAAGGACGACTCTCTTCGTTTCAGGCATCCATTTTCGATTACTTCATCTCCCGGTGATGACTATCTCAGCATCCACGTTCGGAAGCTTGGTGATTGGACTGAGGGACTTCACAGAGTATTCACAAACCCTTCTATAACAAACGGACTCGGTACTAGTAGGAGTGGCGACAGAGCTGACGGAACAACAAATATAAAGTGATCATTCTTCTAACATTTTGTTTTCTATATCCGTTATATTTCCATACTATATATGTTGTGATCGCGTGTATTTAATCACACAATAATAAATAAATTGTCAATTTCGTAGGTTACCAAAGTTGTTGATAGATGGACCGTATGGTTCAGCAGCGCAAGATTACCGTAAATACAATGTTCTTCTTCTCGTTGGCCTTGGTATCGGGGCGACTCCATTCATTAGTATCCTCAAAGATCTAATAAACAACATCATCAGAAAAGAAGAGGAGGAAGTAAGTATTTTCAACCTCTAACTGACATTTGATCACGCTGGTTCTAATATCAGTATGATTTAACATGTAAATAAGTATTTTCAACCTCAGCTCTGACATTTGATCATGCTGGTTCTGATACCATGTTAGATTATACAGTAGCATTATACAACCAAGACAAAGTTGTTGAGCTTTTGTATATATTTACTGAGTTTATACAAATTTCTGAGCTAAGTTGTAAGTTTTTGAGCTTAAACATTTATGTGATTTCACTCGATAACTTTACACTAAAGCTCAGAAAGTTTACAACAAAACTCGAAACCTTTGTGATAATAATTAAAATCATAAAACCAGTTAATCTGACTGTGTTTGATCGATTAGGAGAAGACGGAGGATCTTTACCCGATACCACATTTAAACATGGACTACCCTAAACAAAGGAAGCCATTGAATACAACAAATGCCTATTTCTATTGGCTCACAAGGGAACAAGGTTCCTTTGATTGGTTCAAAGGGGTCATGAATGAAGTTGCCGCGCTTGACGAGAGGGTAATATAAACACCTGCTTGGCTGTTCTCTCTGTCTCAGTCATTTGTTTTTTTTTATATTATTTGTGAGAAATATTTATATGGATCCTGTCGTTGTTGACAGGGTATAGTCGAGATGCATAATCATCTTACTAGTGTTTATGAAGAAGGAGATGCACGATCGGCTCTTATAACTATGGTTCAAGCACTCAACCATGCCAAGAATGGCTTCGATATTGTTTCTGGGACGAATGTATGTGTGTATTAATTACTAATAATAACCGGATTTAATACGACATATATATTAAGAGATTAATTCGAAGTTTTAATTTTAATTTTTCTCGCAGGTTCGTACGCATTTTGCTAAACCAAATTGGAAAAGAGTTCTTCGAAAAATTGGCTCCAAGCATCCGAATGCAAGGATAGGTACGTTAGGAAAAAAAAACAACTGTCAAACCATCATAAATTTGTGACAGATCAAATATCGGCATTAAAAATAATTTAAATTCTTGTTTTTGACGAACATATTCAGCATAATTTAAGATTTTTCTGAAATTTGTTGTCGTTGGAGCAGGAGTTTTCTATTGTGGTGGAGCGAATTTGGCCAAAGAATTGAAAGGCCATTGCGACGAGTACAATCAAAGAGGTGGTACAAAGTTCGAATTCCACAAGGAAAATTTCTAAGGAGTCTCGACGACATTGAATTAATCAACCGATTTACTCATTTATAACAACTTGTAAGAGACGGGTTTTGATAAAGTGCGAGATCATTCTTTTTGTATATGTGTTATTGTTGGTAGATGTTCTTAGAATGATTCATTCATTTTGTACAAGTTTTACTAATAAGCATATCGGCCGCTTTGTAAACTTCTGGATACGAAGTAGGATGAGAAAATAAATGATTATTGATTGTATGAAATAATTACTCGTAATATTTTTTTTTTGAGAGAAAAGTGAGACTTATATTAAATCAATTTCCGCCAGTGTTAGAACATCCAAACATTCCTCCTCACTTCTCGAGCACAATCAAGCTACATGGTGTGCAACAGTATTACCATCTCGTTTTACATGGGATACTCGTAATATGTATACATCATTTATTATAATAAGAATAGTAGTCCAAGCACAAATAAATTAATTACATGATAGAAAGGACTAATCCACAAACAAGAGCATATCCAAAGAGCATAATCTCATTTTTAACAACACAAACAAACTGATGCTCCTTCTGTCTCAATCATTTGTAAACTGAACAGAATAGATAGCCAAGACAGAAAGAGCATTTAATCAACTGAATTAATTAGTCAAATTCAGGAGTCGGGTCATTCTCGGGTTTATCCAAAACCCACTTACCATTCCCATCCAAAACCATCCCTTTATTCTTCTCAACCCACCAAGAAGAAGGAACCAAACACTCATCCTTCAAAAACCCACAAGACTTATTAACCAAAGCAATACTCCTATGAATATTCACAACCCTAAACTCTCTATCCTTCCCATGCCACCCATTCACTACATGCAACATCCCTTGCAAATTATGCACGTCGTCCGTCTTCCTCGACTCCTTAAGGTACTTCGACTTCCTCGTGTCAATCACAAGCTCAACCCCCACGTTCACGTAGTGTAACAACCCCGGAGGGTAATGTGGGATCACATCAATTGTGTTTTTGATGTGTAGGATGTTCAGGGTTTTGTGGGAACCAGCCAAAGACAGGGCTGGTTCCCTACCTTAGGACAGCCAAATACAAAGGCTGTAACTGGGATAATAATGCTGGTATTGGACTTGGACGTGAGGTTTTCAACAATGTCGAAAGCGCTTAGGACAGACAGGGTTGCGCCTAAGCTGTGGCCGGTCAATGTTATGCTGAGGTTTTCGTGTTGGTATTTTTTGATTAGGTGTTCGAGTTTGGTTAGGAGTTGGGTTCGGACGCTTAGTTTTGTGAAGGGAGATTTTGGGTCGTCCGATGTGTAGATTGTTAGCCAACCTCTCATTACTTTGGGTGAGCTATGATGGTCGTTCTCGTCTTCTTCGTCACTATTGTCATCGTGGTGGTGATGATGGTGGTGGCGGCGGTGGTCATCTCCATTGTCATTATCTGTTGACGAATTATACAAGGTGTCATCACCGTGACAAAAAAAAAATACAATTTTTTTCGCGTGTAACTATCTCACAATATCTCTAACATTTCTAAAATATTCCAGATTTATCTATAAAAGTCTCACAATTTAATAATTATACAGCCTAAATTAATTATATCATTTTCGAATATATGTATATAACAAACTAAATTACGAGTACTTTCAATTCAACCCAAACCTTCCAAATTGTTTTTTCACGTTTCCAACTGCGCATTCTGTGTCGTTAATAATATCTTTATTGCATATTAGTAAAATTTATAAAAAAAAATAATTAAATAAATAAATAAATTACTTATATTTTACCAAATTTTATTTTTAAAAAAAATTCAATATTAATGATGATGTACTTCTATTGTAAATCATCGAGAATATCAGATAAACTGGAAGCTTGGAATTGAATAGAGCGATTATATATAAAAGGTAACATACCAAGTTGGGATTCACTTAAGAGAGGTTTAGCAGATTGAAGCTTAGCACCAAGAACATCAACCCATTCATAATTCCTACTAGTCCCTCTCCAAGCAACATACACCTCTCTTCTCCCCATCTCTTGACTCGCCACGTCACTCGACACGGCCACAAACCCGATCCAGTTCGACTCCCGGTCCCACCTCTCCCTCGACAACGACTTGAGCAAGAACGCCTCGTGCACGCTCACCCTTGCTGTCGCGTACAAAAACCCTACCACCTCGTACCTGTTATGTGCGAATAAGGAAAGGAATGAAAATAACACTGAATCAACTATGTCTGAAGAGTCGCAGACTCTTCAGAAATTTCCACCAAAAATCTGTTTAAACAGATTAATAATACCGTAAATTCTTAAATAATCACTGTATATAGTATAAGTGTATGTACACTCTGTCAACCACCACCTCGTACCTGTTATATGCGAATAAGGAAAGAAATGAAAATAACACTGAATCGACTTTGCACTGAAAAACAAAGATATTTATACTTTGTCTGAAAAGTTTGCGACTCTTTAGAAATTTTCACCAAAAATCTGTTTAAACAGATTAATAATATCGTAAATTCTTAAATAATTACTGTATATAGTAATATTATAAATCGAGTATGCTAAAATGAACTGGTATGTACCTGTCGGGCCCGCCAGGGAAACAGGTCTTTTCTAGGAGGTCTGACTTGGCGTAGCGGCTAGAGCCACAGTACGAGGAATTTTGGTCGTTGATGAAGGTGTCGTAGGTGACTTGGCAGAGGTCGCCACATCGGATGATGAGGTGGCGCAGTTCGTCGTTGAGTGGGTCAAGTAGACCGTCCCAGTGGTTCGACCCCAGGAGTTGGTGCCACGTCGGACCGTGATACAATATGAATTGTAAAGATAGTAGAACTGTTCAATCTCAATGATTGATAGGCTCTGAATAGCTATAAATGCAGCACCCAAACAAAGAAAAGGGAACTTGGTTTAAAGCTTAATAGAGAATTGAAGAGAGTTTAAGACAAAGAAGACAATATTTTCATTCATTACCCTCTAATCACTTATCTAATGTCCTTATATAGGCTAAATGCCTTGTGGAATAAGAAATAGAAGACAAAATGACGAGACTACCCTTCTTAAATATTTTGGTTTGTATCAATACCCGCCTCTTGAAACGATCCTTGTCCTCAAGGATCTAGAACAAGTAAATCGAACTAAGAAATAGCGCAGCAGACTCGGTTTGTCACGGTAGCATTCATTACGAGTCTTATTCATAGTCCTCCTGGATCAAACACATAACTCTGATAGTCTTCATAATTGCAGCTAGACAGATATGGTTCATGTCCGTTCATCATCTTCGGCCAACTTTTAAAACCACCCGGGTCAAAAATCAAGATTGTGACACTCTCGTAGTGTACCTGATGCACATAACCATTTCCAACCTCCACAAAATAATCTTTGTCCTCAAGGGTGAGACAAAGTATGTGAGTTAGTAGAAAGGCACAAGATGCTGTGAATGTCAAGATCGGTAAACTATGAATAAAGCGAATCATTAAATACCAATCTCCACCGGGATCAAACACAACCCGCTCCAACAATATAGTTCTTCCATAGAATGTAACATGCCTACACCAAACCAATGCAATCTGATGCTCACAAGCTAAGGCAATCTGATGCTCAAAAGCTAAGATATCAATAGTAGTGTTACTGAGAAATATTATACCAAAAACATGGCACATAGGAGCAAGAGCAAATGGTAAATAAGTATCCTCCAGCCAATATGAGCATGTGTATTTGACTTTACCTTTCATCATGCAAACAAATTTTTCGTATGGTCTGCTCACAACTTTCAACCTTTGATACTTGTGCTTCCAATCAATTTTCACTCCATTATTCCCATTCAAACAAAACAAGGTCCATTTTTCACTAGCTAGCCTAAGATAAAAGAATTCCATCTCGATTTCTTGACATTCCCACGTACTTTTTGTTTGAACTTTCCCTTCATCTTCCCTAAAATCACCCTTCTCAGTTTTAGTACCGAAAGAACCATTATACCAAGGGACTTTAAGATGGAGTAATTCCCATGTATATATGGAACATGCCTTCTCTTCCTCACCCCTAAAATTACCCTTGTCCTCAAGGGTGAGATTCCAAAGCAACCATAAACTTTCCATGGTAAATTGCATACAAATATCAGTATTTAGCAAATGAAACATACTCAAGTGGAGGGTTTCATCAAATACCCAAACTAGTGCATTGAGATCAAAGGACTTCATCCCTAATGTCTCTGGTGGCAACTCAATTCTTTCAACATGCTTAAAGATTAAATGAAAGCATTCTCTTACCCAAACTAGTGCATTGATACAAACCTTGTTGGGGAAAAATGCTTTTCTTTCATCTTTCAATCTACTTGTACCATAACCCTCCTGTAAAAAAGTATTGCTGAAACAAGCATTCAACAAAGATGCCAAAATAATGAGCATGTTTCCAAGCGTAATTTCCACGCTAGTAACCTTGCGTCTGTCATAATTCAACTCTCTTGAGTGGACTCGCATAGTTTCAGTAGCATTACAAATTGTGTTGTCCTGAATGCTGATTATCAGAACTTGGTTTAATGCACTACAAAGTGAATAAAAGACAGTAGACTGGAGATAAGGGGGCCCAAGTGCTTCACATAGGACCAATGTAGTAAATGACTTACCCGAGCTATAAACAGTCTTGCAATTAGCATGTAATTCCCATCCATATCTCAACCCAAAAAAATTAGATTGACATATTTCAACTCGATTTAGTTGTGGAAGGAAGACTCCAGGGTCAAAAACAAACTTACATGGACATTTCATACCAAGCATCAGATTCCATATCAAACCCTCGTATCTATAAGTCTTCTTACTCCAACTTAAGATTTCACCCATGTCAACTTTAACAAGAGGAGAACCAGTAGAAGTATTTTGCTTTAATTCCTCATTTTCATGCCCAATAGCTTCCTCATCATTTTCGGTGGCCAAGGGGTCAAGTTGGTGTGCATTTGAGCTTAAAATTGGGTTTGTCATACCATCAAACGACTGGTGTGCAACACTAAAATTCCTCAAATTTTCAACAGAATTTTCTTGAACTTGTAAACTTGGTTCAGACATTGTATCGAACGTTTGGTGCACATCTGTTATATCTTCATTTTCTTGTGCAAACTTTGCTGCTTGAGCCATTTCTAAAATGAAGGTTGGTATAGGCAATTCATGATCGGGCATCTTGTAGGCACATTTTGAATCAGTAGCATTGCAATTATTTGCAATTGGAGATTCCATCACTTCATTCATGTTGAGATGAGGAGTAGAGGGTGGGAGATGATTACCTGATAATTTGATTGAGTCACCGGGAACGTAATGAGGAGTGAACCATGTTAACTCACAGATATCAATTTCCCCTTGTGCACACCTTTTGAGAGCAATTTCTTCGATAGTTACTGCCAACCTATGAATACCCAGTTTGAGAGATGCGATGTCGTCGGAAAGTGACATAGCTGCTAATTGGAAAACCTTTTTTTTTTTTTTTAGAAATTTGATTATCAAAGGTCGAAAGGAAAGATGGCTCTGATACCAAATGATACAATATGAATTGTAAAGATAGTAGAACTGTTCAATCTCAATGATTGATAGGCTCTGAATAGCTATAAATGCAGCACCCAAACAAAGAAAAGGGAACTTGGTTTAAAGCTTAATAGAGAATTGAAGAGAGTTTAAGACAAAGAAGACAATATTTTCATTCATTACCCTCTAATCACTTATCTAATGTCCTTATATAGGCTAAATGCCTTGTGGAATAAGAAATAGAAGACAAAATGACGAGACTACCCTTCTTAAATATTTTGGTTTGTATCAGACCGTCTGGGGTTAGTCCTATTGGTTGTTGTGGATGATTAGCCATGGAAATTTGGATAGGGTGACTTTAATTTGGAGGGAATGTAGGGAGGTAGTTCCTTTATTTGTTGATGTGATGATGACAATTTTTTTAGGATATTTTTTGAGTTTTAAAGCTAATAAAATTGACTCGATCCGAATAATCTCACGGCCTAACCCGAACCCGATCTGATATCCGAGCTGAATACTCAAGTTTGACGTGTAGCCTGAATTTATCCAGCCTAACTTGAAACTAACCCAAATTTTATAGAAAATAAGTCGATATTCCTAAAAAACTGAAAATATATAACAAACTCGAACCTCACCCGACTGACCAGCAAAATGGTCAATCGGGTCAGGTCGGGTCCAGATTGGGTTTGATTTTGGTTAACTACGGGATATAAAAATGGATTGAATTTGGGTTCAGGTCGAGTCATTCGGGTTTAGAAGGTTTTAGAATTTTTTGGGCTTTGGGGTTTGACTTGTATGTTGTTGGCCAATTCAATTAAGCCATGGTACATTCTATATTTTGAAGCATATACTCTTTTTTATACCCTTTCTTTTTTTCTTGCAATTCATTATTCTACTCAATAAAATTTTAAATAAAAAAAATATATTAAAAGTTCGACTAAATATAATCAAAGTCAATATTCCCACGAACCAACGACCAATAATTAAATTTCATACGAAATCGTTCCTATATATATGACGGGTTTTATAGGCCGGACTACATTCTCTTAGATTGACGATGATGCCTTGTCAGAATAGTCGACAATCGTTCCATCAACCCTAGCATTCCGAAAGAAATCCGACAGTCAAATATTACTCATTTACATAGAAAATGACAAAAGCATACAACCTGAAAAACAACAATACTCGATTACTCGATCATTTTCTATCCAAATTGATAACATTTGATCTGTTATCACATCACGCCAGATATCTCTGCCACAAGGGAGTACAGTACTGAATTCTTGTTTATGACAGTGATATCAATCAATCAAACTCAGATATCTCTGTCACAAGTGAATACAAACCAACTGGAAAACATAAATTGAATTCTGATTTGTGACGAAAATATCGACCAGTCAATCAAACTCAGGAACGGGATCTTCCTCGGGCCGGGCCAAAACCCAATCACCATCTTCATTCAAAACCATCCCTTTATTCTTCTCAACCCACCAAACCGGTGGAACCAAACACTCTTCCTTCAAAAAATCACAAGACTTATTAACCAAAGCAACACTTCTTTTAGTAACACTCTTAAACTCACCTTTAGCCCCATGCCAACCATCAACTACATGCAAAATAGCTTGCAAATTATGCCAATCACTCGGGTTTTTCGACTCTTTCAAATACTTCGACTTCCTCGTGTCAATCTCGAGTTCAATTCCTATGTCGACGTACCCCATTAGCTTTACCGGGTACAATGGGATCAAGTCGATCACGTTCCTAACGTGTAGGACGTTCAGATTAGGGTATGAATCGATCTTCTGTTTGAATTCTTTGTTGCCTACCTTAGGGCACCCAAAAACTATGGCCGACACCGGGATTTTGGGTGTTATTAGGGTTAGGTTTTCGACCACGTCGAATGCACTTACTATTGATAGTGACGCGCCTAGGCTATGACCGACGAATATAATGCTTAGATTCTCGTCTTTGTATTGTTTGAGGAGTTGTTCGAGTTTGGTTAGGAGTTGCGTCCTTACGCTTAGTTTTGTGAAGGACGACTTTGGGTCGTCGGACGTGTACATTGTCATCCACCCTTGCATTACTTTGGGCACGTTGTCGTCGTCCTCGTCGCTGCTTGTGTCATTCTCCTTCCCTGCATTACACAGGAATTTTGAGAGGCTGTCAGGATTTGAACTATGATCATTGATCAATCACACAGTCTCGAAACTATAACAGATGAATCATTTCAATCAAAACAGACGAGGTTGTTGAGGTTATTACAATAATGCTAACTTAATGTATGTGGCTTTTAGTACATTGTCTTTATATGATGAAAGGCAAACAAAAGGGCCCTTAACAATAAGAACCACCTACTCCATATAAAGGATAAGTCCCTTAAACTAATCATTATGTCCTCCAACACTATAAAAGTTGCACTAACCACCCTCCAAGAAAAACGTCTTTGGTCTGCCTTGTGACGAATATATCAGTTATAAATTGATGAATTTGAAATACAGACCTGTATAATTGAAACAGTTTAACCAAGATGACGACTTTTCCTCCTTTAGCTGCTTCCCCTTTTCCTCAACCTTCTCATCTGTAAAATCGTAACCTTTTACAAAAGAAGATAGGAAAAGGGGAATGAAGCATATCGACTGACCGGTGTTTTACCATTTTCTATTTTTATTTTTGCCAGTATTTAACTACCGAGTATAATATATTGTACGAAGTATAAGAACTTGTGACAGTATGTGATCCGATGCACTTTCTTCGTTGACAAAAAAAAAATCTGTTATTTGTTTACCTTTGATTAAAATATTTCTGAGCAGAGGTTTGGCAGACTGAAGCTTAGCACCAAGAACATCAACCCACTCATAATCCCTAGTAGTCCCTCTCCAAGCAACATAAACCTCCCTCCTCCCCATCTCCCGGCTCGCCACGTCACTCGACACAGCGACGTACCCAATCCAGTTGGACTCCCGGTCCCACGTCTCGCGGGACCGGGACTTCAACAGGAAGGCCTCGGGGACGCTGACACGTGCTGTGGCGTACAGGTACGCCACAGCCTCGTACCTGTCAGCGCCCCCGGGGAATGCTGTCTTGTGCAGCACGTTCGCCTTGGAGTAGCGACTGGCGCCGCAGTACGAGGAATTTTGGTCATTGATGAAGGTGTCGTAGGTGACTTGGCAGAAGTCGCCGCAGCGTAGGATGAGGGACCGGAGGTCGTCGTTGAGTGGGGTGGTTAGTCCGGTCCAGGAGTTGGACCCGAGGAGTTCGGGCCAAGTTGGACCGGGTTGGGCTTGGCCCAAGGGTTCTGATTCCGCTTTGTTTGTGTTCATTTTTTTTTGGGTGTTGGAGATTTGGTTTGGGATTGGTTCTTTAATGTAGGATGAGGGATAAGGTAGGGACTAGTGAGGGAGCAATGACTTTGATTTGTGCCAATATTGACTTTGTTATTACCAGTAAATCTCCCTTGTAATAGATATATTCGTCATAAATTGATAACAGATCAAATAATATATATCGTCATACGGAGTATAATATAAACCAAACCGGGAGAATAGTAAATTATTTGTATTTTATTTATTTAAATAAATATTACTCCCTCCGTTCCAATGAATTGTTTGTCTATTCCATATTGGGGCGTCTTAATGAATTGTTTGCCTTTCTATTTTAGGAATGTTTTTTATAGACAATTTGACTCTTCTCATGAGTTTTGCTCCACATGTCACTCCCTCATTGGATCCTTAACCTTGGTGCCAAAACCAAAGACAAACAATTCATTGGAACGGAAGGAATATTTGACTTGTTACATATTTGTGACAGATATTCTCGTGACAAAAACAAGTCTCCATGTTATTACTGGAGGAAGCGAAGATCATTGATTGAATATGAGGACTATTCGTGGAATCGTGGGTGAGCTGTTTTTCGTTGCTAGTTGCTACTTTAAGCATTATAAAATTAGGAAAAAAAAAAGAAAAAAAAAAGATGTGATGTTTTGGACGATGACAGGACCCGTAAAATAGAATTATACACCTGGTCATACAATAAAAGAATCCCAGCAGGTTATCGTACCGTGCGAGAACAAGAACAATTACAACGGAGGGTCTTATCTTTGATTTGTCGATAAAAGATTTTTTTGTGGATGTTCTTGAGTTAGTCGATAATAACTTGATGGGTGCAAAATTGAGCACATCATGTAAGAATATTTTATGCTATAATAATATTACGGGATATGTAATATATTTTCCCTATTATTATGGTAATATTTCTTCCTCATAATTATGGTCTTATTGGAAATCGAATCTTTAAGAGATATGCTATCACAATAATATTGGACTAAATAAGGAGTTTTTCCATATTTACTCAACCTTGATGGAAGGTCGAGATTACCGTAATCTAAAACCCTAATAGGAACCGGTCCTCTCTCTGCCTATATAAAGGAGTCTTCCCCATCAGAAACTCCACATGATAAATGAAAACATAATGCGTATTATTAAGGTCAAACAACACTTATTACGTTATGGGACAAGAGGGAGAAACCATACCTATTAATTATGAACCGTACCTATTATTATTATTATTATTTGAAGATTATGAAGACGTATTATTATTATTATTGTTCGAAGTCTTATTATTTATGAGATCGTCTTATAGAGATCTAATATCGTTCGTATTAGATTTCGACTTATTCCGTAATGAGGTATGTCTTAATCTCGTCTAAATTAATCTTTTGTGACCTTCATGTTGTTCAAAGATTTATGGGAATTATGTTTTATTTATGTCATGTTAATAATATGCTAACACGTGGTATCAGAGCTTAGGTTATTGAACTCGTGATTGTCCATTAATAAAGTTTATTATTGTTATTATTATACATCATAGTAGATCGTATAATTCGTACTATACCTCACGGACTAATCTATATATCTCCTCAATGTCAATTGATTTATTTTCATCATAATGAGTATCTAAGCTAAGTGGGATTAATTACCGTGCTAACCCACACATATGTTGCCTAATTATTTTATTTTCCTATTATTTTACACACCAATTACATATTGATCTAACTTTGACGACCAAGTTAGTGAGCGGTAGACGGTTTGATTTTATTGTCATATAATGCAAATATAAGGTGTTATTAATATGAAAATTAATGAAAGTTTAACCTGAAATTGATATCATTATTGTCTTGATTATTCTGTTAAACTGATTTTGTCATGATTATATGATTTACTATATACGTATTGATTAGTATATAGATTAAAGTTTTAATATGAAGTGAATTAAAATTCTATTATTTGAGAAGTAATTTCATGACAATATGATAATGAATTATGATATACTCCGTATGATTATGTTTTACTGAAACATGGTTTCACCGCATTGATTATGATCATTCGATATAATTCAATCGTTTGATAAAGAATAATGATTTATAATAATTATAATTTCATATTTGGTTTTAGATAATGTAAATATGAAATTCTTATGGCTAAATTTCACCGCGGTGAATTTACAACTCAAGTTCAATTTTGACATAATATTGTCATTATATCGTTCACACATATAAAAATATATATTTACCCGCAGGTAGATTATATTGACATGTGTAACATTCTACTGTCATTATATCGTTCACATATAAAAATATATATTTACCCGCAGGTAGATTATATTGTCATGTGTAACATTCTATTTAAATATTTTAGTGACTACCCACAGGAGCACTATTATTAAAGATGTGTTGTTTCACATATTAAAGCCTTATTACTTATGTTGTCTTATTTTATCACAACTAAAATTTACCTAATCAAGTGCAATATTATGATAACTCTGTTGTTGAGCTTAATGAAACGAACAAACTACTCTGAATGGAAAGAGTAATTTAAGTTCACCTCGAAGTTGATGAAACCGGAAACTTGTCTTCGCAAAGACAAGCCGACTGACTTAACTTCTGAAAGTAATGCTCAAATTAAATATTTATCCATGAATCTTGGTAGAGATCTGACAGATTATGCATTTTATTCTTATATTGGATAATTGTAACCAACACTAAAACTTAAGAATTCATTGTATGGACTGAAACAAACATTGAGACAATGATCTTAAAGTTCGATAAAATCATTACTGATTTTAAAGAAAATATCGCTGATCATTATATAAATCTCAAGATCAGTGAGAGTAAGTTCATATATAATATATTTGATTCGGTATGATGATGATATTTTATTAGCCAGAAACGATCTTGGTTTATTACATTGAACCAATGCTTATTATGTTTTTAAAGCTAAATAAATATCTTTATGCATCCCTGGTTGATAACTTAATGTATGCTCAGGTAAATCTGACATTATTGATGCTCGCATATAGAAAATCAGATCACCCACAGGTGACTGGTTATTCTGATTCAGATTTTGGGGATGTTTTGACATAAAGCATTGTACTCACAATTGTTTTATACCTCCACCATGGAAGATGAATATGTGGCTTATTATGAGGCTTTAATAGGAGCATGATTGCATAATTACCGTGATAATTATAATGAAATTGCAATCTTTTTCTAGCTCCATGAATGATATGATATCTAAGGGATCAAAACACATGAACCTTAAATATCTTTACTGAAGCAAGATGTTAGATCACAAAATTAATGAGATCTCTTTAATGATTCTACACTTGCTATATAATATTATTTCTGTTTTCCAATGTGTATACATTTATTATTGGATAAATGATAATGGAAATATAGTCTTTTTAAGACATTATGTGGACCATTACGTAGAACTCCACTTATGGCCTAACTGTTCAATTCGTTGATGTAGTGGTATATGGAAGTAATCATGTTGCAGATTGACATGTGCACGCCATGACTCTATTTTAATGATTGAATTAGTCAAGACACTTATGAACGTCGATATAAATGAAGTGTTTTAGCACTTATGCGCAACTTATATTCTCTAAAGAACATTACAGATGTTCCAATCGACCAAGTGGGAGACTGTAAGAATATTTTATGCTATAATAATATTACGGGATATGTAATATATTTTCCCTATTATTATGGTAATATTTCTTCCTCATAATTATGGTCTTATTGGAAATCGAATCTTTAAGAGATATGCTATCACAATAATATTGGACTAAATAAGGAGTTTTTCCATATTTACTCAACCTTGATGGAAGGTCGAGATTACCGTAATCTAAAACCCTAATAGGAACCGGTCCTCTCTCTGCCTATATAAAGGAGTCTTTCCCATCAGAAACTCCACATGATAAATGAAAACATAATGCGTATTATTAAGGTCAAACAACACTTATTACGTTATGGGACAAGAGGGAGAAACCATACCTATTAATTATGAACCGTACCTATTATTACTATTATTATTTGAAGATTATGAAGACGTATTATTATTATTATTGTTCGAAGTCTTATTATTTATGAGATCGTCTTATAGAGATCTAATATCGTTCGTATTAGATTTCGACTTATTCCGTAATGAGGTATGTCTTAATCTCGTCTAAATTAATCTTTTGTGACCTTCATGTTGTTCAAAGATTTATGGGAATTATGTTTTATTTATGTCATGTTAATAATATGCTAACACATCAATGGATCATTTCGAATTAAGGTCAAATGGGTCTTGACTACTCGTACTACTCCCTCCGTTCCAATGAATTGTTTGCCTTTGGTTTTATCACCAAGGATAAAGGATCCAATGAGGAAGTGACATGTGGATAAAAACTTATGAAAGAGTCAAATTACATACTAGTATAAAAAACATTCCTAAAATAGAAAGGCAAACAATTCATTGAGACGTCCGAATATAGAATAGCCAAACAATTCATTGGGACGGAGGGAGTATATAATAAGTGGGTCGATCAAGTGGATCGGGTCAAATTTAACATAGTCAAGTATAGTATGCATGACTCATGAGGCCCAATGCATACGGCCTTGTTCATAAAGAAAATAGTTGTGTGCAGATTCACAACCCATGAGGCCATAACTAAATCCAACCCGACTAAGATTCCGTTCTTTTCGACTTCTTTTCAGTTTATTTCAGTTCAGTTTGGTTCGGTTCAGTTCAGTTCAGTCCTAGGAAGTTCATTATGTCTCAGTTACTTCAACTCAGTTCAGTTCAGCTTCATGAAATTCATTTTATCTCAATTACTTCAATTTCAGCTTCTTTTAGTTTAGGTCAATTTAGTTCAGTTCGGTCTCCTAGTTTATTTTGTCTCATCTGATCTACTCCAATTCAGTTCAGTTCAGTTCAGCTCAGCTCGGCCTCAGGTAGTTCAATATGTCTCGGTTACTTCATGAGATTCATTTTGTCTCAATTACTTCAATCCGTTTCAATTCATTCAATATAGCTGTATAGTCCAGCTCAACTTAATTCAACTCAGTTCAGTTATTTCAATTCAGTTCAACCTCTTCGATTTTCGAAAAGACCATGGTCTAATTAGAACATAGGTCAACCGTTCAACGTTACACAAGTCAAACCGCAACTATTTTATATAATTTGCACACGTACTACCTAAGTCAAAAGGTAGTCGTATTACACGAAAAGTAGTCTATACCGTATACTCATCGTATAATTTTTTTGACTTATGACTTAACATGACATCATAATACCAAATTAAATTACACCTAGCTGAAATCTTTGACATGGACTACGTAGTACGTATAATATACGTAATTTACGTACTCTTATATCCATGCACGATTGCACGTACGTACGTCTCCATGCAAATTGCATCTCATCCTATTATAAATACTCGACATCACAATACACATTCTTCATCAAAATAAAACTCGAAAATATATACTCTGTACTCTGTATTTACTTGTCGATTAAGTTATTTCTTCCTGTAACTCGATCATGGCTTCAATAACGAGTCGAGTAGTCGTAGTTGTGCTTTTTTTCATCGTGTTTTCGTTTTGTAACGTAAACACGAGTAGTGCACAACTATCACCCTTTTTCTATGCAAGAACATGCCCTAATCTACAAGGTATTGTTCGTAACGTGATGAACCAAGCCGTCTCTAGGGAACCACGTATGGGCGCGTCTGTCCTGAGACTGTTTTTCCATGATTGTTTTGTAAATGTAAGTACATATATACTCCACTATATATCGAAAAAATACATATAAGGTGCGCGATTTATAGATTTATTCTGTTTTGATTTGATTTGATTTGATTGGTGTGTTTATTCAGGGTTGTGATGCATCCATACTGCTTGACGACACAGCTACATTCACCGGAGAAAAAAATGCATTCCCTAATCGAAACTCTGCTAGAGGTTTCGAGGTTATTGATGCAATAAAATCCAGTGTCGAGTCAGCTTGCCCTGGAACAGTCTCGTGTGCTGATATTCTTGCACAAGCTGCCAGAGAAGCTGTGTTTCTGGTATGCACGTACAAATTCTTGTTTGTAACAGATATAAATATATCTGTTATCTGTCATATTAGTATGACAGATCAAATAATATCAGCATGCATGCCCTAATGTTTGTTTGATTTCATGCAGTTGGGAGGACCTGCATGGGCTGTATCACACGGAAGACGTGACGCCAGAACAGCAAGCCAGGCAGCGGCCAACACGAACCTACCAGCCCCAGCTGCAAACCTAACCACCTTAATCTCAATGTTCGCGGCCAAAAACCTAACCCCACGCGACATGACCGCCTTGTCTGGGGCCCACACCCTAGGTCTAGCCCGGTGCACCACCTTCCGCCCCCACGTCTACTCTGACTTCAACATAGATGCCAGCTTTGATGCTGCACGTCGAGCCACGTGCCCTGGCCCAGCAACTGGGCTGGGGGACGAGAACCTGGCCCCGTTGGACAGGTCGCCCTACAGCTTCGACAATGGGTACTTTCAGGACCTTGTGGCTAGCCGCGGGTTGCTTCACTCGGACCAAGAGTTGTTCAATGGTGGGTCTCAAGATGGGTTGGTTAGGGTTTATAGCCTTAATTTTGGAGCATTTGCTAATGATTTTGTTAATGCTATGATTAAGATGGGGAATATTAGTCCACTTAGTGGATTAAATGGAGAGATTAGGAACAATTGTAGGGTAGTTAATTAATTAATTAATCAATCTGTACTCTCTCTGTCTCCGTCACTTGTTTAAAATACTCGTTACAAATAATATAAATCGTCAAAAAAAATGACCGAGACAGAAAGAGTATACGTCAGGTCTAATATGATGTAGAGGTAGTAGTTTGCTAGATTGTGGTAAGGTTGTAAAACCACCCATTGTAAGTTGTCCTAATAAAATTATGAAAATGAACTTTTGCAAAAAAAAGTTTAATTTGCCCTTTTAATTGCGAAATTGTTAAATCATGCACGATCAAATATGTTAAATTAATTATACATATTTCATCTGTCGTATTACCTTCGATTCATCCAGTCAGATCAAATATTATTGCTCAAAAACATCCTTTATGATAAAAAATACTCCGTAATTAAAAGAACAAATCAACAATTATTTCGTATTTAATTTAAAAAATTCTCATTATACAAATTGATTTTTATAATAAATCACAAATATTGAAAAAATATTAAAAAAAAAAAAAAAAAAATTATTGTGAAATAAATACAAAGGGTTTACCAAAATAGTGTCCATGTTAAATTTGTCTCATTATTATTATTTGCTGTCATATTTGAATAACAATTACAAATTGTGATTGAATTTGTTCACATATTCTATTGGGCCAATAAAAGGCAGTCCACTGTTTCTTTGTTTTGACAATGAACGTACAGCCCCTCTAACTTTTGTCTGTTTTCATAAGGATATAGACCCAATGTTTTGGTCCCAAACTTCCAAAAAAAAAAAAAAAAAAAAAACTCCCAATAATAAGAATTTTTTAAAATCTCAAAAAAAAAAAGTTATCTAATAATCGAGTTTTAAATTAGGTTTTTTATTTTGTTATACCTCGAAAATAAAAATATTTTAAATCTCAATTATTCCTTCTGAATTTACGAAAATTTTCATATTCGTTAAAATTACCCTCAGAATAAAAAAATGCATACGTATATAATTACTTAAAACAGTTTTCCTAACGTGTGCAGTGTGCCTAGTCAAGTTATATATTATGCTAATAAAAGAATGAATAACAATAATATTATCACGAAAAATTGAAATATTAATAAAGGTTTACCTTACTTAGACAACAGAAATTTCTTCTTTAATTAATTAGCATATTAACGTAATAACGTGTGTCCAGTGGATTATACACATTAAAAATATCGTTTACCCTCAGAAAAAAAAAATGCATATATGATTACTTAAACAGTTTTCCTAACGTGTGCAGTGTGCCCAGTCACGGTATTATAACAATAAAAGAATGAATAACAATAATATTATCACGAGAAATTGAAATACATTAACTAAGGGTTTACTTTACTTAGAGTCTTAGACAACAGAAATTTCTTCTTTAATTAGCATATTAACGTAATAACGTGTGTCCAATAGATACACATTAAAAATATCGTTAATTTTTTTTTTTTGAGCGAAAAATATCGTTACTTTTAAAAGTGAAAATAATAAATTCTGCATGCATGGAGCTTTTATCTTCTTTTTTTAGGTTTCAACTGCAACCCGATAACTACGTATTTCCGTATTACAATTTATGTATTGATTTGATTTGATTTACAACCAAAATATCAATGCAAGTCACGGAATGAACGAATGCTACTACTACAAAATGAACCAATTTCTGTCCCTTACAAACTCAACTGTCTACAGCCTGTATTCTTACTGTTACTTGTGACGGGTTATCTGTCGTATTATTACAACATGTCAAATACGGAATACGTTACTATTATTCATGAAAGTCCTGTATTTTTCGACTGAAATAGACTGAACTGATGAGGTGGGTTGTTGAAGAAGTAGCTGACACAAAACGAATCTTTTGGGGCTGAATTGAATTATTGAACTGAAAAGAACCGAACAGAACCTTGCTGAGTTACTGATGAGGTGATCCGAAGACTAGGAAGAACGATGTTTTTCGTCTTTCTTCTCTCTAATTGGATAAATATTTGACCAGTCATAGCAGTATCTGCGTTACAAACGAGAATTTGCGACCTGTATATAAGACACAATAATGGCACAAAATTAAAGAAGTAGGCTGACACAAAACGAATCTTCTATAAACTGAACTGAAAAGAAGTTGAAAAGAACCGTTACTTACTGAGTTACATACAGAGGTATATAATAAGAACGATGTTTATCGTCTTTTTTCCCTCTAATTTGATTAGATATTTGACCCGTTATAAGTTTATAATAACTGTATATAACTGCTGATGAGTAGTAATTAATCTGGTATCCGCATCACAAACAAGAATTCACAATCTGTATGGCTGTATATAAGACACAATGCCACAAAATTAAAGAAGAAGCAAGCCTTAGCTTGTTGCATTGTGTATATATTTGAAACTTGAAAGTTCATTCATTCATTCATGCATTCACGTATACATACACATAACTTCATGGCTTCTTCATTATTATTACAACTACATAGTTTCTATTTCCTCTTATTGCTTTCTTCTTGTACTCATACAACTATTATCAATGCACAAAAAAACCATCATCTTACACCCAATTTCTATACAAGAAGATGCCCTAAACTCGATTCTATCGTCTACGCAACAATGTTACGTGCTATTATCAAGGAACCGCGTATGGCCGCTTCTGTTCTTCGCCTTCACTTCCATGACTGCTTTGTTAACGTAAGTATATACTCCCTCCGTTCCAATGAATTGTTTGCCTTTACTTTTGATATCAAGGAGAAGAGATCCAATTAGAAGGTGACATGTGGAATCAATGATCAAATTATACACAAAAAAACATTCCTAAAATAGAAAGTCAAACAATTCATTGAGACATCCCAATATGGAATAGCCAAACAATTCATTGGGACAGAGGGAGTATATTTTTTTACATTTTTTACGGGTTTTTTTTTTTTTTTGCATGAAGAATCGTGCTTTAATTAAGTCATCGTAGATGATAACTGAACTCTGACGACCTGATTATATATAGTGCTGTACTCTGTAACTTATCAGATTATATCGCGCTAAAATTGTTAATATTTTTCGTTTATAGATTTGTCAGTAATTAATATAATTTACGTTTCTATTTTTGTTATGAATGCGACGGGACACATGTTAGTTGAGGTTATGTGTTGATGGTTATTTCACAGTTTTGTAATTTTGTAGCAAATGGCTCTTCTGTGCACTTTGTCTAGGACACTCTTTTTGCATGGTGTTAGCATATGAGCATGAGTGCATGACTGACATTATTATTTGTACTTTTTTTTTTATAAAATTTAAAATTTAAAATATTTTTATCCAGTTCATTTATTTTATTTTTATTTAAAAAAGTTATAAATAAAAAAAAAAAGATAATTGGATGATCAAATTACAATATCATAATGTTTACGAGTTCAACGAAAAAAGTATATTATTTGTGATGAGTATTTTAATGATTGATATGAAGTTGTTTGTTTGATAAATGCAGGGTTGTGATGCATCTGTATTGTTGGATGACACTCCTACATTTAAAGGGGAGAAATCTGCCGGTCCAAATTACAATTCGTTGAAGGGTTTCAAACTAATGGACGAAATCAAATCGAATGTCGAAACTATTTGTAAAAACATGGTTTCGTGTGCTGATATTCTGGCTTTGGCTGCACGAGACGCTGTTGTTTTGGTAATTCATAATTTCATATATACATACAGTCTGTCTTGATAATTTATTTACATTTGATTAAAATATTCATCACAGACTGATAATTTCGTTGGCATTTTAGTCGGGAGGCCCAAGATGGAGGGTACCCCTAGGCCGGAAGGACACAAGAACAACAACCCTAGAAGCGGCGAACGCCAACCTCCCACCGGCAACAGCAAACATCACGACGCTCACCTCACTCTTCGCGGCCAAGAACCTGACCCCCCGCGACATGACCGCCCTGAGCGGGGCCCACACAATAGGGATGGCACGGTGCGCAACATTCAGGACGCGTATCTACAGCGACCCTAACAACATCATCAATTCCAAGTTTGCCCTAACTAGGAAGGCCAGCTGCCCTGCATCAGGTGGGGACAACAACTTGGCCCCACTCGACAGGGGCAGCTCAAACAGGTTTGACAACAGTTATTTCAAGAACATACTGGCCAGGCAAGGGCTCCTTCACTCCGACCAAGAGTTGCTCAATACCGGGTCCCAGGTGGCTTGGGTTAGTCTTTATGCAAAGAGTAATGTTGCCTTTGGTAATGACTTTGTTAAGGCTATGGTTAAGATGGGTAACATTAGTCCACTTACCGGTCGATTAGGTGAAATTCGGAGGCATTGTCGGTTTGTTAATTAATTAATCTTTTCATAATTAGCTCATTAATTAACGTCTGTCCAGTGGGTACATGTTAGAAAAACTGTATCAATACTGGTGACGATTGAATTAAAGGATGTGCATACAAGATACATATGCTCGTCAAATGAGTTTTGATATCTTCTTTATTGTAATTGAGTTGGTTATGAGCCTTTTGGCCCAATCCATTGCTATTGGGCTGAACAATGAAGTATATATACAAAGCTAAGCCCAAATTATTACTCCTTTCGCCCCGATTTGTTTACTTATTTCATTTCCGAGTGTCACCGGAAAAAAAAAAAAAAAAAAAAAAAAAAAAAAAAAACTTATTTTCACATCATATATGAAAAATGTAAAGGGGGCGATGCATTAAGAGAACACAAATTCTTGGGAGAGATCACTCTTCGGTACCACTCTATGTCATATTCGTCCCCTTAAATGACAACTTTGTTTTGTACTTATTTTTATAACAAACGTACCCTTTTTATATTTGTATACTCTTTTATGTTAATTGTACCTACTTCTATTAGGTTTGGTACCACTATTACTTTCATTTGTACTTAGTCTCTCAGTAAAGTTAATGAGAGACCGTCTCTCAGAAGACTACTCTTAAGAGAAAGCGTGATGGGCATATATACAGGCGAATAACAAATTCTTATATGAAGTCGTTTCACAATAACGTTATTGCGAGATTTCTGGTATGATTGTAGGCGAATAGTAATGCATTATTTGTGGCACCCAAGCCATGGCCAATGGGTAGAATACAAGTGGTGAAGTAGGCGAAAATGTGGAGAGCATTGACCACATACTCCATTCATTCATCACCAAACAGTCAGTCTCACTTGTGACGAATTATACATATCGTATTTCCTCTAGTGTCTTGTTCAATCAGATCATTTTTTAAGAAACGGGGGAGGAGTATTGTTGTAACGGGTCAAGTATTAATCTGTATTTATTTAGTTATACGTTAGGACAGAGTGTGACAGAGGGTATACTGGAGGGTATGTACCGTTATTGTTCGTGAAAAATAACGATGTTTTGGTCGTTATATTTATCAGAATGGGTTAATATTCCCGGCCTCCATCTCTTAAAGATTTCCCTATTCACTCATTATATATGATAAAATATTTTAATGAAACGGAAAAATTTTTAAGAGACGTGGGAGTAGAGTATTATTATAACAGGTCAAATATTAATCTGTATTTATTTAGTTAGGTTACGACAGATGGTTGTTCATGAAAATTATACAAAGATGTTTTGGTTGTTACGGTATTTATCGAAATGGGTTAATATTTGACGTGTTATAATAATATAAGGGTTATTTCATGAGAACAATACCAACTGTAAGGGGACTTCTTACCTCAATCACAACTATACGTAATCTCGTTTTAATATGAATTATGCCTTCATTACTCTCTCATTGATATAGGTAACCGGTTATCTGGAAAACTGATTGAACCTTCCTCTTCAGTTTCGGATATTGGTTAAGTTTTTTTTTTTATCTTCCCAAAATTTATCTTGCATTTTTTTCCCGATTAGTATTATATAAGCCATGAAAAAAATGATTTAATTTTCTTGTTGTTTTGGCTTTCATGAACGACGACGGAACACTCAAGGACCCTAGAAAGTCACAACCGGTCACTATTACCGGTAATAGCAGGTCATAATTTTGTCCATAGCGAAATAAGATGAATGAAGGCATAGTTCATATTAAAACGATATTACGTATAATTGGGATTATTCTAAGAAGCCCCCTTATAGTTGGTATTATTGTCATGAAATAATCCGTAATATAATGACGGATATTTTTGTTACAAACTAGGGATTTTTGTGATGGACATAAGAGTGATGTAGAGAGTAGAGTCATGAGCTGGACAATGCATGTGAATGGTGACCAGTCTTTTGTATAATTGTGTATACTACAGCTACTCTTCCAAATATAAACCTTTCCTATCTTTATCTAATTAGCTTCTCCCTTTGACCCTTTTGATTCTTGGGTGGGTGATGAATTGATATTCTTTCCTCGTGACAGATGTATCCGTTTTCAAGAAATAAACCGATTCAATAGATTTTTTTTTTTTGAAGTGAAGATCAATATCATTAATAATAAGTCATCCGCCATCTACAAACGATGTCAAATTGAACTGAATACAGATTTGTGAAAAATAAATAAAGAACATTATTGAGACAAAGATCACTATTAGAATAATGCGCTTCTGCATAACATTCTATATATCGTTGTTTATTGACACAGCCTTTCGCGAAAGAATCTATAGATCTGATGAAATAGCCTCCATGATGATGAACTTTCTCTATTTTGACAAATAGTAGACCGAGATCTGACCTCAATTGTATCGCCGTACGTAGGGATTCCATTGCTCTCATGATCTTGCACATAGTTCTTGAAATCTAAGTCTTATACTAACGTAAAAGACTGAAACCTCGAAATAAAGAAAAAACCTCGAAATAAAGAAAAAACCTTGAAATAAAGGACGAAAACAACTCTCATAAAAGAGAGACTTTTATTGATTAAGATTTGTTAACTAATAATTGAGATTAAAACAATTTTTGGGGCTTACCATCGACTAATTATCGATGGAGGCCCCAGATTGAGGAGGAAAAGTAGGGTTTTTTATTTAGATTAATCAGGTTTTCTTATATCAGAAATGGCAAAAAAATTGTCTTTATCTATCCATGTTGATAATATATTCGTAACAAAACAAAATTGTGAAATTTTGAAAAATATACTAGTAATATCTATTTGGCTACCTAAAAAAGAAAATGTGTTAGGAGAATAACCTAACATTAGTAAATGTGGTGGGCTAAAAAAACATAAATTTTCTTTAGAGACTGGAAACATTTGTTTTATTGTACGTTATAACAGTAGTAATTAGAATTGATAAAAAAAAATAAAAAAAAAATTGATGATTTAGGAAATAGTAAAAGTTTGTTTATAGTACTCCGTATTAATTACTTGGCTCGTTTTAATTAGGACGTACTAGTAAAAATGTGTTTATAAATTATTTAGGAATTACGACATATTTAAATGTGAGACGTGGTCCGTAAATTTCTACATAAATAACATTCTTAATCAATGTAGCTAGGAGTATATGCAATTATAGCATACACCTCCTAACAGTTTTTGTACATTACTCATTAACAATGTTCATAATCACACATTTAGACCAGATCGATAAACGAGTCAAATAATATCGCATGATTTGATAAAATAAATTGTTTGTTTGTTTTTATCTGTCAAGTGAGTATTGTTTGACATATCACGGATTTGTTACAGATATACTCGTCAGAAACAAGAATTTCCGAATTTTTAATTATTCATCCCTAATAATCCTAGTAGCTAGGGCACAACAAAGAGTTAGACTTACAAATTGGCAATCAAAGAAGATTCAAAGTCCACTCTATTGGTAAAGACAAGATGCAGTCATACTTAGATTAGTAGAGTAATAAATAAAATGTAATTAATTTATTAACTAAGAGTACTTTATTAAGTACTGATTGGGGTAGTTTTCACATTGTAAAACGGTCTATTTATATAAAAAGATTATTAATTTATCAATCATCCGCTATCAATATGAAAATTTTATGTGAAACTCTTAAAAAGAAAAAAAAATCCCGTACATTATTATTAGATCATGTATATCGTGACTCACTGACTCGTAAGTCAAAGTCCATATAGAATATGTACATTTTAGCCATAGAATATTCTATATTTCATAATTTAAGATAAATGTAAAGTACGTTAAATAAAGAAATTAAACTCAAATTCTCGAAATTCTTCGATTTAAGAAATTAAAGAAGATCGATGAAATACATCATAGTCTTATTCCAATACTTAATACACTTTCATATAAGGAAATCTTATCCACATCTACCGGTTTACGTATCATTTTTTTTTGCCCTAACATCTTCAGAGTACAACAACACGATGACCCTTTTTTTAAACCTCAGATCCTGATCATGTTTACAGAGTAAATGAATTAACAGTTTAGAACAGAATAATCGTCTCACTTATATGCTACTGTGCTACCATCTCATGCTAAAATTTACCGTCTCTATTAATCAAATTTTATACTTCTTCTCATTCAATCCAAGCTTTACGTCAGACTTTATCTTTTAAGATTATCCGAATTTATTTGCTAATGATAAAAGAAGAGTGTAATCCAAATTCCAAAAGAAAAAGTTGAGTTGAAGGAACAACATGAGTAGCAAAACCAAACCAAAACCTAACTATATTTCCCTAAATTCACTATTTTCTTCCAACCCTACCTTTTCACTCTAATTTATTACCAACCCCTTCCTCCAATAAGACAAACATTTTACTTTGACCTAAGTGTTTTCCTTTTGTCTTATTTCGACTGCCTGACCCGTTATAAGTTCAGGACAGATATAACTAAAGTTACTGTTGGGTTGGATCGATTTTGGATTGTAAAAATCAGCTTGACTTTAGATCAAGATGAGTTTTCCAGGTTCAGACTGGATTTGTTATTTTCAACTTTTTTTTTTTTCAAGGATATCCAACTTGTTTCCTATAATAACATTCAGGTTATGGGTTAGGTCACTTAAGTCCGGTCCAAAAACTTGATCTTCAAATCAATGTGAGATCGGATTCAGATTGGATATATATATATATCGGTCTTAAACGAGAATTTGTGTCCTAAGGATAACTGTAAAACTTAACCTTTACCAAACTAACCTCCTTCCAAAGTACTTGTAACATTCAAGTCAGTTATGGGTTATTGGGTTTTCTAAATTCGAAACGGGTTTATTATTTTCAACTCCTTTTAGTAATATCGATTTTGTTTCCTATAATAACAATCAAGGCAGTTCTAAGTTATATCTAGTCATCAAACTCAATCTTCATATCAATATCAATACCAAATCCGGTTCAGATTGGATATATATATCAGTCTTAACCTCCTTTCAGAATATTGACTTTTTTTTTTGAAGTGAAGATCAATATCATCTACAAACGATGTCAAATTGAACTGAATACAGATTTGTAAAAAATAAATAAAGAACACCACTGAGACAAAGATCACTATTAGAATAAAGCGCTTCTGTATAGCCTTTTATATATCGTTGTTTATTGACACAGACTTTCGCGAAGGAATCTAAAGATCTGATGAAATATTCTCCAAAATGACGAACTTTCTCTATTTTGACAAATAGTAGACCGAGATCTGACCTCAATTGTATCACCGTCATTCAAGCCAGTTCTCAGTTATATCCAGTCATCAAACTCGATCTTCATATCAATGTAAAATCGAGATAGATATATATCAGTCTTAAACGAGAAACCGTGTTCTGAAAGATAAATCTACTCTAAAACTTTAACCTTAGTAACCTTAACCTCTCCATCCATGGCTGCCAACAACAAATCCCAAATATAAAAAGAGAAAGAAGAGAGATAGAGAGAGAAAGAGAGAAAGCAAAAGAAATAGACATCGATTAGCTGGAATAATAAAGCACATGGCTCTCAATAATCATTCACTTAATCCTTCACTTAATCAACCTCCTCCTCCTCATCCTCCTCCTCTTAATCCCCTTCTTCCTGATCTCAATAAACACCCTACTAATCCTCCTCTTAATCCTCCCCCTCCTCCTCCTCCTAATCCTTCTTCAAACACTACCATGTCTGAAGATAAGGTCTTCTTCTTCTTCTTGTTCAACTTTTTCCCTCTTTTTTTGAAGTTATTTGCTGTATTTTTAGGGTTTTTTCTTTTTGCTTACTGATCTGCTTACTTTGGGAGTTTAGGTGTGTAGATTTCTGGGTTTTTTTTTGTAATTTTTGATTTAATTCAAAGTTGTGTTCTTTGTTGGTAGCTTACTGATTACTGATCTTACTGTAGTTGATTTTGTTGGGTTCAGATTTAATTTAATTTTTCTGGGTTTGAATTAGTTTTTTTTTTAAAAAAAAATATTTTTTGCTGTTTTTAGTTGTTTAGATTTC
The DNA here is from genome assembly GCA_958450325.1 of Agrostemma githago. Lineage (NCBI taxonomy): Eukaryota > Viridiplantae > Streptophyta > Magnoliopsida > Caryophyllales > Caryophyllaceae > Agrostemma > Agrostemma githago. The sequence continues at coordinate 87,185,546 of OY288239.1, read as the reverse complement.
TGGGTAATTTGTAATTTTTGATTTGATTCAAAGTTGATTTTGTTGGGTTCAGATTTAGTTTAATTTTTCTGGGTTTGAATCAGTTTTTTTTTTTAAAAAAAAAAAATTTATCTTGTAAATAATGCTGATTTAATTCAAAGTTTTCTAGGGTTTCACTGTGCTCATGACTTTAAGAAGAAGAAAAAAAAAGTAAAAAAAAATGCTGTTTTGAGAAAAAAATCTTAGTTTCAGATCTGTTTTTCTGCTGGTGTACTGTTCATGATGCTGTTTTCAGAAATCAGTCAAATAATATCACTTGGTTAGATAAAATTGTAAGTGGGTTTAAGTTTGTGAAGGGTATTCTCCTCAGAAACAAGAATTTGTCCTTGGATTTTAGGGTAGGGTGACTTAAAGCATGAGTAAAGTTTGTATCTTTAGTGAAGTAATGGACTAATGGTACAATTTGCTTTGCTTCATTGGGTCATTTGCCCTTGGATTTTAGGGTAGGGTGACTTAAAGCATGAGTAAAGTTTGTATCTTTAGTGAAGTAATGGACTAATGCTACAATTGCTTTGCTTCATTTGGTCATTCACTAAGATTCTTGCTGAAAATCGCGGTTAAACTTAACCGTTACTGCTTCCTTGAAAGTTCCAACCATTTGAACTCGTGTTTTCGCTGGTTGTGCAGCTACTGTGAGCTCTTATCGTGATTTGCTGCGATTTCTGAGTGTTTTCGACTGTCTAATCTGAAAGCTTGTGTTTTGCAGGAAATGACGCCGGCTGTAATAGAAGGCAATGATCAAGTTACCGGCCACATTATATCTACGACTATTGGTGGCAAAAACGGAGAACCAAAAAGGGTAATCATAATTCGTGCGAATAATCCTGACACGATTATTTTTTTGGAAAAAAATCTTCGACTTTAATCTAACTCGTGGCCTGTGAACTGTGATCTTTGATGCAGACTATAAGCTATATGGCTGAGCGTGTCGTGGGTACTGGATCATTTGGTATCGTGTTTCAGGTATAAATTATAAACATGTTTTGGACTGTGAAAACCTAACTGTCTCTTGGGTTAACTGATTTACCGACTTGTTATCTTAGGCGAGGTGCTTGGAGACTGGTGAGACTGTTGCGATTAAGAAGGTGTTGCAGGATAGACGGTATAAGAATCGAGAGCTACAACTGATGCGATTACTGGATCACCCGAATGTCATCTCCCTCAAGCACTGTTTCTTTTCGACAACTAGTAGAGACGAGCTGTTCCTCAATCTAGTCATGGAATATGTACCGGAATCTTTGTACCGTGTTTTGAAGCATTACAGCACCATGAACCAAAGGATGCCGCTTATATACGTGAAGCTGTACACGTATCAGGTACCCTGATGCCCTCTCTTGTTGCTTCAACTAAATTCGGCTGATGAAATTCTAATCAGTCAATTTATTACTGCAGATTTTCCGTGGATTGGCATACATACATTCCGTTCCTGGCGTTTGTCATAGAGATATCAAACCTCAGAATTTGCTTGTACGTCGATTTCTTTCTTTCCATTCTAGTTAAAATCTGTCGTGTTTTACAGCGTCGTGTTTCTTAGTATTAGTTTCATTTCGGTGTCAATTTTTTACAGGTCGATCCTCTTACTCACCAACTCAAGATTTGTGACTTCGGAAGTGCTAAAGTTCTGGTTAGTGTCTTCGACCTTTGTTACTCCGACAGTTCACTTCACTTAATTACCTGCTGTTACTTGTAATATCTCACGAATTACGTGTTGAGTGTTGACAGTCTTGACACAGTGTATATTGTTTTTCTGGTAACAGGTGAAGGGAGAACCGAACATTTCATACATATGTTCCAGATACTACCGTGCACCAGAGCTAATATTCGGTGCAACAGAATACACGACATCCATTGACATCTGGTCTGTTGGTTGTGTCCTTGCCGAACTTCTTCTTGGTCAGGTAACAACCATGTTATAATCTCCACGTCGATTACTTTTGACCATCGAAGTCATATCAAGGCGATAAAACGTGTGATGCTGTTTCTGATTTGATCTGTCGTTATTTCTCAGCCATTGTTCCCTGGAGAAAACGCGGTAGATCAGCTTGTGGAGATTATCAAGGTTTGCATACTGAATTAATATTTGGTATTGGAATTTTTGCATTGTTGGTTCTATGAAAATGTCTGAATGATTGATTGGGTGTATCAATTTATATTATTCTTCAGGTTCTTGGTACTCCAACTCGAGAGGAGATTCGATGCATGAATCCCAATTATACCGACTTTAGGTTCCCTCAAATTAAAGCACACCCCTGGCACAAGGTACCGTCTTTATTCATCATATCCACCAAACTTGTATGAAGTGCGAGAGCGAGATTCTCAAATATATGTTTTGTCGTGTTGTGGTGCAGGTTTTCCATAAAAGAATGCCGCCTGAAGCCATTGATCTTGCCTCTCGGCTACTCCAGTATTCCCCCAGTCTTCGCTGCACTGCTGTAAGCATCCCGTTGCTGTTGCCCTACGATTAACAAATCATTATATCTGCTTGAATTCCCGTTCTTATTTTCTTCATCTTTCCCATTTCCGCAGCTGGAAGCATGTTCGCATCAATTCTTCGATGAGCTTCGTGAACCTAATGCACGTCTTCCAAATGGTCGACCACTGCCTCCCCTTTTCAACTTCAAGCAGGAAGTATGTCTTCTCTTCTCTCGACCCTAAACTCATCTCTTACTAAAATGAGACGTGGACTGACGAACTGAGTTTTTCATTATCATTAACAGTTGGCTGGAGTTTCACAAGAACTGATCAACCGTCTGGTACCAGAACACATCCGACGCCAAACCGGGTTCCCACATCCAGGATAAAACACACAGTTGGCATCTCAGCAGCTCAGTCAGGGGTGAAGGTGGAAGACGGGAAGTTGAATCTCGATGAATGGTGGGAGTTTTTGTAATTTGTATTTGCAGGGAGGGCCGTGTGGAGAGAGCCTTTGAATCGGGGTTTTTGGTCATCGTCGACCTGCAAAAAGATGTATGTATACATAATAGTGGGAGCAGTAAAATAACAGGGGGTCCTCCTTATGTACTGTTTGTAACCTTTTTTTAGCTTCTGTACATCGTTTTGATCGTAAATGTCTCTTGGAGTTTTAACTGAAGACTGCAAACGCAACGTTAAGTAGTCTCTCTGGCTTTAGATCGGATGCTTAATTTACTGCAACCGTAACTTTCATTTTTTTTGGGTGTATTATTATGTTTTCGTGCCTTTTGGGATCGACTCTTGATGCTTATTTTTCCTGTATTCTGATTATTTTTACCGCACCTCAAGAAAAAGTGAAGACTGCACAGCCTCAGCTGGGTGAGAAACGATATCTCAAATATGCTCTTTGCTGAACCAATTTTTTTTTAAACCGATATCTCAAATACTCTAAAGACATCACGGATTCGCAATATGGAGGCAGTTAATTTTAATTAGGGCATAGTTATTCTACTGTAGACTGAGACGATCTCTTAAAAAAACAAAATTTCATCGATTTAAGATATGATCTCATAAAATTTCTGGATAATTACGAGTAAATTATTTAAACTGTGACCCGATTATAGAAAATTAGAGAGATCCCTCGAATAGTTGAATGATAGCTGCTCAAAAATGAGACAGAAACTGTTTTTTCAAATGTTTAATTTCACCTATTTTATTCATGTAAATAAAATCAAAAATCTTTCTTAGAGTCTGATGCACCGAGCTTAAGAGGATTTCTTCGAAACTTCATGAATGGCATTTGCAAGGTACTCCACGTTCTTTGTGGTAACACCAGCCATACTGCAAATTGATCAAAGTTCGAGTTTTTAGCATTCAGACATGAAATACAGCAGTTCGGGTATAAGACAGCAGTGTGAGACTATGAGTTAGCAGCATTGTTACCTGATTCGACCATTTCGGGTGAGGTATATATGGAAATCACGAGTAAGACGATCAACTTGTTCTGGCGATAATCCACTATAGCAGAACATCCCAATCTATACGAGAAAAAACAGGAATTGGCAACGGTTTAAGATCAAACCAAATCAGAAAATACAGTGACAGAATCGATTGCTGATGCTACTGTACTGTACCGTACCTGTTTTGTGATATGTTCCCATGATAATGGTGACCCCAACTTCTCAAGGTTTTCTCTCAACGATGTTCTAACTCCGATGATTCTTTCAGCCATTCCCTTGACTTCGCTGAGCCATAGTTTCTTCAACTCAGGATCGCTAAGAATAATTGAGACGAGTAGAGAACCGTGAACAGGCGGGTTACTGTACATCGGCCTTGCAATCTGCTGTAACCGACTTTTCACAGCCACTGCTTGTTTTTCATCTTCACACAGCACACTGCATGGCACCAGATCATTTACGTGTACTGTTGTTTATATATATTCTGTATAATTGAGGAAATGTCGGTCATGCATGAATGAATGAATACCTGAGACAACCGACTCTCTGACCGTAAAGTCCCATGTTTTTAGCAAAAGATTGAGAAATTCCTAGTAAATGGCCGTCTTCGAGGAATATCCGAATGGCCTTAGCATCTCTTTCAGGGTCGCCACTGGCAAAACCTTGATATGCCATGTCGAAGAACGGGAAATGCCCTTTTTCCTGATAGAAGAAGAAGGTTGATGAGTAAAATAAATGAGATCGAACAACAATGACAATGACAATGACAATGAAATCCTTGCCTTGATAAGTTTCGAGATCTCTTTCCATTGTTCCTCAGTTGGATCAACACCAGTCGGATTATGAGCGCAGGCATGAAGCAGAAAGAACGACCCTTTCGGCGCATTCTGAGAAGTAAAATTACCCACAATTCCACAAATAAATCACATTATCAGGAAAAAGAATCGATCTTTGAGACAGTTTAATAATAATGTACCTTAATGTCATCCATCATCGCAGAAAAATCCAACCCCTTCGATTCAGGGTGATAATACCGGTAAGTCTTCTGCGAAACTTGCGCATCCATCCATATGTTATGATGACTGTCATAAATCAACAGAAGTTATCTACTGAATCAACTGAATAAACTGAATAAAATGTCGATATACAAGAACAGGAATAATGAAGATGCTACTGACTTGGACCAGGTAGGGACAGGAATATAGATTTCAGATTCAGGCTGATAACGTTTCTGAAAGTCAGCAAACAGTCGACATGCACCAGTACCAGAGAGCGCCTGCACGGCTGCAATCCTTTTATCCTTGATGAACTCGGAGTTTTCTCCATAGGCGAGCTTCAATGTTTCCTCGACCATGTGGTTACTTCCACCCATTGGAAGATATTCCCTGAAAAATCGACAATGTAGAAGAAACACATCAAATTCTTCGCTCATAGCCTAAACTAAAATCATGAATGTCAGGAATGAAAATTGACATACATACATGTTCAAGTTACCAGCGATTCTGGCTTCAGCTTGTCGAACACAGTCTAACACTACTGGTTTCCCGTCATCATCCCTGTACGCTCCCTATTTATTTCATGACAATAATAACATATCGAATTACATACCCATAAAAAAAACACATCAAATTCTTTTCCCATTCATATCATATATCAAAAGAAATCGAGATCTCACTCAATAGTTTACCTATTGCTTTTGCTTAAGTTCGAGGAACAGTAAATGAATTTTGACAGCACAAAATCCATTTTTACAGCGTACCCGTTAGAGAGAATCTAGCTAGTAGCAAAGGCTTAGCTACTCCAAAATTATCGACTTTTCCTACCCAAGGATCAGTAGGTGAATTTTGACCGCACAAAATCCATTTTAACAATGAACCCGTTAGAGGGAATCTAGCTAGTAGCAAAGGGTACTCCTCGCTACTCCCAAATTACAAAAAAAATGATTAAATTATCGATTTTTTTAATCCAAATTTCGTAAAGATGACATCTTTTACTAGTACATAGTGAAGATATATAATCAACTCGCTTCCCAAAAAAATTTAATTCTAGATTCGCACATGGTAAATAGATAATTACACTAGCAAATTTATCGATTAGTGTTTGGTAAATGGCGTGCTGTAAATTTTTTTTTTTTTTACCTTTTACAGCTCCATTCCAAATTCCAATCATTTCAATTAAATTAATAAATTACAGTAAAAAAAAAAAAAAAAATACTGTAGTCCTTATTTTAAGGATGTGACTTCTTCCTATTAAAAGTAAATCAACTTTAAAAATCCATAAATAACCGATTTTTCTAATCTGTGTCCATAATTTCTCATTTTCTCGTAATTGGATACACGTTAGAAAAATCGATAAATCAAAAGCTAAATAAATAAACAATTTTTCTAACAGGTGTCGATTGATAATGCTAATTAACATGGACGGACGTTAGAAAAACCGATAAAATAATGGAGGGAGAGAAGACATACGACGCCAACGTTAACTTTGGAAGGAGAAGGATCGGCTAAAAAAGCTTCGGTAACTCCGAGGATAGGGTCTTTAGGTGCTTGATCCACGTGTCCCCACCATGATGACATCATACGACCACCACCGCAAACACCACCGCCGTATGCCGTCATTTTTCTGGAGATGGTGGTTGCTGCTCTGAGTGCCGCCATTGTTGAGGTGGTAGGTGGAGAAATATAGAAGGAGAAGAAGGGGAATGTGATGCGTGCGGTGAAAGGTCGAATGGAATGAAGGCAGAGAGAAACGACGAGAGTGAGATACGTGGACAAATTTGGGTTTTGTTGTGGAGCATTTCTGACTACTTGTCATTTTATATGAAATAGTGTTAACTAATTAACCTAAAATGATCACTTTTTATCATTTTTCTGTTGTCGCATGATACAACGGTTATACACAATAATTACTGTTTTATTTACGGTTTTTCCACGTGGGTCACTGGACAGACGTTAATATGCTAATTAAGGAAGAAATTTAAGTGATATTATCGGGATAAATTAAAATAACAACTGTTTATTACTGTACTTAGAAACCGTCATTTGCTAGGTTAGTGAGATATTTATTTACTACTAACGGTAATGAGTGACCGTGTCTTCTGAGGCTTTTTTACTCGGCTTTTTTATCATGGTCTCGTGAGGAACTGTCTTTCGCTAGCTTAGTGAGAGATCTGTCATTAACGGTAATGAATGGTTGAGAGACCGTGTTTTCTAAGTTTTTTTTTTACTCGGTTTTTTTTATTTTATTTTGGCCTCACGAGAAGCTGTCTTTCGTTAGTTTAGTGAAAGATCTGTCATTAACGGTAATAGAAATATATCGATTCTGTAACGATATTATTATGATTCGGTTACGAATGAACACAAATTCAATCCTTCAATCTATTACGTTTCTTTATCTTTTGTCAAACGGTGATGATGATTTTAGAGACCGTGTTTTCTAAGTTTTTTTTGGGCTCGGATTTTTATTCTGGCCTCGTGAGGAATCGTCTTTCACTAGCTCACTGAGAGATTTTTTTTATTAACGGTAATGACTAATGAATGATTGAGAGATCGTGTCTTCTAAGTTTTTTTTGGACTCGACTTTTTATTATGTCCTCGTGGGGAATCATCTTTTGCTAGCTTATGTGAGAGATCTGTAATTAACGGTAATAATAGATTGTTTCTTTCACGTATGAGTAAATTTTTGTGAGTCCCTTTTTAATTTTGACATCGTGATTCGTGAGGGACCGTCTTTCACTAGCTTAGTGAATGCGACACCGTGTCTGACTATCTTTTAAGTTTTTTTGACTCGCCTCGGGAAAAAGTGTGGGATCGTCTCATATTAAGAAAATACTAAGTACTCCGTATAAAAATAACTAGTTTAGGTCTGGTGCAAAATGAGGGGATAAATTTTGGTCCACTATGTTCTTGGGAATTTGGGAGACAATGAATGAGAGGTCCATGAAGGGAATAGTTTGGTGCAAATTTTAATTTTTCTAGAATATTATTGCATTTTTTTAGGGAAAAAATATTTCAAATTAATGTTGATAATGTTAAATAAGCAATGAAATCAATGACCACTTGACCATATTCCTTTTTTAAAAATTAAATAAAAGAAATAATGTTGAAAAATAAATTAATTAACATTTTGAATCGATTTTAAAAATAGGATTAATTAATAAAAATACTATTTGGGGTCAAGTATGAAAAGCCAAATTTGGGTTGGTCAATAGAGACACTTCAATTGATTTTTAAAGGATATAGTCAACAACAATTCTTGTGGAAGACGATATTTCGATCTTAAATTTATAATGGGTTAAATTGAATAATAAAGATTAGACGAAATAACAATAAAATGTGTCCGTATACGAGTATTATCTGCGAAAAATATTTTAATCAAAATTAATAAACAAATAAATGAGACAGATGTAGTGGTGACACGAGACCCGACCCAACAACCCGAATTGAAAGCCCGAGTTTACCACGTAACCCGAATTCACCCGGCCTAACCCGAAACCAGCCCGAATATTATTATAGCAAATAGGGCTGTGCACCGGTCCAAACTCGGACCAAACCAGAATTTTTTTAAAAAAAATCCAAACCGGACCCGGACCGGAAAAATTCCGGTCCAAAATCGGACCGGACCGGTTGGACCGATTGACCCGGAATTTTCATTTTTTTTGAAATTCCGGTCCGAAATTCCGGACCGGTTTGGCCGGTTAGACCGGAGTTTTTAAGAAATAAGCATAATTCCGGTCCAAACCGGTCCGGACCGGAAAAAACCGGGTCAGGACCGGAATCCGGAATCACCCAAAATGATGGACCAGAACCCGGACCGGAATTTGTTATTCCGGGTCCGGTCCGGATCTTGCACACCCCTAATAGCAAACGGTCAGGACCGGACCGGAACGGAATCCAGAATCACCCAAAATAATTTGAAGGTTATTATTCACGTTTTTTGGTCAAACTAGGTCCCGAAATTAAATGTCTTTAAATTCGCACCATAATTACTCCATGATATATACATCAATCTCGTTGTAATAAAATTAGAAAATGGTGTTAAATAAAGACATTTATAGGCTTTATAATTACTTTTCGAGTCGTGCTAAAATTTAACGAAACAAGCTATATACTTGACTCTAAATTGTTGTTAATCATTTGCTAACTATAAATAGTCATTTCCGCACACATAATTCCGGTCCAAACCGGTCCGGACCGGAAAAAACCGGGTCAGGACCGGAATCCGGAATCACCCAAAATGATGGACCAGAACCCGGACCGGAATTTGTTATTCCGGGTCCGGTCCGGATCTTGCACACCCCTAATAGCAAACGGTCAGGACCGGACCGGAACGGAATCTAGAATCACCCAAAATCATGGACCAGAACCCGGACCGGAATTTTTATTCACGGTCCGGTCCGGTCCGGATTTTGCACACCCCTAATAGCAAACGGGCCGATATTCTTTAAAAAAATGTTAAAAATAACAAACCCGAAACAACCGACCCGACACGAAATCAACCCGTTTCTCAAATTTGAACGTACCACGACAAGTGCACGACCCAAAGCAAACTCGACCCAAACCCGACTCGGTTGATCCGTTTGATCGGCCCATGAGGCCATGAGACCAATTGAAGCCCAATAAAAGGATAAAACCTGCAACTCGGTGGCCAACCCGCATAATAAAACCCTAACTTCACACTCACAGTCCCCTCTAAAATTAGGGTTTTCATTCTCCGCCTCTCTCTCTCTCTCTCTCCTCACAATCGGCGCTCACTTCCAATCAATTCAGCTGCAATGGTACGTTTTTTCCCCGTTTTCGATTTCAATTTGTCTGGTTTTTGATGTAGTCTCTGCACTTTCGTCGAATTCTAGGGTTTAATTGCCGTGATATGGTTTCAAATGATCTAGTTTCTGATGTAGTTGGCGCACTTTCATCAATTTGTAGGGTCTAATTGAAGTGATATTATGTCAATTGATTTTATTTTGTCAGATTTCTAGGGTTTAAGTGAAGTGATTTGATTCTTGATTGGAGAATGAAGGTCTTAATTCTAGGGTTTAGTTGGAGTGATATGATTTCAGTTGATTTAATTTAATAAGATTTCTAGGGTTTCGTTGAACTAATTTGATTGTTGATTGGAAAATGAAGGCGTCGGAGAAGAAGCTCGCGAACCCAATGAGGGAAATCAAAGTTCAGAAACTTGTTCTTAACATTTCTGTTGGTGAATCTGGAGATCGTCTCACTCGAGCTGCTAAGGTATTCGATTGATTTAGTAGTCGTAGTAGTGTAGTATGTCATTGTGTATTTGAAGTTGGCTCGGATTGTTTGATGAACTGATATTGTGAGACCGTCTTACGTGATATTTTTGATTGTTGTCTAGGTGCTGGAACAACTCAGTGGACAAACCCCTGTTTTCTCCAAGGGTAATCACCATTTTTGAAAACCTAGTTTTGTTCATGTGCTTATTGAATGTGCTGAAGATTCTTCTATTGGGATGTTTTTATATTAATGATTTCTGGAATATCGAGTTTGCGGAAATGGTTCGGTAAATTGCCTGGTTTGTAATTGTTGAGTTGCGTTAGGTTGTTGAAGATTCTTCTATTCTGATTTTTTTATATGTGGTTTCTGAAATATCGGGTGTGCGGAATTTGTTCAGTAAATTGTCTGGTTTGTAATTATTGAGTTAGGGTAGGTTGTTGAAAGAGTTTTATTCCGATGTTTTTATATACTAGAGCATGTGATTCTGAAAATGGAGTATTGGATTTAGCTGAAATGGTTGGGTGAATTGTCTGCTTTATAGATAGTTGATTGCAGTAGGTTGCTAGAAATTCTTCTATTGCGATGTTTTAATATATGTGATTTCTGAAAAGTTGATTAGCGGAAGTTTGTCGGTAAATTGTCTGGTTTGTAATTGTTGTGTTGCAGTAGTTTTGTGAAAATTCTTCCATTGTGATGTCAGTAGTTTAGTGTATTTCTGTTGTTTGGTGGGGAATTTGACTCAATTTTTATGTTTCATTCATCCAGAAAATGATCATATGTTTTTTAGTTGTTTGTATTGCTTAGTTGATATGTGATCTAACTGTTTTTATGATGTCCTTTTTATCATGCAATGCTTGTTCGGATACTTGGTTTGATTTATGTCTGATGTTTTTGCAAAAATCTCCTGGTTTTGAGCTTATATTATGCTGAACTACTATATTGTTCGCTTTTGAAGTATGCCAACTTGTTTCTGAAATAATCTATTAAGTGTCAAAATTCGTGGTCATTTAAGTTGCTGCCGAAAAATCTCATAATTTTGTAGTCATATTATGCTGAGCTACTATGTGGTTCCGTGTTAAAGTATGTCATCTCGTTTTTGAAATAAACTATTACGTGTCATAAATTATTCTCATTTGTTTTAAGGATGTCTTGCGTTGTGTATGTTATGAAATTAATACCATTATATTTTATGTGAGTTGATACAGTTTTTCATTATGTTTCACCAGCAGTTAATATGAACCAATATCTCTTGGTGGAGGCCCGTATCAACTGAAGTTTCTTACTGATAATTGTTTTGTGTTCTACAGCTAGGTACACTGTGAGGTCTTTTGGTATCAGACGTAATGAAAAGATTGCCTGCTACGTGACTGTTAGAGGTGAGAAGGCTATGCAGCTCCTCGAAAGTGGTTTGAAGGTTAAGGAGTATGAGCTTCTTAGGAGGAATTTCAGTGACACTGGCTGCTTTGGTTTTGGTATCCAAGAGCATATCGATCTTGGAATCAAGTGAGTGCTTTTACTGCCTTGTGTAAGATTTAATTAATTTGTTAATTTTGTCCACTGGTCTGTGTATTCCTGTAGTTATATCCTTTATTTTTAATCTGGAAACTAGTCTACCGAGTAATATTTGGCTGTCTGCCGCTAATAGTTGCACTGCTGTATCTGTTATTCGTGTTTTTCACATGGTGCCGTAGGCATATATGGGACTGTAAGTTACTTTGTCGCTGTTCATTTCGACAAATCTTCTGTCTTCTATATACTTAACCAGAAACAACTAAAAAAAGCTAATGAGACATAGGATTCTTATTAAAGTGTTTCCCACTGAAAAGGTATAGGGCCGGTGGGCGTAAAAAATGAGCTAAGATAATATTGTTCAATTACGAGTAATTTTAGCATATTAGATATAACATTGACAATATGCTGTCCTATTAATTCTATATATTTGATTAAAATGTAACGCACATATAATTTACAAATGTATATAAATGATTAGAATAAAGATAGTATGACATTCTATAACCTTGCATTTGCACGGGGTCTAAACAAGTGTGATATTATGTGAGCTATTTTACCTTATCGTGACTTACTTTTTTCTTTTCTTTGCATATTTGGTTTAAAACTAAACACTTCTGGTTTCATGTTTTAAATTGTGTTTCCAGGCGTAAATATTAGAAATGTAGATGTGTTGACGTCTAAATCATCTTTGTAATTTTTTATGCAGTTTGAATTTCTATATGTACCACGTGTAATATTGACTTATTTTTCCTTGCTATATGTACATTAATCTCGGTTATTTCCCATACAAGGTACGATCCATCTACTGGTATTTATGGAATGGACTTCTTTGTTGTCCTCGAGCGACCTGGCTACCGTGTTGGACGTCGTAGAAGATGCAAGGCCCGTGTTGGTATCCAGCACAGAGTCACCAAGGATGACGCCATGAAGTGGTTCCAGGTCAAATATGAGGGTGTTATCTTGAACAAGGCACAAAACGTCGGTTCTTAGGTTAGCCGCCTTGCCTTCTCTTCTGATCCTTCGAGTCTCTAGTTTGTACCACCTTCCTCTGAATGGTTAAACTTAAACCCAGTAGTTTTATTTACCATTTTGTTAAAGATTTTGTAGTCGTTTCTTTACATCGGATTAACGGAATCAGATTTATCCTATGCTTGCACTATATATACCTTTGCTATGTTTTTCCGTGATTTATTCCTCCTGTTTTTGAATTTTCGACATTTTTCAATGTTTTAATATTCTGTTGGAAAGGGATTTGAGTTCCGCCCTGTCAATATTTCGTGATGCATTAATGCAGGCTGGAGTTTATGCTTGATTGTTTCTGTTATTTGACCGAAACTGTTTTCTTTGCTGTGATCATTTGCATGCTGTGATTCGACAAAATTTGGGACATAAACGTTTCATTTGCTGTGATCGGTTTATTAGAAAACGTTTGCAGAATTTCCTGATTTCTGTATTGTGCATACTTTATCGACATGCCCTAGTGTTTGTCTCTTAACCTGTTCGATCACCCTCTTCGACTCCTTGCTTCCCTTGCTTGTTTGAGTGACATTTTTTGCACACACTCAAAAAACGAGACGGGTTTCTGAGAATCAGACATGTTTTCTGCATTTTCTGTCTCTGTTTTCTGGTTGCGCTTGTTGCTAGAATCGACTACTTTGTTGTCGAAGTGAGAAATGGCTTGAGATGGGGAATTTGTAGCCGGCACACACCGAGGAACATTTCTAAGGGAAACCCATGAACTTGCCACTAAAAACTATAGTACTTCTACCTGTATCAATTACGGAGATCTTGTTGAAATTGTCGGAAGATTTTTGTGAAAGAACAACATTATTAGTATAATCCACGATATAATTGAGGATGAGATCACAGCTCAGGAGGGTATTCTTATATGCTGACCTAGTAAAATTTATGTAATTATTCCTAGTTCCGATTTTAAAAAAAAAACATTTTATTTTATATTTTGTTTACTCATGAAATATTATCCTTTCCTTTCGGCTGGAAAATGGTCGGTTTTTTTTGGGGTGTATTTTATATCGTTTCATCTTTTGAAATTGGATCTAGTAGAATTTGCTTGAAAGTGAAATAGTTCGGGTTTTTTATGTTCTAAACTGGGATCTTTGTCGATGGTAGCTTGTCTTTAACCACCAGGCTAAAACATCTTTGGTAGGAAGGTGAAATTGTTCGTTTACACACCTTATCGTGACTATGGAAAACTTGTGGTTTATTGTATATGAAATGTTGTAGATTTGGGATACCGTCTTCTCAAGTTACAAACTTAAAACCGTTGCTAATATTTCGATCAATAAACTTTACGAGTTCCTGCCTTCCAGGCGACATGAGTTCTTGAATCTCGAGTCATATAAGGAAATGGTAGCGATTCACAACGGGTTTGCTCTATCCTATTCCCTCCTATTTTGCTATCCAAACATAGGGGTGTTCACCGGTTCAAACCCGGACCAGACCGGCTTGACCCGTGGACTGGCAACTCAAAAAATCCAAACCCGTGGGATGGCCCGGTTACAAAGAAACCCGGACCGGACTGAACCCTCTTAAGGCCGGACCGGACCGGACCGGCAAAGTGCACTAAATTTGATTAATTTTTTTGAAGTGTGAACCGGACTGCGGACTGACAACCAAGTTTTTTGAGACTCGCGGACCGGACCAGTATGTAGCCGGTTCGGACCGGACTGGACCGTTCGATTTGTGTCGGTCGGGTTTGCCGGTGCGGTCACTTTTTGAACAACCCCTATCCAAACATGCTTAAGAATACAAAATATTTTCTTACTTTTCAAACTGGCTGTTCATCAGATTTGTTATCATCTCGTATACAAATATATAAAAAAAATACGGTCGTAATCGTGATTATAATAGCATGGGGAAGAAGTCAAGTTTTATTGTTTATAATAATAATATAATTTATATAATAAATAATAAATAAATAGGAATAGAATAAGTCGTGCTGAGGAATAAGTTTATTGTCAAACTGGTAATGAAAGAAACAGGTTTATTATAGAGAATCTGCAGTGCAACACCCTAATTATTGAGTTAGGAGTAGTGTTTATATAATCGCGATTAATCTCTCTTAATACAGATATATCTGTCGGAATATTAAAACGGGTTAAGTAATTTTGCATAAATTTTGCTTTTGTTTTATCTAATTCATGTGACCTGTTATAAATTTGTGACGGGTATGTTCGTCAGAGACGATAATTTGTGATATTATTGGAATTATGTGTGATAGATAATTAAGAGTTAAGACACTAATTAAGATGCTTTTAAGTACTTAATCCTGATGTAAACACCAGTTGTATAATTGTATTCGTTTCCTCCACTACTTACATCATTTGGATAATAGTCACCATATCATAATCTTAATTATTGTTCCATTTAATTAATTTAATGACTATAATTTTTAATCACAAACGGTTTTTTTCTATCGTGGGTTCAGTGGGTATACGTTTTAATATGCTAATTCAAGCGTCATAAGGCTCTATTCAGTTCAGCTCAGTTCATCAACTTCTGTTCAGTTTAGGAGATTCATGGTATCTAGATTCATTTTATCTCAATTATTTCAGTTCAGATCAGTTCAATTTTGTTCAACCTAATGTGACGAAATATGTAGAGGGATTGTACTCTTAATATGCTAATTCAAGCCAGAATTCCAAATGTTGTTGTCCAGCATGGTAAATACTCTGTATGAGTTAATTAATCGGTTCAGTTCATTTAACTTCAGTTCAACTTAGAAGATTTATTTTATCTCAATTATTTCAGTTCGATTCAGTTTAACTTGATGTGACGAAATATGTAGAGAGATTGTACTCTACCCATTCTTCAGTACCACTCTATGTCTTATTCGTACCCTTAAATGACAACTTTGTTTTGTACCTGTTTTTATAACAAGCGTACCCTCTTTAAATTTATATACTCTTTTATGTTAATCGTACCTACTTCTATTAGGTTTGGTACCACTATTACTTTGTCTCTCAGTAAAGTTAATGAGAAACCGTGTCTCTGGAGTCCTACTTTTTTTGGTTACAATTATGCACCCCTTTTCCCCACAATTTCACACATTATTATTCTAATGCATTCCCCTTAATTATCTCTTAAATGGATCAACATTTACTATGCAATCCCATGAGCATCCAAGATCCTAAAAAATCATTAAATAAACCCCACCTTACCCCCTAAACCCTCACATGTACTCCTACAAATCTCAACTCTAACTCAACAAAAATTATTACTCTTTCCGTCTCTGATATTTATTTATCTTCCTATACTATCTGTAAAATGCAGAGTGATAATTTAATTAAAAATAAATAAATAAATAAATAAAATGAGAGTATATATGGGTTATTGTTTGTTTACTTTACAAAGCAATTAAGCAACAAAAGTGACTTGTTTGACTAGATTTCAATGTGTATTAGTTTAAGTAGACTTTTGGATAAGCTTACCATGATAAAGGTTAATAATAGGTAAAATTTTGAGGTAATTTTAATTTTTGGGTTTTTTTTTTACTTACGGTAGATTCCGATTTGGGTAAATGAAATTTTAGTAATTCAGTAAGTAGTCGAGTTTTCACCAGATTATATATCCACTGTACCGATTGTTTTTTTGTTCTGTCCGAGTAAAAATCCAATTCAAGCTACATCTCTCCCCCATTCCAAATTTGAGGCTCAATTATTCTCCCTCAGCGAGAAAACGAGTAACTTAAATAATTTGTCTTTATCTTCATCTGTGTATACTCGTCACATACCGGAATTTGTTTAATCATCAGTCATCACCACCACTACACCTGAATCACCACCAAAAGCAACAACCCTTTTAATCTCTAAAAAAAACAATAAATTTTCATAAATAAAAAGAATCCATATATATTTATATATATACTCTTATGAGAAAGTTGAGAGACTGTCTCTCGTTAACTTTACTGAGAGACCAAGTACAAATATAAGTAACAATGGTACCAAATCTAATAGAAGTATGTACGATTAACATAAAAGAGTATACAACTATAAAGATGGTACGATTATTATAAAAACAGGTACAAAACAAAGTTTTCATTTAAGAGTACGAATAGTACATAGAGTGGTACTGAATAATGATCTCTCAATAAGTTATTGAGAGACCGTCTCTTCCAAGATTTTGTACACTCGTATTTTGTCTCACTTTTGTGTCTCATATGTCATTTCATATATATATACTCTACGATATATTGTTTATTGCACAAATAAAATATGTGACAAATATGATTTGTCAGATAATACTCTGTATATGACATACAAAAGTGAGACAGATGATCTTTACTGAAAAAAAAATAAAATAAAATTGTGTAAGTACTTCTCAACCTACATCAGCTGGATGAACATATTAAAACCTTGAGAATGAATCAAATAAAGACAAATTCTCAACTTCAAAAATTAATATAATTTTAAAAAAAATATTATAATTAGCTTATCTAAAACATAGAAAGAAAAAAAAAGGGATTAATTTAATTTAATATAATTTAATTAAATTAAATTAAATAATAATGAAATAAAAATTAAAAAAATATGATATGATTGCGTATTTGCTCGCACGACCCTAATAAAAAAATTCCCCTCTTGTCCAATCCTTCCTCTATTACTTAACCACTAGCCTTAACCTTACCCTTCTTCTTCATCATCATTTAATTTCCCCCTCTTAATCACTCACTCTAATTACAATCAAAATCACATAAATATATATATATATATACGTTAATATATATACCGTAATAATTATAATCGATTAATCATGGTTATGGAGAATAATAATAATAAGTATCGAAGTCATAATAATAATAAGTTGTATGTGAGTATGATGGATCAAGAAGACCCTCAAACTTCGTCGGAAAATGGTGTCGATTCTGGTGATGAACGAGCTACTGCTACCGCCCCTTCTCCTAAGAAAAGGTCAGTACACAGTAGTACAGTTAGTTATCTATATTTGAAATCTTGCTCACACAGATAACTACTGAAAAAGATGGTTTGATCTCTACATTATTGTCTCCTATTATATGGAGTAATTATTTGGGTTTTGAGCTAGCTAGCTAGCTTAGCTTATCTCGTTGATTACTATGCTACAAAGTTACCTATAATAATAATAATAATAATAATAATAATAATAATAATAATAATAATAATAATAGTTTATTGATTACTGAATCGGTTTTTTTTTTCTAACGTGTATTGATTATTGAATCGGTTTTTTTTTTCTAACATGTACCCACTGAAAACACGTAGAAAATTTCAAATTTTAATGATATTATTTGGGTAAATTTTGTTTTGATTAACTTGTTAACGCGTAGAATATTTCAATTTTTAATGATATTAGTTGGGTAAATTTTGTTTTAATTAACTGGTTAACGTGTGACCAGTTTAATTGATAAAAAGTAAAAAAAATCTAAATTGGATTAAAAAAATGGTATAATATGTGTATTTTTTAAAAATATTTAAATTTTAGAAGTGTCGTGTTCTCATTCGTCTACATTTGATAAAAAAAATATTTTTGATGGTTGAAATTTGAGGCAGTATCAATAAATTTTTTAAACAAATGATTGAGACAGAGTAACTGAGTTTTTTTTTTTTGTAAATGTGACGGGCTTAATGTAGTAGGCGGAGTATACAGAAGAGAGTAATACAAGTACCGATAGGGGATGGCGACGGATCCAGGACCAAAGCAGAAGCGTATCCGCCTTCTGATTCGTGGGCTTGGAGAAAATACGGTCAGAAACCCATCAAAGGATCGCCTTACCCAAGGTAATTAATTAACTCTCCCCATTTTATCGTCACAAAAAAAAAACTCTGGAAAAACGATTTCTCAATAGTTATTCGATCATAAAAAATGATACTGTATTTACAAAGTTATAACAGATTAAATAAATATTATCTGATATGATTAGACAAGACAGAATCAGAATGAGTCGGGAATGGTAAATCGCAAATGTTGTGTCTTCCATCTACCCATGTGGATAATATTGACAGATATGCTCGTCACAGACAGACGGGAAATGGTGAGGGGGAGTAGTTGGTGTAAGGTTCTGTTCTTTTTTACTTATATTCAGTCAGTTTCAGTTCAATTCAGTTCAGTTCAACCCTAGGAGACATATTTTGTCTCTATATTTCAGTCAGTTTCAGTTAAATTAAGTTCAGTTCAGTTAAATTCAGTCAATTTCAATATAAAAGAAAAGAGCCTAAGTTAGTAAGGGTGAGGCGGCTGGGGCTAACGTACGCTAAGAGGAGTAGGTGGAGGACCAATCATAAGAATTGGTAACACACATCGTTTAATGTTCGTGGGTTGCACGCCCCGGGTTATACGGGGATCATTATTCATTTAATCATGCCCATAGAATATTATTGTAATAAAAAATTCATAAATTAAACGGTCTCACAATATGATTATTGTCAAATACTCCGTATTTAATATTAAAAAAGAAATTATATTCATATATATATATATATATATACACACACATCAGAAATATTCGTAATAAAATAAGACAGTTTTGTATGAACACGGTTCGAGTAATTATCGATATTTGTTTATAAACCTTGATTTCTACATTAACAAGTCACATTCATATGTTAATATGTTATACATTTATACTTAGTCTTTGTACCAATAAAAAAAAAGTTCTTATACTTAGTCTTGGCTTTAAGTGTTTTTTTTATAAAAAAAATATTAGAGTATTATCATCAATTTGGGTTTTTAGTAAGTCGTTTTTTTTATTAATTCACGTAAAATAAAGCGAAGACGTTGTAAAAATCATGACTTATAATATGCTTGATAAATACTTTTTACTTTTATAAAATATTTTTACCTATATTTGACACTCCGTAAATAACAAGTCCCATAATTTATTTATTTTTTTGAAAATGGCTTATAATATAAATTATAAAAATAGATAAAGATGGTAAATTTTTGTGTGTGAAATATGCGTGAATATGCATATACATACTCTATATTTTTTTTTATAAAAAAACTATATTCATCCATTTTTTTTATATCTTCCCAATTTTCTTTTTGGTCCATAATTTTTACCATACTACCCTTACTATTTACAATACTTTACACCTTTATTGCTATAGTTATTATGCATTAATTAATGTTATACAAACCACGTAGCGTAGTATGGAGTAAATCTTAAGTAGAAATAGTTTTTATTTATTGTAAGGCAGGTCTCACTGAATAATTTGTCTTATCGAATTTATTATAGATGGAGTGAATTATTACTACTAAAATTAACCCGTATTTCTAGTATATTCTATATTAGCTATAAGCATATAAATGTACTTAAAGTGTGTAGCACCATCTAAAAATTTTTTCAATTTTTTTTTTTGGTTTCCAAATTGATGAACTATATTGCACATTAGTGAAATTGAGTGCATTTTGCATTGAAATTGCATAACTTAGGTTTAGGCTTTACCTAAATTTAGTGAAAAAAGGTAGGCATCATGAATCAATTAGCTACTAGCTAGCCTCACCCTCGAATATGTATTCGTTACAAATTAGTGATTCACATGCTGGTTACATAAGCCAAACACACAGAGAAGTCATAAATGTGTGTTTTTTTTTTGAAGATTTTTGACACCGATCAACTATCAACCTGATACCGCCTAGAATCGAAATAAACATTAGGTATAAGAAATCGAGTTCCAACCTCATCTATTCAAAACTCATAACTATACACGAAACAAACCCCAGTAAACCAGTAACACTAATTATTGTTTGTGACGGAGATATCCGTCATAAACGTATAACGAGTCAAATATCATACCATATGCATGAATAAGACAAATGCATTGCTAGTATCAAGACAATGTGTTTTTGTCTTTTCCATGCTATTTGACCTGTTATAACCTTGTGACGGATATCTCATTGAACTAGTAATGGGTTGTGAATCTCGACCGGTGTCCTAAAAGGCAGGAGAACCGAAGTTGGCAATTTCACGCGCCCTTTTCTCAATACAATCTCTTCTTTTGATTTTTGACACACACACACACTAACTTTCACTCTAATTGGTTGATTTATGTGTAAACCAACTCCACTTTATCTTTTCCCTTTTCTCTCGATTCCCTAACGACTTATATATCCATCACAAATCGACAACAGATCAAATAATAATACATATTCATCGAGAAAATAAAACTGTTCATGTTATCTGTTACTAAAATCTGTTAATCGTGAAATTCATTCTGTTTCGATCTTTTGTCTATTTACAGGGGATACTATCGATGTAGTAGCTCGAAAGGATGCCCGGCAAGAAAACAAGTCGAAAGGAGCCGCGTGGACCCATCAATGCTCGTAATCACCTACGCTAGCGAACACAACCACCCGATCCCCACCTCGAAGCACCACCACAACAAGATCACCGCCGCCACACCAACCACCACCACCGCCACCGCCGCCGCCGCCGCCGCCTCCCCACCCACCCCGCCCGCCGCCTCACCGTCCACCCCGCCCGCCGCAGACGACTCCACCGACGACGGAGGCGAACAACCAACGTCGTCACCAGTCATTCAAATCGACCCGTTTGGTGAACCACCGTACCTTGAGTTCGTTGGAGACACACTAATGTTAGGCAATTTGGGAATCGAGTATAATTGGATACCCGATTTCACGTTTAATACGCCCATTTTCGTTGGACCTAAATGTGACGATCCTACCGAGGTTTCAACGTTTTCTATGAGAGAGGAAGATGAATCGTTGTTCGGCGATTTGGGTGAGTTGCCGGAATGTTCCGCAGTTTTTCGACGCGGTGGTGAACCGAGCCTCGATATGATGAAAATTGTATCGAATTGATCAGTAAAAATTATTCTGACTCCCAAAAATCGACATTTTCTACCTTTTTTTTTTCCTCAAGCTATTTATTTACACTTATATACCTACATTTTGGATTTTGGTTATACACACAGAAATAGTGAGAGCTCTCATTTGAATTCTTGTATTCTTTTGTAAATCTTAGCATTCAAATACTGTAACACTTTCTTCAACATTGTTCATGTGTTGCCCAAGTTTTTTTTTTTTTTTTTTTTTTTTTTTTTTTTTGTTGACGTGAAATTCAGAAATAAGTTTATTGTGAGACCGTTTCATACAAGAATTAATATTTGAAAAAAAAATGATACGTGAATCAAAACTGAACCGAAACCCGTCTACCATAAATAATCTCTCAACAAAAAAAATATTAGTAATGAAAATTCCTCGAGGGAAATGCGACAATACCCCCATCCTCGGAGTACAATAAAATAATACTCGTAATTTATTATATTATTATTACTCGTATTATTATTTTATTGGTATACAAGTAATTTTTAATTTTATAATTTTGGACGAAATTCGTTCACATCCGATCCAGACTTATAATATGCTTCAACAGATGTGAACCCATATTTGCTTACCATTAAACAAAGACTCAGTTGATGACACCAATAACTTAATCCAACCCGAACCATACCTGACCAAACGACCCGCCACAAATGACCCGTCACATCTGACAATCATAGTGTAAGACAGTCTCACACAGTCACAGGTAAGACATGAATATGTATATTTGCTCGTGAGACGGTTTTTTCTAACCAGTAATTAACCACATCAAAGAAGATAACGAGGAAAAACGATCATAAAAATCCATGCAAGAAAATCCCGATTTCGTTCAAGAAATGGCATGTAGTCATCATATAGACAATGTAGGACAGGACAATCCCGATTCTAGGGCGCGCTAGGTTTAGGGTTTAGGGTTTAGTTTGAGCAACACCCGATCTTCTTCCAACCCGACCCATCGTTCTTAACATCAATACTTTCCCCTTGAGAAGGAACAACAACTGAGGCAGACCCGTCACCAGCTTCGACAGCCTTCTTGCTCACAATCCGATGGATCTGAGTCAGAGCCTCGGAGAAAGCGTGGTCAACGTTAGTAGCCTCGAGAGCTGATGTTTCCATGAAGAACAGTCCTTCCCGTTCTGCAAAAGTCTTCCCGTCTTCTGTTGATACTGCAACTAGATGGCGTAGATCTGATTTGTTCCCGATTAGCATGACTACGATGTTGGGGTCTGTGTGGTCTCGTAGTTCTCGCAACCACCTTGCTGTGTTCTCGAATGTTACTGTCCGGGTGACGTCGTAGATGAGTAGGGCGCCTACTGCTCCTCGGTAGTAGGCGCTGGTTATGGCACGGTACCTGTCTCAACCAGCAACAGCAACAATAACAACAGCAGCACATATTAATGATCTTAAATTCTTGTTTTTGACGATCATATTCATTCCCCACATGGGTTGACGAAGAACAAATTAAAACATTTGCTACTCCCGAAGTTATTATATTTGACACGTTATAATTCTGTGACGGATATAACCAACTCATGTACTCCGTAACATTCACCTCAATCATTCATCATCAACCATCAAATCAATTTTTTCACACCAACCCATGTCACAAAATCAACTAATAAAGCATAAAAAACCCACTAAACCTAAAAAAATTACCCAAATTCTTGTTTTTGACGAGAATTATCAATCATAAACCTGTGACGGGACAAATGTTATGGGTTGGCAGTTTGGCACAGACAAAATATTTGCTATTCCCG
The DNA here is from genome assembly GCA_958450325.1 of Agrostemma githago. Lineage (NCBI taxonomy): Eukaryota > Viridiplantae > Streptophyta > Magnoliopsida > Caryophyllales > Caryophyllaceae > Agrostemma > Agrostemma githago. Next base: position 87,162,293 of record OY288239.1, on the reverse strand, counting down.
AGCCAATGAGTGATACTGAACTCACTCGTTATAGCTTTACGACAGATAAAACCATCAAATCAATTTTTTTCACTCCAACCCATGTCACAAAATCAACTAAAAAAGCATAAAAAAACCCATGAAACCTAAAAAAAATTACCCAAATTCTTGTTGTTGACGAGAATTATCCATCGTAAACATGTGACAAGGGCAAATATCATGGGTTGGCGAAGACAAAATATTTGCTATTCCCGAGCCAATGAATGATACTGAACTCACTCGTTATAGCTTTGCGACAGATACAAGCATCAAATCAATTTTTTCACTCCAACCCATGTCACAAAATCAACTAATAAAGCATAAAAAAAACCCACAAACCCTAATTTTTTTCAAAAAAAACACACAAATTAAGCAAAATAATGAAGAAGGTAGAAGAAGAAGAAGAAGGGTATGTATACCTTTCTTGACCAGCAGTATCCCAAATCTGAGCTTTAATAACCTTGGAATCAATACTCAAGCTTCTAGTAGCAAATTCAACACCAATAGTAGATTTAGACTCCAAATTGAATTCATTCTTTGTAAATCTTGATAAAAGATTAGATTTTCCAACTCCAGAATCACCAATTAATACTAACTTGAACAAGTAATCATAGTCATCATCTGCTCTGTACCCTGACATATTTTACTGTAATTTTAGTGTGTGTTTTTTAGTAGGAATTGATTTGATTTGGGTTTGAATGATTGGGGGGTTTAGTTCAGTGATGATGATGATGATGAAGGGATGAGCTTGAATTAAAGGGGAATTTGAGATTACTTGTTGACATTGGTCACTACTGCTGTAAAGTAAAGCATAGTGATGGATGGGCTTTTTCTTTTGGAGTATCTGTCGAGAATCGGTGACGAGTCAAATAATATTACGTGTTTTTTTTCATATTTAAATCGAAGATATCTTGCAAACGATCCGTTTGAAAAAAAAAATCATTACTTTTGGAACTCGGGGTAAATAGTTATGATCGGTCAAAGTTTATTCGGTTAAAAACGTCTGCATAACTATTAGTATAAGTTTCAAAATTGAAAAAAAAAAATCTAATTGAAGATATGGTAAAGACAATGAATTCAGGAAAATATTGTCGTTTTTTGGAAAAGATAAAATTTACTCGTATGACGAATATATTCATCATAAATACAGGGTATTATAGTAAGAATTCGGCAATGGACACGTTATAAAGAGTGACGGTTAATTGGGATAGATTTAGTGTAAGTATCGACGATATTTATGATAAATTTATTTTTTATTTATTACTAGTGCTCTAAGGAATATATTTGGTGACATAGGAGTAGTCCACTGCAACCATGATGCTACTTCGCATCATCTCGAGCGCCTAATATCAGCTCTGATACCACTTGTTAAGTCCCCGTAGCGGGCTGATAGAACACATCGCACCTTATGGTGCTAGACCGAACCATCGGCTGTGGGCTAATAGAACAAGTGCAAGAGACCGGCCAACAAATAAGTGAAGTTCCATTCTAAAATCAATTGGTGATAAGAGGACTAGTCCACTAGTTTATAAACTAGTCTCCTCACATTCTACCGATGTGAGACAACACCCCATCACACACATGGGAAGAGACCTCAACAATAATTATGTATAGTTTGCCGGTTTGCGCCAAAACAAAATCCGATGGTATCTCTTTTTTTTTTTTCAACGAATAATATCGCATTTAGTTGAATTACAATATAGGGGATGAGAGATTCGAACATGGACCTATCGTCAACAGTACCTAATCTTAACCATTAAGTTAAGATATCTTCGATCATTAACCACAACGTGGAATGGGTCGGACATGTTATTCTTTATACATAGGTAGATATCCTTATATTCATTCATACATATGAAAACATGGTACATAATTCATACTTAGAGAATAACACAAACATTCAAACTACACACCCCTTGCTTTAATCTCATGCATGAGAGGGGGAATTTATTCAATTATTGTAAAGTAAGTACTACTAGTAATAAACACTCATTCTTGATCTTGTTGTTGATCTAACTCAAACCGTACATCCACTCAGAACTGCAAATCAAACAATAAATCAATCAGTACCAAAACAACATCAAGTTATAATACCACGAGCGCTTAAATCAACTGGTAAGAGTAGATGTCTTTGGATTACAGAAGATTTACCCTTTGGCAAGGGGTGCAGCCATAGGAGCCACTATTACCAGAATAATAGCTACTCTCTCCACCCATTCCAAAGCCAGACGACGACCCAAAACCACCACCTCCAACGCTAGCAGATTGGTAACCCATACCCATACCCATTCCGCTGCCACCTCCCATGGCGGCCATCCCATAACTGCTACTACCCATACCCATACCACCCATACCACCTCCCATGGTACTGGTCGCCATCCCATAGCTGGCGCTGTTACTACCCATACCCATACCCATACCACCCATGCCAAGGCCAGCAGAGCCCATGCTGCTGGAGTAGCTAGAGTGCTCAGACATTTGGCCGCCACCACCTCCGAACCCACCTTGGTAGCCGCCGCCATTGTAGGAGCTCATCATCCCACCACCACCACCACCATAGTAGCTCGCTTCCTGCTCTGACTCAGACGCGTACGAGCTGCTCTGGTAATGAAACCCCATCTATATGTGTGTAATTTACTTACCTAGCTCAATGCCACAAGGATTAGGGCAAGGAATTGTTGAGTTTATATAGTAGAGGATAAAAGGAAGGGAATACCATCCACTATGTTGAAAAGTTGTCATGGTGGAGCTTAGGGTTCTTATTCTCCCATGCATATTGCCATGTTTTAGAATACTTTCAAGTTTTTTAAGCATTAATATTATATACTTTGGCATTTTATCATGAATCTTGTACTTAGAAAGTCAAATGTCTTCCCATTTGTAGTGAATTTATACCAAAACAACCTTTCTCATAATGGAGTTATAATGTTATATATGGACCCTACTCCCTAGGGTATGGTAAAAGTGACACTTTAAAAATTAAGGGTGAAGATGGATAATAATGAACAAGCTTCATGATATCTTCGGTTCAATCTAAGCATCAAATAACGAGTACACGTGAACACGTTCATTTTGTATGAGTTTACCACTTTCGACTGACGCAGGTTTATCGATGTTCAATACTCTCTTTTCTCCTCAGTTGGTCGTCCTGTAAATCTGAGGGGTGCGTTGTTAGAACCATATGACACAATATAAAGTGGATAACACAACTTGTTTCGACTAATTTCGACACGTCTCAAAAGACAATCTTAAGGACTTTAAAAGTCTCTATTGAAAATCAAATGACTCCGATAATACACCAAAACATTTTATTTAGTGAGCATTATGTAACGCGCGAATATGAATCCATTTTATTTCGGGACCCAAAAAGCCAAAAAAACGTGGATAATAATTAACCTTCAAAATCGGTGATTTTTTTTTTCTATTTTCGATAGCAGTGAAGCTTTTTCAAAACGCGCGAATATTTTTTTTGATGAAAACTTGTCCATAGGAGTAGAATGCCTAATAATGATTATTAAACCCCCCGACATGATATTAAATAGATTACGCAACTTGTTTCGACTGATACCGACACGCCTCAAAAGGTGATATTATGACATTTAAAAGTCTCTATTGAAAACAAAATGACTCTGATAATACACCAAAACATTTTATTTGGTGAGTAGATTGTTTAGCGCGAATATGGAGCCATTTTATTTCGAGACCCAAAATGTCAAAAAAACGTGGATAATAACCTTCAAAAGCAGCGATTTTTGGCTATTTTCGAGAGCGGTGAAACTTGTTCTAAAAGCGCGGATATTTTTGACGAAAACTTGTCGATCGGAGTAGAATACCTCCAAATGATTACAAAAACTCTCTGACACGATATTAAATAGATTATGCAACTTGTTTCGACAGATACCGACCCGTCTCAAAAGGCGATATTATGGCATTTAAAAGTCTCTCTTGAAAACCAAATGACTCCGATAATACACCAAAACATTTTATTTATTGAGTAGTTTGTTTAGCACGAATATGGAGCCATTTTATTTCGGTCCCAAAAAGGCAAAAAAACGTGGATAATAACCTTCAAAATCGGTGATTTTTGGCTATTTTCGAGAGCAGTGAAACTTGTTCTAAAAGCGCGGATATTTTTTGCCAAAAATTTGTCAATAGGACTATAATGCCTAGTAATGATTATTAAAATCCTTCGGCACGATATTAAATAGATTACGCAAATTGTTTCGACTGATACCGACATGTCTCAAAAGGCAATATTATGGCATTTAAAGGTCTCCATTCTAAACCAAATGACTCCGATAACACACCAAAACATTTTATTTAGTGAGTAGTTTGTTTAGCGCGAATATGGAGCCATTTTATTTCGGGATCCAAAAAGCCACCTTCAAATTCGGTGATTTTTGGCTATTTTTGAAAGCAGTAAAACTTGTTCAAAAAGCGCGAATATTTTTTGACGAAAACTTGTCGATAAAAGTAGAATGCCTAATAATGATTATTAAAACTCTCCGACACGATATAAAATGGATTACGCAACTCATTTCGACTGATATCGACACGCCTTAAAAGGCGATATTGTGACATTTAAAGGTCTCTATTAAAAACCAAATGGCTTCGATAATACACCAAAACATTTTATTTAGTGAGTAGATTGTTTAGCGCGATTATGGAGCCATTTTATTTCGGGACCAAAAATGCCAAAAAAAACGTGGATAATAACCTTCAAAATCGGTGATTTTTGGCTATTTTCGAGAGCGTTGAAACTTGTCAAAAATCTGCGAATATTTTTACCGAAAACTTGTCGATAAGAGTATAATGCCTAATAATGATTATTAAAACCCTCCGAACGATATTTAATAGACTATGCAACTTGTTGCGACTGATACCGACACGTCTCAAAAGGCGATATTATGACATTTAAAAGTCTCTATTGAAAACTAAATTACTCCGATAATACACCAAAACATTTTATTTGGTGAGTAGATTGTTTAGCACGAATATGGAGCCATTTTATTTCGGGACCCAAAATACCAAAAAAAACGTGGATAATAAATAACCTTCAAAATCGGTGATTTTTGGCTATTTTCGAGAGCGATGAAACTCGTTCTAAAAGCGCGAATATTTTTTGACGAAAACTTATCGATAAGACTATAATTCGTATTAATGATTACTAAAACCCTCCAACACGATATTAAATTAAATAGATTACGCAAATTGTTTCGACTAATACCGACACGTCGCCAATAGAATTTATTAAAAAAAGAAAATGAAACCCAAACCCTAAAAACTCCCACTTTCTCCTTCATCCCCGAAAAACCCAAACCCAGAATTCCCTCGACGCCCCCTGAAATTTCGATGTGTTTCTTTGAGAAAGTTCTGGACTTCGACCCAGCGTTCTTGTAAGATTGCTGATAGAAAGGTACAATCTTTCTTCCAAAGTTTTTATATTTTGATTTACTGATTTTTTTTTTTTTAATGCTTTTTTCGATTGAATTTTCATTTATGGTGTTAGAATTGGGATATATCTTGAATTTAGTTGGTTTATTTTGATGATCGTTGATGGGTTCTTCGAGGTTCATAGGTTTAGTGTATTTCAACTGCTCTCTGGTCGCCGGAGGTCTGTTACTTGCTCCGTATCTTTGTTCTTTTGCCTTTAATTGAAGCTTTGGTGTTACTAATTGTTTGTTTTAGGGTTGAGGCGAGATATCGTGTTACTAATTGAAGTTACCAGCATGATAATTCGGTAGCAGATATTGTGTGTTTTTGTTTCTAGATTTCGTAATATACTCCCTCCGTTCCAATGAATTGTTTGCCTATTCCATATTGGGGCGTCTCAATGAATTGTTTGCCTTTCTATTTTAGGAATGTTTTTAATATGTAATTTGACTTTTGGCTCCACATGTCACCTTTTAATTGGATCTGTTGCCCTTAGTGCCAAAAACAAAGGCAAACAATTCATTGGAACGGAGGGAGTAGGTTTTTTTTATGAGCCGTCATTGATCTGTATGAACTGTACAACTTAAGCACTTCAAAAAAAATTCACTTTACCAACGTAAAGTAATTTGCGAGTTCGTCCTATGACATGATAAAGTACCATGATCGCTTTTGATGAATAGAACACTAGAACTCATATACTTAACCCAAATCATCATTTTCATCTGGGTCACCTCCATATCATTTACTATTATCTTTCCCATCTTTTACTTTGGCGATGTAATAAGGGGTCGTTTGGTTCAAACAATAGGAACGGATTGGAATGGATTCTAAAACTAGGGAGGTATGGAGTTAGAACCCAAAACTTATTAATACTTGTTTGGTTTGATGCTGGAATGGATTGTAAAATATGTTTCATGATAGATGAGAGGGGTTGGAATTGGAATCATGGGTAGAAGCTTAGGATTTGGATTCCAAGGGGTTGGAGGGGAGTTAGAACCCCCTTAGGTTTCTAATTCCAATCCAAAAGTCATCAACCAAACACTAGGATAGGTGATTCCATCCCAATCCATTGCAAAATCCCCTAACCAAACACCCCCTAAAATGATCATGTTTAGACTCCAATGTTGTTAAAGTTACTCGTATGTCCCTAGCTCTCACAAACACATGGGATAGATGATTCACACCGACTTGCAAAGAGGGTTGCAAAAGTTGATTCCTAACTCCAACAAGGTAGTTACGGACGTTGTTGCATAAAGGGTTATATCTTTGGAGTCAAATAGTTTTGGTTTGTGATGTAATTGTAATTTTTTTAATGCTTCAGACAGATAAGGCATCAATGTTGGACGAAGCAATTGAATATTTTAAACAGCTTCAGCTTCAAGTTCAGGTGTGTTTACTGTGTTACCTTAGCAGTCTAAAGTTCATTACATTCTTAGTTCTATACTTCATCACTCTTCCCTTTAGTATGCTTTTAAATCAAGGCACATCTCAAGCATAGGTTTAGTTTCCGTAAAGCTGTAGGATTGTAAGACTATAACCAGTACCAAATTGTTCTGACAATCATGGTGGAGGAATTGATGGTCTTCTAGAGCATCCACCTTTAGACTTTAGTCACCTTATGAGTCCGTGACTCCTCTCTATATCCAATTTGGGTTCATGCTATCAATCTTGTACAAGATTCCGTTCGCATATATACGAACTTGGAAGCAAACTTAATCTCTATCAATCTTGTATCAAGTTCGTATATAAACCTAACCTTATATTGCTCTCTCTCTTTTATCACTGATTTCTTCTTTTTCCTATATGGCTGGCTATATGCCTATATGTGTGTGTGCGTCTCTATGTCTATATATATACTCTCCCTCCTCCACCCTTCTACTCTGGTCTGAATCCCACCTATACGGCAACCTCTTCTCCAATTGGACTATTTTCTGACTTGGAAATATTTGTGGTCAGTTCTCTACACTCGGGTTTGTTACTTTGTTATATTGTAGGAATGAACCAACTTTGAATTGTGTATGGTAATGGGATAATGGGTGCTAAATTTTTTATTCATCATGAGTTAATTTCAAATATTGGGCTGAAAATAATACCGTGTTGTTGGATATCAGAATAACACATTAATATCGACCATCCCAGCATTTTAGTTTTCATGCTCTTAAGTATATCCATGAAACTCGTACATAGCCCGAGCCGCAACCACCAAGGATGGGAAAAAAGTCTCACTTATAAGTTCGATGAAGTATCCTCCCAAACCAATTGCAATTAGTAGTAGGGTAGTTTCTCAATTTATAATGGATTATTATCTACTGTAGTAATTTAACACGTTGATGATAAATTAACATACTTATAAAATTAAGTACGTAATAACCGTTCATAACTCATGACATGGAATTAGTGATGATGACGAGCTAATTGTCTAAATCACGATTAAAATTGCAACTTAATAACATAATGTCTACGTATCTTCTATGATTAACTTAAACTTTAAGTCTTCGAAATTAAAATTAGAACTGGATAGTAGTATTAATGAAAGTTAATTAAAGCCAAAGTGTACTGGCATCCTTAAGAATAGGAATAAGTGAGCCATTAATATGAGAAGTAATAAGTGACTCAATCCCGGCCAATAAAGTCCCTCCGACAAAGATGGCCAACAACGATAGGGAGTTGTGCATTATAAATCGTATCGTAGAGTCCCCTCCGACATTAGGGCTTTAAAGAGGTTCAAGATGAGTGACGGGAAGATGAAGATTAAAAGAAATGAGCCATTATGGAAATCTATGAAGGTAATTAACTAAAAGATTACATTTTTTTGGGGATTTTGTTTAAGCTTTGCATCTTAATGATATGCAAACTTTTGAAAATATGAGTGTTTTTTCTATGACGTGGTAATGTGGTAGTGCCCTCAACAAAGTGGAGGCGTGGAGCATGGTTGGTTTGTGATGCGGTTCATGTACGGATATAATTAATCATTGCTCAACTGCAAGTGACTTTAAAAAGGTAATTAAGCAATTAGTTGTCAAGTACGGACTATATACTTTTGTACATTATCGCGGATCAACTGTAGTCATTTGGTAGTTGATTTTGGTGATGTTATTGTGGGTTTTGGTGATGTTTAGATTGATGTTGTTTTGATGATGTTCGAATTCATTATTGGGGTTATTGTTATCTTAGGGAATATTTTGTTGGATGTCCCAAAATGCCCCTCTTGAATTTTGAAGATTGCGTTTTTGGGTGACGGATATAATTTGTCAATTGCTCATGGTCAAATTCTGAGCATGGTTGGTTTGTTTTATTTTCTTTTGCTTTGTCTTGATAATTTGACTTAATTATTATATTTATGTGTATTTTTAAGGTTTGGCTCTCACATAATGAGTAACCCTACGACTGATGAAGATGACATGAATGAATTACGGGACAAGTGGGCTACATACTTCACTAGTCGTTGTACGTGAACAAGCCTAATTGATTCGAACATTCTTGGACTTTATTTTGTTTAAGGTTGGAAATGTATCAATGCCACTTTTTAGATTTTCTTAAATGTTATTTTATTTTGTAAGATACCTTCTACTGGATTAATATACCTTCAAATGTAATATACCTTCAAATGGATTCATGAGACTTTTTGCTCTTGTACAAACGTCATGTACGTAGATTTGAATGGATGATGTAAGAATCATATTTGGTTTTATTGAATTCAAGGTCGTCGAAAATGTTAAAAGATGTTAATTTGTAATTTCAATAAGCATAATTTGCGACATTTATTTGGAAGAGATGCAAATGTACGAAAAGTTATCTCAAAAATAAGATTATTTGCAGCGTTTAATTATCTCAAATAAGCTGCCTATTTGCGGCGTTATGAAGGGGAGGAGCCTCAGATAACTGTCCTATTTGAGGCGTTTTCTGGGTGGAACGCCGCAAATAGAGGAGCTTATTTGCGGCGTTTATCAGGAAAAACGCCGCAAATAGTCATTTATTGGAAGCGTCAAACAAACAAACGCCGCACCATAATTTCCTATGTGCGGCCCCTCATGTGAGGCATCAAAATAAACGCCTCAAATATGAGGTTTTTTGGAGCCGCAAATCCATTGTGAATAATCTACTGAAAACTAAATTACTCCGACAATACACCAAAACATTTTATTTGGTGAGTAGATTGTTTAGCGTGAATATGAAGCCATTTTATTTTGGGACACAAAAAGCCAAAAAAACGTGGATAATAACCTTCAAAATCGGTGATTTTGGCTATTTTCGAGAGCGGTGAAACTTGTTCTAAATACGCGAATATTTTTTACCGAAAACTTGTCAATAGATGTAAAATGCCTAATAATGATTATTAAAAGTCTCCGACATGATATAAAATGGATTATGCAACTTGTTTCGACTAATTCCGACACGTCTCAAAAGGCGGTATTATGACATTTAAAGGTCTCTATTGAAAATCAAATGTCTCCGATAATACACCAAAATATTTTATTTAGTGAGTAGCTTGTTTAGCGCGAATATCGAGCCATTTTATTTCGGGACCCAAAAAGCCAAAAAAACGTGGATAATAACCTTCAAAATCGGTGATTTTTGGATATTTTCGAATGCGATGAAACTTGTTATAAAATCGCGAATATTTTTTGACGAAAACTTGTCGATAGGAGTAGAATGTCTAATAATGATTATTAAATCCCTCCGACACGATATAAAATGAGTTACGCAACTCATTTCGACTGATAACGACACGTCTTAAAACCCGACATTTTGACATTTAAATCTCTATTGGAAATCAAATGACTCCGATTATACACCAAAACAATTTAATTAGTGAGTAGTTTATTTAGCGTGAATATTGAGCATTTTATTTCGCGACCCAAAAAGTCATAAAAACGTGGATAATAATATTTAAATTTGTCCGTTTCCGGTGGTTTTTTTGAAAAATGTGGGAGTCGATCTACTCAATCAAAATAGGTACGTTTAATACTACCTCCAATTTTAAATGAATGATCTGTTTGTGTAATACTCTTTCCATCGCGGTCATTTGATTAATTTTTTTTTTCACCAATAATATAAAAAAACAACAAATGACAAAGACGGGAAAATATATGTTAAGAACATTATATTGAAACAGAATAATTATTTAAAATTTAGAGGAAGTATAAATTAAAATAATTATTTTAAAATCTGTATATTAATAAAAATAATCCAAATCGATCATAAAAGAGTTACGATAGTTACAAAAATAATTACAAATTGAAACCGTTATGAAAAACAATTGATAAAATGGTTCGGTTTGACTTTATTGAGAGACGGTCTCTTCTCGGGTCAACCATCGATTCGCAACTCTCCGACGTCAATCTCCATCTTCGATTGTTTTTTCAGCCCAGTTCTTGTCCCGGTATTTCTCGATTGATTTCGATTGAATCGAATGTTCTTTGTTTTTGATGCTTGATTCGTCGATTGGTTTGTTGGTTTAGGTCGATGTTGTTGATTATTTTGATTTTAATTGATTGATTGATTGATTATCTCTAGGGTTTGAAACCCTAGGGTTTTGATTCGTCGTTTGTTTTGATTAAGGGTTTCGGATTAGGTTTCTGGGTTTAATTCGATTAGGGTTTCTTGCTTTAATCCAATTTTCGCACAATTCATGTGAATCAAACTTGTTCAATCATTTATTTAACTTCGTTTTTCTGGGTTTTGTGTTTCGTTCGATTAATGTATCAATTAGGGTTTCGGTTAGGTTTCTGGTATAATTCGATTATGGTTTCTCGATTTAATCCAATTTTCGCACAATTCATGTGAATCAAACCTGTTCAATCAAATGCATATTTCAATCTTTCTTCAGATTTCGCTCAAATTGGGATCTAAACATCAATTGGATTATTCAATAAAATTGAGGAACTGACTAACTGATGCTTTATTTTTTAGGATTATGGCGAGGGATTTGTAAATTAATACAGTACATTGTTGGTTAGATTGGGGGAATAATATGTCGCAGTAACCCCACTCAATTGTGTTTTTAATTTCTCGATCTCGATTGAATCAAGTGTTCTGTATTTAGGGTCAATTCTGTTGATCATGTTGATTTTAATTGATTGATTATCTCTAGGGTTTGAAACCCTAGGGTTTTGATTTGTCGTTTGTTTGATTTCGAACAAATATCTGTTTTCGGATTTGGATTCCATGGGTCTGCAAGGATTATCGGTGTCAACTAAAAGTGTAAAATTGTTTAGATATAGTCGGAATCTCGTTCATAAGTTACCCTCGAATTTTCTCCTATCTGTAATTTTGTAACCCTGTTCATAAATTACGTGTTGAACTTCTGGAGTACTAATGGTGTCGATTCTGTTGAATGCAGAATGAAGGAGATGTACCGTCCTTACAACCAGCGGACTAGACTGAAGACTTACTTCCTTTGGATTCCGATGACGTCCATGAAATAATCATGAAGGTAACTGTTAAAACTCTGCTGTTTGTGTGAATGCATCAGTCAATTCTGTACATGATGTTGGTGTCTGATGCTGTAATGGTTAGATTTACAGTATTGTGAATTGTGATGCTGTAAATTTAATCGTTCTTCGGGTGGGCAGAAGAACAGAGGTCCTGTTCCGACTTTTTAAAATTAGGATACTCGTCCCAGTGGATCAACGACTGAATTTGTGACTGGTAATTTGGTAGTCGGGTTCATCACTTACAAGTTACAGTAGCAGATATCGATACAATCCATGTTCTCAACTCTGAATTAGTGCAAATCTGTTACAGTATGTACATTAATCAGCTGTGTGCTGTCTTCAAGGACAATAGTTAAAGCTGTGAATGTTCAGATATTGACCCAATGTAATCTTTGTTCCCCACAAACTCTACAAACCCATTTACATTTACATCGCGCAAGTTAGAGGTCGAGAAACAAGATCAACCGACTTCTTGATCCTTGCCCATAAAACTATCATATGATACATACTCCCTATTAACACCAGTAGTATCAGTAGCAGACTGTAATATAGCATTAACATCAGTCAACTATAGTGTATTATTCCCAGTATTTGTATCAAATTCGCCTATGTTATATTATATGACGAGCAGTATCATATAATATAACATAGGCGAATTTGGAGACATTTAATTTCGGGACCAAATTTTGTCCGAAAAACGTGGATAATAACCTTCAAATTCGTCCGTTTCAGATGATTTTTCGAAAAATGTGAGATATTTTCGTGGGCATATAAATACGACCCTTATAACATAAAATGACCGGCTGTTGTTAAAAAAACACTTGAATAGTGCGATTCTAGTATAAAAATACAAGATTTCGCCCAAATTCGACGTTATTCGAAACATATTACAACATGTTTTAAATGTCTATATTTCAAACCTTATGTACCGTCTGCTACACCGAAATATTTCTACAATGTTCGTAGTAGTTACTATGCGAATTTGGGGACATTTTATTTCGGGATCAAATTTTGCCCGAAAAACGTGGATAATAACCTTCAAATTCGTCCGTTTTAGATGATTTTTCGAAAAATGTGAGATATTTTGCTGGGCATATAAATACGACCCTTATAACATAAAATGACCGACTGTTGTTAAAAAAACACTTGTATAGTGTCGATTCTAGTATAAAAATACAAGATTTCGACCAAATTCGACGTTATTTGAAACATATTGGAACATGTTATAAATGTGTTTATTTCAAACCTTACGTACCGTCTGCTACACCGAAATATTTCTACAATGTTCGGAGTAGTTACTATGCGAATTTGGAGACATTTTATTTCGGGATCAAATTTTGCCCAAAAAACGTGGATAAAAACCTTCAAATTCGTCCATTTCAGATGATTTTTTGAAAAATGTGAGATATTTTCGTGGGCATATAAATATGACCCTTATAACATAAAATGACCGGCTGTTGTTAAAAAAACACTTAAATAGTGTCGATTCTAGTATAAAAATACAAGATTTCGCCCAAATTCGACATTATTCGAAACATATTACAACATGTTTTAAATGTGTTTATTTCAAACCTTACGTACCGTCTGCTACACTGAAATATTTTTACAATGTTCGGAGTAGTTACACTGCAAATTTAGAGACCTTTAATTTCGGGACCAATTCAGCCCGAAAAACGTGGATAATAACCTTCAAATTCGTCCGTTTCAGGTGATTTTTCGAAAAATGTGAGATATTTTGCAGGGCAAAAAAATAGGACCTTTATAACATAAAATGATCGACGGTTATTAAAAAAACACTTAAATAGTGTCGATTCTAGTATAAAAATACAAGATTTCGTCCAAATTCGACGTTATTCGAAACATATCACTACATGTTTTAAATGTGTTTATTTCAATTTTTGTACCGTCTGCTACACCGAAATATTTTTACAATGTTTGGAGTAGTTACTATGGGATTTGGAGACATTAAATTTTGGGACCAAATTTTGCCCGAAAAACGTGGATAATAACCTTCAAATTATTCCGTTTCACATAATTTTTTGAAAAATGTGAGATATTTTCGTGGGCATATAAATAGGACCCTTAATATATAAAATGACCGACGGTTGTTAAAAAAACATTTAAATGGTGTCGATTCTAGTATAAAAATACAAGATTTCGCCCAAATTCAACGTTATTCGAAACATATTAGAACATGTTTTAAATGTATTTATTTAAAACCGTCCGTACTTTCTGTTACACCGAAATATATTTCTACAATGTTTGGAGTAGTTACTATGCGAATTTGGAGACATTTAATTTTGGGACCAAATTTTGCCCGAAAAACGTGGATAATAACCTTCAAATTCGTCTGTTTCAGATGATTTTTCGAAAAATATGAGATATTTTGCTGGGCATATAAATACGACCCTTATAACATAAAATGACCGACTGTTGTTAAAAAAACACTTGAATAGTGCGATTCTAGTATAAAAATACAAGATTTCGACCAAATTCGACGTTATTTGAAACATATTGGAACATGTTATAAATGTGTTTATTTCAAACCTTACGTACCGTCTGCTACACCGAAATATTTCTACAATGTTCGGAGTAGTTACTATGCGAATTTGGAGACATATAATTTCGGGATCAAATTTTGCCCGAAAAACGTGGATAATAACCTTCAAATTTGTCCGTTTCAGATGATTTTTTGAAAAATGTGATTTATTTTTGTGGGCATATAAATAGGACTCTTATAACATAAAATGACCGATGGTTGTTAAAAAAACACTTGTATAGTGTCGATTCTAGTATAAAAATACAAGATTTCGACCAAATTCGACGTTATTCGAAACATATTAGAACATGTTTTAAATGTGTTTATTTCAAACCATCTTGCTACACCGAAATATTTCTACAATGCTTGGAGTAGTTACTATGCGAATTTGGAGACATTTAATTTCGGGATCAAATTTTGCCCGAAAAACGTGGATAATAACCTTCAAATTCGTCCGTTTCAGATGATTTTTCGAAAAATGTGAAATATTTTGCTGGGCATATAAATAATACCCTTATTATGTAAAATGACCGACGGTTGTTAAAAAAACACTTAAATAATGTCGATTCTAGTATAAAAGTACAAGATTTCGCCCAAATTCGACGTTATTCGAAACATATTACAACATGTTTTAAATGTGTTTATTTCAAACCTTACGTACCGTCTGCTAGTTACTATGCGAATTTGGAGACATTTAATTTCGGGACCAAAATTGCCGAAAAACGTGGATAATAACCTTAAAATTCGTCCGTTTCAGATGATTTTTTGAAAAATGTGATTTATTTTTGTGGGCATATAAATAGAACTCTTATAACATAAAATGACCGACGGTTGTTAAAAAAACACTTAAATAGTGTTGATTCTAATATAAAAATACATGATTTCGACCAAATTTGAAGTTATTCGAAACATATTAGAACATGTTTTAAATGTGTTTATTTCAAACCTTACGTACCGTCTGCTAGTTACTATGCGAATTTGGAGACATTTAATTTCGGGACCAAATTTGTCGAAAAACGTGGATAATAACCTTCAAATCCGTCCGTTTCAGATGATTTTTTGAAAAATGTGAGATATTTTTGTGGGCATGTAAATAGGACCCTTATAACATAAAATGACCGATGGTTATCAAAAAAACACTTAAATAGTGTCGATTCTAGTATAAAAATACAAGATTTTGCCCAAATTCGACATTATTCGAAACATATTAAAAAATGTTTTTAATATATTTATTTCAAACCGTACATACCTTCTGCTACACCGAAATATTTCTACAATGTTTGGAGTAGTTACCAAGCGAATTTGGAGACATTTAATTTCGGAACCAAATTTGCCAAAAAATGTGGATAATAACCTTCAAATTCGTTCATTTCAGGTGATTTTTCGAAAAATGTGATTTATTTTTGTAGGCATATAAATAGAACTCTTATAACATAAAATGACCGACGGTTGTAAAAAAACACTTAAATAGTGTCGATTCTAGTATAAATATACAAGTTTTCGACCAAATTCGACGTTATTCGAAACATATTAAAAACATGTTTTAAGTAAGTTTATTTCAAATGTACGTACCTTCTGCTACACCGAAATATTACTACAATGTTTGGAGTAGTTACTATGCGAATTTGGAGATATTTAATTTCGGGACCAAATTTGCCGAAAAACGTGGATAATAACCTTCAAATCCGTCCGTTTCAGATGATTTTTTGAAATATGTGAGATATTTTTTGTGGGCATGTAAATAGAACTCTTATAACATAAAATGACCAACGGTTGTTAAAAAAACACTTAAATAGTGTCGATTCTAGTATAAAAATACAAGTTTTCGACCAAATTCGACGTTATTCGAAACATATTAGAACATGTTTTAAATGTGTTTATTTAAAACCTTACGGACCGTCTGCTACACTGAAATATTTCTACAATGTTTGGAGTAGTTACTATGCGAATTTGGAGACATTTAATTTTGGGACCAAATTTGCCGAAAAACGTGGATAATAACCTTCAAATTTGTCCGTTTCTGATGATTTTTTTGAAAAATGTGAGATACTTTGTTGGCGATTTAAGTAGAACCCGTATAGCATAAAATGACTTGCAGTTGTTAAAAAAACACTAAAATAGTTCGAATTTGAGTATATGTATCTCGAAAATTTTGCTCTAATTCGACGTTATTTGAAAGATAGTTGAATGTCTTTGAAATGTGTTTATTTGAAACCATACGTACCTTATGTTACACCGAGACATTTCTACAATGCATGGAGTAGTTACATTGCGAATTTGAAGACATTTAATTTTGGGACCTAATCAGACCGAAAAACGTGGATAATAATCTTCAAATTTGTCCGTTTCTGATGATTTTTTTGAAAAATGTGAGATACTTTGTTGGCGATTTAAGTAGAACCCGTATAGCATAAAATGACTTGCGGTTGTTAAAAAAACACTAAAATAGTTCGAATTCGAGCATATATATATCGAAGATTCTGCTTGAATTCGAAGTTATTTGAATGTCTTTGAAATGTGTTTATTTGAAATCATATGTACCTTATGTTACACATTTCTACAATGTATAAAGTATTTATTTTGCGAATTTAGAGACATTTAATTGCCTGACCAAATCAGTCCGAAAAACGTGGATAATAATCTTTAAATTTACCTGTTTTTGGCGGTTTTTTGGAAAATGTGGGAGTCAATCTACTCAATAAAAATAGGTACGTTTAATACTACCTCCAATTTAAAATGAATGATCGATCTGTTTGTGCAATACTCTTTCCGTCACGGTCATTTGATTAAATTATTTTTCACAAATAATATAAAAAAACAGCAAAGAGACGGGGAGTATATGTTAAGAACATTGTATTGAAACAGAACAATTATTTAAAATCTCGAGGGAGCATATAAATTAAAATAATACTCCATATATTAATTAATAAAAATGATCCAAATCGACCATAAAAGAGTTATGATAGTTATAAAAATGGGATATTTAACGTAAGTAATCCAAACAATTGGTGGATAGCTTATAGTAATCCGAACTATTCCCTCCGTCTCAAAATGATTGTCTCATCTACTTTTGCACAATAATTAAGAAAATTATGTAATGATGGAGTATATAGGCAATTATGACTACTTTATGGGGTGATGTGTAAGGTGATGTAGGTTAATGGAACGACAAAATGGTAAATACTGTCTTAGTAGGGACAAAGTTGTAAAAAAGGATAGACTAAAAAGGAAAGTTGAGAAATGGGACCATAACCTATCCAAAAAGAAATACGGGACAATCTCTGCACCCGACTCTGTCATCATCATCAACCTACATCATCTCCTTCATCCTGGTCAGCCAACCGACCATTTCCCTACCTTGATTTCGACCACCAGCCCACCAGGCAGCCCGTGCGCCATCCAAACTTGATGAAATGGATGGAAAAAAAAGGATTAAGGAGTTAATTGAATAAGGAAAAATGATGAGGAAGAAAGCGGAGTTGGATTAATTCAATGATGGATTGATAGAGGAGATGAAGAAATTATGAAGAAGCTACACTCAGCTTCATGAACACCGAGTCCGATCACTCGTTCACCCATCATGACGACCACAATCGCCCCAATTAATTTGTTTGACGGTGGTGCACGGCGGAGGAAATAAATACGACAACTGTGGCTGATTGATGGTGGTTCAGTTATGAGGGGGAGAGATAGGTGATCGAAATTGGGTCGGTGAATTGGGTGATCGGAAATGGGTCGAAACGGTGGTTTAGTGGTGAAGGGCGAGAAGCCGAGAACGGTGGTTCAATCATTTACTCCCTCCGATTCTTTAGATTCGCAACGTTTACTATTTGCACAAATAATAAGGTTGTGAGTGAAGATGGTGGGTCTCACCAATAAAGTAAAAAGTTTACACAAACAAAAACCTACCTATTATAGAAATGTTGCAAACCTAATGAATTTGCCAAATATGGAATATGTTGCGAATCTAAAGAATCGGAGGGAGTATTTAACTTCATTTTTCTGGGTTTTGTGTTTCGTTCGATTAATGTACTGTATCAATTAGGGTTTCAGTTAGGTTTCTGGTATAATTCGATTATGGTTTCTCGATTTAATCCAATTTTCGCACAATTCATGTGGATCAAATATCAATTTAATCTTTCTGAAGATTTCGCTCAAATTGGGATCTACATCAATTGGATTATTCAATAAAATTGAGGAACTGACTAACTGATGCTTGATTTTTTAGGATTATGGCGAGGGATTTGTAAATTAATACAGTACATTGTTGGTTAGATTAGGGGAATAATATGTCGCAATAACCTCACTCAATTGTGTTTTTAATTTCTCAATCTCGATTGAATCAAGTGTTAGGGTCAATTCTGTTGATCATGTTGATTTTAATTGATTGATTGATCATCTCTAGGGTTTCAAACCCCAGGGCTTTGATTCATCGTTTGTTTGATTTCGAACAAATATCTGTTTCCGGATTTGGATTCCATGGGTCTGCAAGGATTATCGGTGTCAACTAAAAGTGTAAAATTGTTTAGATATAGTCGGAATCTCGTTCATAAGTTACCCTCGAATTTTCTCCTATCTGTAAATTTGTAACCCGGTTCATAAATTACTTATCGAACTTCTGGAGTACTAATGGTGTCGATTTCTGTTGAATGCAGAATGAAGGAGATGTACCATCCTAACAAACACTGGACTAGACTCAACACTTCTTTGGTTAAATTTCGAAATTAAATGTCTTGAAATTCGCACCATAATTACTCCATAATATATACATCATTCGCGTGTTAATAAAATGTGAAAATGTTTAAAATAAAGACATTTAGAAGCCTTATAAGTCATTTTCGAGTCGTGAAATAATTTCACGAAACCAACTATATACTGGATTTTATGTCGTATTCGATCGTTTGATAACTGTTAACAGTCATTTCAATGCATATCGGTGGTTTCTAAATGGTTAAAACAAGCAGGATATAAAACTCATAAAAATCGTCGAAAATTGTCGATTTTGAAGGTTATTATTCACGATTTTTGGTCCGATTTGGTCCCGAAATTAAATGTCTTGAAATTCGCACCATAATTACTCCATAATATATACATCATTCGCGAGTTAATAAAATGGGAAAATGGTTTAAAATAATGACATGTAGAGGTCTTATAAGTTCCTTTCGAGCCGTGAAGAAAATTTGACGAAACAAGCTATATACTCGATCTTAGGTCGTCTTCGATCCTTTCATAGCTGTTAATAGTCATTTCAATGCATATCGGTTGTTTCTAAATGGGTAAAACAAGCGAGAAATAAAACTGATAAAAATTGTCGAAAATTGTCGATTTTGAAGGTTATTATCCACGTTTTTTTGGTCCGATTAAGTCCCGAAATTAAATGTCTTGAAATTCGCGCTATAATTATTCCATAGTATATACATTATTCGTGTGTTAATAAAATGGAAAAAGGTTTAAAATAATGACATTTAAAGGCCTTATAAGTCCTTTTCGAGTCGTGAAGTAATTTGACGAAACAAGCTATATACTCGATTTTAAGTCGTCTTCGATCCTTTGCTAACTGTTAATAGTCATTTCAACGCATATCAGTTGTTTTCAAATGGTTAAAAAAAGCAGGAAGTAAAACTGATAAAAATTGTCGAAAATTGTCGATTTTAAAGGTTATTATCCACGTTTTTTTGTCCGATTTGGTTCCGAAATTAAATGTCTTGAAATTCGCACCATAATTACTCCATAATATATACATCATTCATGTGTCAATAAAATGAAAAAAGTGGTTTAAAATAACGACATTTAGAGACCTTATAAGTACTTTTCGAGTCGTGTAGAAATTTGATGAAACAAGCTATATATTTGATTTTAAGTCGTCTTCGATACTTTGCTAACGGTTAATAGTCATTTCAACGCATATAAGTTGTTTCTAAATGGTTAAAACAAACAACATTTTAAACTCATAAAAATCGTCAAAAATTGTCGCTTTTGAAGATTATTATCCACGTTTTTTTTTGTCCGATTAGATCCCGAATTTAAATGACATAAATTAATCCAAGTTCTGACAAAAGTGAAGCATAAATAATAGGATGAAATGTTTACTCCATAAGATTAATAATAGCAACTGAAATAATCGTGAATTTAACTGTTAAACTCTGCTGTTTGTGTGATGCATCAATCAATCTTGTATTCTTGTACATGATGTTATGTTGGTGTTTGATGCTGTAATTGTAAGATTTACAGTATCGTGATGCTGTAAATTTAATCGTTCTTCGGGTGGGCAGAACAACAGAGGTCCTGTTCCTGGCGATCAACGACTGAATTTGTGACTGGTCATTTTGCCAGTCGGGTTCATCACTTCTCATGCTTCCAACCAAACATGGTTTCGGAAGAGAGATAACACAACAAGATGACCGGTTGGGGGTAAGTCGGGTCGGGTCATATGTGGTTCGGGTCAGCATCCATCTAGTTTGGGTTGAGTCGGATTCGTGTCGGGTCTATATTTGGTTGTAATATTATTTTTCCGAGAGAGAATCTCACTTATTTCTACAATGTTTGGGGTAGTTAGTATGCGAATTTGGAGACATATAATTTCGGGACCAAATTTGCTCGAAAAACGTGGATAATAATATCCTTCAAAATCGTCCGTTTAAGATAATTTTTCGAAAAATGTAAGATTTTATGGTTGAGCATATAAATAGGATTCTTATAACATAAAATGACCGACGGTTCTTAAAAAAACACTTAAATAGTGTCGATTCTTGTGTAAAAATACCAGATTTCGCCCAAATTCGACGGTTATTCAAAACACATCAAAACATGTTTTAAATATGTTTATTTCAAACTGTACGTACCTTCTGCTACACCGAAATATTTCTCCAATGTTTGGAGTAGTTACCTTCAAATTCGTCCGTTTCAGATGATTTTTCGAAAAATGTGGTTTATTTTTGTCGGCATATAAATAGGACTCTTATAGCATAAAATGACCGACGGTTGTTAAAAAATCACTTAAATAGTGTCGATTCTAGTATAAAAATAAAAGATTTCGACCAAATTCGACGTTATTCGAAACATATT
The DNA here is from genome assembly GCA_958450325.1 of Agrostemma githago. NCBI lineage: Eukaryota > Viridiplantae > Streptophyta > Magnoliopsida > Caryophyllales > Caryophyllaceae > Agrostemma > Agrostemma githago. The sequence continues at coordinate 87,140,801 of OY288239.1, read as the reverse complement.
AGAACATGTTTTAAATGTGTTTATTTCAAACCTTACGTACCATCTGCTACACCAAAATATTTCTACAATATTTGGAGTAGTTATATGCGAATTTGTAGACATTTAATTTCGGGTCAAAATTTGCCGAAAAACGTGGATAATAACCTTCATATTCGCCCGTTTCAGCTGATTTTTGTAAAAGTGTGAGATATTTTGCTGGGCATATAAATACGACCCTTATAACATAAAATGCTGATGGTTGTTAAAAAAATACTTAAATAGTGTCGATTCTAGTATAAAAATACAATATTTTGCCCAAATTCTACGTTATTCGAAACATATTAGAACATGCTTTAACTGTGTTTATTTCAAATCTTACGTACCGTCTGCTACACCGGAATATTTCTACAATGTTTGAAGTAGTTACTATGCGAATTTGGAGACATTTAATTTTGGGACCAAATTTGCCGAAAAACGTGGATAATAACCTTCAAATTCGTCCGTTTCAGATGATTTTTCGAAAAATGTGGTTTATTTTTGTCGGTGTATAAATAGGACCCTTATAACATAAAATGACCGACGGTTGTTAAAAAAACACTGAAATAGTTTAGATTCTAGTATAAAAGTACAAGATTTCGCCCAAATTCGACGTTAGTCGAAGCATATTAGAACATGTTTTAAATGTATTTATTTCAAACCTTACGTACCGTCTGCTACACCGAAATATTTCTACAATGTTAGGAGTAGTTACTATGCGAATTTGGAGACATTTAATTTTGGGATCAAATTTTGCCCGAAAAACGTGGATAATAACCTTCAAATTCGTCCGTTTCAGATGATTTTTCGAAAAATGTGAGATATTTTGCTGGGCATATAAATACGACCCTTATAACATAAAATGACCGACTGTTGTTAAAAAAACACTTGAATAGCGCGATTCTAGTATAAAAATACAAGATTTTGACCAAATTCGACGTTATTTGAAACATATTGGAACATGTTTTAAATGTGTTTATTTCAAATCTTACGTACCGTCTGCTACACCGCAATATTTTTACAATGTTCGGAATAGTTACTATGTGAATTTGGAGACATTTAATTTCGGGATCAAATTTTGCCCGAAAAACGTGGATAATAACCTTCAAATTCGTCCGTTTCAGAAGATTTTTTGAAAAATGTGAGATATTTTCGTGGGCATATAAATACGACCCTTATAACATAAAATGACCGACTGCTGTTAAAAAAACACTTAAATAGTGTCGATTCTAGTATAAAAATACAAGATTTCGCCCAAATTCGAAATTATTCGAAACATATTACAACATGTTTTAAATGCGTTTATTTCAAACCTTACGTACCGTCTGCTACACCGAAATATTTTTACAATGTTCGGAGTAGTTACACTGCAAATTTAGAGAACTTTATTTTCGGGACCAATTCAGCCCGAAAAACGTGGATAATAAATAACCTTCAAATTCGTCCGTTTCAGGTGATTTTTCGAAAAATGTGAGATATTTTGCAGGGCAAAAAAATAGGATTCTTATAACATAAAATGACCGACGATTATTAAAAAAAACACTTAAATAGTGTCGATTCTAGTATAAAAATACAAGATTTCGCCCAAATTCGACGTTATTCGAAACATATCACTACATGTTTTAAATGTGTTTATTTAAATTTTATGTACCGTCGTTTGCTACACCAAAATATTTCTACAATGTTTGGAGTAGTTACTATGAGAATTTGGAGACATTAAAATTTGGGACCTAATTTTGTCCGAAAAACGTGGATAATAACCTTCAAATTCTTCCGTTTCACATCATTTTTCGAAAAATATGAGATATTTTCGTGGGCATATAAATAGGACCCTTAATATATAAAATGACCGACGGTTGTTAAAAAAACATTTAAATAGTGTCGATTCTAGTATAAAAATACAAGATTTCGACCAAATTTAACGTTATTCGAACCATATTAGAACATGTTTTAAATGTATTTATTTAAAACCGTACGTACTTTCTGCTACACCGAAATATATTTCTACTATGTTTGGAGTAGTTACTATGCGAATTTGGAGACATTTAATTTTGGGACCAAATTTTGCCCGAAAAACGTGGATAATAACCTTTAAATTCGTCCGTTTCAGATGTTTTTTTGAAAAATGTGATTTATTTTTGTGGGAATATAAATAGGACTCTTATAACATAAAATGACCGACGGTTGTTAAAAAAACACTTAAATAGTGTCGATTCTAGTATAAAAATACAAGATTTCGACCAAATTCGACGTTATTCGAAACATATTAGAACATGTTTTAAATGTGTTTATTTCAAATCATCTGCTACACCGAAATATTTCTACAATGTTTGGAGTAGTTACTATGCGAATTTGGAGTAATTTAATTTCGGGACCAAATTTTGCCCGAAAAACGTAAATAATAACCTTCAAATTCGTCCATTTCAATTGATTTTTCGAAAAATGGATATTTTTGTGGACATATAAATAGAACCCTTATTATATAAAATGACCGACGGTTTTTAAAAAAACACTTAAATAGAGTCGTTTCTAGTATAAAAATACTCCGTACAAGATTTCGCCCAAATTCGACGTTATTCGAAACATATTAAAACATGTTTTTAATATATTTATTTCAAACCGTACATACTTTCTGATACACCGAAATATTTCTACAATGTTTGGAGTAGTTATATGCGAATTTGTAGACATTTAATTTCGGGTCAAAATTTGCCGAAAAACGTGGATAATAACCTTCATATTCGCCCGTTTCAGCTGATTTTTGTAAAAGTGTGAGATATTTTGCTGGGCATATAAATACGACCCTTATAACATAAAATGCTGATGGTTGTTAAAAAAATACTTAAATAGTGTCGATTCTAGTATAAAAATACAATATTTTGCCCAAATTCTACGTTATTCGAAACATATTAGAACATGCTTTAACTGTGTTTATTTCAAATCTTACGTACCGTCTGCTACACCGGAATATTTCTACAATAATGTTTGAAGTAGTTACTATGCGAATTTGGAGACATTTAATTTTGGGACCAAATTTGCCGAAAAACGTGGATAATAACCTTTAAATCCGTCCGTTTCAGATGATTTTTTGAAAAATATGAGATATTTCCGTCGGTGTATAAATAGGACCCTTATAACATAAAATGACCGACGGTTGTTAAAAAAACACTGAAATAGTTTAGATTCTAGTATAAAAGTACAAGATTTCGCCCAAATTCGACGTTAGTCGAAGCATATTAGAACATGTTTTAAATGTATTTATTTCAAACCTTACGTACCGTCTGCTACACCGAAATATTTCTACAATGTTTGGAGTAGTTATTATGCGAATTTGGAGACATTTAATTTCGGGACCAAATTTGCCGAAAAACGTGGATAATAACCTTCAAATTCATCCGTTTCAGATGATTTTTCGAAAAATGAGAGATATTTTGCTGGGCATATAAATAGGACTCTTATTATATAAAATGACCAACGGTTGTTAAAAAAACACTTAAATAGTGTCGATTCTAGTATAAAAATGCAAGATTTCACCCAAATTCGACGTTATTCGAAACATAATAGAACATGTTTTAAATGTGTTTATTTCAAATCTTACGTACCGTCTGCTACACCGAAATATTTCTACAATGTTTGGAGTAGTTACTATGCGAATTTAGAGACATTTAATTTTGGAACCAAATTTGCCGAAAAACGTGGATAATAACCTTCAAATCCGTCCATTTCAGTTGATTTTTCGAAAAATGTGATTTATTTTTGTGGGCATATAAATAGGACCCTTATAACATAAAATGATCGACGGTTGTTAAAAAACACTTAAATAATGTTGATTCCAGTATAAAAATACAAGATTTCGCCCAAATTCGACGTTATTCGAAACATATTAGAACATGTTTTAAATGTGTTTATTTCAAACTTTATGTTAATGCACGAATATTGAGCCATTTTATTTCGGGACCAAAAAACCAAAAAAACGTGAATAATAACCTTCAAAATCGGTGATTTTGGCCTATTTTCGAAAGCGGTGAAACTTGTTGAAAAACCGCGAATATTTTGTGATGAAAACTTGTCGATAGGAGTAGAATGCCTAATAATGAATATAAAAACCCTCCGACATGATATAAAATGTATTACGCAACTCGTTTCGACTGATATCGACACATCTTAAAAGGTGATATTATGGCATTTAAAGGTCTCTATTGAAAACCAAATGTCTCCGATAATACACCAAAACATTTTATTTAGTGAGTTGTTTGTTTAGCGCGAATATTGATCCATTTTATTTCGGGACCCAAAAAGCAAAAAAAACGTGGATAATAACCTTCAAAATCGGTGATTTTTGGTTATTTTTGAAAGCGGTGAAACTTGTTCTAAAAACGCGAATATTTTTCGATGAATACTTATTGATATGAGTAGAATGACTAATAATGATTATTAAAACCCTTCGACACGATATATAATGGATTACGCAACTTGTTTCGATTGATGGCGACACGTCTCAAAAAAACGATATTATGACATTTAAAAGTCTCTATTGTAAACCAAATAACTCCGATAATACACCAAAATATTTTATTTGGTGCGTTATTTGTTTAGCGAAAATATCGAGCCATTTAATTTCGGGAACCGAAAAGTAAAAAAACGTGGATAATAGCCTTCAAAATCGATTATTTTTGGCTATTTTCGAAAGCGGTGAAACTTGTTTTAAAAGCGCGAATATAATATTATGACGAAAACTTGTCGATAGGAGTAGAATCCCTTCTAATGATTATTAGAACGCTCCGACACGATACAAAAAATGCCAACATTTTAGCTTTTATATCAGAGCCAGGTTTCGATCCTGGGACCTGTGGGTTATGGGCCCACCACGCTTCCGCTGCGCCACTCTGATCTTGTTGTTATTTTTTCACTCGTTTTTCTAATTACATTATTATCAACAAGGCAAGTATCATATACCCCTATCGAAACGCCTCCTACGATGAAATAAGACAAATCATAATGTATCGAGAATGCCAAATGCTTTATCTTTATCCACCCATACCTAGACACCTAGACCTGACAAAACTGACGGAACCCGAATAAGCCAACCCTACACCCGAACTGAAGACCCAATTTTGACCCGTGACCCGATTTGTCCCGAGCTAACCCGAAACTGAACCGACTATTATAATAGAAAACGAGTCGACATTCCTAAAAAATAAGTTGAAAATAGCAAACATAAAAATGACCCGAACCCAAAATCAAAAAAATTCACTTTACCAAGATAAAGTAATTTGCGAGTTCGTCCGATGACATGATAAAGCACCATGATCGCTTTTGATGAATAAAACATTAGAACTCATAGGAATTGAGTCTCAGTTAGAACATTATACTTAACCCAAATCATCATTTTCATCTGGGTCGTCACCTCCATATCATTTACTATTATCTTTCCCATCTTTTACTTTGGCGATGTAATAAAATGATCATGTACAAGATTCCGTTCGTATATCCAATTTGGGTTCGTGCTATCAATCTTGTACAAGATTCCGTTCGTATATATACCAACTTGGAAGCAAACTTAATCTCTATCAATCTTGTATCAAGTTCAATGTTTTGTCGTAATTTTTGAACGACATGCTCTTATCCTATGTTTGTGGATCCTTGAGATGTGAATGAATCTCTCAAAGTTCTAATGCTCATGTATTACCAATGGATTAATGTAATATACCTTCCAATGGATTCAACATGAGACTTTTTGTTCTTGTACAAACGTCATGTACGTAGATTTGAATGGATGATGTAAGAATCATATTTGGTTTTATTGAATTCAAGGTTGTCGAAAATGTTAAAAGATGTTATTTTGTAATTTCAATAAGCATAATTTGCGGACATTTATTTGGAAGAGATGCAAATGTACGAAAAGTTATCTCAAAAATAAGATTATTTGCGACGTTTAATTATCTCAAATAAGCTGCCTATTTGCGGCGTTATGAACGGAAGGAGCCTCAGATAACTGTCCTATTTGAGGCGTTTTCTGGGTGGGATGCCGCAAATAGAGTAGCTCATTTGCGGCGTTTTTCAGGAAAAAAAGCCGCAAATAGTCATTTATTGGAAGCGTCAAACAAACGCCGCACCATAATAGTTTCTTATAAGCGGCCCCTCATGTGAGGCATCAAGATAAACGCCTCAATATGAGGTTTTTTGGAGCCGCAAATCCACTTTTTTCTACTAGTGCGTCTCAAAAGGCGATATTATGGCATTTAAAAGTCTCTATTGAAAACCAAATGACTCCGATAATACACCAAAACATTTTATTTGGTGAGTAGATTGTTTGGCGCGAATATGGAGGCATTTTATTTTGGGTAAGAATGACTGTGAGAAACTGTTAGCCCGTATTGTTTCGAGGATTACTAGTATTGGTGCCCGGAAACTCTCTTATGCAGGAAGGCTGACTTTGGTTCAGACTGTGCTGTCTCAGCTGCACAATTACTGGGCCATGGTTTTTATTATTCTGAAATATGTGATGTCTCGGATCGTGTCCCTATGTCGCAATTTTCAGTGGGATGGTGGTGTGGAGGGCACGAAAAGAGCCTTAGTGAGTTGGGAAAAAATCTGTCGTCCTAAAGAGGAGGGTGGGCTGGGGTTGCGTGATCTCTACCTTTGGAATGAGACAGCTGTTGCTAAATTGGCCTCTTGGGTGTTTGACCAACCGGAGCGATTATGGGTTCGGTGGGTCAGTTGCATTTATCTGAGGGGCACTGCTTGGCGTGATTATCAGCCTCACGCTGATGTCACGTGGGCGTGGAAGAAGATATGTCAGGCTAAAGAGAAGATCAAGAACTTATATATGAATGGGCTTTGGCACGGGTCTTGCATCCACTATTCTATCTTGAAGGCATATGAGGCCTTACGGTCTCATCACCCGAAGGTTACGTGGGGCCGGCTCGTATGGAGTGTTTGGAGTCTCCCGAGACACAGCTTTATTTCTTGGCTTGTGTTTAAGGGGGCTTTAAACACTAGAGTGAAACTTTTGAGGATCGGGGTTGCAGACTCCGACCTTTGCTATTTTTGTGACTCGCAGGCTGAGACTTTTGAACACCTATTTTTTGGGTGTTGTTGGAGCTCAAGAGTTATAGGCCTTCTGAGTCAGTGGGTGAAGAAGCGAATCCCTAGCAATAGAGGTTTGGAGTGGGCTACTAAGATGAGAGGTACCAAACTTCAGTGCAACATCCTTAGGGCTATGATCAATGCGGCGATCTATCATATTTGGAGACAGCGGAATGTGTGCAGAATTGAGGGAGCTGTTCAGCAACCAGAATGTGTCGTCAAGTTGATTAAGATGGATGTTAGAAATCGAATTATGTGTAAGATCAAATACCCCATCAGTGCTAGAGATAACCAATGGCTACATAATTTGTTGTAGTCATTCTTTGTAAATTGGATACACACATATTTATACATACTTACCCTTTACCAAAAAAAAAAAAAACCTTCAAAATCGGTGATTTTTTGCTATTTCCGAGAGCGGTGAAACTTGTTCTAAAAGCGCGAATATTTTTTGACGAAAATTTGTCGATAGGACTATAATGCGTAGTAATGATTAATAAAACACTCCGACACGATATTTAATAGATTACGCAACTTGTTTCGACTGATACCGACACGTCTCAAAAGGCGATATTATGGCATTTAAAAGTCTATATTGAAAACCAAATGACTCCGATAATACACCAAAACATTTAATTTGGTGAATGGATTGTTTAGCACGAGTATGAAGCCATTTTATTTCGGGACCCAAAAAACCAAAAACCGTGGATAATAACCTTCAAAATCGGTGATTTTTGGCCATTTTCGAGAGCGGTGAAACTTGTTCTAAAAGCGCGAATATTTTTTGACGAAAACTTGTCAGTAGGACTATAATGCGTAGTAATGATTAATAAAACCCTCCGACATGATATTTAATAGATTACGCAACTTGTTTCGACTGATACCGACACGTCTCAAAATGCGATATTATGACCTTTAAAAGTTTCTATTGAAAACCAAATGACTCCGATAATACTCCAAAACATTTTATTTGGTGAGTAGATTGTTTAGCGCGAATATGGAGGCATTTTATTTCGAGACCTAAAAAGCCAAAAAAACGTGGATAATAACCTTCAAAATCGGTGAATTTTGGCTATTTTCGAACGCAGTGAAACTTGTTTAAAAAGCGCGAATATTTTTTGACGAAATCTTGTCGATGCGAGTAGAATGCCTAATAATGATTATTAAAACTCTCCGAATCGATATAAAATGAATTACGCAACTCGTTTCGACTAATATCGACACGCCTTAAAGGCGATATTATGGCATTTAAAGGTCTCTATTGAAAACCAAATGACTTCGATAATACACCAAAACATTTTATTTAGCGAGTAGTTTGTTTAGCGCGAATATTGACCCATTTTATTTCGGAACTCAAAAAGCCATAAAAACATGGACAAACCTTCAAAATCGGTGATTTTTTGGCTATTTTTGAAAGCGGTAAAACTTGTTATAAAATCGTGAATATTTTTTGACGAAAACTTGTCGATAGGAGTAGAATGCCTAATAATGATTATTAAAACCTTCCGACACGATATAAAATGGATTACGCAATTTGTTCAACTAATTTCGACACGTCTCAAAAGGCGATATTATGGCATTTAAAGGTCTTAGCTTTAAACCGAATGACACCGATAATACACCAAAACATTTTATTTGGTGATTAGTTTGTTTAGGTTGAATATTGAGTCATTTTATTTCGGGACCCAAAAAGTAAAAAAAAACGTGGATAATAACCTTCAAAATCGGTGATTTTTTGGCTATTTTCGAAAGCGGTAAAACATGTTCTAAAAGTGCAAATATTTTTTGACGAAAACTTGTCGATAGGAGTAGAATGCCTAATAATGATTATTAAAAACCTCCGACACGATTTAAAATGGATTACGCAACTTGTTTCGACTGATACCGACACGTTTCAAAAGGCGATATTATGGCATTTAATGTTCTCTATTTTATACCAAATGACTCCAATAATACACCAAAACATTTTATTTAGTGGGTAGTTTGTTTAGCGCGAATATTGAGCCATTTTATTTCAGGACCCAAAAACCTAAAAAAAACGTGGATAATAACCTTTAAAATCGGTGATTTTTGGCTATTTTCGAACGCGGTGAAACTTGTTCTAAAAGTGCGAATATTTTTTGACGAAAACTTGTCGATAGGTGTAGAATGCCTAATAATGATTATTAAAACCCCTTGACACGATTAAAAATGGATTACGCAACTTGTTTCGACTGATACCGACACGTCTCAAAAGGCAATATTATGGCATTTAAAGGTCTCTACTGAAAACCAAATGACTCCGATAATACAACAGAACATTTTATTTAGTGAGTAGTATGTTTAACGCGAATATGAACCTATTTTATTTCGAGACCCAAAAAGCCAAAAAAAACGTGGATAATAGCCTTCAAAATCTGTGTTTTTTGGCTATTTTCAAAAGTGGTGAAACTTGTTCAAAAAACACGAATATTTTTTGATGAAAACTTGTCGATAGGATTAGAATGCCTAATAATGATAAGTAAAACCCATAAAATCTAAAAAACAACGGTATATCAGAGTCAGGTTTTGATCTTGAGACCTGTGGGTTATGGGCCCACCACGCTTCCGCTGCGCTACTCTGATCTTATTGATAGTTTTTCACTCGTTAGTTTACTTACATTAGTATCAACAATATCGTATACCCCTATCGAAACGCCTCCTACGATTAAATAAGACAAATCAAAATGTATTGAGAATGTCAAATGCTTTATCTTTATCCACTCATACCTAGATACCTAGACTTGACAAAACTGACGAAGCCAACCCTACACCCGAACTGAAGACCCAATTTTGAGCCGTGACCCGAAACTGAACCGACTATTATCATAGAAAACGAGTCCACATTCCTAAAAAAAAGTTGAAAATAGCAAACATAACAATGATCCGAACCCAAAATCAACCAAATTCTTACAACGTGATCCGGTCTGAAGCTGACTCAGCCCAAACCCGACCCATTTGTCAGATCCAATTGACGGATATGTTCGTGACAAACAAGAATGTATCAAAAAAACATGAAGCTTACAAAAATCCACCAAGACTGAAAGTGGGAAATAGAAGAAGGGAAGGAACAAGGAAGTAGGGAACCCACGTAAATGCCTTCAAACCACATCTCCTTCATTCGTCCTCTTAAGTTAACCCCATAAACTTAACCACCCTACAAAACTAAGTACTAAACCCCCTTTTCAATTACATTTCCTTCATCTTTCCTACTTTAATTCAATTTCAAGGTTATTTTTTTGATTATTTAAGCTAAGTTTACATCTGGGTTTGCTGTATTTTTTGCATTATCTTCATTGTTTTCTGCTAATTTTATCATATTCTCATTCAATTTTGAAGGTAATTTTTTCGATTATTTATGCTAATTTGAAGGTAATTTTTTTAATTATTATTTAAGCTAAGTTTAAATCTGGGTTTGCTTTAGTTTTCGCATTATCTTCATTGTTTTCTGCTAATTTTATCATATTCTCATTCAATTTTGAAGGTAAATTTTTTTGATTATTTATGCTAATTTTATTTTTTTGCTAATTTGAAGGTAATTTTTTTTTTTATTTAAGCTAAGTTTAAATCTGGGTTTGCTTTAGTTTTCGCATTATCTTCATTGTTTTTGCTAATTTTATCATATTCTCATTCAATTTTGAAGGTAATTTTTTTGATTATTTATGCTAATTTTATTTTTTGCTAATTTGAAGGTAATTTTTTTTAATTATTTAAGCTAAGTTTAAATCTGGGTTTGCTTTAGTTTTCGCATTATCTTCATTGTTTTTGCTAATTTTATCATATTTTTTTCATTCAATTTTGTGTGTTTTTTAGATGATATTGCCACTACCCAGTTGCTAATTTTTTTTATCAAATTTCTGTTAGTTTTGGTGTTTATGTTGGGCATATATATTGTTGATTTGTTGTTAGAAATGATGAAAAACTTGTAAGAAATTTACGGAAAATCAAAGGTAAACAAATGATTTGAGTCGATGGAAAGAGTTAGAAATCGAACCTTAATTAGCTTTCCAATGTTGGAAATGTTTTGATTTTCGCTTGGAACGATGAGATCGATTCAACCCCAATTGAATGATTTGGAGGATGATTTTCTTTATTTGGTTAGCAAAATCGATTGAAAGTCCAACTCTTTGTAATTTAGAGCGATTAAACCGTGTTTGGATTAAGGGATTTGAAGCGTTTTTGGCCTCCTCTAATTTGTGCAGAAATGGCTGCCTCATCAGCATGTCTAGTAGGATACGGGTCGTCAACATCCAACACCAAGACCGCTTTAAACGACAGACTATCCCACGAACATCTTTTCGCTGCACGTGGTCGCTCTCCTAAAGCCTACATCATCAAGGCATCAGGGGGCGAAGCTCACAGTCAAGGACGAAGAGACTTCGTCAAACTGTTGCTTGGAAATGCAGGAGTGGGAGTTGCATCGACTTTGACGTCTGTGAAGAACGCTCACGCTGCTGATGAACAAGGAGTTTCTTCTTCCAGGATGTCATACTCGAGGTTTCTTGAGTACCTCGACAAGGATAGAGTGAAACGGGTTGATCTGTATGAAAACGGAACCATAGCTGTTGTGGAGGCGGTATCTCCTGAACTTGGCAACCGTGTCCAACGAGTCCGTGTTCAACTTCCAGGTCTCAGTCAGGAACTACTTCAGAAGCTTAGATCAAAGAACATCGACTTTGCAGCACATAACGCGCAAGAGGACACTGGTTCAGTACTCTTGAACTTGATAGGAAACCTCGCGTTCCCGGCTCTCTTAATTGGAGGACTCTTTCTTCTATCTCGACGCTCGCCTGGAGGAGGAGGAGGTGGTGGTGGTCCAGGTGGTCCCGGGTTTCCTCTAGGTATCGGTCAGTCTAAGGCGAAGTTTCAGATGGAGCCTAACACAGGGATAACATTCGACGATGTTGCTGGTGTTGATGAAGCGAAGCAGGATTTCGTGGAAGTCGTTGAGTTCCTGAAAAAACCTGAAAGATTCACGGCTGTTGGAGCTCGCATCCCTAAAGGTGTTCTTCTTGTCGGTCCTCCAGGGACAGGAAAGACCCTGCTGGCAAAGGCCATTGCAGGAGAAGCAGGAGTTCCATTTTTCTCAATTTCAGGTTCAGAATTCGTGGAGATGTTTGTCGGTGTGGGTGCATCCCGTGTGCGTGATCTTTTCAAGAAGGCTAAAGAGAATGCTCCCTGCATTGTTTTTGTCGATGAAATCGATGCTGTGGGGCGACAGAGAGGTACTGGAATTGGGGGAGGAAATGATGAAAGGGAACAAACACTGAATCAGCTTCTCACTGAAATGGATGGATTTGAGGGTAACACTGGTGTAATCGTGATTGCTGCAACTAACAGAGCCGACATTCTTGATTCCGCTCTGCTGAGGCCAGGTCGTTTTGACCGACAGGTATCGTTATTTTTCCTCTCTGACTTAGAGCATCCTCATTATTTTTCCTCTGTGACCGACAGGCATCGTTACTTTGATGATTTTCTTATTATAAGTTTATTCAAACTATTTCGACTTTTTTTGTCTTCTATGAAATTTAAGTGATTTATTCTACTCGTATTTATTACCTGAACTATCATTATTTATTTCTATTTTTGGCATGATGCATTTTGGAGGGAACTTTTTAGTAAGTTGTTATTCTCTTAATTAATAGGGGATTCTCTCGTTTTCAGGTGGCCGTAGATGTTCCTGACATACGGGGAAGAACTGAGATTTTGAAGGTTCACGGCAGCAATAAAAAGTTTGACACTGACGTGTCGTTTGATGTGATAGCGATGAGGACTCCTGGTTTCAGTGGAGCGGATCTCGCAAACCTCTTAAACGAAGCTGCAATTCTGACAGGTCGTCGTGGCAAGGCTGCTATTTCTTCCAAGGAGATCGATGATTCCATTGACAGAATCGTCGCTGGAATGGAGGGAACCGTGATGACTGATGGTAAAAGCAAAAGCCTCGTGGCTTATCACGAAGTTGGTCACGCCATCTGTGGGTAAGTCCAACTGAACTAAACTGGATCTGTCTGTCTAAATATTTCTGAATATGTGTTTGAACTGAACTGTATCTGTCTGAATATGTGTTTGATGTGTTTTTTTTTATGCAGAACGCTGACGCCAGGGCACGACGCTGTCCAGAAGGTTACATTGGTCCCACGTGGACAGGCACGAGGGCTAACATGGTTCATTCCGTCTGATGACCCGACCCTAATCTCAAAACAGCAACTCTTTGCTAGAATTGTGGGCGGTCTTGGTGGCCGAGCTGCTGAGGAAGTCATCTTCGGTGAACCCGAAGTCACTACTGGTGCAGCCGGTGACTTGCAGCAAATCACCGGTCTGGCCAAACAGGTAAAAACTTAGGTCCAGTTCTTTTGGACTGAAACTGACTACACTGAACTTAACTGAACTGAAACTAACTGACTTGACCCGACCATGTTTTTGATGCAGATGGTTGTGACATTTGGAATGTCGGATATAGGGCCATGGTCGCTAATGGACGCATCACAGAGCCAAGACGTGTTCATGAGAATGATGGCAAGGAACTCGATGTCAGAGAAGCTGGCTGAGGACATTGATACTGCAATCAAGAGACTCTCTGACGAGGCCTACCAGATTGCACTGACCCACATCAGGAACAACCGAGAAGCCATTGACAAAATTGTCGATGTTCTCCTTGAAAAGGAAACCATTAACGGGGATGAGTTTCGAGCTCTTTTGTCAGAGTTTGTCGAGATTCCTGCTGAAAACCGTGTACCTGCAAGAGTAGCAGCAACTCCGGTTGCAGTATAGGCGGCGCTGCATCTACTGTGTGTATGATTTTTGCTGTTCTTTGTTCTGAATACAGATAACTGATGTATACACATACATACAGAAACAGGCTCCTGCTGGAATTTGCCAGTCTATAAATACTGTAATTTAGATTATGTAAAGTTGTATGTATTTATGTAATTAATCATAATTAAACTCGATGAGTAATCTAATTATTTCATCAAATATTCTCCGAGTTGTCATCTGCCTTAGAGCATCCTCATCCATGAATGAATGATTTTTTCATCCTCATCCACCTCATTATTTTATCTTCTTTTTTTTCATCCTAGAAGAACTCCAATCAAGAATGAAATTTCTATTTTCCGGTGGGTCCCAACACATTTCACTGCTCCACTCATTCATTTATACATCTCTTTAATTTATTTTAATATCAATATTTTTATTATTGGGATCCACGATTTTCATTCTCCACGGGAGGTGATAATGACACGAGACAACTAGTGAGCAACTTGAGCTTCGCTCGTCTGAATCCCAATTATTAAAAAATATCGAATATTTTTTTCCATGAAAATTTTAGATTAATGGCCAAAAAAAAGCAAAGATTAAATTTTGAGCTAGCAAAAAAAGAAGGAAAATTAAATTAAGAATTGATAGTATGATGATTTACACAACAAAAAAAAAAAAAAAATGATGTAAAGAATAATTAATTAATTAATTAATGTCTTATTAATTGGTGTGAAGGGATAAATGAGCAAGGGAGTCGAGTACGAGCCTGACCTCAACCGTGTCATTTACAAAGAAATGTGCTTTGCTGGGTTTCTGGCCAACTGTGCATGCAAACACGGCTGCTGTCGGTGACAGTAACTCTGTTGAAACTGCATTCTCTACTGTCTCAAACATGTCCTCGTCTGATCTGTCGTCTCCTATGCACAGCACAAAGTCCGCCCGCTTACCCTTTTCCACCATCGACTGGAATACTTTCTCTGCAACCATCCCTTTCGTGATCCCCTACATCGACAAAGAACACAGCATTGCCAGAAAGAACAGCATAGCATTCAGTTCAGTCCCTTTCGACCAGAAAACACGGGCCTAAGATGGGAATAAGAGATAAGGAATTAAGCATATATACCTGAGGTTTGACTTCGACGATGAACTGACCCTTCTTGACAGCGACAGGCTCGTTAGCAAGAACGCTTTCCAAATGGTCGAGCATTTCTTTAGCCTGAGTCGAACCAAAGTCAGGGTGAGCATCCTGATAGTGCCACACTAGGGCACTATCCTTACACTCCATATACGAACCATCTGTCGCCTCTGTGTAATGGTTCATCACTGGCTCAACTATCTGCTTCCACTCAGAATCCGTGTACTGCACGCAACATTCCCAGTCCCCTCTCTCCGGCCACCTGAAAAGTGAAATCACGATATGAAGTTTCTTATCGAAGGGAAAGATTTACTCAAGACACCAACAGGCAACAGTTAGAGGTGAAGAGCGGAGAAAAAGATGCAAACCTCAAGAAATAACCATGTTCAGCAGCAATGCCAAGCTTCTCGCACGGTGAAAACCAGTCACTCAGACTGTCCTTCCCTCTTCCACTAACAACAAAAACCGTGTTCCTGGGGTCAGAGCAGAGTGCATCCAATGTCGAGATCACCTCCTGACTAGGCCTCTTGCTCATGGAGTTTTGCGGCATCAAAGTTCCATCATAGTCAAACAGAATCGCCCTACTCTGCGAGACTCTATAAGCTGATGCAATAACCTCCTCTGACAGCTTCCTGAAATTAGGATCGATGGAGAAAACCCTAAACCCGAACCCTAACCCAGTCCCCCAATAGTTCCTACTGAAATGGTCGGAGCAGCTTCGTTGCAGATCCTGCAGGAAACTCCTCGCCCAATACCCGACATTATGTGAGCTAACATACCGGTAGTGTTTCTCATGTCGCAGTTGCTTCTCTGAGTCTCTTACAGAGATAGCAGCGTTCATGGCCTCAGCAGTCGCTTCAACGTTCCATGGATTAATCCGAACGGCCCCACTGAGAGACGGAGAGCACCCGATGAATTCCGAGACCACGATCATACTCTTCCTTGGCCCACCACTCGCCACGTCATCACTAAATTTCGAACCTGAGATTCCTTCTCGACATACAATGTACTCGTATGGAGTAAGATTCAAACCGTCCCTCACGGCTGTGACAACCACACACTCTGCAATTGTGTAGTACGCGATCTTCTCAGTTGCAGTTACCGGTCTGTGGATAATCACCACGGGTTCATACCCGGGTTTTCCGTATCTTGTATTGATTCGTTGAGAGATGTCCTCTATCTCGGACACTATCCCGTGTGCATCGCTTTCTGTGTTCCTCACAGAGTTGATGATCTGAATCAGTACCACCCTGCCACGCCATTTTTCCTGTTGCTTCAGCATCTGCTCCATAGCCAAAAGCTTCAGATTAATTCCCTGAAACAAATCCATGTCATCCACCCCAAGTAAGACGGTTTTCCCGTCATACTGTTTCCTCAAAGAAGCTATCCCCATCTCCTCTTCTGAATGCTTTATACACAACTCAATTCTACCCACGTGAACTCCGACAGGCATGATTTTCACCCCAACTGTCCTACCATTATACTCTAACCCAAGGTAACCCCTCTTCGATTGGTACTCCAAACCCAACATCCGACTGCAACACGAAAGAAAATGCCGTGCATAATCAAAGGTGTGAAATCCGATTAAGTCTGCATTAAGCAAGGATCGGATGATTTCCTCTCTAACAGGAAGCGTGCGGTAGATTTCAGACGAAGGGAAAGGGCTATGAAGAAAGAATCCGATCCTGAGTTGGTGAAACCGTCTCCTCAAAAAAGTCGGCAATGCCATCAAATGATAATCGTGAATCCAAATATAATCGTCATCAGGGTTAAGCACCTCGATGACCTTCTCAGAAAACAATCTATTTACACAAACATAATCCTCCCACAACGACCGGTCAAACCGTCCTCCATTACTGGCTGAAAAGGGAAGCATGTAATGAAAAAGCGGCCACAACTGCTTCTTGCAGAACCCATTGGAGTACCGGTCAGAAAGAGTTCGAGGCAGAAACGTGGGAACGCATTTAAAGCTGTCCAAAAGAATTTGGGACACGTTATCTTGTTCATTAATATCGACATCTACTTGAAGCGAACCAACGTAGAAGACTTCCATGTCGTCGGGCAAACCATCTTTCAACTGTAACAACAAAGAATCCTCATCGAAACTGAAAATCCACCCGGTACCATCTAAACCAGGGGTAGCAAGTATTGGTAACTGACTTGCAACGATGATCATACGGTCTTGGGTGATGGTAGACGGGTTATCCGATGAGACACTTTGGGTTTGATCAGTTTCGAGTTCGTTGACTAGACCTGGTACTGTCATCACTCTAGACAGCCTCTTGTTCTCTAGTTTATTAGGTCGGAAATCGCCTGTTAGTAAATCTAACAAATTTGTATATGATTTTGACAGCATTGTTCTTGTCTCAGCGATTAATAGGTAATAACCCTCTTCAAAGAATAGCTATATACACACCTTCCGAATTCAAACTGCACCAATTTCAAACAAATCGATTACTCATTGTCACAATTCCCAATTCATAATCAAGACTATAAACTCAAATTCCAGCATCAAACTGCACCAATTCGAACAAATCAAATCAAATCACGATAAATAAGTGACATCAAGAAATACCCAATTCATAATCCGAGAGTAAAAACTCAAATTCCAGCATCAAACTGCATCAATTCAATCAAATCAAGCAATTCCCAATTCATATTCCGAGACTATAAACTCAAATTCTAGCATCAAAGTGCACTAATTTGCACAAATCAATTACTCAATGTCAAATGATAATAACATCAAGAAATTCCCAATTCATAATCCGAGACTATAAACTCGAATTCTAGCATCAAACTACACCAATTCAATAACATCAAGAAATTCCCAATTCATAATCCGAGACTATAAACTCGAATTCAAGTATCAAACTGCACCAATTCAAACAAATCAAATCATTCAATGTCAGATGATAATAACATCAAGAAATTCTGAATTCATAATCCAAGACTATAAAATTCAAATTCTAGCATCAAACAAATCGATTACTCAATGTGAATGATAATAACATCAAGAAATTCCCAATTCATAATCCGAGACTATAAACTCGAATTCCAGCATCAAACTACACCAATTCAATCAAATCAATTACTCAATGTGAATGATAATTACATCAAGAAATTCCCAATTCATAATCCGAAACTATACACTCGAATTCAAGCATCAAACTGCACCAATTCACAAAAACAATTAAAAAAAAAATCATACTCAAAATTCAGATGAAATCAACCATTCATTACCCAGTTCAAGATAATTGAACCTCAATTTAGTGAACCATCAAACACCATAAAAATGGTCAAACTAGCTCAAATTATAATATAAATCACATAATCAAGCAAAAATAATCAAATTCTAACATCAAATTCGAAAAAAAAAATCAAGAAATCCACGACTCAAATCAAAAACCCAGATGAAAAAATCACTACTTTAATTGTAAAAAAAATCATCACTTGAAAAACCCAACTAAAACAAGTAAAAAAAAAAAGTCTACGATTTGCACTCTTTCTTTACCGAAAAAAAAGCTGAATTTCTTCTTCAACTGCTGCCAAAATTGCGAAAATGGTGAATTGAATTTAAAATTGGGGGAAATTGGGGGGTGGGGGTGGTCTCCTTTGAATAATGGAGATTGATTTTGAATTGAATTGAATTGAATTAAATTAAATTGGGGGAATTAAACAAAAAAGGAAAGGGAAAAATGGATTTAATTGTTGAATATCCGAAAAAGAAAACGTGGGTATGGAATTAGGAAGGAGATGATCAAATACCAACCTGTCATCAGTCAACTTTTGATAACCTCAATACGTCACCCAACTCCTCCTCATATATAGAACGCTATGCAGAAGCGCTTTATTCTAATAGTGATCTTTTGTCTCATAAATTTCTTTATTTATTTTTTACAAATCTGTATTCAGTTCAATTTGACATCGTTTGTAGATACCGGATGACTTATTATTAATGATATTGATATTCGCTTCAAAATAAAAAATAAAAAATAATTATCCGTGATTTATTTTTGTTGTATCGCGTCAAATACTGATTAGTTATATAGAAAATCGAAAAGATTGATTTTGTAGTGTTTTATCTTTTTCTATATAATGGATCGTATTTGATCTGTTATGAAAAAATGATTGATAATTTCGTCACAAAACAGAATAGAATGGAGGAAGTAATATGCTATTCGGTCAGTCTCCCTTGTGACGAAGTTATCTGTTACTTTGTAATAATGACATAACAGGTCAAATAATAATCATTTATATTTAAAAAAATTATCTGTCACTGTGTTATAAGTTATAACGAGTCAAATACTAATCATTTTATAGAAAATCAAAAAGATTGATTTTGTAGTGTTTTATCTTTTTCTATATAATGGATTGTATTCGATCTGTTATAAGAAAATGATTGATAATTTCGTCACAAAACAGAATAAAATGGAGGAAGTAGTATGTTATTCGGTAAGTCTCCCTTGTGACGAAGTTATCTGTTATTCTATTATAATGACATAACGGGTCAAATAATAATCATTTATAATTTTAAAAAAATTGATTTTGTAGTTTTTTTGTCTTTTTCTTTGCAAATAATCAATATTTGACCTGTTATAAAACAAATCAATTTTGCTGTGTTTTATCTTTTTTTTTTTAATGCAAATGGATAGTATTTGATCCGTTATAAAAAATGACGGATAATTTTTTCACAAAAGAGAATTACTATTATTAGTACAATGAAAAAGTTGAAAGTCATTAAATGCTATAGATTGTATTTTGTACGGATAAGATGATGAGATTAAGTTTGAAATTAGTAGAATTTTTAACTAATTTTTAAAGCATTAATCATGTGCGGAAATTGCCCTACAAAAGGTTATTATTATTAATTAATTTATTACTATTATTAAAGTCAAAAAAGGTAAATTCATTCGATTAAAAAAAAAAGGTAAATTCATTAGTTTTGACTTTGTGTGAACACAAATTATATTGACCGTACGAAATACTCTGTATATGTATATATTTATCTTAATCTTATTACTACTATCGAGTTGTCAAATATTATCTTTTTTATTTGAAATATATTTCGATTGATTGTCGATATATTCCCATATATTTGGTTCCCACTTAAAATCAATATATTTTATATATATATATATATATATATATATATATATATATATATATATATATATATATATATATATATATATATTAGGCTTTTAAAATTTGGCCGTAAAACTTATTGTCCGGTCTTTGAGATACTTAATCTTAACCGTTGGATTAAAACATCTCCGTAATCTTACACTGTATATAAATACAAATGGAAGGACTTTAACAACAAGATCAGAGTGGCGCAGCGGAAGCGTGGTGGGCCCATAACCCACAGGTCCCAGGATCGAAACCTGGCTCTGATATTTAACAGTGAAAGCTTCCTGCCATCTTTTTTTTCCCTATTCTCTCATTTATTTCTGCATAATCACTTCCAAATAAACTCAGCAATTTCTTTAAACATCAACTTCCTTTTGCATCTCAGTTCGGAACCAAATGTCGTGATTTCAGACGAAAAAAACAAGGCAAACTAAACTCAGAGTTCATCCACTGCTCGAATGAGCGAAAGAATGTGATCATCGGAAATACTATAATAATCCTCATTTGCAGCAGGAAGAACTGCACTTCTGTTTCCCCCGACAGTCTCAGTCTCAGTCACAGTCACAGTCTCAGTCTGACAAAGACTAGATCGACAAACAGGACAGTTCCCACGACTTTTCACCCACGGAACAATGCATTCTTCATGGAATATATGCTTACAACGCGTACCCATCACTTCTTCTCCATTCTCGAATTCCTCTAAGCAAACCACGCAATTCTTCCCGTCTTCATCGTCTTTATAATCTTTGTTGTTGTTATTATTATTCTTGATGTTATTAGCATCTCGGTTCAGGTCCCTGTAATAGAGGCTGACTCTCCTCGTCGTCTTAGGGACACGGTTATATGTTTGTCTTTCAAGGTTTGACTCATTCGTCACAGTTGGGGGCCTATGCGTGACTGGCAGGAACGGCAAAATCCTAGGGTTCATAGCATGCTCGTTGAGGTGGTTGTTGACGATGATGAATCTTGTTGGCCTGCAGCATTTAGTCGCATTACAATAATAGGGGAGAGGGGATTCGATCATTTGCTGAAAAGGCTTCAGCTGTCACGAGCACGTGACATTTGGTCAACCTTTGATGTAACAGCAGAGCATAATGTAAAGAAAAGTCGAGAAATGAAAGATGTAAAGTAAACCTGTGTATTACTCGAGATGGGCGTAAGAGAAGTCGTTCCTCAAATGGTGTATTCCTTGCATTCTGCAGTCAGTTAAAACCGAAACAGCATGTCAGAAATAAACATTTGTGACAGTAAACATCATGAGATATAAAGGTTAAATTCAGTAACAGTAACAGTAACAGTAAACAGTCTTTTTACATACATGAAATACAGGAGGAAGATCCAATTCAAACTGCGCATTTCCAGGTCGATAATATCCGCTGTGATACATCGTCCATGATGAACTGGGAGAGAAGTCATTAACTCTGCTCATTCTGCCTTTTCTATTGTGATCCGCTGTGATCTCGATCTGAAATCAGAATTATTGGGTGTACGAATTTTACTGCGCGGCTTGTCTGTCTTTTGTAATGGACTTGAAACACTTTATTCTGATGCAAAGTTGATAATGTTCTTTGCCTGTCACAAAGATTAAGTCTCCAACGGTGGAAAATGAAAGAAGATAACTTTGATGATTGTCGAAAGAAAGAACCTTATTCCTTTTTTGAAGTACCGAAAATTCTTCAGCCTGTCTTTTATCTGTCATTCATCAGTATTGACAGTTGACAGTCCCGAACTCTACTTACGCAACTAAATCAATTCTTTTCGATGCATCGTCAAGTAATTTGAAACTGTAACGAGTCACGGTGGATGAAACACAAACAACAAGAGTAAAATGTGCAGAAACTTGCAAAATTTCCATACCAAGTGAATTTTCCGTCTACAAAATCATATAATACCGTGAAGTGGTATTTTCGTTGTATTTTACATCATAACAATTTCCTCAAAATTCGAGGACTTCTACTGTCAAAACTCAAAGCAAACGGCAGCAAATATTTTTACACCTGCGCTTTTCTGAAGAATTCGACCAGATTGCACGTCTGTCAGTTTAGACGAGTAGATCATGACCTTACTGGTTTACTTGCTCATGGTTGAAGATAGAATGAAATTCCAGAAGATCGAACCCAATGACATGAACCCCACGCGCGCTTGAAGAGGGATAAACCTACATAGAAGCCACACCCCGGAATTATTCTTTCAGGCTAACGAGAGGGAGGGGAAAAAAGCAACAGCAATACTCGAGTTTGATTATTAATGCACAAATATTTTCTGTGGATTTCGAAACATATGCATCATCAGAAATGAAATATGTGCAAATGAAAGGAGAAGAGGCGATAGAATACCAGAAGTTCAGGAAACTATAGGGAACCCAGAATCTAAATCCTGCAAAACCGATAATGATGATTAAGCGTGAATAAATTTCAAGCACAGATAATAAGGCCATGTTCTTTACGGCTTATTTCAGTATAGTTACGTTAAGTCTAGCATCATTAATCTTAGTTTGTCTTTCGATTTTTCTCAACCCTATTTAAATTCAGTTGAGTTCAGCCCTTTCAGCCACAAAGAACCGGGCCTAAGTAACCATTTCTGCCCAAAATGATAAAGATATACTGTAGGTCGCTGGAAAGTTACCAACGAGAAGGGTAGGAAGAGCATCATTCTGATATTTCCCTGGAAGTTCGGACGCCTTCCCTTGCCATATATTATTCCATGCAAAGACAACCGCTATAACTGCTGGACCGAGGATTATTTGATTCAATAAAACCTGAGAGTCGTCATTCCATTGTCAAAGCTCAAAAGATTCGGAGCTATCTTTGATTAAAATACCCGTCACAAAGAAAAAAACAAATGACTGAGACACTTTGTTTTGATGTAGATAATTAATATGACCCAAATATCATCCGTTTCATGTCATATTGGGTCACTTCGGAATCTTCACATCCTTTTGGATAGGGTCAATTATGGGTCGGGTCAATCAAGATTCGGGTCGGGCCAGGTCAAAAATATACAAACAGGAAGCAGAAAAGAAAAGCGGAAGCTATAATAACATACAACGACATGGCTAAAAATAGCATACCTTTACTAATAGGTTTGTGACCGTTGGTTGAGGAAAATAACGTTCGAGTGTTTGATACCAAGCATAAGATCCAGGACCGTAAAGCAAAAACCCATAGGAAGTCATTCGGAGTGCACGTATCCAATCATGACCCGATAGAAGACTGGCAACTAAATCCTGAAACCATGTACATTTGCATCGTCCATATAAGTTCAGACAAAATCATTGCAGCACGTTTCAGACAATATTTATGCACGCTGCAAAACCCTAAGAACAAGTAGGAAAACACGAGAAGGGAACTAAATCCTGACCCGATAGAAGATTTGCAACTAAAACCTAAAACCACGACATTCTAAGTTCTAACATTTGCATCATCCATATAAGTACGGACAAAATCATTGCAGCATGTTTCAGACAGTATTTATGTACGCTGCAAAACCCTAAGAATAAGTAGGAAACACGAGAAAGGAACTAAATCCTGACCCGATAGAAGATTTGCAACTAAAACCCTGAAACCACGACATTCTAAGTTCTAACATTTGCATCATCCATATAAGTACGGACAAAATCATTGCAGCATGTTGAACAAGTAGGAAAACACGAGAAGGGAACTAAATCCTAACCCGATAGAAGCTTCGCAACTAAATCCTGAAACCACGACGTTAATTTTGAAAAAAACCAACATTCTAACATTTGCATCTGACAATATAAGTACGGAAAAAATCATTGCAGCATGTTTCTGACAGTATTTATGTACGCTGCAAAACCCTAAGAACAAGTAGGAAAACACGAGAAGGGAAGGCCTGTATAACCCAATGCTCAATGGCTCCAAATCTACCAATATGTGGCGGGTTAAGGGGGTCTTAGACTGTAAGCCACCCTTAACCCTGAGATGCTGTTTCTCGTCAATCATTTGGGTATTCACTGATACACACAGACTGTACAATGGCGTGTGCGCATACAAATACAGTACTACAATCTTTCGCAAAAATTTCAGTGACGTATACAAACACAATCTTTGGCAAATTCAGTGAGCCACACAACTGTAACGTGGACTGTAAATCTGTAATGCAACTAACTACACTCGCTCAACTGCTCCCTGCATCCCAGTCAATAGTTTACGCCCTTTTGTCTGTCATTTCTTCGAGCTCAACTGAACCTGAAATCTTAATTGATCGAGACAAAATGAACCCAAAATGCAGGCCACGCGGCTGAACTGTAACGTGAACTGTAATGCGACTAACTACGCTCAACTGCTCCCTGCATTTTTCTTTGGGTATCAGTCAATAGTTTACCGTCATTTTGTTTGCTATTTCTTCGAGCTCAACTGAACTGAAATCTTAATCGACCGAGACAGAATGAACCCAAAATGCAGGCCACATGGCTGAACTTAACTGACACAAAAATCGAAATTCTCCCTATATGATTGAGTTCATGAGGAATCTAAACCTATAAAAAAACGATCAAAATTATCGACTTTTGCTACCCACACAAAATCAATAAAACCCTAATTCCAATCAAATAAATAAATTAATTAAAAGGGGGAGAACCTTGTTACCTTGGTGTTAGAGTCGTCGTCGTCGGAGGTGGTGGTGGTGGGTGAAGGGTGGAGAACATTCCAACGGTGACGGAGCTGAGCAATGGAGTCGCCGGCGAAAGCAAGTGAACCGGCGGTCAATGCCGGTTTTAAAGGGAACCGGAAACCCGGTCCGCTGACGGAGTTAGGTTTGGAGGAATCCGAAGATGATTGCCGCTTAGTCCGCCGGCGAAGGTGGTTGAATGGGTGTCGGCCCCACCATGCGCCGCCGCCGATTCCTCCTAGTACATCCATTTTTTTGACTAGTTGATATTTCTAATTGGAAATTTGGAATAATCAACGGATTACTTTGATTTTGATTCCTTTTATTCAGACCCGTTTGACCTGACAAAACGGGTCAATCGGATTGGATCTCAGGTCTGGTTAGCTTCGGGTAGGGTCATTTTGGCCCGGTTCTTTTGGACTGAAACTAACTGAACTTAACTTAACTGAAATTAACTGAAATATAGAGACAAAATATGTCTCTTGGAAATGAACTGAAACTGACTGAATATAAGTCCAAAAAAACAGGGCCTTTGGGGTCTTTGAGTTGGCTTTGAGGTGAGTTGGGTCGTTTCATATTTGGGTTCGGGTCGAACTCGGGTTTCTAATTTGATGTCGGGTTAGTAGCTTCGGGTCGGACCATTTTCGATTCAGAAAATTTGAGTTGACTTTGGGACGGGTTGAGTCATTTCATGTTTGGGTTCGTTGTTTTCGACTTTTTAGACATATAAACTCGCCTGCTATAATAACATTCGGGTCAACCTCGGATTTCCAGTTTGGTGTCGGGTCAGATCATTTTCAAGTCCAAAAAATTGTTTGATTTTGAGATCATATCGACTTGTTTGCTATAATAACATTCAGGTCAAACTCGAGTTTCCAGTTCAGTGTCGGGTTAGTAGCTTCGGGTCGGATCACTTTCGGTTCAGAAAATTTGAGTTGACTTTGGGACGGGTTGGGTCATTTGATGTTTGGGTTCGTTGTTTTCAACTTCTTAGACATATCGACTCGCTTGCTATACTAACACTCAAGTCAAACTCGGGTTTTCAGTTCAGTGTCGGAATCGAGTTTAGGTTATTTGGGTCGGATCAGTTTTGTCGGGTCTACACGCACTCATTCTTCACGTCTACCGAGGGATGCTAAAAAAGGGGAATCAACAACCGTCTAAATCCACGACACATGTATCCGTGATAATTTGCAAACCACGCATAGTCGAGACTCCCATCGACCGAATAAACCGGTCAAAAATCGAGAGTGGAATAGATCTATAACCGTGTATAAGTGTATAACCGTATAATCAAGGGGGTTGTTGTACATCGACAAACAAGATTACAAAACAGCCAAACCCGATCACGCTAAAATAAGCCAAATGATAAATAAATAAACACAAAAAATCATACACCCAACAAAAAAAATACAGCAAACCAGACGATATCATATCGATCATCTAGCTGCATTTGTACACAAAATACACCGATACTTAGAAGATCTCGACATTTTTCCATCATCATCTTCATCTTCATCGTCATATTGATTGTACTCGGAATCATCTTCAGCATCTTGGTCGTCGCTGAACGTATTGGCAGAATCCAAGTAACAGTTCAAATGGTAAGCGTGACAGCAGAAGAAAACGACGACTGATACACTTTGGATGGTGAAAGGGTCGAAACACATGCAACATCGACCACCTGACCGTGTTTTTGCCTTCAATTCCATGTTTTTTAGACTTATGCTTTGTGATCGCCCGACTGGTTCTGGGTTCCTTTTGTCGTCTCTTTTGGTTCGTGATTCCTCGTCCTCGTGGCTGATGTAGATTGCGTGCCGTGCTTCTTTGTAGCATTTCACCAAAAGGTTTACTATGTCTGTCTGTTCAAATCCAAAGTGCACATTTGTTTTTTCACATTTGTTGAGACATGTTTTACACCAACAGTATACGGAGTATTTAGTTTTACAATAGTAAGAAAATTTAAAAAATTGTTATACATAATGTATTTTAAGAAATCTCACGTGATTATATTTTCTCTAATATATTGTCGAGAATATTGAAGATTTTTCTTCAGTTGTGAATAGTGTTCAAAAGAGAAATGTGCACTTTGGATTTGTCCATTAATTTCCAATGTAAAATTTGTCTTGTACAAGTATTTAATTTATCAGTTGTTTGTGACTGTGAGAGAGATATCCGTCATATTGTTGTAACGGGTCAAATATTTACGCATTTGGGTAGAAAAAGACAAAATCAATGTTATTCCCAAGAAACAATGTTCCGTCTTTATCTAACTAAATGGATAATAATAATTGACCCGTTTTAACAATACGACAGATAATCCATCACAAAGGAGACAGCGTGGTAGAATGTAAAACGGATGGATGGAGAGCGAGATAAAGAAGCATTGAATCACACCTTCAAAATATCGTTACAGCCATGCCTTAGAGATGTTTCCGTTCTATAGTCAGTAATGATTTTGACGAGCCGGTCCCTAAGCCTGCGTTAAGTCATACAAACAATAATGTCGTCAACGAATTTAGCATGATTGCATGAACTTAAGGAATCGAAAGCTCTACAGACAAAACACGTTAGAAAGCTGAGCAGATGGTGACACTAAGGCCCTGTTCTTTTGGACTGAAACTGACTGAACTTAATTTAACTGAAACTGATTGAAATATAGAGACAAAATATGAATTTAATTTAACTGAAACTGACTGAAATATAGAGACAAAATATGAACTTAATTTAACTGAAACTGACTGGAATATAGAGACAAAATATGAACTTAATTTAACTGAAACT
Source organism: Agrostemma githago (assembly GCA_958450325.1). NCBI lineage: Eukaryota > Viridiplantae > Streptophyta > Magnoliopsida > Caryophyllales > Caryophyllaceae > Agrostemma > Agrostemma githago. Next base: position 87,113,245 of record OY288239.1, on the reverse strand, counting down.
GACTGAAATATAGAGACAAAATATGTCTCCTGGAGCTGAACTGAACTGAAACTGACTGAATATAAGTCCAGAAGAAAAGGGCCTAACCGGGGTATCTCTACTCCATCAGGTACAACATTTACGATATGAAGAGGATCGAGATTGCCGACAGTATGCTCCAACAGCCTGCCAATCTGCCAATAGAAAAAGACAACCGTGTCGGAAATAGAAAAAAATGTGAAAAATCGGTGTTCTTGACAGAATAAATACATCGGTTACCATTTCAGGTCTCTGGGTAGATTGTTTGATCAATTCTTCCCAGATATCATCGTCATTTTGCATGCTGGCGAATTCTAAAGCCTGCAAACAACAACCACAGGCCACAGCTCATTCACTATCAAGTGTATCCAAAAGGACTTTACATATCATCGTCATTTTGACCGTTTTTTGGTTACTGATTTGATTAATACTACCCCTCCCCACCACAATGATCTTCCCACCTGATAATGGCACATGGATTAAGAAATGAGTAATGAAAGGTGGTAAATTGTTGGGTGGGGTTCAAGATGTCAAATCACAAAAAGTAACCAATAGAAAGAGAGTATAATTGATGAATAAGAAAAGTTTTGAAGTGGGAAAATCTTGGTGGAGTTTCCTTTTAAGGAAAGTGGGAAGATCTTAGTGGGGGGAGGGAGTACAGTAATATTTAATCTCGAATAGGGGTTCTTAAAAAAAATGGGAATTGGGAACATCACGTGAATCGGTGTTTTATGAGCTTGTTTGGTTACCCAAAATAGAGGAATTACACTTTCCACATGAATTAACTTCCCACATTCATATAGGAGAACCAAACACTTTTTGGTTATTTTCCGTGAATTGCATATAGGAATTAAATTTGTAGGAATTTTATTGTACCCCGTGAATTCGGTTCCTATATGAAACAAACAACCCCGTAATCTCATTGATAATCGAGAAAATGCAATAACGGGGTAGAAAAAACGAGTACCTCTTCCATATCACCCAAATCATTTATAATAACAGCAAGGGCTTGTTTTGTATTTCCCATTCGTCCGAGAATAAATGCTTGCTCTTTCAGAAAACCTTTTTTCACACAAATCTCGTAAGCCTGCAATCAATGACGATTTAAAGAATGATCAAAACTTATTCTGATAATTCTACACACAAAATAAATAAATAAATAAATAAAAGAGCAACAGATATGCGAACCTTCTCCAGTGTATAATGCTGACTGCTACGTAGGAAAGGAAGTAACATCTTCTGATCATAATCTGCATATAGCTCCACCTATTAGCATAAATCAAAAAAAGAGAAAAAAATAAGAGCACACAATTGAGAAGTAGAAAATCGGGTAATTGACGTGTTATTAGTCACAAAAAAATTACTACGGCTTTAAAGGGTTGTATCAATATTCAATAAGCAGGGTTATAAGACGGCCACATAAAGTTCGTTGTATCAAAGTGTCAACCTACGTTCTTACTGTATTAATCATGTATACTAAGGATCCTAAATAAACCGATTAAAGTTGGGTGCCACAATCAAATAATACCTGCATATCATGAAAGTCCCTTCCTGCATGAGGACTGGCCCCAAATAGAGCGTGTAAGTACAGATACAAGAAGTATCGAGAATCACATTTATCTCCAGCCTTCAGAAGCTGTGATACCACATCAGCTGGAGTTATCAGGTCCCTTTGCTGGATTAGTATGGAGGTAGCACGTTTGCTGTCAAGCATCATCAGTTGAACCACCTGTGTAGAAAGGAATCGAAAGGTAAGTTTTTCACACAGAAACGGAACTAGTCAATGCAAACATCCCAATACATTTAAAGAACGGTAACCGAGATACTGACAAATGCAACGGTAGCCTTAGCAAATAAGGGCATTGGAAAGTAACCGTAGCCTAAGAAAAATAGTCCGTCTGTCTTCAAAATGGTAATCAAGACAAAGTGCAGCCTTGTAGTAATAGCACTGTACCTTTTCACGAACAGCAGCATGCAGGTTATGTCTTTCGATGAAGTCAAAAACACCTGGTTTTAGAAGCTGCAAACACAAGAAAATCATATGAGTATATGTCATTGACAAAGCGAAAACCAAATTAGACGCATTCAAATTCATACTTACATCGGCAAAGAAGGAAAATGCTTTCTCGTTTTGCCCAGTTCTCACATATAACTCAGCCAATGCCTGGTATACACAGCAATAAAGGTAGTAACAGTCGAGAAAGAAATCATCATGAGCTAAATCATCATATAAAACAAAAACAAGAGATAACCTCTTTCAAATCATCGGTCATCAATGAAGCTCTAAGCTGAGGTTCTATCTCGGATAAAACAGGCACTACAGAATAAATTGATTGGGGCCAACTCTTCACTACTGATAAAAAATCCTTGTGGTATGTTGGATTCAATGCAAGAGCTACAAGAGCAAGCTGAAGAAAAGCAAAAGGAAAATTATATATTCAGGATAATCAGCACCGGGGGAAGGGCTAAGGGTATGTAGGCCACAAACCTCATACAAAGTATCACTAAGTTTAGGCTTCTCCGTTGGCATGTAACGAGCTAAAATAGGCAGCTGACGAAGCTGAGCAAAGCGGATAATCCATCTATTGAAAATAACAGACTTTTCTTTACAAGGAAGATAGGATATCAACTGAAGTAAAGGCATTGCAGCAATTGAAGGTTATAATACCTCTCCCATGCTGAAGCTGAACCTTGAAGCAATTTGGGACATAATTCTGCAGCTTCGGCGTACTTTTTCTCAGCAAGCAAATGCTCCAGGTATCTTGATCCCACCTATTAAATATTCATTAACAGCGAAATAAGTGAGAAACACATATTCCCCCATTGGTTCCCTAAATAAAACTTCCTCGTTTAATTTATCCAAAAACTTTTGAGTATGTACACTTCTGAATCACAGTTTTTTTTAAAAAAAAAAACACTTCCTTGTTCTTGGATCAATCTCGGAGCAGAGATGAGAGGAGTCAGAATAGTGTAGATCTGAGACCACACATACTAAGATATCAGATCAGTAAATAGCAAAATGCCAACCTCTTCAAAAAGTTCTTTTCTTCCGTGTGTTACTTCGATTTCAGTTACAGCTTTGTCATACCACCCATGTTCAAGAAGCCAATTTATATGATCTTCAGTATCCCTGTTATTAATCACAAAAACACATCAGCACAGACGCATCGAAGTTCCATCTATAATGAACCTGTACAAGATGCAAGTAAGTTGATGAAAGTCAAAAAAATTGATCACGAAAGAGCTTATTGTTCACGAAAAAGTTGAAAAAAAAGTTTGCTTCTCTTTAGCTATTCTCTCTCTATATGTATATATTGAGATCTAACTTTCATATCTCACTTTGCAACTATATATGCAGGGAAAAAAGTGCACCCAATTTAGTTTTCTTGTAATCCATCACAACACTTCAACCTTAATTAAGAAATTACTTTTCATATCCTCTTTCCTCTTGTCTACCGAGAAGGGGGGATGGAAAAAAAAAATCAGCCACTAAACCAGATGTGATTTAACTATCAACACCGAAGAGAGCAACTAAATGTCAAGATCCCGAGTTCAGACAATCAAAAAAAGAAAAGAGAAAAAATAAGAGGTTAGACAAACCTTGGTTTAGCAATAACTATATCTTTTGGGGAAACAACGTAGTAGAGTGGCTCATCACCTGCTGTCCATCGACCATTAATATAACTGCTCCCTACATCAATAATAATAATTATTATTACTAGTATTATTAGTCAAGTATTTAAAGCAAGACGAAAATATCGCTTCAGTAAAAATCATATCCAGACTTATACTAAATTCCCTCTCCATTCAGTCAGTACATAAACAAAATAAGTAGAAAAGCTAATAAAAGAGCAAGAAAGTCGGGAAAAGAAAACCTGAGAGAGGAGTGTGGGAAAGACAATAGTCTTTAGCTTTATAATGTTCAAAACCATGTACTGGTAAAGCATCAGTTGCTAGTTCATCATTGGTCCATGTAACAACACGTACTTCAGGTCTCTGTGCATTACCCTGCGTAAACAGTAACAATTCAGTTAAATCATGAACGGTGGTTACTTTCAGCTTCCTGTGTCTATGCATTAAACAGTAACAATTCAGTGAATATGATATAAGCCAATCTGAGATGCGATAGTCTCGTGTCTAAGCCCCACGTGACGCTGGACCAAAGTACACGGGGATCCACATTTAAGAGGAACATATACCTGACGTGTAGGAGCTGTGCTACTGAAATCCTTCTCTCCGTCTTCCTGTCCTCGTATATATGCCAGAATAGCCAACGAATCACCAAAAGGAGCAATACCTGAAATGTAGTAATTCGTGTCGAAGGATGCAACGATATCAACGTGATTGACACTTGATACAGGTCCGGGCATATACGAGCCATTAGCATTGACTCTCAGCGAAGCAATCTTTACAGATGTGCCCCAGCCAATTATCAAGACTGCATCATCCTGAATTAAGCCCTAGTTAGGAAAGAAACATACATTTCGAAGCAAGCCTCCCCGAACATCTAATAGTAAGGAAACAGTAAAACAACGATAAACAAGTACTCCGTAATTATTATCTCCAAAGCGGTGCCATTTGGGTCAAAATAACAAACCTGCCAAACTAGGTGCGGAAGCAAAAGCTCGGGATGAGGACTTCCTCGTGGTCTTTCAATAAAAGTGACACGTTGATCAGTAGCAGTATCATAAACTTTAACACCGGTATCATTTGCCCAAGCAATAAGGCTTGTCCTCCATGCCACTGCATGTATCGGACCTTCGCCAGAGTGCAATATCTACAACACCACATATTATTTATCACATATACTACGTAAAACAAACCAACTACATATAGTCAAGTATGTATATATAAGCTACACAAAAAGTCTCGAACCTGCTCTTGATAGCCAAACCACTTCTTCATGTAGAATATAAGTTGGCCAGCTAATCCGCCAGCTACAAACCTTCTTGATGCTTTTCTTGAGTAGTCAGGATCAAGAGCGATAGCCTTCATCGGCCTATGATACTCAAACTTGCGTTTTTCATCAGTAAACAGACTGCTTATAACAACTGATCCATCATCAGAGCAACTTCCTATGAACTCGCCATCAATATCAAAGCTAAGTCCATTAACAGCTGCCTTGTGTGAACGGAATTCCTTCACCTGGTAGAAGAAGAAAAGCAAACCTTTTTTAGCTCCAACTCTCTACCTCGAGATAAAATTAAAAATAGACATTCATGACAACATCGCAAGGGCAATGCGCAAAAACATTGTCCTTATTCTTATCAAATAAACCGCTTTTTACTCAAGTTAAACAATCTTCACAGCCATTGAAACAGAATCCACAAAACTGAAAATGCCAATATTCCAGCAGAAATTCATCAGAAAGTCTGATCAATCGAAACAGAGTTCAGGAAATTTTCGAGATATTGACCAAATATCACCACTATCAAACCAAAAAGAGTTGAATGTTTCGAAAAATTCAACCAATTAATCGACCTTAATCTAATCTAATAAACCGCTTTTTACTCAAGTTAAACAATCTTCACAGCCACTGAAACAGAATTCACGAAACTCAAAATGCCAATATTCCAGCAGAAATTCATCAGAAAATCTAATCAATCGAAACAGAATTGACGAAATTTGCAAGATATTGACCAAATATCACCACTACTAAACCAAAAGGAGATGAATGTTTCGAAAAATCCAACCAATTAATCACCCAAAATTGACCTTAATCTAATTTTAAAAAAACGCTTCTTCACAGCCATTGAAACGGAATTCACGAAACTCAAAATGCCAATATTCCAGAAGAACTTGATCAGAAAATCTAATCAACTGAAACAGAATTCGCGAAATTTGCAAGTTATTGACCAAATATCACCACTACTAAACCAAAAGAAGATGAATGTTTCGAAAAATTCAACCAATTAATCGCCCAAAATCGACCTTAATCTAATCATACAAAATCCAGCAATATAACCTCGATTATTGCAAATTCAATATCATCACTATTAAACCAAAAATCGTTGAATTCAAAAAATTCAACCAATTAATCGCCCAAAATCGACCTTAGACTAATCAAATTAACCGTAACATACAAAATCCAGCAATATAACCTCGATTATCGCAAATTCAATATCAGCACTACTGAACCAAAAATCGTTGAATGTTTCGAAAAATTCAACCAATTAATCGTCCAAAATCGACCTTAATCCAATCAACCAAACCGTAACATACAAAATCCAGCAACATAACCTCGAATATCGCAAATTCAATATCACAAATCACAAAACAATCAGATGAAATTGAATTGACCTGATTGCCGAGAAAATCAAGAATGTGAACAGCACCGCAATGAGTACCAAGCGCGATCATACGTTCAGCGACAGCGATACAAGTGGCGGCATCATTCGCCAACAACGACGACAAACTTCCGCCCATTCTCTGGTACTTAAGCTTCGGCTCGTCTTCTTCGTCTTCACCGTCATCAGCGGCGGAGAAATCGCTTCCTTCGTCGACAGCGTCGTCGTCGCGGTGGTTGACGGCGCCGTTCTCCGGCGAAATTAGGGGCATTGTGATCGGCGGAGAGAGAATGATGAGGTGTCTGTGCTTGTGTTGTGTAATTATTTGGATGAAAACAAAAGAGGTGTGACAGAGGAAAGTGGCACGTGAAGTTGAAGATGGTTTCCTCTTTGGATTGTGTGTTTTGGCAAATTCTTCCTTGTTTTATGAATTCGGGTCGTTCAAAAAGTGATCTGGATCGGTAAATTGTATCGTCCGGTTTTCTCTTTGGATTTAGAACTATCAGTCTTAGGGCTCGTTTGGTTCATCATGGAAAGATAGAGTTATCGGAAACTTAAATTCACGTGAATTTGTATTTCATGGAATTACAAAAATATTGTTTGGTTGTCAGGTGAGAAATAACTTCATGCGGGAAGTTCTCCCCATCAGGGGGCTTGGTGAGTAACTTCCCCATTAGAGAGGAAGTGGCAATTCCCGGGAAGTGGACAACCAAACAACTTCACAATTTATCAATTCAACTTCCCATGATTTAAGAGGGCAACCAAACGACCCCCTTATTATGGTTTGTTTGTTTCAAAATGTGGTTTGGATCGATAAATTGGACCGTCCAGTTTGGAGCAAGACCATACCGTTCTGGTTTTCGGGTTTGCAAAAAAATTGATGATCGGTCTCCAGTCAAAACCACAGGTTTTAAAAAAAGCCAGATTTAGTCCATTTTTCAAGTCCGAGTCTCTTTCTAACCAGTTTGATTTTTGGAGTCACTCGTCTTCGGGTCTATCGAGTCGGGATTGGGCCAACGAACACCCCTATTTGTGACTAGTCAAATACTCCGTACAAAGTAATACAGTAATATACTTGCTTGATCCAATAAAGAAAAATAATTTTATACTAACTGGATTTGTCTTATTTAATCATATGATATTATTTGATTCGTCCCTGATACGTGACGGATATATCTATCCTAAGGAGACTTTTACTCCGTTATTTTTTATACTCCCTCCGAGTTTCTAACATTGCCCCATTTTTTCTTTTGGGTTGAGTTTGATCTTTTACCCATTTTCTACTTTTGGCCATAAATGTGTGGTTCACATTTATCCACCAATTTCTATTTGATTTGGATAAATTCTTGTCTATAACGATATTATCCATCATAAATCTCAAAACAGATCCATATGTTGTCGTTATTGTAGTGACATGAGGTAGTTAATGCTAATCTCGGTGGTGGGATGTTTTGTTTAAGTCAAAATCGGATGAAAGCTCCTCCTAATTATGTTCACAACCTCACGCTTCACGCTTGCCGACCTATTACACTACTTCCTTACATTCATATAAAAAATTGTCGAAATACATGCTCTGTCTGTTCCAATTAATATCATGCATTAAATATTATCCACTATTCTGAAAAGAATCATCGATATAACTTTTAATATATATGATAAAATATAAAATAACTTTTTATAATTTTTATCGGGTAATACTCCGACATACTACAATATATATCGGGTATTGTTTTGAGTAATTACGTACATTGGTACATATTACGAATATATTAATCATAAATAGAGGGATGAGATATATACGACGTACGGAGTATAATATTTCTAAAGTGAATTCTATAATTTTATCACTAAGTCGAAAAAACTGTAACAAAAATATTTACGAGTCCGGTCAGGCCAAATTATTGACCAATCCAGCCCAAAAATCATCCTTCGGGCCTTCTAGCGTCGGCCCGTGAATTTTTTTGGGCCATAATACAACACCCAAGACCTTAAAATACAGGGTTTTCGGTAGAATAAACTACTACATCCGTCCCAATGAATTGTTTAACTATTCCATATTGGGCCGTCTCAATGAATTGTTTGTCTTTCTATTTTAGGAATGTTTTTTTATATGTAATTTGATTCTTCATTGGATCTCTTGCCCTTGGTGCCAAAAGTAAAAGCAAACAATTTATTGGAACGGAGGGAGTATCTTATTATTACAGCAACGAACTGAATGTATTCGAACAATTTCAAACCGGAAACCCTGTAAAAAGATCAACTTATCTCATTATCCGAACAATTTCAGCTTCTTTTATACCGGACAATGTACATGCTGTATTAAAACTATTTTCTTCGATTCTTTGAAATTGATTGTAATAATAATATGAATATGAGACTAACACTTTTGCTACTACTATGAATTGCAGGCTATAATAATGCTATATTATTCACGAATCTGATGGTAACGATTCCATGGCTTTGGCTTTGGCTTTGGCTTTGGCTTTGTGCTATTTCCGTCATCATCTTCCCCAATTCTATGCACAATTTCAATTTGTCGGGTGGTACCAAAACCGATATCCATGTCTATAATGCAGGCGACTGCGTGATGCTGGATATCATATTCAATGCAACGCATGGCTGCTCCAATGGAACCTAAATTCATACCAATTCAATTAGAGTCATACTCGTGTGTAAACTTATACACTACCAAATAAATGACTTAGATGGAAAGAGTTAACAGTTAACTTATGGATCTTTCCAGGGCCGGCCAATGAAATTTGGAGGCCTTGTTCCAACTTCAATATGGCAACCTCAACATCAACATTAATTATCTTAACCACTATTCCAATGTACCACTTTTGCTAATTTTGTATAATTAATTAATATAAATATTGAGGCCCTCCACCCACTGGGACCCGGTTCCTAGAACCTAATGGATCGTCCTATGGGCCGGCCCTGGATCTTTCTGATGACTTGAAATGGGCTTAACTTAACTCAATTCAACTCAACTAGAAGCTAGATTTAGATTTAACTAGACTGAGTTGAACTTAACTTAATTAGTCAGTTAATCTACTCCCTCCGTCCCAATGAATTGTTTGTCTATTCCATATTGGGGTGTCTCAATCAATTGTTTGATTTTCTATTTTAGGAATGTTTTTTATATGTAATTTGACTCTTCTCATGAGTTTTGTTCCACATGTCACTTCCTCATTGGACCCCTTGCCCTTGGTGCCAAAAGCAAAGACAAACAATTCATTGGAACGGAGGAAGTATTTTGTGACGGGCATCTGTCATATTAGTTCCTAACGAATAACAATATTTTGTTTTTTTTTAAAAAAAAAATTTGATCCGTTATAACAATACACAGATACTGAATTTGTTGAGATAAGGGGGACAAATAGTGAAGGGTTAGATGACCCATCCCATAATTTAAAGTACTCCTATAGGAACATTGCATAATTTAAGGCACATTGCATTGCTTCTCTTGGATGCTAAGACAATAAAATAGTCATATGAAGTACTAGAAGAGTGAATTATGAAGAGACTTGAAGAGGGCAATAGTCCCAAAAACAATGATGGTAGTGTTCCTAAACAATAAACTACTAGAAGAAGTGCATTCAATGATGAAGAGACAAGTCTTTCTTTTACAACAACCAAACAATAACTAGTACTCCATCATTACTAAATCACTTTCAATGGAAAAAGTAACATGCATATAGGGGAATTCGAACGTGAGATTTACTGTCCAGAGTATCTAATCTTAATCATTAGGCTAAGACATCTTCGATTCTTTGGTAATAGAAAGAGGAAAAGTAACATATAGGGGAAGAGAGATTTGAACCTGAGTCCTATATCTGATCTTAATCACTAGGCTAAGATATCTTCGATTATTTGGTAACAGAAAGAGGAAAAGTAACATATAGGGAAAGGGAGATTTGAACCTAAGACCTATATCTGATCTTAACCACTATACTGAGATATCTTCGATTATTTGGTAACAGAAGGTGGAAAGTAACATATATGGGAAGAGAGATTTGAATCAGATACCTAATGTCCAGGTACCTGGTCTTAACCACTAAGTTAAGACATTTTCGAAACATCGATAACAGAAGGAGGAAAAGTAGCATATAGGGGAAGAGGGATTTGAATCTGAGAACTAATGTCTAGGGTACCTGGTCTTAACCACTAAGCTAAGACATCTACGATTTTTCGGTAACAGAAGGAGGAAAGTGAAATTAAAGGAAGAGGGTAAAAAAAAACTTACAAAGTGTCCGGCACCGAGTATCCAATAGAAATGTAAATTCTTGTACGATCTTTTAAACCCTTTCGTTCCTTTCCCCGCTCCCCCACAATACAACGGTGTCCGTTCTTCACTTAAGAAACTCTTCAAACCATCCCACCTACAGTAACACGTCAAGTATTTATCCACTTTGACAAAAAAAAGAAAAAAAATCATATTTCCTAGGAACAATGCTTTATCATTGTCTAGTTGGCAGAAGCAGAACCGCGAAGGGTCATAGCATTTTTTAAAAAAATCGAAAGAAATAGGAAAAATAATTTACTTGAGCTTCTCCACCCATGCTTGAGTTCCTTTCGTAGCGCATATGAGATCGAGCTTTATTAATTAAAAAAAGCGATTAAAAAAGTCAGGACGATAAATCCATAAAATATTTATATAATTTAAATGATCGAGAAGACCTTAATGTAATTTAATTTCATTTTAATGGGCTGCGTTAAATTGAAATAAACGTTGAATTGACGAAGATAAACTAAAATTAACAAATTCATGATAAATAAATGACTTACTTGACCATTGTATATAGTGACATTAACTCCTTTGTTAAGTAACTCATCCACCTGCATCAAATCAATCAATCAATCAATATAATACAGTACAATATATACAGTAATAAACATTCGAGTTGTTAATTACTGGGTCTTCGAGGTTTGAATTAATTACCTCAACGATCCGAGGCTTCATGAAATCCGACATGAGCGCCGCAAAAACAAGATCACTCTGGCCACCCCACCTACATTTCCAAAATATTACTGTAAATCAGATTATTACGTACAGTAATAATATTTCAATTTCTCGTGATAATATATTACAGAAAACATACGTGACGTTTTGAGGAATGATCTTAAGCTTGGTTTTAATAGGACCTTCCATTAAATCACCAAGATCAAAACCGTTTGATGATTTGTCGGAACTGGTTAATAAATTAAGGTAACGAGAATATCTGCGAAACTCGAGCTTTTGTGACAATACTTCTACTTGGTTTGTCGTTGTCATCGTCGTAGTTATTGTTGATGTTGTGCTACCAACCGTGTCCATTGACGAATCCAGTAAAAAATTGTAAAAATCCTGAAAATAATCGGTTTGTCAAACTCAGTTGTTTAATTTTCATTAAAAAAAATATTATTTTTTTCACAAAAGATAAACAAATGACTGAGATAGAAAGAGTATACTTACAACATAATTACTGTAACCGGCGATTGTGCCTTCGAGCTCGCTCCAAGTGTTTGTTGCATCAACGTAACTCCCGTTCTTGATTTGCTCGTGTATTACATATGCCAAGCTGCGTTTTACATTTCACCGATAAAAAAAAATCACAAAATTACATTTATATCTTCGTTTTGTCCAATTATTTACCTATTTCAACTGTCCGACGAAATTTTTTTAACATCAAAAAAATTATCACATTATACAAAAATATTTTTTTCTAACGTGTCTTCAAAACCATGATAAATTTAAAATAAGAGGACTCTAAGAAATACCAATTTAATTTAGTATTGTGAGGAGTGACAGATATGCTCGTCACGAACAGGAATTTGGGTTTGGAATTTTTACCGATTTGCCTTGTAAAACCCATCATCATCGAGCCTTGAAATATCTTTCAAAAGAGGAGCCCATGAAAACTGTAGGCACCAACAAAAAAAACCATGTAAATTTCTAGAAATGTATTATGTATTTATTTACCTTTGATCAAAATATTCCTTACAAATAGTAATATAATGTAAAAGGTAAATAAATGACAGAAAAAGAAAGGGTAGGTCAGTAAATATGTTTTGATTTGAATAGGCAATCCAAATTTGGTCAATAATCCATATTTCTACATTATGTTTTCACTGAAATACTACATTTTTTTGTGACTCGGTTTCAAATCTTTGAAAAATTACTTCGTATTTAGGAAAAAAAAAACAAAAACGGAGAAGCATAACTTACAACAAAATCTTCAGGAGAAATCCAACTATCTCCGAGAGCAACACCTTCGAAGAAAAGCAGGGTCGATGTGAGACATGCTAATTATAGTATAAAAGTAAACAAATGACTGAAACACGTAATCTCTTCAATACAAATTCTTGGGAGAGACGGTCTCTCAATAACTTAGTGAGAGACCACTCTTCAGTACCACTCTATGTGTTATTCGTACCCTTAAATGACAACTTTGTTTTGTACCTGTTTTTATAAGAAGTGTACCATATTTATATTTGTATACTCTTTTATGTTAATCGTACCTACTTCTATTAGGCTTGGTACCACTGTTACTTCCATTTGTATTTAGTCTCTCAGTAAAGTTAATGAGAGACCGTCTCTCAGGAGACTTTCTCTCAGTTCAATAATGTTAAATGAAGACAATAAGAGCGAAAACGAAGTTTTAACAAATTTCTTTACTAATCTAGAGTACCTCAACTTAGAAGGGTATCCAATAATTTCAGTCCAAACTAAAAATGCTTGTCAATTTCATGTGCCTTGGACTAGATTCAATAAATGTCAACAAAAAAATACTCGTAAGAGTGACGTCTATCAATAACTTCAAAGAAATTTTTCATATCTCCGTTAAATAGACAGGATAACCACCTTTGGAAAATTCAAAATATTATTACCAGATATTATAAAACTCGACAAAAATATGAAAAAATAATTCTCCTTGTGAGAGAGAGACACATTTTCAAAGTAATTATATTACGAATTTTTTTATTTTTTTTGCAAATAAGGGAAAAAAAAACATTGGATTACATGTTATTTGGACTCTCAGAACTCATATACTCCCTTCGCTCCAGTGAAATGTTTGCCTATTCCATATTGGGACGTCTCAATGAATTGTTTGACTTTCTATTTTAGGAATGATTTTTATGTGTAATTTGACTATTGGCTCCACATGTCACCTTCTAATTGGATCTCTTGCCCTTGGTGAGGGAGTAACATCCTTCATTGAACATAAAAACAACATAAAAGACTACTACTAATACGATAACTGTAAAATAGAGGCGTCTAGGCAGTAGGAAACGATTTGTCTTTATGTAACCAAATAAGCGTATATTACTTGATCCGTCACAAATTTATAACAGATATACGAACATTAAGGGTATACCTCCAAGGGTGGCCTTCAATCGGGAGGTAGAGATGGCATCAATGGCAGCTAAAGCAAGAGTAACAGCAAATTTGCCACCATAAGATTCAGCAACTATATATAATGGACTCTTTTCCAACTTCACATTCTTGTTGTTATACAATTCTATCAACAATTTTGTCAAATCTTCTCCTGCTTCAACATCAGTCTTCACTACACACTTTGGATCCTCGACATAACTATATCCTGTTCCCACTGGATTATCCTTTTTTTTAAACAAAAATAAATAAATAAATAAATAATATTAATTAATTAATTAGTTAATACATCAATTTAAACATGATTCCTAATACAATTAAATTAAATATTAAAGTATTTTGTATGAGTATATGAGTAGACGTGACAAAACTGACCCGATCTGAATAAGTCAAATTGACCCTTGATTATCCTTTATTTATTAAAATTAAAAATAAATATTAAAAGTATTTTGTACGAGTATACGAATAGACGTGACAAAACTGACCCGACCTTGGATTACCCTTTATATATTAAAAATAAAATAAAAAATATTAATTAATTAATTAGTTGAGCCATCAATTTAAACATGGATTCCTAATACAATTAAATATTAGAGTATTTTGTACGAGTATACGAATAGACGTGACAAAATTGACCCGACCGGAATAAGTCAAACCGACCCTGGATTATCCTTTATTTATTAAAAAAAATGAGTATTAAGCCATGACAAAATGACAAAACTAACCCAGACCGAATGACCGGACCCGACTAAGCCAATACAAACTCGAGTTGAAGACCCAAGATTGACCCGTAAAATGACCTAACCCGAATTTAACCATATAAAATTGATACCCAAAAAATTAAAAATAGCAAACTCAAAAATGACCCGAACCCAAAATGATACTCCGTACGACTCCGACCCAACGTCGACCCAAATTTAATAACACAACGGTGGTCCGACACATCTGACCCATTTGTCAAGTCTATTTATAGTATGTTAGATAAGAAGGTGAGTGAAAATACACAAATTCTTTGACTTTTATGTAACTAAAGGATTAATACACTCTTCGTTTCATTGATATCTTTCTCATTTTCTTTTCAAACCATTTCTTTTGTTTTTCTTACCCAGGTGGCCCACCTATTTAACTTCTCTCTACTTTTAGATATTTTATTATTTTTCTTAATAAATGTGTCACTTTTAAGGTGGAAGAAATCAATGAAACGGAGGTAGTATCTGAATGCCATAACAACACAAATATACTCCCTCCGTTTCATTGAAAGATTCGACTTTTCCTTTTTCGTAAATTTCTTTGACAGCTTCCACTTTCTTTTTTGGTATAACATTTTCACTCTTGCCTAGGTGGCCACTTTACACTCAGTGGAAAGTTTCATTGAAACGGAGGAAATACAATGGATAATAACAAAACAAGTGAAGTTGAAGATGAGTAATTATTCCATGTGATGGATATGTCGTCACAAATCATACTGTAATAGATATACTCGTCACTCGTCACAGAAAACAAGAAATTTAGAGATAAGAGAGACATACAACAAAAAGAAGATCAGCCTTCTTGAGCCAAGTAGAATTTCTAGGCTTCAAATTGGTGTCCAATGGTCCAACTTCTTGGAAATTGCCTATTCCAGTTCCTGATGCTCCCTTCAATCATCCCAACAAATTCATTTCCACATTATTATTATTCTCATCAATACTCTATTATTAATAATAATTAATTCTCCGTAATTAATAATTTGTGGAATTTGTGTAATTAATATTCTCTCCGATTCATTTGATTCTTTAGATTTACTTTTATCACAGTTGTTTTGTTTTTATCTTTATTTAAAGGTTATTAAAAATCGTAAAATTTAATATTTTTAATGTATTCATTAAAACAATTTTAAAAAGATTCCACGTGACTAGGTTTTAGTTTATAAATTGGAAGTGATATTAGATAGTCTGAGCAACGCGCTATTATTGGGAATAACGAGAGCATCTCTGAATACTCAAAGCTTTATATCCGAAGCAAGTTTTCAAGAAACTGCTCGAGTTTTAGCAAAAGCTGCTCTCCGAGGCCGTATTGATTGGTTGAAAGGACTAAAAGAAAACGTTGTTCTGGGGGGGATGATACCCGTTGGTACTGGATTCAAGGGGTTCGTGCACTTAGTCGCATTACAAATAAGTGGAGGAGATTCAAACCTGAGACCTATTGTCCCAGAGTACCTGGCCTTAACCACTAGACTAAAACATCTAGTCCTATACTATATGACTATAATTGGGAAGGAATAAATGAATAAATCGGGTCAGATATCACAAAAATATTAGAGAGACGGTATGTCAATATACTTACGGGGCCACCTTGAAGCCATAGAATAGTTGGCCAAGGTTTCTTTGGGTCTTCTACTCTGTATGGACTTTTGTATAACCACCAAAACATATGTGCCTCTGCATTCACCAATCCAAATTAAAACTAAAAAAAAAAAAACTAAAAAATTACTACTGCTCGTTTGGTTGATGCGAAAAGTACAAATTCATGGAACGTAGAAAATCACGGGAAATAAACTATCTGCATTTACGTAAAAAGTAAATTTCATCAATTTGTGCAAATTTGAGTCAACCAAACAACTCGTTCTTGTGATTTTACAAGACAACCAAACAAGTCAACACCTAACGACTACCATGAAACCGTTTCACAGAAGATTTTTTTCACTGAAAAATAACCCAACCAACAAAGTAAATTTGCTGTGAGACGATTTCACGATAAGAATTTTGAATTTGCACAACTGAATGAACCAAAATAATATACTCCGTCCGTTCCAATGAATTGTTTGCGTTGCCTTTGGTTTTGACACCAAGGTTAAGGGATCCAATGAGGAAGTGACATGTGGAGCAAAATTCATGAGAAATGTCAAATTGCATATGAAAAACATTCCTAAAATAGAAAGACAAACAATTCATTGAGACACCCCAATATGGAATAGGCAAACAATTCATTGGAACAATTCAGTGGAGCAAAACTCACGAGAAAGGTCAAATTGCATATAAAAAACATTCCTAAAATAGAAAGGCAAACAATTCATTGAGACGCTCCAATATGGAATAGGCAAACAATTCATTGGAACGGAGGGAGGGAGGAGAAAACAACAAGAACAAGAAGAAGAAGAAAAGCTGACTTGGTCTGACTTCAACATAACCCCATTCTTCTGAACCATCATTAGTTTTGATGTGTCTTGATGCAATTATTCCATCAATAAAAACAACAAGAAGAAGAAAAGCTGCAATTTTAATTGAATTTATATTGAATTTTGACATGTTTTTTTAGAAGAAGAAGACTAGAAGAAAAGAAAAAGAAGTGATAGGAGTAGTAGATGTTTGAAGATGGGAAGTGTGTCAGTGTGTGTATATATACACTTGGCCAAATTGCTTTCGTGACGAAATTATTTGTCATAAATATGCGACGAGCCAAATAATATTCACTTATCTTGTCTTTTCTAATCTAATGATACACAAATTCTTGGGAGAGACGGTCTCTCAATAACTTATTGAGAGAACACTTTTCAGTACCACCTTATGTTCTATTTGTACCCTTGAATGATAACTTTATTTTGTACCTGTTTTTATAAAAATCGTACCTAATCTATTAGATTTGGTATCACTGTTACTTTCATTTGTAAAGTTAATGAGAACTTAGTCTCTCAATAAAATTAATAAGAGACGGTCTCTGATGATATTATTTGATCTTTTATTCCTTTGTGACGGATATGATATATTCGTCACAAGGTAAATTTTTTAGTACACTTAGAGTGGGAAAGACTGGATTTTGTTGGTTAGTTTTACCTTTTTTAAAAAGATTTATTTTATGTATAAATGAGGGAAAGCAAGATGAAAAAAAGGAAAAAAGAGATTTACCACCATAAATACACTCCCATCATTGTCAATCGTTTAACTTTGATCAAAATATTGAAAGATACATTCACTTTTAAGAATAAATCTCCCTTCTTGTAACAGGTACGGTCAATAAACGGCTGTATCAAGTGGTTAGATAAGATAAATATTTATCTATAAAAAAGTGAATATTATTTGATCAATTATAAATTTATGACAGATATTTTCGTCGTAAATCAGAATTTGCCTGCGTTTACTATACCGATGTTTTAATTTTTAATTTTTTTTGTATAATATACCGATGTTCTATCTTTATCTAAATATATGATTTATCGAAGAGTGGTTAAAGCTAGGTGCTCTGGGACAATAGATCTCAGGTTCGAATCTCCCTCATTTATTGTAATGCGACTAAGTACGCCATTCGTTGAGCCAAAAAAAAATAAATCTAATTATATGATTTGATGATCTTATTTAATTACGAGCAATTAATTTACTCTTTCTGTCTCGATTATTTGTTTAGTTTTAGCAGATGATTGAGACGGAAACCGAGGAAGTAATTAATTAAGTAATTAATGGAGATGCATGTGGAGTTTTGGGTTCAATTTGGGAAGCTTAGAGAAAAAGTAACGTAATGGAAAAAAAGAAAGATTGAGTAAGCAAATTGTGGTTGAGAGGAAAGAGGACGACACACAATTTTGGTCCATTTTATCAAAGCATGGCCACACCCACTTAGGCCCCGTTATATTGGACTTATATTCAGTCAGTTTCAGTTCAGTTCAATTCAGTTTCAGTTTGAGGAGACATATTTTGTCTCTATATTTCAGTCAGTTTCAGTTAAATTAAGTTCAGTTAAATTAAGTTCAGTCAATTTCAGTCCAAAAGAACATGACCTTAACATTACATGGACAAAACCATTTGGACTTGTACTTCAATTTGGAAAACTCAAACCTAACTGATTCACCGACGACAAGGAATGACTCCCGTTATTTAGGATAGTACAAATTCTTGTTTGTGATGAAAATATCCGTTACAAATTTGTGAAGGGTCAAATACTATCCACATTGATAATTAGAGACAGAGAATTTGCTATTCTTGATACGTTATGATTTTGTCTTTATCTAACCATATACGGAGTAAAAGATATTTGATCTGTTATAGGTTTGTAACATATACTCCCTCCGTCCCTAAAAGATTGTCCCATTTCCCTATTATATGTGAGGAGTATTTTAATGAAACGTGACAATCTTAGTGGGACAGAGGTAGTATATAACTAACAGTTTAAAATGAAAATCATTACAAATTTGTGACGGTCAGAAATGAAAATTCGTCCATTGATAATACTCTCGCCAGTCCCAATTATGTTTGTTGTCAATTAATCATTTAGTTTTAATTGTCATTTTAATACACTAATACTAACTTTTAGAGAAGTATACTTAATTATTTTTTATATATAAATACTTCTCTCTTAAATATCTCTTAAAATTATCAATTAAACAATATCAAATATATAGCAATTTTTATGACGAATCTAATGATATACTCACTTTTATAAAAAAAAAAAAATCAAACTAATTTTTAGTCAAAAGCTTATCTCATTAAGCGAAAACTACTTATATAAAAAATCGGAGGGAATAGTAAGTAGTTATATAGAGAAACAAATATTACAAGTTTCGACTTAAATGAAGAAAAATGATTGCCAAAAGAGGAGAAAAATCTTGATTACCAATACGATTTTTCTAACGTATGCCTAATGGACACACATTAATCACCTAATTAACGCAAGATTAACAAGTTAAATTAGAGGATGATACAACCATGCAGAAATCTCAAAAGTGGAATAATCTTCGATTCACAAGAATCACAACCAGACAAAACGATTTTTCTAATGTGTATCCAGTGGATCCACGATAATATACTAATTATAGCAAGATTCGCAAGAATATTATCTCAGTATGGTAAATATGGGATAAAATTTCAATTTCTCGAGATCATATCATTGTGAATATTGCTTTAATTAACATATTAACGTCGGCCAAACTGACCACGATGATATCACAAAACCTTATCCTCATCTCCTACCTTATCCTCCCCCTTCACCACCCTATCCTTCTTCTTCTTGTTCTTGTTCTTGTAATTCTTAGAATGAAAATCAAGAAACAAGTACAAAAGTGAGGCGTTAAACACAGCATTGAAACACCACCCGCCAAAACCCGAACACCTCGACTCAGTGAAAACATGATAATACAGCATCACGAACGACACCACGAAACCAAACACAAACTGCACAATCTGACAGTCAGTCACCAGTCGCTTCCACGACGGCCTAACCCCGACACTACACAACAGATAATACATGTACATTACAGTATGCACGCTGGTGTTAGTCACCAGCGCGACAGGAAACAGAGACTGTGATGTTTCAAGCCAAATGTAGCACATGACGAGGACTGTACCGTGGTGGTAGACGTGGAGGAAAGTGAGGCGGCGGGTGGTGGAGTCGGATAGGATGATGAGGAATGTGTCGGTGAATTCGAGGATTTTTGAGAGGTAGAATGTGTAACCCCAGAAGAAAGTGGGGCCACGGGGCGGGGTGGGGACAGGGAGGCAGAAGAGGTGGGGGAGGGTGGCGGGGAATTGGTGGGAGAAGGCGAGGGCGGTGGAGACGGACATGGTGAGGGAGAGGAGGAGGATGAGGAGGTTGTAGAGGGAGGAGATGCGGCGGAGGAGGGTGGGTAGGGGTGGGGGCAGGGTTGGGAGGGGGAATGTGGTTAGGGTGAGGACGAGGGTGAGGTAGGTTAGGATGGTTAGGATGAGGAACCGGAGGGTCGTGAATTGGGTGGTAGGTTCGGACCAGTCGAAGTTGGTGATTTTCGGGTGGTGGATTAGGTAGTAGGTGATGGTGTTGAGGAGGCTCATTGTATTCAGATGTGAGGTGTGTGTGTGTGAGAGATGTTTGGAGGTTGTGTTTGGTTATATTTATTCAGTGCGGGGATGTGTCATCCCGTGTATAGTGTGGCACACAGAGTGGGACATAAAAATGGGACAGGAGATCTGTTGCATAAATAAAATATGCAACAAGTATTATAACTTGTTGATGTGTCATCTAGTATATGGTGTGGCACACAGAGTGGAACACAAAATGGGACAGCAGATCTGCACTGGACTTTGGGGTGCAATGAAGGACACTAGGAGGAGTGTAGACAGTTTCATAAATGAACATGACTGTGAAACCGTCTTACCTAAAACGATATTGAAGGACAGAATAAAAACAAGATGACCGACCCCAACCAATGAAAAAAAAAGTACACGACCGTGAGATCGTGATAAATGCAGAAAATGAGAGCTAAGAGAGAAAAAAAAAGGTGAGTTCGACAAATAACTGTGGAAAACAGGCTGACTCGAACATGACTTGAACCAACCTTACCCCAACACAATATTGATTCAACAAAAATATTGGCATTGGCTCAAAATCCCAAACCGAAATGAGTGGAAGTTATAGACAAGATGCTGAAAAGTGAAAACGGGTCGGGTCGTGTCATACAGGTTCATGCAGCATGTCATTGCAAAAGTCGATAAGCTCAGAACAATGGTATAGCAGACACAAAAGTATGGAATATGGAATGAGTAAATGTCATGCAATGTCAAAAGTCTCACGAGTCATGTTGGAAATTGTCACAAAAGCAAAAAAGACGATTTCTGAAAACGGGTCGTGTCATACAGGTTCATGCAGCATGAGAAGGGGATAAGCTCATAAGTCATAACAATGGTATAGCAGACACAAAAGTATGGAAATACGGAATGAATAAATGTCATGCAAATGTCAAAACTCAAAAGTCTCACGAGTCGTGTTGGAAATTGTCAGAAAAAAGGAAAGACGAGATTTCTTATAAGATTGTTGTTGAATGTGTTTTCGTGATACAAAATTTGTGGGGTGTAAAATGTTTAGGAAGAAGTAAGTATACTTACAAACCCTGTGTCGTTTACAACTTTACTTGAAGGTGATCAATTCTGCAGGGTCGCGCACCTTTGTATCACCAGGAAATCACGTCAAATCTACTCCTGGCAAAACCTGCAGCAGCAGCAGCAGCAGCAGCTAACTAGCTATCACATGAGACAACCGACATAGATGGATCTAGGATACACCCTTTGGAGTTGAGGCCATTGAACGTATACTTGATCGGCCATCCTTAATTTGTAAAGCAGCAACCCACTCAAAGAAAGCCGTTTTACTCTTGCTATGCTCTCCACATAAAAGATGGATGACCATCTTATCCCCAATACCTGCAAAAATTCATTACAGAATCCAAATCCAATCGGCTACTCAAATTTTAATAAAAAACGATACATTACTCGGACTTTGTTGGTAGTAGATGTGGCAAAACTGACCCAATCTAAATCACTTCGCACATGAAATAACTCGATAACACAACTAACACCTACCAAAATGACTCCACTGCCCACCGAAACGAACCTTTGTACAAGCATTAAGCATACCAGAAATGACTCGGTCCAAACTAACAGAATCCGAAAGATCCGTTTCCTGGTCTAATTAGAGGGATATGACATGAGAATAATATACTCCCTTTGTTCCAATGAATTGTTTGCCTTTCCTTTTGGCACCAAGGGTAAGAGATCCAATGAGCAAGTGACACGTGGAGCAAAACCCATAAGAATGGTCAAATTGCATATAAAAACATTCTTAAAATAGAAAGGCAAACAATTCATTGAAACGCCCCAATATGTAATAGGCAAACAATCCATTGGGACGGAGGGAGTAGTTGATAAGTAGCTGACCTTGAAGACGAAGGCGATTCCACATAAGGGAATGCAAGTCCCAGGGCCATTGCAGAGGATCTGGAAGATAGCATTAAAACAACTCAACATGAGCTTATTCATTTCAGTAGAATTGTACAGTCATGGGCGATGTCGCTTTCATTGGATCTGGTTTTGATTGAAAGTTTATATGGGCCAGAAGAAAGGAAAGAGGAAGAAATTACCACATGAGGTCTGATTTTGATCATCAGCCACACTGCATGAATTATCGCAATCAATGTTGTAAGAACGGATGTTATGTACGACTGTCCAACTTCTCGACTCCGATAAATTTGCATATAATGTGCACTGTCTGTTTCCTTCTGCACACCAAAATCAGAATAAACTAAATTCTAATGCCAATGAACCATTGAAATCGAGAAATTTCATTTCAGAGAAGCTAAGTCGAGGGGTGTTGTCTCAGGCAAGCGTAACAAACACGGATAGGCAGGCTTTTCACCACAAAAATAGTTAAACTGCAGCGAAATCAAGACTTTTAAAAACAAACGTTTGCATTGTTACACAATTCGATGAACTTTCAAATAAATCGACTCAAGACGACTCCAAAAGGCCAGAAAAAGTGTCATCGAAAAACACACCACATTATTCGATGAGCTTTCAAATGTCTGTGCTTTCTGAAGACTCATATTATCAGTGGCAGCAGCGACGTAATATCGGGGCATGAACCTGTCCTTTTGCAGTACAGATAAGAGATTAAGCATCTCAGCTGTGTGACCCCCTACACGTATCACAACCAATGACAATATCAACCAGTTTGGAACAGATTTCTTCATTGTATATGAAAGGAATATCAACAAAAAAGGTAGACCACAGAGTTACCAGAACCAAGAACAATGAGAGTACTAAGAGGTTTCACAGTCGTGGATCTTGATGCTTTTCCGGTACTATAAAACACGTGTAATAACCGCACTAGAAATAACGTGAGAAGAGTGACGATAAAAATTAGAATCCCATTTGATTCAGTCAGCGGGACCAGCCATTCATTCCCGTTCATCATTCTTAGATAACGAACTGCAATTGACCAATGCCCTGTATTCCTGTAAGATGTCGATAAAGATCAAGCAAACGATAAACTAAAATACGTAGCAACTCATTTCCATAATAATCTCAATTAATGTTAAGTTTCTTAAGCCACTTTGAATTTGGAAACACAAAATCGAACTCATATTAGGATTGAATTCCAGAATCAAAATGTTTGAATCCAACTTGTTTAAGATCCCTTGGAATTCAATTCTCCCAAAATGCTTTTTCTACCAAAAGAAGATAGATCGATCTTCAGTTGCCAAATTCAACCTACTAGTGTATTTTCAAAGAAATTGTTCTTATCATCCCATACCTACATAAACTACAACTCGATTCGACCTCATTTACCTCTCTAATAACTCACCAATTCGTGATCTTATAACTTATAACTCGATTAAACATCAATTCTCCAAAGATGCTCTTTCTATCAAAAGAAGATCCATCGATCTTCAGTTTCCAAATTCAACCTACTAGTGTATTTTTCAAAGTAATTGTTCTTATCATCTCATACCTACATAAACTAAAACTCGATTCGACCTCATTTACCCCTCTAATAATCCACCAATTCTTGCTCGTGTAACTTATAACTCGATTAAACATCAATTCTCCCAAAAATGCTCTTTCTACCAAAAGAAGATCGATCGATCTTCAGTTGCCAAATTCAACATACAATGTATTTTCAAGGTAATTGTTCTTATCATCTCATACCTACATAAACTACAACTCGATTCGACCTCATTTACCTCTCTAATAACTCACCAATTCGTGATCTTATAACTTATAACTCGATTAAACATCAATTCTCCCAAAAAAGCTCTTTCTACCAAAAGAAAATCGATCGATCTTCAGTTGCCAAATTCAACATACAAATGTATTTTCAAAGTAATTGTTCTTATCATCTCATAAGTCATACCTACATAAACTACGATTCGATTCAACCTCATTTACCTCTCTAACAATCCACCAATTCGTGATCTTATAACTTATAACTCGATTAAACATCAATTCTCCCAAAAATGCTCTTTTTACCAAAAGAAAATCGATCGATCTTCAGTTGCCAAATTCAACATACAAATGTATTTTCAAAGTAATTGTTCTTATCATCTCATAAGTCATACCTACATAAACTACGATTCGATTCAACCTCATTTACCTCTCTAACAATCCACCAATTCTTGCTCGTGTAACTTGTAACTCGATCAAACATCAATACTCGATCAAAACATCAATACGTCAACAATCTATTGAGGCGGAGGGAGTATAACATCAATTTATCAATTTATCAACAAATAAATTACTCGTAATTCGCATCAACTGCATTCGATATGAACGATGAATTGCATTACTCAATGAATCATAAACATCAAAGAACACGATGCTCGATTTAGCTTCCATATCAAAACCACGAAAAAATTGATCATCCAAAAAAAACCTCGATTCTTAATCCTCATCACTCGCATACAATGATACAATGACGGAAAATCACAGCTAGAGTAATAATCAAACAACAAATCGTCCAATTACTGTAACAGAAGGTAACAATCAGATTAATCGACTAAAAAATCGAAGAATTTGGGGAAAAAAACTTACAATTGAGAGGAGAATTAATCAACTAAAGATGACGGCGGACGGCGGAGGGACGGCGAGGGGCGGTGGTCGGAGAATCGGCGCCGGCAAATGGAATCGGAGTTGAGCTCGGTGTTTTGAAATAGAGAGGGAAAATGGCGGAATTGGGATGGTGTTTTTCTTTAAGGAGACCGGTTTATTTTAAACCGGCATATTAATTTTTTTGATTTAACATGGTTTGGACCGGACCGGCACATATATCGGTCCGGTCTGGAAGTTGCCAAAAACTTGGTGACTTGTCCGCGGTCCAGTCCGGTCTGGTCCACACTTTTTAAAAAAAACTCAAATTTAGTGTATTTTTACGGTCTGGTTTAAAGAGAGTCTGGTCTGATCCAGTCCGAGTTTCTTTGTTAACCGGTCCGGTCCGTGGGGTTTGATTTTTGGTGTTGCTGGTTCGCGGGTCAATCCGGTCTGGTCCGATTCAGTCCGAGTTTGGATCGGTGAACACCCCTAATCGCAAAGACGATTCCAGATCGCAACTTTACTCATTAAGGTAGTTGTTATCGGTATTACATTATCGAAATAGAAGTTGCTTTGCATATTGATCCTTAACTAATTAGGTCGATTTAGACGATTAGATCAATACGGGGTACGAGTACATACTTTTGGGCGTAGATGTCGATTTGGTTTGCAAATATGGAGTTCGATTTTTATCTAGGACATAATACACTCATTCGCAAAAAAAAAAAAAAAAAAAAAAAAAAAATCCCAATGCTCGAACGATTTACCATAACCTCCTCCACGCGCTGCTGCCAACAAAAGAAAGCTATAGACGACATTTTCCCAAAAAAAATCTTTTGGAAGAAACGAAACTACATTTCCACACAAAATTATGCACAAAAAAACTCCTATGAGTCGGTCTCACGGTAATTACCAAATATCACAACAAAACCTTGGAAATTTGAAAAATCTTAAAATCGGTACTTATTTTTCTTAAAGGAACTCACACTATTGAAGCCTTTTGCAAACCTTGATGATAACAAAAAAAAAAAACTACCCTAGAAGAGTAGAGGCCATAATGCAAGAATACAAAGCTTACAATAAGCGCGCCGAGAATTTCAAAAAAGAATAAATTGTACAGACGGTTTCTTCATGAGCTACAAGGGTTTGTTCAGGTGTGCCGTGTGCCCGTTTCAGTTTTATAGATAGTCGTCGAAATCTTGGCTTCCCAATTCCCATATGACTACCTTACCGTCAAGTCCTATGGTGCATCAATAAACATAGGAAATAGGATTATACACCTGGTTGTACAATGCAAAGTTGTTGAACTTTTTGTATATATTTACTGAGCTTATCTAACCTGAGTTGTAAGTTTTTGAGCTTAAACATTTACTCCTTCCGTCCCAAAATGATTGTCCCATTTACTTTTGCACAATAATTAAGAAAATTGTGTAATGATGGGTATATAGGCAATTATGACTACTTTATAGGGTGATGTGTGAGGTGGTGTAGGTTAATGAAATGACAAAATGGTAAATATTTTGTCTTAGTAGGGACAAAATTGTAAAAAAGGATAGACTAAAAAGGAAAGTTGAGAAATTGGACAATCTTTAAGAACCTACCCAAAAAGGAATACGGGACAATCTTAGTGGGATGGAGGGAGTACGTGATTTCACTCGACAACTTTACACCAAAACTCATAAAGTTTACAGCAAAACTCGAAACCTTTGTAATAAAGCTCAAAATCATAAAACCAGTTGTACATAGAGTTACTATGTACAACTAGCTGTATAATCTTCTCATTGAATAAACATCACTATGTCGTCAGCAAATTGAGTTAAGGAAAAGAAAATTCGAACCTGACGTGCTGAAACGTGTTACTTTTGACTTGGATTCCTTCTTTGATGGCACGATGGATTCCTTCTTTAATGGCACGATGCGACTGAAAATAAGATGAAGTGTGTATGTAAGTATGTGTAACTCGAATTTACAAAGGGTAGTTGTGAGTTTGTGACTTGTGAGTAAGATATGATCATACGTTATGCAGTTATCGTGAGAGCGCCCGGTTGTCTGATCGTCAACTGTGTCATTGGCATTGCTGTACTTTGACTGACCATATAATTTTCCGAAAGCACCTGATAGCTGCAACATTAGATATCCTTGCATCAGTGTAAGAATCTCAAAAAAAAAATGTTTATATTCGAGATCAAAGAATCGTGTTACAAAGCAATCAACAAGCACAAAACAAAAAATATCACGACAACCCAAACTAACGCTAAGGACTAAGGACTACTAGTCACTTTGTCGGTAGTTACCTTGGTTTGGTAACTTAACTGTAAAGTTGCATTACAACCGGTCAAATGTTATAACCGGTCAAATGTTAACCATTTAGTTAAATAATGACAAAGCAAGATTCCCATGGAATGATAATATTTTGGGCATTTTCTATATACATGGGTTAATATTTAATACTTGATGCGTTATCACATTATAACGGATATTGCCATCAGCCCATCACAAACAAGAATACGGAAAGACATTAGAACATGAATTAAGAGGGAAACGCCAGTGGAATTAGCATGCTAGGTGATAACAAATACACATGTATGTACCTGCGAGCCATATCGTGCGCTTGTTGGAACCGTTTGCCTTTCACCCAAAAATTTAATAAAGCTCCTGCAACACCCAACAACAACATCAGAGCCTTAGTCCCAAAAAAATTTGGGGTCGGCTAGCATGAATCATTATCCGAAGTCATCAAGTCGTCAACCCAAAAAAATGAAAAAGAATAATAAAAATAAATAAGATGGAAGGCGAACAATACAATAAAATAATAATGAAAATACAGCTTCAAACGCAAAATTTAGTTCATTACTAGTAGTACCGTTTACCAGTGAGCGCATTTAGTTTAATTTAGTTAAGTTAAATTCAATTTTATTCAATTACAAAAGAACAAAGTCTGATTCTTCAATAACGATAAACAAATGATCGAATCAGAAAGTTGCAACAATTAACCAAATGATTTGTCTAACGTGTGCTCATTAGGCACATTTTGATTGTACAAGAATATTGTCCAAGCATGGTAAATAAAAGATAATATTTGAATTTCTCACGATAATATCATTACAATATTTCAATCAAACAAACGATTTTTCTAGCATGTGCTCATTACTTCATTAAACACACGTTAATACAAGAATATTGTCCAAGTAAGGTAAATATAAGATAATATTTCAATTTCTCAGGTTAATATCATTATAATATTTGCTTTAATTAAAGCATATCAACGCCTGTCTAGTGGACACACATTAAAATAACCGTTAAACAAACGGTTTTTATGACGATGATCAATTGATCATCATGAAAGCTTATCCTCATCTCCCACCTTATCCACCATTACCCTTTCATTCTTCTTGTTCTTGTAATTCTTAGAATGGAAATCAAGAAACAAGTACAAAAGCGAGGCGTTAAACACTGCATTAAAACACCACCCACCAAAACCCGAACACCTCAATTCAGTGAAAAAATGATAATACAACATCACCAACGACACCAAGAAACTAAACACAAACTGCACAATCTGACAGTCAGTCACCAGTCTCTTCCACGACGGACGAATCCCGACACTACACATCAGATAATACGTGTACATCACAGTATGCACACTTGTATTCGTCACCAGTGCCACAGGGATCAGAGACTGTGATGTGCCAAGCCAAATGTAGCACATGACGATGGCGGTGGCGTGGTGGTACACGTGGAGGAAAGTGAGGCGGCGGGTGGAGCCAGATAGGATGATGAGGAAGGTGTCGGAGAATTCAAGGATTTTTGAGAGGTAGAAGAGGTAAACCCAGAAGAAGGTGGGCCCCCGGGGAGGGGTCTGGTCGGAGGGAAAGCAGAAGAGGTGGGGGACGACAGAGGGGAATTGGTGGGAGAAGGCGAGGGCGGTGGAGATGGACATGGTGAGGGAGAGGAGGAGGATGACGAGGTTGTAGAGGGAGGAGATGCGACGGAGGAGGGTGGGAGAGGGGAGGGTGGGGAGGGGGAAGGTGGTTAGGACGAGGACGAGGGCGAGGTAGGTGAGGACGGTGAGGGTGAGGAAGAGGACAGTGGAGAATGGGGTGGTGGGTTCAGACCAGTCGAAGTCGGAGATTAGTGGGTGGTGGACTAGGTAGTAGGTGATGGTGTTAAGGGGGCTCATTGTTGAAGAATGTTGAATTCACAAATGATTCAGATGTGAGAGGAGGTATGTTGCTAATATTTATTGGGGAAAATGACACTAGAAGAGTTTCATAAATGAACTAATGTGAGACTGTCTTAACTAAACGATACTGAAAGACATACTCATAAAATAAGCGGTCCGACCCCAACCAATGAAAAAAATGTACACTACCCCAACCAACGAAAATAAGCGGCGTAATATCATTGTGATTCTCTATGTAATTAGCCTATTAACGTGTACTAAGTGGACACATGTTAGAAAAACCGAATAAATAATTACCATGAGATTGTGATACATGAAGAAAATGAGAGCAAAGAGAAAGAAAAAAAGGTGAGGTCGTGAATGACATTTCGAAATGGATGTAGGGTAAGCAAACCGACAAATAACCGTGGAAAATAGGTTGACTCGAACATAACTTGAACCAACCATACGCCTAAACAATAATTGGCAAATGAAAAGAAGAAAGCATTTCCAAAGGCAAGACACCCAAATATCTAATAAAGCTCCTGCAACACCCAAGATATAAGAATCATCCATTATTCCTGCTTTCCAAATGAAAAGAAGAAGCCATTCCCAAGGCTGTATTACAAGAGCAATACCACAAAACCACCACGGCAGTCAGCAGTCTAGCTGAAAGTAGAAGATATTTAACACGATAGTTCGTCTTCCCATCAACAAACTTCGTACTTCCAATTTTGGGCGACCTGATACTAAGAATCTTCCCTATTTTGTACGATGATTGTGGTCACTAAGGTTTGACTTTTTAATTCACATCTTTCACAAACGCTCATTTTAATCCACATAAGCTTATGCTACTTCATTTAGGTGCAAAACAAACAACAAAGTTATGTTGCACAAAGGAGTACAACAGATTTTCCTACACCTACAAGGGATTTAATGAGATTTGAGGTCAACTAAAGATGACAGTAGAGGTCAACCTCGTCATTCCCACTTTAAAAGAAAAAAAAACGACATAAAAAAGCATAACACCAAAAACGATAAAATTATTATCATTACCACAATCCGCTTTCATCTGCTGCAAAAACCATTGGATTGTAGTCAAATCCGACGCCTACAACCACTTTCTCCGACACAAATAGGATCTGCATGATCGATGAGAAATTAATGCCAATTGATAAAGACAGACTTTCAGTATCCTTTTGTAAAATGAAGATACTGAGAGAGGATGCTGACCCACATCACAGAGGGGCAAATCACGGAATGCGACAGTTTGTGCCGAAGGTGAGGGGCCCACATCATCAACAAAATATATCATCGAGTTATGACCTTTAAAGCCACAAATAAGAATAAATGATTATGCGACTCCGAACAATTAACGGATTTGCACAAAGTATGGCCATAGAATGCAGAGTTCAGCCAGAAAAAAATAGTGTAATCAGAAGTAGAAAGAAGTCTGACCTACATACGCTAATGTATTGCCAGTAGGAGACCACTTCACACCAAACGCCCACGAATACGAGAGATCAAGCTGAACAATTTGCTGTAACAAATGGATACATATGAATAAGTCAGACGATTATGTAGTCGTTTAAGCATCTACAAAGGTGATTACTGCATTCCGAGAAAAGAACAAAAGAAAACAGATGCAATATGGAAGAAACATGGGTGGAGATGTAACTATATTTGAACAACCAACATTTATGAGAGTAGTGATATGCATGATGTTACCAGCTTCTACTCATGGCCGTTCCAAAACTTAATTTGAGACCCCAAATAGCAGGAAAACTAAAGGTAAGTCGCAGCTTCAACAATGGACAGATACAACATTGCCTCATGGGAAGCACTTGGAAGAATTCCAAACTTCACAGTTATCCTTATATGTAAAGATAGAAGTACAATTGTTGCTTCAACTATGGAAGATTAATAGCAAAAACAAATAAACTGGTGAAGGGAAACGGGAAAACAAAACACACGCACACACATGCCACCTAAAGGAAAAAAGAGAGGATAAATGCAACCTCATCCAAAAGAGTAAAAATAAATAACATATTCATTCAGGTGGACTGCTTGGTCAATGGCCTCAAGGCTGCCATCGCACACCCAGAAAGTTTATTTACATGGAAGTAACATCTGAGCAGACGAGGCTACCAAACAGAACACTTAAGCAGAGAGGCTTGTTGGGTTAAGATCCATTCATTCATGTATATAAAATGACAAACCTCTCCAAACTTTGCATCAGATGAAGAGCTTGCTTCAGAGATCCTGATAATATTTCAAAAACAAACAATAGTTATTTAAAGATGGACTTCAGAAGTCAACAAGCTCTTATGTAATCAGCCATACCTTTTATCGACGCCCTTAATAAAAGTAGAAAAAACTCTGCATTTTCCATCTGTTGACGTCGTTGCCAAAAGAATCTACAAAGAAAAAATATATCAGACTAAAAGAAGCACAATCCATTTGCCTAAAAATAACACGAGCAATAAGGTTCCCTCCATCTAGTAATGAAATATCACTATTATCCCTTGACCTAAAAATTTACATGTGAGATACCACGTGATTATTATCATTTCTTTTCCCCTAGGAGTATGAAAGGGATGGAGGGATATGTTGGGTATTACATGACTAGGGAATAGAAATGTATGAAAAGTATCAAAGGGATGAAGGAATCACACTAGAACTACTCTTTCATATAGAGTTACACTTTAGAGGTCAGTCAGAGAAGATTTAAGAACAGTAATTATGTAGTACTATTTACTGAACCAGCATAAATAAACGCCAAAAAAGACTATCAAACATGAAGATGCCTTACATTGTTGGGATGCCAGGCAACGCTTGTCACAGAAGAGTTGTGTTTCTTCCTTATAAGTTTACTGACCCACCTGCAACAGCCCAAAGGGACAGAACAGATCATCAGACAATGAAGGAGTGAAAGTGTAACTTTCCGGGCTTTATAAATTGGAATATGGTGCTATTTACATTTTAACAAAGGATGAGATCATCTACAAAAGTAGAATATGTAGTATGGATGATTGTACCCTGTGCAATTAGTTTTAATAGAAAGATTCTATGTTTGGCAAGCAAACGCTCCCGAGATCATGTACTACAATGCTCCTAGCCTCCTACTACGTTGCATAACCCCCTTTACGTAAAGGAATTTGAGGTCGCTCTGACATTATTCACAGAGGTGTTTTGGGTAGTGCCTTATCCAATGCACGCTTTTTTTAAACTAAGCTGAGGTCCATAGACTCATTTTCAAGCACACCATATTTCTGTGCACTAATATATGTCATCCTCCTTCTGACAAAAAATATAAACATACCGAATTCACAAAATTTGGGTCGATTGCCTCCTAAGTCCTAACTCATTAGTCTCCAAGCCTGTAGCTCGACCTTCCAAACTGGTCAGTGATGACAAGATCAATAAAAATGTAACGAGTTACCCCCAAAACAGACAACTGGAATATGCATCTCCTTTTTAAAGGTTGTCCCTTGTTGCATGGTACACATATTTTAAATTCCAGATCAGGGAGCCTACTTAATGCAACTGACTTGTCACAACTATTTATTTCGGCCAGGATTGTGCCATTGTGAATGAATGGGAGGATAAAAGAGGGGGCAAAGTAGTATAATGCGTACAGCAAAAAATCAATACACTTGATAAACAAGACTCCAAAAAATGACATAATTAGATGATGCAGGAACAAGGAATCAAGCAAGACAAATTACTCACCAGTTATTGTCTTGCTCGTAGTAGCATATACACACTGTTTTTGCACCACTTCCAACAGCAAACTTGTTTTCTGATGGGAAAAAGATTGTGTAAGGTTTCGAAATCCAATTTCTTTTGCACCATTTGGAGGAAGTAAACAATAAAGCATTGTGTGACCCTTAAAAGTCGTATGTTTTCAGAAATCTCCTGTGCAAATATGGGGCTAATATAAGACCTGGCTCAGTGTTGCGGAGACTGAAAATTAAGCACATCAGTTCAAAAAGACCATGCAGGCTCTTTTTTTGGCAAGACAAATGTCATGTAGATGAATAAAGGATCTCATTTTTTTAAGAATTGTGAGTTTGCATGACACAAGTTATCGAAGCATTACCATTTACAATTTACTAACATACCTGTTGGACTCCATTGCACACAGAGAGCAGCACGATTTAATCGTAGAATAACAAGAGTCGGCACCCACTCTTCTGCTTCTTGGGTCCAAACATACCTACAAATCACTCATCAAATATAATTTCTTCATCAAACTAACAACGAAAAAAAAACGTTCGGACATGAACATACGACTGCAGATCAAAGTCACTCACGAATTTCGATCATGCGATACCGTCACAATTTTGTTTGTTTTTGAACTCCAATCTATGCCACATACAATTTGATCATGCTGTAGCCAGAGAAAACATGAAAGAACACAGTTGTGTCAGCTGAAGCACTTGTCAAAAGCCAAAGAATGTAAACATGTTAGAGAAATGGATATTGTTTGTGTTTTCTAAAAATAAAAACTTAATAACTTGTATCAGTTATTCAGTTGTATGCAATAAAATCTTCAAAGCTTTCATCATACAGCACCTTCTTTTTCATATTTCCATTTTAGGAAAATATTTCTTTTGATTTACTTTTTCACAACAGCCTTCCTTCATCAATATGGTTTTTGATTTCGTAATTTATCCTACCTTTAGAAGAACATGTACCCTATCCCACTTTCCATCGGATAATCGATAAATGTGAACTTCTTCGGTGTTTGGGCATAAAGCAATCACTGCAAGAACATAATTCTGTCTTAGACAATTGAACTCTGGATGACAGAATTAAGAAAGGCTGACGCAATATAAACCAAAATAAAACTTATATCATTGTATTTAACATTTTAACCTAGCAAAAAAAAGGCGTGTGTTTAAACAGAAAAGAGAATTTATTATGCCCCCATCATCTCACAGAGTTCTTCCCCGTTTCCTTTAAAAGCAATTTGATAGTGTTCTTCACATGCTTTCGATATTGTTCTTCCCAGCAAATTAACTTGTCTTGATGACAATCACATAACGTCAGGAACATCATTTCCAAATACTCCAGATAACTTAACATCTCCCAACTAAGGACAATAACCAGTAATCCCACCCCACCTCCTAGGTTACATGATCGACTAACCTGGCCGATCACCCTCAAACAGGGCTAACACCCATGTCTGAGATGAAGGCCATGTGAGACGGTGTAAACAGTGTACTTAGTATTCTCATATGAGAGGTCACCAATACGAGGTCTACCAATCCAAACTACTCCATAAGAAAGCCTACAAAGATCACCACCATTTCTAAATCGAACATAAGAGATCTTCAGGATTCAAACATCAAAATGTCGAAGCGCGATAACGGGGTATACCAATCAAAACTACTCCATAAGAAGCATACAATTTCCATTTCTAAATCGAACATAAGAGAGCTTCAGGATTCAAACATCAAAATGTCGAAGCGCGATAGCGGGGTATACCAATCAAAACTACTCCATAAGAAGCATACAATTTCCATTTCTAAATCGAACATAAGAGAGCTTCAGAACATCAAAATGTCGCAGTGCAATACGCGGTCTACCAATCAAAACTACTCTATAAGAAGCCTACAATTTCCATTTCTAAATCGAACATAAGAGAGCTTCAGGATTCAAACATCAAAATGTCACAGTGCAATACACTGTCTACCAATCAAAATTCAAAACCACTCCATAAGATCACCATTTCTAAATCGAACCTAAGAAAGCTTCACGATTCAAACATCAAAATATCGCCTCTCGAGTCTCGATTTCGCATCACACCCAATCAAAGCCATTAACTATTAACAATTACACAGGCAATTTTTGGGGAAGATCAACATTCAACATACAACATATACGCGCAAAACAACTAAAATTTCCCAGAAAACAAAGATCAACAATCAAACGAATCGCTAACGAATAAAATCAATAAACAGCAACAAATCAATCAAAAAAAAACTAGAGAATGAATAGAGAACGAAGATTTGAGGAACATACTAGAATGATCAGCGTTCCAAGCATGACAAGTGATGCATTGAGCAAATTTATGAGCTGAAACTGCACTCATTTTCGATTTAAGTTTACGAATTAGGGATCTGGGTTTCAGAGGGAATTACGAGGATGAATGATGAAATTGGGCGTAAATTGGGATCTAAATCAGTACCTAATTTTGATTTAGGTTTGGATTCAATTGGATTCAAAGGGAAGAGTAAACTAATGACTAATGTGAGAGACAAGTATACCTCACAAACGGGTCAACCAAGTCGAATTCAGATGGATCAGCTTCGAGTCGGATCAGTTTTGGGTCGGAGAAAACGGTTTGATTTTATCCGAGTTTTTTTTTTGGTTTATCGAAAAGCGCACTTAGTCGCATTACAATACAGGGAGGAGGGATTCAAACCTGGAACCTACTGGCCCAGAACACCTAGTCTTAACCACTAGGCTAAGCCATCTTCGGTATCCGAGTCATTTTTGGGTTATGTTATTTTCAACTTTGTTTGAGATATCGACTCGTTTGTTATAATACATTCTAGTCAATTACGGGTTAGGCAGAGAAAATTCGAGGTGTCGGTCAAGATCGGGTATTCTGTTCGGGTGTCGGTTAGGTTTTGGGTTATTTGAGTCGAACCATTCGGGTCGGGTTAGCTTGTCAGGTCTACAACTAGAGATGGTGATGGGTTAGGCAGGAAAAATTCGGGGTGTAGGTCAAGCTCAGGTATTCAGTTCGGGTGTCGGTTAGGTTTTGGGTTATTTGAGTCAAACCATTCGGGTCGGGTTAGCTTGTCAGGTCTACAACTAGAGATGGTGATGGGTTAGGTTCAGGTTGCGTCACTTTCAGTTTAGGAGAAACATATCAATTTTGGATTGGATAATTTTCGGGTTTGTATCCTCAACTTTTTGGGGAAATTGGGGTTTTTAGTTCGGATGACGAGGTCAGGTTTGAGTTGGGTTATTTGGTTCGGATTAGTTTCATCCGGACTACAACTAGAGATGGTGGTGGATCGGATTGGAACGGGCCTGAGCACAGGTTTTTTTTCATCAAATCCTTGTCGCAGCCCGACTCTGGGCCCATTGGGTCAGACTTCGGGCTGGGCCGGGTCCACATTTCCAACCCAACCTCTAGGCCCAAGTGTACGACCCAAAGCATGTCATATTGTGCCCTTGTCGCAGCCCGACTCTGGGCCCATCGGGTCAGACTTCGGGCCGGGTCGGGTCCACATTTCCAACCCAACCTCTAGGCCCAAGTGTACGACCCAAAGCATGTCATATTGTGCTGAGACAGAGCCGAGTCTATACCTTATTAAACTCAAGCAATTTTGTGAGACGGTCTCACCGAAACAAAAGTGCTCTAAGGCTCTGTTCTTTTGGGACTGAAACTGACTAAACTTAACTGAACTTAATTTAACTGAAACTAACTAAAATATAGAGACAAAATATGTCTCCTGGAGCTGAGGTGAAACTGACTGAATATAAGTTCAAAAGAACAGGGTCTAACTACCTTATATGTGAAATGACGGTCTCATATAAGAATTGTACTCTTCCAATCCCAAAATCGACATGGACATGTAATAATATGTGTTTATTCTTCGCATCAAGTTCACCGTCTTCAACAGTCACACAAAACCAAAAAAACTCCTCGTCGACTGTTGTTTCGTTTCAGTGTTTTGTTCTATCGTCAAGACTACCATCTTCATTGACATGCCGCCCAACAACATCTTCTTCAGAAGGCTTTCTTAGCAATTTCGAGTTATTTATTTCGTTCCTAGACTCAAGTTGCTCCAATGGTAGATTCCTATTATTGTCCCGTCTTCTTTCCTGTGATAAATTTCAACATTCAGTTAAAATTACATACATTCGGTTGAGCTTGAAGGGGGTTAGTCGAGAACTACCTCTTCATGCCGTTTTCTTGAACTTCGAACTTGACTGTCTTTCTTTAGGTCAAGGAAGCCGAGACGTTTCCCAATCTCGTTGAAGAGGTTGAAACTTTCAAAATCACCGTTTCGTGCACTTGCTTCTAGCTAAATTCCAGATAGATTTATCAGACAAATATATAGGGCATCAAACAGCGAGGCAGTAAAACAACAACAACAACAACATAGCCTTTGTCCCAAAAAGATTTGGGGTCGGCTAACATGAATTAATATCTGAAGTCATCATCCATAAAAAAAAAAAATACGAGTAATAATAATAATAATAATTGAGTGGGGGCCCAGATAGTATCTCGGCTTCCCTCTAACTTCTTGTAATTTGTTCGGGTGTTAATGAAAGTTTGGTTTTTATAAAAAAAATAAAATAATAATAATAATAATATCTTGGCTACCCACTAACTTCTTGTAATTTGTTTCGGTATTAATACAAGTTCCGGTTTTTTTAAAAAATAAAATAATAATAATAATAAAAATAAAAATAATACAAGTTCCGCTTTTATAATTTGTTCCGAGGTTACCCGCTAAGTAACTTCTTGTAATTTGTTCCGAGGTTTAATACAAATTCCGCTTTTAAAAAAAATATAAATAATAATAGTAATAATCCGAAAAACAAATGACCCGCCCGACCCAGAGTAACATTCTAAAAAAAAAAAAAAAAAATAATAATAATAATAATAACAGTGTTTCAAACGCAAAAAACAGTTTCAAACAGTGAGGCAGTGAACAAAGAATTCGGGATGATGAATGTTACAGCAAGCAAAGCACGATGAGTCGATGACAAACGCACATCGACAAAGAAAGTAAGATAGCGAATGCAGAACAATTAGGTCTTTATGTGCACATTTCAAGATTTAGATCATGAACCGGCATGAGAAGCAAAACTAGAGATTGGTGATGAATTGATAATGATGATTAGGCTGACCTGTATATGAATGATGCAAAGAGCAATACTCGCGATAGGCAGCCAACTCTCATCTGGAGACAGTGACAAGTTAGTCCTGTAAAATGAGCCCACGGTTTCTCTTCAGATAAAATTATTAGTCCCAAATCAGTTACAAGTAGCCTATGCTTTTTCGTGTAAACGGGTCAAATATGACCCACATGGCTAGATAGACAAAATCAGAATGCCTCGGGAATAGAAAACCCGTGTCTTTATCTACCCATGTGGATAATATCTGACCCGTCACAACCAAAAATCTGTGATGTTTCTATGGTGAAAGAAAGAAACCTGATGTAAGGAGCAAGGTATACAAGTGCATAAACAGCATAGCGACGCTTGCCAGTGTCCATTAACGCAAACACCCAGCTCTATAAACGCAACAGTTATCCAAATTTACCAGCAAAAACTACTGAAAAATTAAAACAGCGGTAAAAGTTAGGTACGAGCAGGTGCATACCAACCAATTGAAGAAAGGGATGACACTGATGACGGTCATAACAGCGAATCTGGCGTCAGTGGAGCCCATAGCAGCCTCCTCATCCTCATCATCAGCATCAGCGGAACCTTCATTATCAGAGCCCGGGGGGCGGGTGAAGAAATAGGTGTTCAACATACAGGCACCGATAGCAATGGAAATGGTCGTGTCTTGATTAAGCTCTACCCTGCATAATCCTTTTCGTCTGTAATTGTGACTTCCTGGTGTCGATTTGACATTTAATAGAGACAGGGAAGGTAGAAGAAAAGGAGTGGGGCGAGATAGCGGGAAATGAAGATGAATAGGAGTAGAGATATTGATATTCAGGGGAATCATCTTTCCTTTGGTCCTTGCCCCTAAATCTGTACACAAAAAAGTAGAGAGTAAGCATGAAACTCTCAGTCGGGAGCGAACACGAGAATTTTTCTACAGTGTAGTAACATTAGTACATAAATTAAATGCTACCAGAAAACCACAAAAGATGCAGCTAAAGTGAACACGAGCTGCACCGGAGAATATACAAGCGCCCAACTCATACACGAGTATTACATTCACCTAAAAGATCGTCTATGACTTTGCTATCTTCAGTGTGACCCAAGTTTCATAAACCTCGTGGTTCACTTCTACTCGGGAGATGTGCAAACTGCTAACCAACAGCAGTACAAAAAAATCGATCCAAGTTTCATGTTGGTCACATTAATCATAGACTTAAGCGGGTTGATCTGTCCTGGGCACGACTCCTCCACACCATACTAGAGTAGTAGAGTAGCCCTATTATTTCCAACTTATTTTCAACTCCGACCAATGTTCATCCTAATTCAGTATACTTGGAAAGTAAGTCTATCCTCATTAATCAATTCAACCCACTTAGTTCAATTCAATTTTGTTCGACCCATTGGATTAAGTTAAGTAACATTAAATCCTTTCATTTAAATTCATTTTAGCTCCGTTGAGTCGGAATGAAGTCAATGAACATGGCCTAAGCTAAATCTTGTTCTTTAACCCTTATTTCAAATCAAATATGGCAATACAAATACAAATAGTAGAAAAACCGATTGTAGAGCAATTAACGATGTTCACACAACCATATACTCCCTCCGTTCCAATGAATTGTTTGCCTTTCATTTTGGCACCAAGGGTAAGGGATCCAATGAGAAAGTGACATGTGTCAAATTGCATATGAAACACATTCCTAAAATAGAAAGGCAAACAATTCATTGAGACGCCTCAATATGGAATAGGCAAACAATTCATTGGGACGGAGTACAAGTTTGAATCACTAACAAATTACTCACTCCGTCTTGTTCATTTGTTTGTCTATTACATTCATTGCGATTAGTATTTTAATCAAAAGGCAAACAAATGAACGAGACGGAGGGAGGAGAATTAAACCTCGGAGAAAACACAAACTGATTCAAATTAATACATAATCGTAAAACCTAAACCTAAATTGGATGCTAGTAATACTCCCGTATATACTCAGTATCATTAATATTGAGAAAATTGAGAAGATGAAGAACAAGTGGAGTACGGAGTATACATACATACCTGTAAGAGTAGCAGCAGTAGTGGAAGAAGAAGAAGAAGAAGAAGAAGGAGAAGGAGAGGTTTAGGTGAAGAAAGCGGTGAACTCCATGGCTAAAAAGTTGAAGAAGGAGGAAGGAGAAGGAAGCAGTGGTTTTAGTGAACAGATTCCGAGGCCGGGGTTTGGTCTGGACTCTGAACCTGACTTTTCCACCACCCGAGCCTACTTGGATTGGATCGCTTTCAAAACATTTTTTCTCTTTCACAATCCTTGATTTCCGTTTGGCCTAGTGGTTAAGACTAGGTGCTCTGGAACAGTAGGTCTCAGGTTCGAATCTCCCTCTACTATATTGTAATGCGACTAAGTGCGCTTTTCGTTGACCAGAAGAAAAAAAAAAAAAACAATCCTTGATTTCCGTTTGGGTTCATTTATGTGATCACAGTCGTCTAGACCTGACAAACGGGTCAACCGGATCGGGTTTGAATCGGGTTATGAAAGTCGGTTTGATTCGATCGGATTTTTTTCGGTTGGTTATTTTCAACTTTTTTTAGGGATATTGACTCATTTTCTATAATAATCGAATCAATTTCGGGTTGGCTCAGGTCAATTCGGGTTATGAGTCAAACACGGATCTTCAGTTCGGATGTCGGGTTCAGATTCAGGTCAGTTTTGTCAGGTCTATAATCACGGATGGTTGTTTATAACATAGATATTTGTCATAAAATTGTAACTGACTCAATATTGATCCACCTTAATAAACAAAGAAGACAAAAGCAATGTTATAACGATACGATAGATAATCCATCATAAAGAAGATTAACCGATATTTTAATCACGTGAGAGGTCAATCTTCAATAATGTTAGAGACCATCTCTCTAAATACTCATTCAACAATCGTTGCATCAGCTATCGTTCCTTTGGTTGAAGACATTGTGACTGAAAGCTCGCGGTTTCACTGTTGTTCTATTTTCTTTATTCCGAGAACGCGAAACTCTGACGTACACAGACTAGCGTTTAGTGCTCTAAGAGTTTCGTGATTCTACCTAGTTTATTCCTTCCGCAATTCCTATCTTTGCTGGCAAAAAAAAAAAAAAAAAAAACTCCTTCGGCAAAAAAAAAAAAAAAAAAAAAAGACAATTATTGTTGCATCAATCCAAGACCAGATTAAAGAAAATGTACCCATATTATATAGCCACAAAAAAATGTAAAAGATGGCCACTTAGTAACAATCTCACACAATTTATTTAGTGAAAGACAATCTCTCATACAGAAACCTTAATCAAAGTTGATAACCATGTACTTCACTTATGGCCCAAAAAAAAAAAAAAAAAAACTTCAGAAAATATTTTTATTTCAGATATGTAAAGATGGTGGATTATATTGCACATACAAAATATATGGATCTACTAATACATACTCCAACAGAGACAGAGATAGCTATGTACCCCGGCCCGAGTCCCCCCGATACTTAAACAAGCGTGCACGCCTTATCGCAAGGAATGCACATCTAAATTAAGGCGGTCTTTACTCTTTACCGTTGGCCAGAAGAACGAAAAAAAAAGACAGGAAAACACGAAGCAGAGGCTAAAATACAGAAACAATGTCGACATCGCATCAGCGTACTTGCTTACGCTTGGTCGCCAGAAACATTCAACGATGTAAAATCCAAGTTCAAATCCAAATCCATCAGTTGTCTCAAATACGGCAGAAATCCCGCCATCTTTAAGCTTCTTACACTTACTAGGTATGCCTAGAATATGGAAGGGTGCCCTTGTCTCGTGGTATTTGAGGCCTCGTGACGCTGCTGTGTCCAGAAAATGGAACAGATTACAATCTGCTTTTCAGAAACAAATGATAAAATAGAGTTACTGATCGTCTGATACCTTGCAGTTCGCTGAATGTGTACAGCAGGCCTCTTTACGACGGCCCTGTTCCTCATTTCCGCGCTACCAAAAAGGGAGAAAAAACAACGGTAAATCTTAATGCTAAAAGTTGTCCATAATGACATACAGTACATATCCAAACGGAACCCGTCTGAGGACAAAAATGCATCAGCCATGTTAGAAACCACAGAATCGGACTTCTTAGGCTCCTACCGAGGATTGATAGCATGTCTTATATACGGAGTACATAACTTTAGTTCACTTTATCGTCAAGTAGCAGGCCATATATGATACGGAGTAGATTTGAAGCACATACCTGTATTCGACTTTTGCTTTTTTCATTATGTTACTCTTCACATTGGAGAAAGTGCTTGACGATCCAAACCCTGAAAATAATAATCATTTCAAATATAGTGAAAATTCAAGCATTGAAAAGTGACGCGATTAAAACCAGTGAAGAACAACAAATCTACCTCCACAGAAACTCCGTTTCTTAGAAGAGGGTGGAACCTTTGCAATAAACTGGATTTGTCGACTTTGCTTTCCTACAATCGAAATGCACAAAAACCCGACATATAAAGCTAAAGGCACTGTCTGAATGTCGATTAGATCAAGGAGGAGAAATAAACTGAATGTGAAAGGAATTACGGGCAGTTTCGTTCTTGAATGATTGTGCCAGTCGCTCTAATGATTGCTTCTGGACCTCATTCTGTTCCTTCAATTTCGCCTGCAACATAAAACACGACTTCAAATCTTGCAGGACACATACTATACATCAACTCGAGCAGACGGGAGCAAAGATGCTAGAAGCTGAAGATAATTTACCTGATACAGTTGTCGCCATTTAAATGTGACCCTTTTCTTTGTCATCCTCTCCACAACTATTTCTACACTCTTCGCACCAAATTTTATCTCGTAATATTTCTTCCAGAGTCTATCAGTAACTGGACTTAGATCCCTATCCTACAAGTGGAGAATAAAACCGGCATAAGACTAACCGAAATTTCAAGGACAGTCAATCAATCACACAGTGACCAAAGAAGAATGATGTATCGTCTTACGCTAGTAGCATTTTCAATGTGCATCAACTCCTCGACTGTACAATGGGGTAAAATGCGCTCAAGAAGATGTGAATCTGTGGCGCCAACATCACCAATGTACTTAACATTATCAATTGCAGTCTGAACACATAGATCGACCAAAGTTGGAGCCTTCCCATTTCCCTGTTTCTTTCTGCCAGGAAAATGTAAGTGCCCCGATTTCATACTGGCTGTATCCTAGAAGCTTCAAGACAAAATCGGGCGTTTCTACATTTGTAGACAAGCAAAGAGAGTTAATGGAAACAATGGAAATGTTCATAAAAAGCGAGAAAACGGGTAGATGAAAGCATCTGTCATATATTGTGCAGAATAACATAAAACACCGGGATCAAATAGATTCGACACTCTCAAATTAATCGTTCTGTCTAGAGTTGGAACAAGGACTCCAACATTCCATTGTAACTCAAACAAAGAATCCAATGAGCACAGAAATTTTACGAGTTACATTAGCAGGAAATCCAAGGACTGCCCAACATTAAGCGAGCCTTTCAGCCTCAACCGTGATCTCACCACTAGCACTATTTCTGTACCATACTCCTATGTTACTCATACTTTCTACGAGGTGTTGTGTCCGACATGGCTACTACACCGTGTATATATATCCTCAGCATCAAGCATTTATTCAGTATGTTCCAATAGCACCAATCATTTGCTTAAATTTGTACCGGAATTCTACAACTACAAGTATACACTTTCTTTCATCCACCATGAACTATTAACCTAAATTCTGAATCACAAAGCAAACTCTGTGAACCTAAATTCTGAATCGCAGAAAAGCAAATTCTGAATTGCAGAAAAGCGGACTCTGAATCGCAGAAAAACACACTCCGTGAACCTAAATTCTGAATCTTTCATGCAACCATGAACTATGAAAACCTAAATTCTGAATCGCAGAAAAGCAAACTCTATGATTTTACAGCTGAAAATAACAATTTAAATTCAAACAATAACTAAAACCAAGTCAGATTTAATTGGGAAAACGAAACAAATCATCCCACTTTTCAGATTTTCTTGCCGGTTAATACAGAATTGGGGGTTTAATTAGGGTTTGCAAATATGATTCTACAGCTGAAAATAACAATTTAAATTGAAACCGTAACTAAAACCAATTCAGATTCAATTTTGTTAGAAACTCAAAAGAATTGGGATAAAAAAAGTACAGTAAATCACAAAGGAAAACAAAACAAATCAAATCAAATCAAATCAAATCATACTACTTTTCAGATGTTCTTGCTGATTGATTGATACAGAATTGGGGATTTAATTATTTCCTGCAGACATGATTTTACAGCTTAAAAATAACAATTTAAATTCAAACAACAACTAAACCCAATTCAGATTCAATTTTGATAGTAAATCACAAAGGAAAACAAAACAAAACAAATCAAATCATCCCACTTTTCAGAAGCCTTACTGATTGATTGGTACAGAATTGGGCGTATAACTAGGGTTTGCAAATATGATTTTACAGCTTAAAAATAACAATTTAAATTAAAACAACTAAAACCAATTCAGATTCAATTTTGATAGTAAATCACAAAGGAAAACAAAACAAATCAAATCATCCCACTTTTCAGAAGCCTTACTGATTGATTGGTACAGAATTGGGCGTATAACTAGGGTTTGCAAATATGATTTTACAGCTTAAAAATAACAATTTAAATTAAAACAACT
Organism: Agrostemma githago; assembly: GCA_958450325.1. Classification (NCBI taxonomy): domain Eukaryota; kingdom Viridiplantae; phylum Streptophyta; class Magnoliopsida; order Caryophyllales; family Caryophyllaceae; genus Agrostemma; species Agrostemma githago. The sequence continues at coordinate 87,068,542 of OY288239.1, read as the reverse complement.
AAAACCAATTCAGATTCAATTTTGATAGATAATTACGGAATTGGGAGTATTATAATTAGGGTTTACAAAGATGAGAAAAAAAAGGGGGGAAATTTTTTTACCTGGCAATCGGATCGGGTATACGACGTCGTTTGATCGGGATTGGGGATGATTAGAGGTTGATTGATCGACTGAAGATTGATCAATTAGCTGATGTGATACTCCAATTAGTTTAACCCTTTTCCCGCGGCCTAGGATCGGATAGGTCGGTGGGTTTTCTCTAGACCCCCGGCACAACTACACATCTACATATAAATACAGTATCGAATACTCCCTCTGTTCCAATGAATTGTTTGCCTATTTCATATTGGGGCGTCTCAATGAATTGTTTGTCTTTCTATTTTAGGAATGTTTTTTATGTGTGTAATTTGACTCTTAGTTCCACATGTCACCTTCTAATTGGATCTCTTGCCCTTGGTGCCAAAAGCAAAGGCAAACAATTCATTGGAACGGAGGGAGTATGTCTTAGCCGGTTAACTTTAGACCTGACAAAATGGATCAACGGGTCGGGTTGGATTCAGGTTGGGTTGATTACGGGTCGGATCAAATCATTTCGGGTTCGAGATATCTTTGGGTTTACTATTTTCAACGTTTTAGGGATAATGACTCGTTTTTTATAATAATATCCAAGTTAAGTTCGGGTCTTTTGTTCGGATATCGGACCGAATTCGGGTTAGATTATTCGGGTCAGATCATTCGTGCCAGAACAGTTTTGACAGGTCTAGTTAAATGATGCATCCTAAGGGAATAATAAAAATTGGAATTGGAAAACGTATATACCTAAACATTTTTCCGAGCAATATTTAGAGCATCTACCTCGTCAAAAGTTTAATTAAGGAAAGTATTACAGAGTATAAATAATCCGAATAGTTTTTTATAAAATATATTTCGTCTATTAAAATGATTATGATGTTTACGATTATCACATGAAAAATTGCACTAGTATATTGTGGTATTGTAAGAAAAATTATAAAAATTATATACTCCGTAAGTGGATTACCGTTAATGCTATAATTATAGTATAGATTTCATATTATTTACTAACATTTAAATGTTGCATTGTAAATCGAAGATATCTTGATCTACTGGTTGAGACTAGGTACCGTGGACTTTAGGTCATAGGTTCGAATCCCCCTCCTCCTAACAAAGAAATCAATGCGACCCGACCTAACTCGGTTTGAAACTCAAGTCTGGCTCAACAAAGTTCGTGGCCCGGTTCACATTTGGCGTGGTATTAATTTAAGGTCGGATATGGGTCAACATTTGGGACCGAATAGTCTCACTCAAGCAGTCAAACTACAAAGTCGAAAAGCCAAACTACGGTACATGGACATATCGTACTTGCCGTAGTTTACCCCCAACAAGCAACGTGCAAAAACAGTGCTATTTTTGGTTGTCGATATTTCAACCAGATCGTCAGCACTTTATAGCGTGAAAAGATAACATTTCCCTTGTTTAATTACTTTCATTAACACTACTAATTACATTAAAACGATATTTTTCGGTGCATTCATTCTTCTCCTCAAATTTAAATCATTGATTAACACAAAAAAAAAAAAATCCAAAAAGCATCCGCAATAAAATCACACCGAAATTTATGCATACTCCCTCTGTTCCATTTGATTCTTTACGTTTGTTTTTTCACACTTGTCAATGCACGTTTTCTTTTATCCATATCTTTAGTTACATATTTCCAAAAAATTAAAAAATTGATATTTATAACGTACTCGATTAGACAATTTAAACAAGTCTCACATGACTATATTTTATCTTATATATTAGAAGTTATATCGACAATTCTCCCACTTATGAATAGTGCCCAAAAAGCAAACATAAAGAACCTATTGGAACGGACGAAGTATAATTTACACAAACAATACAAACTTCACGAAAAAAAAGTTCCGGTAACCAAAAAAGAATGGCACGTTTGCTCAAGGGAAACGCTTAATTATTTTCATCGGACGATAATTACCCAAATAATCATCGTCCGTACCCTTGAGACAGAGATTACCCGAGTCTAATTAAGTGATGAGAGGCCTAAACTACACAGTTCTTCAACGCTGCTAATCAACGTAATAGATTTTCGACAAGGCAAAAAAAAAACTACTCATTTCGTTGCCTAGTTTGAGAACACAAACGGAAGGGGAACGGTACTTACTATTCGTTGTGATTCTTGGTTGCGAAAGCTATATAATTTACACTTGTATCATCGGATATCAACCATTTTCCGGATAATGGATTGTATACGAACCCAGCCATCTCTTGAACCTGGCATCAAACATCGGAAAAAAACCAATTTTATACTTCCTCCGTTTCAATGATTTCTCCCACCTTAAAAGTGGCACATTTCTTAAGAAAAACAATAAAATAAGTAAAAGTAGAGAGGGAGTAAAGTAAAAGTGTGATAGAAAAAAGGAAAGTGGAAGAAATCAAAGAAATGATTGAAAAAGGAAATGTGGAAGATATCAATGAAACAGAGGGAGTACAATTGTTTATACGATTGCTAAAACTTTTTTACAAAGACGTGAAAATTAAGATTCTCTCAAAAAAAAGGAAACAAATGAGTACGAGTAGTAGTTTGAAAAAAACAGATAAACAAATTCGATGTTGAATGTTGTATGTATCTATGCATAACAACGACAGAGTCATAGTCCCAACAGATTTGGGTCGGCTAACATGAATCATTGTCTGAAGTCGTCACCAAAAAAATCCTCTTTCTGTTCAAATCCAAAGAGTACGTTTGCTTTTTCACACTTGCCGAAACAGGATTTACATTGTTAATATCTTTCGCTTACATTAAAAAAAAATGATAAAAATTTGATATTCTTAATCTACTCATAAAGACGAATCAAACAAGATCACACATGACTATATTTTCTCTTATAGATTGTCGGGAATATTAACGATTCTCTTGAGTTGTGAATAGTGTCCAAAAGGGAAGCGTACCCTTTGGATTTGAACCCAAGGAGTAATAAAAATAAAAATAAAATAAAACGGAAGGCAAACAATACGTTGTATACTTGTTTCTCTGCATACATATATAAAAAACACAAATTATACTATACCACCGTTGTACCGTACGACGGACCTAATTTATGGTAAAAAGTTACCGTTTTACGTTTTATTTAGTGATCACTTTAAGTTAAATAGTGACCACGTTTTAATATGAAAAAGTAGTAACTATTTATCTGAAAGTGGTAACTAATTAACCTAAGATTGTCACTTTTTATCATAAGTTGCAAACTTTTACTACTGTCGCATGGTACAACGGTTGTACACAATAATTACTGTATAAAAAATAACTGTCGAAGTTGCCATGAATTAAGCATGAAAGTCAAATGGGATGAAAAAGGAACGAGAAGAATGTGCGGTATTTGATTTTGATCGTTTCACTTACATTGACAGAAGCACGTCGGAGGATTAATACAAGTTCCTCAGGAGTAACGTATTTCGACCATTCATGTGTACCTTTTGGAAGCTACAGAGTACAACAGCAAAGTTAGGGCACAACACATATACAAGAGGAACAAAAGGTAGACAAATAAGAAACACGGCATTAAGAAGCAAGATACGGAGTAAGTTATACTCCCTCCGTCTCAATGAATTGTTTGCCTTTCTATTTTAGGAATGTTTTTTTGTATGTAATTTGACCTTTCTCATGAGCTTGGCTCCACGTGTCAATTCCTCATTGGATCTCTTGCCCTTGGTGCCAAAAGCAAAGACAAACAGTTCATTGGAACAGAGGGAGTAGTAATATATACCCAGTGAAGAATGTATTCGGCTATTAATATGGTAGCGGCATAAGCTCTCATAGTGCGATTGACAGTAGAAATCAGAATTGCTCCATCGGCAGCAGTTAATGTTTCCAGGGAATTGCAAAACTCGGCAGGATCTGCCACGTGCTCTATCACCTTCAGGAAATAAATACGGAGTAGAATTTTAGCCAAATAGGACTTGAATCTATTCTCAAGAGACGATTAGTATGCAATATTCAATCAGAGGTGGCGAGGTGCTCATGTAATAAGTACGGAGTACTACGGAGTAATATGCATAGACCTAGCAATCAGCCACTCACATCAAATATGGGTAAGATCGGTTGGGTTCAGGTCATTTCAAATATGTTTGCATTTGGGCTGGATCGTGCTGTGTAAGGTCATTTTGGATTTGGTTGTCAAAATTCGGATTAGGGTGTTCAAAAACCGGTCCGGACCCAGAATAAAAAATTCTGGTCCGGTCTCCGGTCATCAATTTGGGCGATTCCGGGTTCCGGTCCGGTCCTGACCCGTTTTTTCCCGGTCCGGACCGGTTTGAACCGGAAAGACCGGAATTACATTTATTTGATAAAAATTCGGTCTAACCGGTCCAATGGACCGGACTTTTGGACCGGAAACTTCAAAAAAAATTGAAAATTCCGGTCTGGTCCCGGTAAATTTTTTTAGATTCCGGTCCGGGTCCGGTTCTGGACCGGTGCACAGCTATTTCGGATCGGAACAGGTTCGCTCAGATCATATTCAGAATCTAAAAGGAATGGATCTAGGTTGAGCACAAAAGGCTAAAATGAGAATATTTACCTCCAAAGCAATCACTGCATCAAATACTCTGCGTTTTTCCACCAGTTTTTCTGTCATATTACACTTTCGTGAACGTTACATAAGAAGATATCAATCAAAGACAAGATGAAGCTGGAATAGATTTAAATATTAAATACGGGTAATTAATAAACTTAAGCAGTATGAGTAAATAATAAATACTGAATCATTTAGTTCTTGAAGGACGTTGAACCATTTCTTTAAACTATGGGTGAGTTAGTTAACATGAACGTTCTGACAAAGAGCGGCAAGAAAAATGGGGCGACGATGAAGAAAAAGGTGGAAGAGCACAAACGGAGAGAGATACCAGTCAGCTGAAGATGCATTGTACAGAAAATGTATGAGAACTAGACAGAAGCACAACTAGTGACCTAAGATCTACACCGTAAAGGAGATAAAAAAATACCTGCTGTAGTACATAAATACTCAATGGAGGAAGTCAGCGGATCCTTCTCCTGTTAACACATCACTTCAACAAATCACTACAGCATCGAATCAACTGTTTTGTATATACCAAAATTGTCAACTTACAGCATGAAGACGTGCAATTTTGATATTTTTATCCACCGCGTCAACACCTGTCACCGTAGCTCCCATCCGAGCCAAGGGCTAAATTAGACACAGAGATTAAGTCATGTATGTCATACAAAGAGCAAAGATAGCATAAAGAATTAATTTTCCAAATTGAAAAGATGTTAAACAGTATGACTGTATGATGATGCATGGTAATTAGAAATGCGTGGTATAGTAAATTTTATGTCAAAAAACAGTTTAATTTAATGATGTAGAAAAGAGTTGTAACAAGAAGCTCAAAACTAGGAAATGAGCACAGCGAATGTACTTCCGACTTCTTGAAAACCCATCAGGATGTCTTAGTCGTCAATACCCTCATTCCAACCACAACCAGAAGACAAACAAATATACGCATGTGTGCACTGAGAAAGGGTATCAGATACAATAACGGTGTATCAGAAATGCAGTGATGTGATCAATATAATAAAGTTGGGATTTGACTTTTTAAGGTTTCGAAGGTTACCGCTGCCACATTTTGACATTAAGAGTTCAAGACACTTCCAGTCCCAAACATTACATTTACCCCTCAATAAGATAGCACTCAGTAATTCATAATAGCAGAGTAAAGGCATGTTAACAGGAGGCTATTGCATTCTAGGTTACAGTACAAGCAACATTTCTATGTTACCAATTATTGTGGCACAAATTATCAATTCCTAATGCAACACCGATTTTTTCAGTTAAGTAAGCTCTGATAAGTGCCACCACACCACGCTGTTTTAATTTACTCCGTATATAAATCTATGTGTGGCAAACTACACAAATTCAGATACACCGAACTCTTGCATTGAATAATAGTATACCTCTGATAGTATTCCTCCTCCACAGCCAACATCAACAAATTTCAGTCCTTCAAAAGGTTTAATGCTGTTCGGATCTTTTCTGAAACAAGACAACGGAAAGAACAGACATAAAAATACATTACTCCGTATATCTTATTCCCACAATATGAATGCATCAACACAAATTATAAGTATATGCGAAAATTACTGGCATTTGCGCTAGGATGCTGAGTCTAAACATACGACTATATTAAGAGTTTATTTCAGGTTGCTAAACCATACGGTCTTTCTAGGGTTTGATAAGGAGGATTAAGTAGAGGTCGCAGCACAGGCAGAGTGCAAAATACATTTCAATTTTTCACCCAAAATGTAAGATTAGTGTAACTATGCCAAAATGTTCGAGCCATCCTGAAGTAATATGGGAACAATCACAATGATTAAGCCGTCCCTCTCATATCAGTTGTGGTATCCAATATACTCGTACAAAGTTTATATCTAGTGAGATAGGTGTACGCCGCTTTTATTCAATTTTTACTTAGTACAATCCAAGTCTACTTAAACCCTACTAGGGCCACCCACCCATGGTTCACGGAATGATAATCTCTAACGACTATCAATCTACATGATGTATACGGAATTACGGAGTAATTGTTATGCAAGATTGATGAGCAAAGGAAAGGGAGAAGGCAGTGCAAAAGAACAAAGAAGAAGATTCTAACCTGAAATGATGGCAAAGCGTCGATCGTATGAACGCAAGTCTAGTGGGATTTAAAGCATGCAACGGTTTGAATGGTCCTTCAGCATCCCACCTGATCAGATCATATAACCACCATTATACACAATGCACTAGTAAATGAATAGAAGACATTACAGTCTCGGACACTATAGCTAAGTAAGATGATAAAAGTTGAACAAAGGCATCACAACGCGATACATACACATGCAAAATTAGACCAATTGAATTGCAAGCAATTCATCACATCAAACCGACAACACTCACGACTCGTCAACTAATATTTCAACAACTGAATAAGACAACGAACATACTAGCAAACACTAGACTAATTTCGTAATAATATGGTATTCTATTTCAGCATGCAATATAAAACGTAGTTACAATTACATGGCGACAGCTTCAAACAATGGGCGGTGATTAAGCTAATTCACAGACAAATTGAACGAAACTGAATCGCAATATCTGCAATAAAATTATTCCAATCGAATTGCAAGCAAATAATTTCTCTCAATTAATCGCCAGTTCATCACATCAAACCGACAAAACTCACGATTCGTTAACTAATATTTCAACAACTGAATAAGACGATGAACACTAGACTAATTTTGTAATAATACGGTATTCTATATCAGCATGCATTATAAAATGTAGCAACAGCCCCAAACAATCCGCGGTGATTCAGCTAATTCACAGACAAATTGATCGAAACTGAATCACAATATCTGCAATCACATTAGTCCAATCGAATTGCAAGCAAATCATCTCCCTCAGCTAATTCGCGGGATTCAGCAATCAAATTAGTCCAAATAATGTGCAGCGATTCAGCAATCAAATTAGCCCAAACAATGTGCGGTGATTCAGCACATTCACAGACAAATTGATCGAAACTGAATCACAACATCTGCAATCACATTAGTCCAATCGAATTGCAAGCAAATCATCTCCCTCAACTAATGCGCGGTGATTCAGCAATCAAATTAGTCCAAACAATGCGCGGTGATTCAGCTAATTCACAAACAAATTGATCGAAACTGAATCGCAACATCTGCAATCAAATTAGTCCAATCGAATTGCAAGCAAATCATCCCCCTCAGCTAATGCACGGTGATTCAGCAATCAAATTAGTCTAAACAATGCGAGGTGATTCAGCTAATTCACAGACAAATTGACCAAAACTGAATTGCAACATCCGCAATCAAATTAGTCCAATCGAATTGCAAGCAAAACATCTCCCTCGACTAATGCGCGGTGATTCAGCAATCAAATTAGTCCAAACAATGCGCGGTGATTCAGCACATTCACAGACAAATTGATCGAAACTGAATCGCAACATCTGCAATCAAATTAGTCCAATCGAATTGCAAGCAAATCATCCCCCTCAGCTAATGCACGGTGATTCAGCAATCAAATTAGTCTAAACAATGCGTGGTGATTCAGCTAATTCACAGACAAATTGACCAAAACTGAATTGCAACATCCGCAATCAAATTAGTCCAATCGAATTGCAAGCAAAACATCTCCCTCGACTAATGCGCGGTGATTCAGCAATCAAATTAGTCCAAACAATGCGCGGTGATTCAGCACATTCACAGACAAATTGATCGAAACTGAATCGCAACATCTGCAATCAAATTAGTCCAATCGAATTGCAAGCAAATCATCCCCCTCAGCTAATGCACGGTGATTCAGCAATCAAATTAGTCTAAACAATGCGTGGTGATTCAGCTAATTCACAGACAAATTGACCAAAACTGAATTGCAACATCCGCAATCAAATTAGTCCAATCGAATTGCAAGCAAAACATCTCCCTCGACTAATGCGCGGTGATTCAGCAATCAAATTAGTCCAAACAATGCGCGGTGATTCAGCACATTCACAGACAAATTGATCGAAACTGAATCGCAACATCTGCAATCAAATTAGTCCAATCGAATTGCAAGCAAATCATCTCCCTCAACTAATGCGCGGTGATTCAGCTAATTCACAGACAAATTGATCGAAACTGAATCGCAACATCCGTAATCAAATTAATCCAATTGAATTGCAAGCAAATCATCATCTCCCTCAACTAATCGCCAGTTCATCACATCAAACCGACAAAACTCACGATTCCTCAACTACTACATCAACAAAACTGAATAATAAGACGATGAACATAGAAGTAGTAGCAGCGAAAACAAGACTAATTTCCTCCGTTCCAATCGATTGTATACGGTTTTCAAAATTGAATTAGAGTAAAAACAAGGTGATTAGAACAACAAACCAGGTTTCAGCAACAGCAGAGAACTTCGCATGTTCGCCGGCATCGACGGAGGACTTTCCAGAAACCCTAGCTCCATCGGAAACCACCGGAAGTTCGGCGGAGAGAGGCGGAGTAATTTGAGCAGCATCGGAGAAGTGGCGAAGAATCGAATACGTAATAGGCCGGAGAGATTGGTGGTTCGAGGTGCTGAAATGGCGGAGTTTAGAGAGAAATCTCACCGCCATTGTCGAAAGGTTTCGAGCTTTGTGTTACGTCAGAGAGGAGAAACGGTTAACTGGAGTCTGTAGATGCCTCACTCATTTGAACGATTCGAGTCCCGAGCCGGGGCGGTTGTCATTAGCCCGGGTTAAATACTCGGTTCGGACCGTTGTACCCGGCCCACCCTAACCCGACCCGTTTCAACTCGTGAGGAAGATTTTTTTGAGGAAAAAAAATGAAAGAGAATTAGTTGACTGAGACAATCTAGTCAATCCGGCTTGCCAGATCTAGGGGTGTTCAAAAAGTGATCCAGATCGGCAAACCCGACCGACCCGGACCGTATGGTCCGGTCCGGTCCGGTCTGCGGGTCTCTAAAAACTTGATTGTCAGTCCCGTCCGGTCCACACTCTAAAAAATCAATCAAATTTAGTGTATTTTGCCGGTCCGGGCCGGTTTTAAGAGGGTCCGATCCGGTTCGAGTTTCTTTGTTAACCGGTCCGGTCCGCGGGTTTGGAATTTTTGAGTTGTCGGTCCGCGGGTCAATCCAGTCTGGTCCGGTTCGGGTTTGGACTGGTGAACACCCCTAACTACACCAGGGTCCGGGTCCCCGCTGACTAACCCGACCCAAAATTGGGTTGGTTTTGATGGGAGAGGACAAGATCGTGACAAGGCTCGTTCTTTTTTACGAATTTAAAGGGACTGAGCTAGAGTGAATACAAGTATAACTAAATTGGGTTGAATTAATTGGAAAGATTAGAGCGGCAAGGTTATGTTCTTTTAGACTGAAATTGAATGAAACTTAATTTAACTGAAACTGAATTGAAGCCGACTGAATATGTCTCATGGTGTTGAACTGAATTGAAGCCGACTGAATATAAGTCCAAAAGAACAGGGCCTAACTCGTCTTCCTTGAAATGGGTTACCCGTCGTGGTCTTGCAATGGGACTAATATTACTCATTTGATTGGATAAAGAAACAAACTTCGTCTTTTTTCATTAAAATGGATAATTTGATACCCCAGAATTTATAACCATATGTTCCGGGGTATATATATTCGTCATAAACCCCAAACGTGATTTTATTGTAGATGTTTTTTGGTGAACAGATTAAGCTTGAAATTATCAATAGAACGGTCCAAATGGATATATTTTTGTTTTAATCAATGATTTAAATTCGAGGAGAAGAACGAACGCAACGACACGTTAAAATTGAACAAGGAATCTCCCTTGTGACGAGTTATCAGTCGTGTGTTAATGGACTAACGGGACAAATATTACTCATCTAGTAGTCCAGTAAGTAAACAATGTTTTCATCTTTTCTCATTAAAACGATTTAATATTTGATCCGTTATAACAATATGATACTCCCTCTGTTTCATTGATATCTTCCCCATTTCCTTTTTCAACAATTTCTTTTTTTTAAGTGAAGATCAATATCATTAATAATAAGTCATCCGACATCTACAAACGATGTCAAATTGAACTGAATACAGATTTGTAAAAAATAAATAAATAGTATCATTGAGACAAAGATCACTATTAGAATAATGCGCTTCTGCATAGCCTTCTATATATCGCTGTTTATTGACACAGACTTTCGCGAAGGAATCTATAGATCTGATGAAATAGCCTCCATGATGATGAACTTTCTCTATTTTGATTTCTTTCACCTTCTTTTTTTTGCTACCAAACTTTTCTCTGATTTAGGTGGCCCACTTACTTTACTTTCTCTCTACTTCTATTAAGAAATGTTTCATTTTTAAGGTGGAAGAAATCATTAAAACGGAGGAAGTAACTATTTTCACCACAACCCCGGAATTTGTGTTGAAATATACCGGTAAAAAACTACTTCCTCCCATCATTTTTTCTTCACAAAAACGAGTTTCACGTAAAGAATTGAATAGATTAAGAAACTGTATGGTTTGATGATCCACATGTAGAGTAATTCAAATAAAACCCCACATTTGGAGGTACGATTGAGCATGTATGTATAATCACTTCAATGTAAGAAAATTATTTATATTTTGGACCCACAACATAATACTAGTACTCTACTTTCTACCCTAGTAGGACTAGTAGTACTACCCTCTGCCTCAATTATTTTTTACTAACTTATTTTTTTTTTTTTTTTGGTAAAAGGTAAGTATATATATATATGCCGTGTAAACAATTACAAAAAATATGACTACATCAAATTATGTAGCCATCTAGCGTCTTTCGCACTTAGAGGATATTTTATCTTACACATGATTCGATTTCTAACGTCCAACTTAATCAATCTGGCCACATTCTGTGATTGTAGAACCCATCCCTCAATTCTGCTTAAATTGCGCTGTCTCCAAACATGATATATCGCAGCATTGACGAGTACACGCAGCACGTTACACTGTAGCTTCGTTCCCCTAACACGGCTCGCCCAACTCAATCCTCCAGTACCCGGCATTTTCTTCCTTACCCAATCACTCAACAGACTCAGAACCCGAGAGCTCCAAGTGCAGCCAAAAAACAAATGCTCCAATGTCTCCTCCTGTTCTTCACACAAATAGCACTTATCCGAATCAGCAACCCCAATCCTTAATAATTTTTTCCTAGTGTTTAGAGCACCCCTAAACACAAGCCAAGCAATAAAGCTATGCTTAGGGACACTCCACGCACTCCAAACCAATCGAGACCAAGGCACTCGCGGTTTATGGGCACGCATTTCCTCGTAAGTCGTCGCAATCGAATAAAACTTACTCGTGCCATGCCACAATCCATTCACATACATGTGCTTAATTTTTTCCTTCACATGACAAATTTTCCTCCAAGCCCATGTGACATCTGAATTGGGTTGATACTCATCCCATGTCTGACCCATAAGATAAATGCTACTTACCCATTTCACCCACAGACGATCAGGCTGATCAAAAATCCAGGAAGCTAGTTTTGCTACTGCTGCCTCATTCCACACGGAAATATCTCTAAGCCCCAAACCACCCTCATCTTTAGGATAACAAATTTTCTCCCAACTCACTAAGGCCCTATTAGTTCCTTCCACACCGCCATCCCAAAGGAAATTCCGACATAGAGAATTAATTCGGGCCAAAATATATTTTGGGATAATAAACACCATTGCCCAATAATTATGCAGCTGAGATAAAACAGCCTGCACTAAAGTCAGCCTGCCCGCATAAGACAACTTACGGGCTCCAATACTCGATATCCTCGAAATAATTCGAGCAAGCAGTTTTTCACAATCAACCTTACCCAAATGAGTACATTGAATTGGTAATCCAAGATACCGAAAAGGCAGCGTACCTTCCACACAGCCTGAAAATTGCAGGATGGCCTCCTTTCTATCTTCGTCAACTCCTGCAAAATAAGCATGCGACTTGCCGACACTTATACATAAGCCTGAGGCTCTGCTAAATGTGGCAAACGTACTCCACAAGAATTCCATAGATTCCGTCTCTCCTTTGCAGAAAAGAAGGAGATCATCGGCAAAAAGCAAGTGAGTAAGCTTCATCGGGGCACATTTAGGGTGGTATTTAAAATTCCTATCCATCTTGCCATACATCAAAAGTCGAGAAAAATATTCCATGCATACCGTGAAAAGTAACGGAGACATAGGATCACCTTGCCTCAACCCCCTCTTGCCTCGGAAAAAACCAAAGTTATTCCCATTAGCACACAGAGAAAAGGAGACCGTCATGACACATTCCATTACTAGCCCACGGAAATGGTCCGGAAATTCCAACGCTCTCAACATATGATCCACAAAACTCCATTCAACACTATCATAGGCCTTATGTATATCGATTTTAAACAAGCAACGGGGAGAAATTCGCTTCCTCTGATACATATGAACCAAATCTTGACAAATCAGGATATTCTCCACAATGCTTCTTCCTTCAATAAAACCCCCTTGCGTAGGCGAAATTATATAAGGAAGAACTCTTGCCAAACGGGAGCAAATGATTTTAGCTATGCATTTGTACACTACATTACAACACGCAATTGGCCTAAACTCCTTCACAGTCTGGGGTCTATTCACCTTAGGAATCAAGGTGATATTAGCACAGTTCAGCTGTTTCAGAAGTTTACCTGAAATGAAAAAATCCTTGACAGCTTTCACCACATCATCGCCAACAATGTCCCAAGAATCCATAAAGAACTGGCTAGAAAACCCATCCGGACCCGGAGCTTTGTCCCGAGGTATACTGAACATAGCGAGCTTGATCTCATCAGCGGTAACAGGCGCACGTTTAACGAATATATCCTCAATTTTAACTTATCCTCAATTTTAACGAATATATCCATCTTAATATTAAAATGGGTCAAATATGAAATATTTTTAACTGGGCATGAGATTTGACCCGTCATAAATTTAGGACGAATATATCCGTCCTAAATAAGAATTTGCGTTATACTCTAATACCCTCGACCTCAATTATTTTCACTAGCTTAAAACTTATCATCCGTCTTAACAAATATACCAATCTTAATATCAAAACAGGTGAAATATATACCGATTTATCTTCTTCTAATTATTTGATCCATCATACGGAGTATTTTAAGATGAATATACCGTCATAAACAAGAATTTACACTACGGAGTACAGTACTCTTTCTGTTCAAATTCAAGCCTTCCCTTTCTCTTCTCGACACTATTCACAAACAAGAAGAACTTTCGATATTCACGACAATTTATTAGAGAAAATATATCCATGTGGGATCTTGTTTGATTCGTTTTTAAAAGTACATTATTAATATTGAATTTTCATAATTTTTACTAATTTTTAACGACGTAAAATGAATGTTGACAAACGTGAAAAAGCAAAAGGGAAGATTGGACTTGAACTGTGGGAGTAAAACTTATTCTCTTGTGCAAAACAAGACCTTACGCTACAGTATTTTTTTGGCAAAAAGAAAATGTGAGTACATATTCCCTAGATTGCAAGATATCTGTTGGATATTTGGTTGGGGTTTTTTTGCAAGGAACCGGAACGGATTTAATTGAAAGATTTCGGATCAGATCGGATTGGGTGGATCGAACCAGAATGACATAATATATCATTACTTACCCACCTTTTTGATTTACGGTTCAAAATTTCTAGCCAAATCGGACGATTAAATCAGATAAAATAGATAAACAATATTTTCTGAAATAACGTACGAGTAGTATTTCCAGGAAAAAAATCCGCTAACAAAATCCTCCCCTTTCAGTTTTTGAGCTTAAACATTTATGCGATTTAAATCGTTAACTTTACACTAAAGTTCAGAAAGTTTGCAGCAAAACTCGAAATTTTTGTGATAAAGCTCAAAATCTTAAAACCAGTTGTACATATAGCTATGTACAACTGGTTGTATAATACTCTAATAGCAGTCCAAACCAGTTCGGACAGAAAAAAATCATTTATTTATAGGTTTTCATTTTTTCGGTTAATTGATACTCCCTCCCAAGTCTGAATGATGTTTTCTTTTCCCCGTTTGGACTGAATCATATTTTCTTCCCCCTTTCTTTTTTAAACCATCAATATATGGTTCATATTGACCTTTACATTTCTCTCTCATTCTCCTTTCTTTTGAGTCACACAACACTCTACTCTTTACCTCTTTATTAGAGGTCGTTTGGTCGTCCTCTTAAATCATGAGAAGTTTTACTTCCCATGAATTGATAAATTGAGATGCTATTTGATTGTCCACTTCCCAAGAATTGTCACTTCTTTCATAATGAGGAAATTACTTACCAAGCCCCCGGTGTGTAGAACTTCCCGCATGAAGTTATTTCTCACATGACAACCAAACAATATTTTTGTAATTCCCATGAAATACAAATTCCCATGAATTTAAGTTTCCGATAACTCCATCTTCCCATGGTGAACCAAACGAGCCCTTATTGTCCAAAACCCTAGGAAAACATCATTCAGACTCAGAGGGAGTATTTTTTTAGAAGTGACAATCGCTCGCCACAATTTTTTGGTAGGATTCACCATAATGTGAGAGATCTGTCGGTAATGTTAACGAGAGACCGTCTTTTCTTAATATTCGAGTGACGAAAAAAGGGGCAATAATGAGAAGAAGCAAATAAAAGAAAAAGAAAAAGAAAGAATGGTAGGATGAAATAGGAATAGAGAAGGTGGGAGCCCATGACTCATGACTTCATGAGCAATGCAAAGGCCTTTGATGCAAAATGTCCTTGCTCTTTCTCCTTCTTGTGTTGTTCAGTCTTTCTCTGTAACTCATGTTTCCTGCAATACAATTTGCAAATTGCAAATGGCCCCCCCCCCTCCAAACCTCACTCAGACCCGGTTCTTTTGAACTGAAACTGACTAAATTAAAATAAAAACGTCTGAATATAAGTTCAAAAGAACAAGATTTTACTCTCTTTTCTTTCAAAACCGCAAATTCTTGTTTGTAACCAACATAAACTCTTCGGTATGAAGATCTACTGTCTCAGAGCATCTAGTCTTAACCACTGAATGAAGACATTTCGGTATGAAGATTTAATAGAAAGATGGATCGGTGAGTGCCGAGAATCTCGCCTATCCAAAAAATGTGCCCAGAAATAAAATAGTGGGTCATCCATCATCTACACTCTACAGTTGCCAACACTCATTTCACTTTTTTTTTTTTTTTTTTTTAAATTATCTTAATTTATTTAAATAAACGAAGAATTTTTTTTACAAGTACCCGTATTTTTAACTTTTCTACTCTATAGAGTATCCTTGCCATTTTATAATCACACATAATACCCTCACTTTTAGTGTATTATATCTCACTACCCTTAATGATGTTTTCCGTAGTTAATAATATCATCCCTCACTTTTCCTCAAACCTCTTCTTTTTCTTATATGCATCGCAAGTTCACAACTAACGGAAAAAGGGAGTAAAAAAAAAATGGAAAACATCATAAGGATAGAATGACATAATACACTGAAAGAGAGAGATACCATGCGTGATTATAAAAGTACATAGATACTACTCCCTTCGAGTTTCTAACATTGCCCCATTTTTTTGGACTGAGTTTGATCTTTTACCCATTTTCCACTTTAGGTCATAAATGTGTGGTTCACACTCAACCACCCATTTCTCTCTTTTCCTCATTCCTTTTTTAACCACTTATTTTCCCTTCCTTATTTTTCACCCAAAAATAAATGGGACAATGTTAAAAATTCGAAAGAAGTATATAAAAAAAAGTTAAAAACACGGAATATCACGTAGAAAATTCCATAAATAAGGATTACTCTACATTGTTACTCCATATCTCTTCATCTTATCCATTCTCTCCTCATCTCCTTTTATTATCTCTCTTACATTATTATCTTCTATTTTGCCCAATATGAATCCAAATAATAATAATAATAATAATAATAATAATAATAATACTAATACTACTACTAGTAGTAATAATAATAATTCTAATTACTCTCTTCATCCACTAAACATCTTTTCTTTCTCGTCCTCGTCCTCGTCTTCATCCTCCTCCACCTCTTCCTCTGAAGAGCGCGAGGAAAATCGTGCAGAGGAAAGAAGACAACTGAAAAAGATGTTGTGGAAAAACATTTTACAACAATCCCCACAATCTAGAAAACTCAATGTCGATATTAATAATCGACTACAGATAATGCATGAAACATCTAAAAGAGAGCTTGAACTATCCAAGAAGAAGTTAGAGTACAAAAAGATAAAACTCGCAGAAAAGATTAGAGAAAATGATTGGAAGACCGAGGAATTTGAAAGGAAAATGCTTCAAGATTTATTAAACATGCCACAGGTGCCCCAACAACTTGAGAAAATGAAGAATGATTTACTTGAGAAATTTAAACCAAAATAATTACAGTTTTTGGGTGAAAAATAAGGAAGGGGAAATGAGTGAGAAATAAGAGAGTAATTGTGAACCACACATTGATGACCTAAAAAGGAAAGTGGAACAAAAATCAAACTCAGTCCAAAAAGGAAAGTGGGACAATAATATGAACTCGAAGGAAGTACTATGTTTTAAATTAGTTGCTTCATTTATGTTTTTAATTAATTAATTAATGTATCTTGTTAATGTTTGATTTTGCTTTTGTTTAAGTAGTTTAATTATGTTTTTTTGTTCAACGAAGTACGCACTTAGTCGCATTATGATATAGGTGGTGGTGGATTCGAACCTGCGACCTATTGTCACAGGACATCTTGGGTTTAATTATGTTTGTTGGTGTTAAGTTGTATAATTATCTCTTGGTTGCGTTTTAATTAAGTTGTATAATTAACTCTTTATTATATAATGGCAAATTACGAGTATATTCGTCACAAGCTTGTAACGAATCAAATACTCGAGTAATACATAAACACAAACAATTTTCTAATCTCTATGTTAATCTTATCCAACCACGTAAACGGATATATCCATCACAAGAAAGATTTACTCGTTCTTAAAACGACTCAGAAGATTAGTACATTGAGCTAAGAAGAGTTAGAAGACTACAAATTCATACTAAAACATTTTCTCAATGATACATGATCAATCTAATAAATAGAACAATAAAATAAAATAAAATAAAATAAAAAAAACAATGAATTTAATCCTAGACGTAGGGGTGATCACCAATCTAAACCCGAAGTCCAAACCTGAAGAACGATCAGGTTTATCGATCCAGATCACTTTTTGAACACATCTACCTAGAAAAGTGTTACTACTACTACTAATAAAACACCAAATGAAAAAAGAGGATGATGGATTAAATTTGGAGAAGATTGAGACTTTACATTTGGTTGAGTAAAAGAGTAACTTTTATGATTACCACATGCAATAAAATTACTGCTTTCACTCTTCAACAACTCACTTTCTTCCTTTGGATCCAAACACAACCCTGGATTTTCACTCAAATCCAAATTCCTACCCAATCTCTTCATAAAACTTGCATTAAATGGCACAACACCCTCCAAAAAATTCCTACTTAGATTAAGATGATAAATGTGATTAAGCTCACTTAATCCTGCAGGAATTTCACCAGTTAACCTATTATTTTGAAGTGACAGTGTGGTTAAGTTCACAAGTTTCCCAAATGAATTGGGTATGATCCCTGAATACCCACAATTTGCAACCCTAAGTTCCTGCAGTTTCACCAACTTACCCAATTCAGTTGGTAATGTGATCAGCATTGGGTTGTTTTCCATGATGAAGTATTGCAGGTTTACCAGTTTTGTCATTCCTGCAGGAAACTTACCCTTCAACTTATTATTACTCAAAGCAAGAAAACTCAGTGAATTCAGCTTCTGTATAGAATTGGGTATCCCACCAAATATCGAGTTCGAGCTCAAATCAAGTTTTTGAAGCAAACCCAATTGCCCGATTGCGGCAGGGATGGTTCCTGACAGTGAATTATAGCTAAGATCAAGTCCTTGGAGGTTTCTAAGGTTACCCAATTGAATTGGGATTGATCCTGACAAAGCATTGTAACTCAAATCAAGGTGTATCAATGAACTCAACTCAAAAATCTCAAGTGGGATTTCTCCACTAAGTCTATTCTGAGACAATGTCAAAACTTTGAGTGACTTTAGAGTGGAGATTTGGGGTGGGATGTCGCCGGATAAAGCCGGGTTTGACCGTAAACTTAGTTGCTCCAAAGGTGAAGTGATTAAAGAAGATGAGTCCAATGAGGGGAAGGTGAGTTTAGTGGGAATGTGAGTGAAACATTGGTAGAAGAATAGAGACTGTAAGTAAGGTAAAGTGAAGATTTGTGAAGGGAAAGTTAAGGCATTGTTGGTTTTGCAAGTTGGGTTAGGGTATGTACCAAAATCAAGTCTAGTGACATGAAGATGGTTGTCATTACCAAATTTGCATTCGATTCCGGGCCAAGAGAGACTAGGTGTACATGGGTTTGGGTAAGAAATTCTCCAATTTCTGTCATTGGAGATTGTTTCCATCACATTGTAGAGGGTTTGAAGCTCTGAGGAAAGCATGTTGTGAGTTTTGGAAGTTGAAGTTGAAGTAGAAGGAACAATGATAGTGAATAGTGAAGTGAGAAGCAAGAAAGGGTAGAGAGACCACATTGTGAGTTTGTGAGTGATGAAATGAGAGGTTTTGTGTTAGATGTTTGTTCTAACTTGTAGTAGTACTAATAAGTAGTGAAGAAACGGGCGTGCGTCCGAGTTCTGTTACCCTACCTAGACACGGTGTACAGGCGGAGTGTTGGGAAAAAAAAATTGTGAGTAATGAAGGAGACTATGAGAAACGGGCGTGCGTCCGAGTTCTGTTACCCTACCTGAAGGACACGTTGGACGGGTGAAGTGTTGGAAAAAGAGATAACAGGCTAACGGGGTCAAGTTTTTTGAAAAAAAAATCGAAGAACAAGGGTTAGTTTAACCGATAAAGTCGTGAGGGAAAAAAATAGGGATGATGTGACAGGAAATGGGGGAAGGGTGAGTAGGGTAGGGTCATGACATTGAGTGAATGAGAATATGATGCTTAAAGACACAGAGGAGAGGAGTGGGAAAAAGCCTTAACCAGGTGGAGATTGGGGTGCAATTTGTGCAAAGGTTCAGGAGTGCACGAGTTCTTGTTTGTGACGAAAATATCTGTCATAATGTTAGAACGGGACAAATATTTACCTATTTAAAGAATGCTTTGTCTGCACCTCACTAATGACCCCGTTATACTCCGTAACTGTTAGGAGGGCACAAATTTTTCTTTGTGACGGAGATATCCGTCATATTGTTATAACGGGTCAAACATTTGCCCATTTAGTGAGGAAAAAAAACATCATTCTTTTCCGAGAAGAATGCTTTTTCTTCATCTCACTGAATGATTAATATTTGACTCGTTATAACAATGCAACAGATATTATACTCATTTAGAAAGAGAAATAAAACACAAAAACGTCGCATTTCCCTAGGAAGAATGCTTTGTTTTCACCTCATTAAATGAATAGTATCTGACCTGTTATAACAATACGGCGGATAATCCGTCAGAAGAGTAACTATTAGTAGTGGGGAGTTGAGAGGACATGTTTCATTTTCAGAGACACCCAAAAAAGCTCCTGAAATGAAGTAGGGAGGAGTAATATTATAACTGTAGGTAGCAATTTCTCAACTTATTTTAGAGTTTATATTTGGAATCTATATGTCAATGTTTTGTTGATTCTCAACAGTCTTAGTAAATTCACTTTTCAAACAGTTTTTCTTCTCCCTTTAATTATGTGAGCTTTGATTAGAAAGATGAGAGAAAAGTTACTCACTCCACATACAGATCTTCACAAAATCACATAGAGAGTATTTGTCTACCATTTAATTTTTTATAAGACCGTCTTACCCAAAAAATGTAAAGTAATTTTTTTTTTTTAAAAAAAAAAAGCTAGATTTTTTAATATTTACGGTGAAATTTGATTTTAATATACCCATTTAGAAGTTTATGCCGGTTTATCAAGTTTAATATTTACGGTGAAATTTGATTTTACACGAGTATACAATAAACCAATCTAGTAGTTCGTATATACTCCCTTTGTCCCAATCAATAGTTTACACTTTTGTTTTTTTGGGGTATCAGTCAATAATTTACACTTTCCTTTTTGAATAAGTTTTAGTATTTTACCATCTACTTTCTGTTTTTTAATAAACTAACAATAATTCTGCTCTCACTAACTTTACTACCTTAATCTAATCTTTATGTATAAAGCAAACGTAAGCAAATTATTGAGACGGAGGAAATACTTCATACAGTATATAGTCGTACTCCATAATTCAAACAATATTTAAATTTGAATTGAATTTATTGAAATATATAAAAAAATATAAAGGAAAAGTGCAGGTACAGTCATATCACAATGTACTACTATTCCGTATTTAAGATTCCAAAATTCAATTTATATATGAATGCTTTTTTGGGGTGGTGTGAACCACAAAAATTTGTTCCATGTAATTGTACTACAACAATGTTTTATCATTTTTTTTTATTATTTCACTGAAAGGGCAGACCAATTAATCACATGTCTTGACTACTCTTGAATATGTAGTCCTATTTGTAAAAATTTGGAATTAAAGAAGGATTAGTAAAAATGTTTTTCGAAATACTTTGTTAAAAAATTTACTCCGTAAAAGATATTCCATGGAGCGAAAGGAAAAGAAAATGTCTCGAGAAAGCCAAGAATGTGAAACATAACATAATACATAAACATATTAAAAATAAAATTAGGCGTAATTTTCTACTATTTTTGTTTTAATCATTTATTTACCTTTTATATTCCGTACATAATATTATTTGAAAAAAATATTTTAATCAAAAGTTTAAAAAAAAAAAAAAAAAACTCAGACAAAGTAATGAGAAAGCAAAAGTATTATGATTCCAAAAATGCATTCTTTCACTGTATTGTGCATTTGCATGCACAGTTTGTTTAACTGTAGGAAGAAAAGAACAAAGAGGTAACACAAAAAAGTACTTATAGCAATTGCATTAAATTAGATTTAAAAATACTCCATAAATGAGTATATCACTTTTCAACTACTTTTTCCGTTTCAGTCAATAATTTATATTTTTTTCCATTTTTAAATGTGTTAGTCAATAATTTACGTTTTTATTTTGGATAAGTTTTACCCTCCACTATTTGATTTTTAATAAACTAATATCAAAAAATTACTACAATATAAAAATTACTCACTAATCAGTGTCAACAACCACAAGCTCTTGGAAATTGGAATTACATCCCAAATAAAGTAATTGAAATCTTTGTCTCTCATTACCTCAAATTCACACAATAAGCCTTAAACAAATACCCTACTACTAAACCTTGCAAAACTGACTCGACCCGATCCAAATAAGACAACCCGGATCCAATCTGGTTGACCCGTTTGTCAGGTCTACCTACTACTCTCTCCCGTCTTACTCAATAATTATCTATTGTAGTGCTTTTAGATCAAAGTTCAGAGAAATAATAATGGGTCACAAAATTCATTCGCACAACACACGCATAACAAAAACTTACCAAAAATGAAAACAGATAACTATTGAATAATACACTCAAAAAAGAAATAGGTAAAACTATTAATCGAGACGAAGGAAGGAGTATTATACATGGAGTATATTTGAATGAAAAAATAAATAAATTATTTTACTATTTTTGTAGGTAAGTCCCAAAACACAGACAAAAATTACTGCAGAAATAATAGTGTTAAAATGGGGTGCATGATTATTGAAATACATAGAAACAATTCAATAGTACAAAACCCCAGAAAAACAATCAAACCAAAATTATAATAACATAAGAGGAAAATAAAAATTCAGTTAGTCTCCCTCGTGAACGATATATCCGTCACTTTGTTATAACGGGTCAAATACGACCCATTTTATGTAGAAAAAACAACACATTACGTTCGTAGTGTTTTGTCTTTTTCTATGTAAACGGGTCGAATTTGACCAGTTATAAGAAAGTGCCAGATAACTCCGTCAAGGTAGAAAAAGAAGAGACATAGATAGTGCAGTAGTAGTACTCCATAAATTATGCAAACAAGTCAGGAGTTAGATGTGGAAATGAATTAATTGATTACTGCAGCCAACCTCGTGCAACTTAACATAAATTTGGTTTTAAATGGCATTTTCTGATGAAAAAGCTACTGCCAATTTATTTTGAGCTTTATATATTTACTCATTATATAAATATAAATTTTTTACTTGTTGGAATTTTACAGTCTCAGGTAATAAGCCATTATTTTCAGTCATGTGAATTTTCTGATGCACAAAAATGAGTTGTCTGTCATGGTTTTCTCAAGTTTTTAACGGGTCAAGTAATAACCAAATAACCATTTAGATCGATGTTTCCTATGTTTAAACCTAGGGTTACTTTAAATAACTTTTATACTCAAGTGTAAAGTAAGATTCGACGATAAAAATATTAAATTCATGAAAATGATAAAAATGATTCCGAAACTGTAGAAGTACTGTTACAGTGTTAACTGTACAAAATATGAGATCAGGAAGACGGTTTGGGGTTTCGGTTTTCCTGATTCCTAGGACTGCAATTCACAAACAGACAGACAGGTATCGATTTACTGGACACGGGAAGTTAAACAAACCCCTACCAATGATGGTTTTGGATCCGAACCCTAGGTAAAAAAAAACATGGACCCGTAATCCAAGATGCAGTAAGTATTCAAATCGACAACTTACATGAAAATGAGTAAAAGGGTTAATCGGACTTACTGAGAATCACCGCCGCTTTCATAAGATGAATGTTGAGCTAACTCAGTTAATGCCACATCTGAGGACTGAGAAGGTGAAGAGCAATTATCTCTGCCGAGTAAACTGGTACCGTGATCATCAAACTCAGTAGGATGGGACCCAGTTGCATCGTTAACACCAACATCGTCTTCTTCATCCAGGCAAAGCTGTGGGTCCCCTTCTTCATTGACGGAAAAACAAAGATTCGAATCATTGATCGCACAAGGGTTGACATTATCTTCGTCAAGATTGGCATGACTAGGACGGAACTGCCCCTGAGTAATGTTGATCATGGGAACATATTCGACATCATTAGCAGCATAATTCGGGATAAATTGCTCATCTTTACTGCTGTCGTAATGGTATAGCTCGACCTCGTCCTTTTGCCTTCGTTTACCAGGTCCTTTTCTTCGTATTTTCTCCTTTCCTCTACCCCTCTTGTTGCTCCTTACAATTTCAGGTGGTGGTGGTGATGATGCTACGGTCACGATGCTACCTGCCTGGTCCCTTAGACACTCGTGAACAGCATACTGTATCCTAGTGATGGAGTTTATTTGCTCGTTATCCAATCCTCGAAGAGACATGGTATCAGCGATGTGAGCAACTTCCCGAAGAGTTGTATTCTAAATTTATGCAGAAGGAAAAAGGGAGTCAATTAGGGCTTAAAGATAACTCCGAGTATTATTTGACCCACTGCCCTTACCGGGGTGTTCACCGGTCCAAACCCGAACCGGACTGGACCCCTTTATGACCGGGTTTGGACCGGACGCAGCGGACGGACAGGAGAAATAGACTAAAAATAGACTAAAAAATCATATTGTGCACCGGACCGGAGACCGTCACGGCGTCACCTATTTTTTGGAGACTTGGAGACCGGACTGGTATGTGTCTGGTCTGGTCCGGACCACTTTTTGAACACCCTTCGGTGAACGGAATGGTCTCACGTGTAAAGACCATTTCATACAACTTTTTTGTGTGAAGATAAATTTCTTGACCCGAATTGTTTAAGAAATACTACTAAGAATATTACCATTCTTTGAAACTCGGATGCAAGAGGGATCGGTCTGCCAACAAATCTACGCGTTATTCTCAAATACCAATGCATATACTTGCTATCATCAACATCTCCTTTCTGTACAATATGAAGATGACGTTCTGACCATTCGTTAAGCTCAGCCTCCATCTTGCTAGACAAGTCAACCCCACCATCAACCCCACGGCTCTTTCTTTCCCACCTCTCAACGGGTTTTGGAATTGGTTGATGTCGCATACCATATTGCCTCAAGCAGCGATCAGGAAAGTGCCTCTCTGCCTTATCAAAGCATATCAACATCGTTTTAGACCTACCCAAAATAAGGCTGCTAGCTATATCATCGGGGATTACCATGGGGTCGACGTTCTGATATGGAAACCAGTCTACCTGCACCATAATAGAATCAAATACATTGTAAAACACCATATAAACGTCAAATATGTAGTTTCAATATGCCGTTTATTGAGCCTTGAATATGCTAAAATACTCCAATAGGCCGTTTACCAACCGGGGACACTTTGTTCTCACATTACGAGACTGGATGTAATGATATACGGGGTGGTTTCAATGTTTTCTTTGTATAATTTTTTTATAACAAAACTGAAAATCAAACCGACTTCTTGAAGAACGAAATGTCATTCAAAAAAATTATAAATAAAAACTAAGGGAGTGTGAAGTTTGACATACGTCAGGCAGCTTCAACGAGTCCAGCGCCTTGCGGTAGAAGATTAAATCACGATTTGTTGTAGGACCACTTTGTTTGCCTCTCCACCGAAGAACTAATGGAAAATTATCATACAGCAGTTCTTGAGAAAGCTTTGGCCTGCCAATATTCAGGTGGAAGTAACTCCAACACTGGGATGCAAAATTATCATCACATAATGCAAAATCATACAGGAGTAAAATACGAAAACATAAAGAAGAAAAAAATGTACCAAAAAATTACTACTCGTATAAGACAGTCTCACATAGTCACATGTGAGACCAATCAATTAACTCTATAGTCTATACTTAAACGATGAAAACACAAGGATTTGCGCCAGTCTTATATGTGAAGACGTCTCATAGAAAAGTAGAAGATAAACCGAAAAAAGGTATATAAACACACACCTGCAACAAAGTTAAGCTGCCACTGACGGTGCTCTGAGATCTAAGAGAAGCGTTACCTAGAGCTCTATACAAAAAGCCTAATGCTGCTGCGCCCCATGCATACTTGCCACTTTGGTCAAAATCCTCGAATAGGGGAAGGTACATGACAGGCACCTTATTACCCGTCGTCGTGGAAAAAATAGTACTTCCAACAAGGTAGAGAAGATAAGCCCGAGTATGACGCTTCACATCTTCAAGTGATGCACCTTCAGGACATCGAGAGAAGCGGTCTTTTAGCCAACTCAGCTTCACCATGCCACCACTAGTGTATCCATTGTCAGGTGCCTTTCCCAAGAGTTTTTCGCAGACATAGTCACATGACGTATATGTGACCCCTATAACGGGGTCACCGTCGATTGCCAGTCCAAGTAAATAGGCCACGTCTTCAAGTGTAATGGTCATTTCACCGACAGTCAGGTGGAATGTATTTGTTTCTCTACGCCATCTCTCAACTAACGCGGATATTAGTGGGTTGTCTAAGCTAATTCCAGGGATGAATCGCAAGTACCCAAATCCAGCTCTTTCTATCAATTCAATCTGTTTTTTCGTCAACATCCACTGATCAAGCTTTGAAGTATGTTCATGACATCGAAGGGCACCACGTTCCTGGATAATTCCATTTGCACAATCAACTTCCGAGAATATAACTTGATGAAAATCTTATCTGAAAAGAATAATACTGAAAGACGAAAGGTCTACCTGGCCTTCCCAAACTGCTGACGAAACATGCTTCTCTTGATCATACAGTACAGATTCGTCCAAGGGCCCTGGATTAAATGCGTAAAGTTCCATGCGTACAACTAGAAAGTCATGGCAAAGAATCAGAGACAGGAAAACTCACTAGTTCAATAACTTAATTTTAAATTCATGAAAGGACATGAACAACACGAGCCCCATAGAAAGAGAGTAAAATTACTAACGGCTTCCAGGAAAGCCCAAATTCATACAAAAACATCGTCAACACATTCAATTTTATTCTTCTTCGGAACAAGATAAAAAAAAACAGTAGTGTAAGTCAGGAGCATTTTTAGCAGGTGCATGAGATTTAAAAAAAAAAACTAAGATAATCTTCACCATTTTATCCATCTCTACATCCAATGTAAGCTACTCCGTATATTGCTCAACAGTCAAACCATAATCAAACAAAGAGTATCGCTCTTAAGAAAAATGACAGTATATCCCTCATATAACGGTTAGGGGCAGCAGGGATCGACGATGGAGGATGGGGTTTAGATACTCTGAATATCAAGCAGCCTGCACCATCAACACATTCCTGTCGACTTTCAAGACCGGAATCAACGAATGCAATTGTCTTTGTCAACCACACACGAAACCCACTTGCCCTATGAAAGTTCACCAATTCTCTAATGAAACGGTCTGAGGCAGTTACTTTTCTAATTCCTGTCGACTTTCAAGACAGGAATCAACGAATGCAATTACCTTATGTTAACCACAGAAAATTCACCAATTCTCTAATGAAACGGTCTAAAACATAGTGATGCAGCTACGTCTCACATTACAGTAACGTGAGACGATCTCAGACCAGACTTGCTCCTTTATCACTACTTATCTGCAACTACGTAACTAGTTTTACACAAGAATTTGTGACAGGAGTTGATAATTACGATAATCATCAACATTGTAAACGATAAATACATAATCGAAAAACAGGTTTTCTATCGTGCACACGTTAATGCAAGAATCACAACGACATAGACATTATCACGTTAATGATACAGTTACTTTTCAAATCCCTGACTGACTTTCGGATGCAATTACCTGATGTCAACCACACACAAAAAACCCACTTGCCCTATGAAAGTACACCAATTCACTAATGAAACGGTCTCAAACACAGTGACGCAGTTACTGTCTTACATTACAGTAAGGTGAGACGGTCTCACACGATACTTACTCCTTTATCTCTACTTATCTGCAACTATGTAACTAGTTTTACACAAGAATTTGTGACAGGAGTTGATAATTACGATAATCATCAACATTGTAAACGATAAATACATAATCAAAAAACGGGTTTTCTACCGTGCACACATTAATGCAAGAATCACAACGACATAGACATTATCACGTTAATGATACAGTTACTTTTCAAATTCCTGACTGACTTTCAGATGCAATTACCTGATGTCAACCACACACAAAAAACCCACTTGCCCTATGAAACTACACCAATTCACTAATGAAACAGTCTCAAACACAGTGACGCAGTTACTGTCTTACATTACAGTAAGGTGAGACGGTCTCACACGATACTTAGTCCTTTATCTCGACTTATTTGTGACAGGAATCGATAATTACGATGATCATCAACATTGGAAACGATAATACATAATCCAAAAACCGGGTTTTCCACACATTAATATACCAGAATCAGAACGACACCATCACAAAAACTCGACATATTAACTCATACGATTCCTACTTAATTAACATATTATCGTGTATCCAGTGAAAACGCGATTCAGCAGAAATGTGCAGGATATATAATACGGAATTACAGAGTATCAAACACACAATAATAATAGGAATATAATCACGGGATAAATCATATAGGGAGAAAATCAGAAAATTGGGGGAAATTAGGGAAATTGAAATTGAACAAAATTGGGGGAATTAATTTGAAATACCTGAGGAAATAAGAGAGGGAAAATGGCGGGAGAAAATTGGAATTGGAAAGATTAAGTGATGCTGCTGCGCGTTTTGTTAGGGTTTATGTTGAATCCGATAGACTTTGGGATTTTTCTTCGATTTCTCTCATTTATTCTCTATACTACGTCGTTTTCGTACTTTATTTCCCTTTGCTCGTCGTTTTGTGGCCAATAAAAATTTATAAATACTTGTTTTTAAAGGAATTACTAATGTAAAAAGGCGCCGGTCCGATTTCAAGTCCAAACGAAAATGAAACGTATCTTTTCATGATTTACCGATAGGGGGTGTTCACTGGTCCAAACCCGGACCGGACCGGACCGGCAACTCAAAAAACCCAAACTCGCGGACCGGATCGGACCGGACCGGACAGACCCTCTTAAGACCAGACCGGACCGGCAAAATACACTAAATTTGATTTTTTTTAAAGTGCGGACCAGACCGGATCGTACGGTCCGGGTCGGTCGGGTTTGCTGGTCCAAGTCACTTTTTGAACACCCCTATTTACCGATATTCTACGAGCGCTGATTTTTCACTCATCGGAACCTTTATATGTTTGATACTCAAGTTTTGTGTGGTCATTTTACGATCTTATTAGCATCTTCTGCAATTTTCGTCCTTTTTTATTTTGGAACTGTTCAAATCTCATGAAAAAAAACGTGCATTGTACACTTTAAATTGAGACTCTACTCGATCTGTAAATCTTGGAAGACACGTTACTTGACATAAGGACTAGAACAGTTGATTTTTGAAGAAAAAATAATAATAATCGAGATCCCAAATCTATGATAACCGTGTATTATACACTACGAGTTGAGCCGTTCGAGAGGTCTTACCGGATAACGTCTCATTTCCTTCTTAAACTTAAAACTAGTCAAATATGTAAATGACTTGTGCTTTTCTTATCTAACGAGACAAGTTATTAGCAGACCCATTTTAAAGATAAACAGATATACCGTCTTAAAAGAGAGACCAATTGGTCTTACGACTGTGACCTTGGTCCTTAGTATGACTTTCAAGTTTCACCTGTAAAAACAGACTCAATTGTAAATGACTAAGACCCTGTTCTTTTCAACTTATTTCCGATTCATTTCAGTTCAGTTTAACCCCAGATCAAACCACTTCAGTCCAAAAGAACATAACCTTAGACGGTTCTTTTTGAACTTATTTTCAGTTCAAAGACTTCAAATTCATGAAATTCATTTTGCTTAAGCTATTTCAGCACAGAGACACAAATTAAAACAAGTTCATAACCTTAAGAACATTAAAACCATACCCAAATGTATAAGGTACGGTTCCCTTTTCAACTTATTTTTATCTCATTTCAGTTGAGTTAAGCCCTCAGGAAACTCATTTTGTCTCAATATTTCAGTCCACTTCAGTTCAATCCAAAAGAATAGGACCTTAGACGGTTCTATGTGAACTTCTTTTCAGTTCGACTCAGTTCATTTCAAATACTTCAAACTCACGAGATTCATTTTGCCTAAACTACTTCAACAAAAAGACACAAATTAAAACAACTTCATAACCTTAGAACATTAAAAACAGACCCAACTATCTAAGGTCCTATTTTTTCAACTTATTTTCATCTCATTTCAGTTGAATTCAACCTCATAAAACTCATTTTATCTGAGTAGTTCAGCCCACTTCAGTTCAATCCAAAAGAATAGGACCTTAGACGGTTCTATTTGAACTTCTTTTCAGTTCGACTCAATTCATTTCAAATACTTCAAACTCACGAGATTCATTTTGCCTGAACTACTTCAGCAAAAAGACACAAATTAAAACAACTTCATAACCTTAAGAACATTAAAAACAGATCCAATTGTCTAAGGTCGTGTTTTTTCAACTTATTTTCATCTCATTTCAATTGAGTTCAACCTCATAAAACTCATTATCTCATTACTTCAGCCCAGTTCAGTTCAATCCAAAAGAATAGGACCTTAGACGGTTCTATTTGAACTTCTTTTCAGTTCGACTCAATTCATTTCAAATACTTCAAACTCACGAGATTCATTTTGCCTGAACTACTTCAGCAAAAAGACACAAATTAAAACAACTTCATAACCTTAAGAACATTAAAAACAGACCCAATTGTCTAAGGTCCTGTTTTTTTCAACTTATTTTCATCTCATTTTAGTTCAGTTCAACCTCATAAAACTCATATTATCTCAGTACTTCAGCCCGTTTCAGTTCAATCCAAAAGAATAGGACCTTAGACGGTTCTATTTGAACTTCTTTTCAGTTCGACTCAATTCATTTCAAACACTTCAAACTCACGAGATTCATTTTGCCTGAACTACTTCAGCAAAAAGACACAATTTAAAACTTCATAACCTTAAGAACATTAAAAACAGACCCAATTGTCTAAGGTCTTGTTTTTTTCAACTTATTTTCATCTCATTTCAACTGAGTTCAAACCTCATAAGACTCATTTTATCTCAGTACTTCAGTCCACTTCAGTTCAATCCAAAAGAATAGGACCTTAGACGGTTCTATTTGAACTTCTTTCCAGTTCGACTCAATTCATTTCGACTCAATTCATTTCAAAGACTTCAAAGTTCAAACTCACGGGATTCATTTTGCCTGAACTACTTCAGCAAAAAGACACAAATTAAAACAACTTCATAACCTTAAGAACATTAAAAACAGACCCAATTGTCTAAGGTCCTGTTTTTTTCAACTTATTTTCATCTCATTTTAGTTCAGTTCAACCTCATAAAACTCATATTATCTCAGTACTTCAGCCCGTTTCAGTTCAATCCAAAAGAATAGGACCTTAGACGGTTCCAAAAGAATAGGACCTTAGACGGTTCTATTTGAACTTCTTTTCAGTTCGACTCAATTCATTTCAAACACTTCAAAATCACGAGATTCATTTTTTTTTTTTGCATAAACTACTTAAAGCAAAGAGACACAAATTAAAACAATTTCATAACCTTACAAACATTAAAAGAGAACAATCCCAATGAGGTTCAACATTGTTACAAAGACAATACTGAGTTCATGCAAATCACTAGTTCGATTCTACACTTTCGCAGCAAAACCACAATTTCTAGTTATATAAAACATTTCACGCAGTCTAACGAAACTATGCAAAAGTTCTATAAAACTTATTAGAGCAAATTAAAAATTACTCCATTTTAAGACACCAGTTTTAAAATTTACTCCCTTTTAAAAAATTTGTTAAAAATAACCCCTAAAATCTATCAAAAGTTCAAAAATTGCTCCAAAATATAAATTTTGGACGAAAATGCCCCTAACTTTTTTAATGCCATATTACTCCACCTCACCCTCCAGCCAGGGGGCATTTCCGTCCTAAAAATAAATTTGGGAGTAATTTTTGAATTTTTGATAGATTTTGGGAGTTATTTTTGACAAAAAAATTCAAAAAGGAGTAAATTTTAAAATTGTTATCTTAAAAGGGAGTAATTTTTAAAATTTACTCAACTTATTATTATTATAGTTTTCGATATGTTTTTTTTATACTGTATTCTATAAATTTTTTTAGTACGGAGTATATATTTTCTTCAGAAACCTTCGATAGCTCTCTTACATAGCTCATAAACATCCATTTTGACTTCTCCAGCAGCATTGAAGTTCAAATCCACGAATTCCTTCTGCATCATCACTGTTCCATCGAAGTTCATCAGCTCGTAACGCGAAGACAGCTCCTTCAACTGTCAAAGATCACAGAACAAGTAAAAATAAAAACGAGGATAGGTAGACGTTGTATGTAGACAGACAGCAGTAAATAAAATGACATGTTACGATAGCATATCGACCAGAATTTTACTGTTTTGACAGCATAGTAAAATACTCATTTCCCCCAATTTTTTTACCATGAACCCTAACAAATTCGATTCATTACTGAAAACAATTTGACAGTCCTGTATTCAGCTAATTACCGAACATTCTTTTATGTCACGATAGCATATCGACCAGAATTTTACTGTGTTTTGACAGCATATTGAAACAACAAATTCGATTAAAAAAAAAAATACACAGTAAAATACTCATTTCCCCCAATTTTTTTTACCATCAACCCTAACAAATTCGATTCAGTACTGAAAACAATTTGACAGTCCTGTATTCAGCTAATTACCGAACATTCTTTCTTAATTATGCCAGATTACCTGTTCCTGCAATCACAAATATGTTGACATCTACTACTGTCGCTTGCTAAACGGGCCAATATATCTCATATTAGAACGGATAGTATGAATGCTACACTTATATGCGAGTGGTTTTTTTCCTATGAATCCAGTGACTTACTGTATGAATCAAGTTATGTGATTTTACCAAGATGAAACCGTCTTTAGGAAAATCGAAACATGATATTAATAAAACGAGGAGAAGGGGTAGAAACCGACCTCATCTAAGGGCATCACTTTGAAACCGAACTTGTTCATCCACATTGATCTTGACTCCTTAGCAGCTGGTACCAGAAGGTTTCTTACACCCAAATTTTTCATCAAATTTTCAAGACAGTAATACAAGCACTGGAAATAGCCCTGCAATGATAGACATATACATACGGTTGTTGAGGATGAATTCAATCCGATTTACTTTTGATGCAGTTAAAAGCTACAGTAATAGAACTCGGAAGTCCTGCAGTGCAGGTCTGCTGAGGACCATCACGAATGCACGACACTTACAGTGCAGGTGCTATGAAAAAGAAAACCCAGACAGCTCAAGCTGTCGGGTAAAAGATCACAGGGTGAAGCCTTATCAATCACGAATTCACGACAGTTAAACGGCATCCTGCAGTGCAGGTCTGCTGAGGACCATCACGAATGCACGACACTTACAGTGCAGGTGCTATGAAAAAAGAAAACCCAGACAGCTCAAGCTGTCGGGTAAAAGATCACAGGGTGAACTGTGAAGCCTTATCAATCACGAACTCACGACATCCTGCAGTGCAGGTCTGCTGAGGACCATCACGAATGCACGACACTTACAGTGCAGGTGCTATGAAAAAAGAAAACCCAGACAGCTCAAGCTGTCGGGTAAAAGATCACAGGGTGAAGCCTCTTATCAATCACGAATTCACGACAGTTAAACGGCCAACTCAAAGGAAAGAAACTGAGGAGTGGACTTGCATGTGTGCTTACCTTTCCTTGACAGCTCTTAGTGGTAGCAACTAATGGGATTTCGGCTACCTCTTTACAAAATATGCGGAAGACAGCAACGGAGACAATTTTTGAACTGCAGAGCAAGGTGAGTGTTATGATTCCGAAATTTAGGGATTAGAAGAAATAACATGAGTAGAACGGAGAGTGATCCTCACTTGACAGTAAGCTCTGCACAGTACATGCCCCCAAGATCCTTGTCCCTAATATTTCTCCTGTTAAAAAAATAATGGGATTTGCTAGATCAATCCATTATGTGTTCTTATAAATATCAGAAAACTTGCAAAAAAAAAAAAAGAAGAAAAAAGACTTACCCATGCACCAGGTGAGGAATAATATTTTGGTCAAGTTCACCATACAAAATAGGAGCAAAGTGTTCCTAAACATCAATGAACCGAATAAAAGCAATAAGATTCGAAAGCCAGAACAACCCAACGATACACTATCAAAGACGAGCTTTATCATACAGATGAGTGAAGGGCAGGTGAAGGGAGAAGGGAAGGAGAAAAACTCACATGGATCATAGCAACAGCTGCACCGAAAAATGGTACCGTTTCATAACTAATGGCCTTGGTCCCATGAAGGACACGCCATGTTACATCAAGATTAGCCCCGTTGGGCTGTTTCCCACCGATCTTTCTCCTTATGATATCAACAAGATCATCCACGACCTTTTGGTCGCACTTTTCTAACAATTCTGCAAGAGTGGAATTGATCCTACAGCAATCGAAGGAGCAAAACCAATCTTCTTTAGGCACCTCCTGCAACAAGAATAATATCGTAACATCTTCAGTGTCGGAAATAACATTTGAAAGTGCAAGTGAGAAATCAGACGACAGATGAAGGACAACATACATATATATATATATATATATATACATACAGACCTTTAAGTGCGCTATGCCACGCTGCCTCAAACAGCCTATATGAAATTCTTTCGCACACTGAAAACAAAAAAAAAATCCATGTGAGACTCATTTGGATGTCGTTTGCAGAAATAACGAATCTCAGATGAGAAAATGGCAAATGTACCTGATCGCAGATAATGACAGTCCGACTGCAGAATTTTGCCTTACAAAAGTCGTGGCCTCTGTGCATGAATGACATTGAAAGCATAAACAGTTAAACACTAGTGTAAACTTAAGCAGAAAGAGCTAGATTAATACGGAGTAGACAGAAAAAGCGGTTCTATTTGCTTCAACTTTAGATACTTCATCACCTCAATTCTCATTCTCTAACACCATATGAAATATTAACCATGATCGCTTTAGTTCTCAGACAGCCGAACCAGGTATAAGAACCACAGGTGAACGTCAGAATCCAGGAGCGTTAGAGATATAAAGAAGAATTTGTTGACGCGATTACCTGCACAGTGCACAGCCACCATCTTGAGGAGTTTCAATGACATTCACAATTCGGATGCGGCGATTAGTAATCTGTTTCACGGAGTCAACCCCAGGAACCCGACCAGCAGCAATAGCATTAGGATTTCGCTCTGCAGACCTCTCCATCTGAATGTTAGCCTCACACAGCTTACAGTACCAGTTATTTTCTGGGACGCTCGCAAGCGAAACACAGTCTGGCTTAAGACGAAATTAATTAGTGCATTATCACTGATATTTATATAGTAGAAAATTATTCTACGTTCACACTATGATTGTATTCCAATTGTAATCGATTACATTACAATTATATCTAACTAGATATAATAGAATTGGTTCCATAACATGAACCCTGATAGTCCCCAATATCTCAAACTCTCTAGTGGAAACTCAACACATGATACCACTCTTCGAGCCCGATGGACATTCGAGTGAAATAGAATATCAATGGGCGTAATAGAATACGTTTGTGCATTTGCTTCAAGGATGTCCTTGGTTGATGAAATTACACCCAGACGCATACAGCAGAAAATTTTTCTATGTTCACACAGCTTCCAGTACCATTTTCTGGGACGCTCGGAAGTGAAATACAATTTGGCTTAAGACGAAATTAATTAGTGCATAATCACTGATATTTATCATGGTTGATGCAATTACACCCAGATGCATATAGTAGAAAATCATTCTATGTTCACACTACGATTCTATTCCAATTGTAATCGATTACGTTACAATTATATCCGATTAGATATAATCTGATTAACAGAATGTTAGCGTCACACAGCTTTTTCTGGGACGCTCACAAGTGAAACACAATCTGGCTTAAGACAAAATTAATTAGTGCATTATCACTGATATTTATCCTGGTTGATGCAATTACACCCAGGTGTATATAGTAGAAAATTTTTCTATGTTCACACTACGATTGTATACCAATTGTAATCGATTACATTACAATTATATCTGGTTAGATATAATCTGATTCACAGAATGTTAGCGTCACACAGCTTACAGTATGAGTTCCTTTCTGGGACATTCCGAAGTGAAACACAATCTGGCTTAAGACGAAATTAAGTAGTGCATTTATCACTGATATTTATCTTGATTGATGCAATTACACCCAGATGCATATAGTAGAAAATTATTCTACGTTCACACTGTGATTGTATTCCAATTGTAATCGATTACGTTACAATTATATCTAATTAGATATAATCTGATTCAAAGAATGTTTAATGGCAAGGAATTACATTCCCACAGTATTTTCATTTTTTTCCCGTCTGCCCACAGTATATTCATTAATCAACGAAAAAGAGTATCACATAAACTGATACGGAGTTGTTATGGAACCAACTCAACCAAATCCTTAATGCGATGGTTGGAGACCCAGAAATGTTTATATGCTCTTACACGTCCCCTCACACGAATGCCCATTGGGCTTGAAGTGTGGATGCCACTCAAACCTCATCAGTCATCATACCTGACGCCAAATATTCCATTTTAGAAAGGAGTGGGGTGAAGATTCGAACCCACAACCTTTTGGTGTGTTGGCTCTGATACCATATTATGGGAAAATAATATTGGTTGTACAATAGCATTGTACGATAGAGTTGTTGAACTTTTATATTATTTACTGAGTTTATAAAAGTTTTTGAGCTGAGTTTTAAGTTTTTGAGCTTAAATATTTATGTGATTTAACTTCACAAGATTACTCTAAAACTCATAAAGTTCACGGTAAAACCTTTGTAATAAAGCTTAAAATCTTAAAACCAGTTGTACATAGAACTATGTATAACTGATTTTATAATCTTCTCATTAACATGGAACCAACTAATAATGTCATACAATTCCTCACTAAGATTTTCCAATTTCCACTTATTATTATTATCCCTCACATTTGAATAAAAGTCGAAAAATTAAAGTGGAGCGGAGGGAGTGACTTATTACCGCTGAACAAAAAAGAAACAAGACTAAGGTCTAATTACTAGGTGACTACATTTCACCTTTTTCCACAATCCCAAGAAAAAAGTACCACTACTACCATGAACCATGATGAGGAATCAACACTCCCAATCCAAACATTAATTAGTTAGAAGGAGCTAACCCAGAAACTAGCAATGAGAAGATTATACAACCAGTTGTACATGACTCTATGTACAATTGGTTTAATGATTTTGAACTTTATCACAAAGTTTTGAGTTTTACTGTAAACTTTTTGAGCTTTAGTGTAAAGTTGTAGAGTTAAATCACGTAAATGTTTAAACTCAAAAACTTACAACTTAGCTCAGAAGCTTGTATAAGTTCAGTAAATATATACAAAAATTCAACAATTTTTACTCCGTATCACTGTATGTGATACTCTTTTCCGGTAATTAATGAATATACTGTGGGCTGGGGGAAAAAAAAGTGAAAATAATGTGGGAATACAATTCCTTGTCATTAAACATTCTGTGAATCAGATTATATCTAATCAGATATAATTGTCATGTAATCGATTACAATTGGAATACAATCGTAGTGTGAACAATAGAATAATTTTCTACTATATGTATCTGAGTGTAATTGCATCAACTAGAATAAATGTCAGTGATAATGCACTAATTAATTTCGTCCTAAGCAAGATTGTGTTTCACTTTTGAGCGTCCCAAAATAATTTTCTACTATATGCATCTGGGTGTAATTGGTAATGCACAAACGTATTCTATTACGCCCATTGATATTCTATTACGCCCCCCTCAATCGAATGTCCATCGGGCTTGAAGAGTGGTACCATGTGCTGAGTTTCCACTAGAGAGTTCAAGATATTGGGGACTGTCAAGGTTCGAACTCGTGACCTATGACTCTAATACCATGCTATGGAACCAATTCTATCGTCTTTAATTTTTCCTAGCCTCTCATTTATTTATCAGAGCCATCCACTATAATATAAGCACAACTATGCACACAGTCTGACAGTATGTATTTGCACAATGACCCAACCAAACAGCAATGTTGATGTACAGAATCTGACTTACCTAAGTGGAACACCCTTGGGCAACCATCACAGCACAACAGGTTTCCAGGACCTTGACAGACATTACAAAGATCGTCATTCTCATCCGTCGACACACGATTTTCTGGTGTTGTTACTATTACGACTGCTATGTCATGGAGGCACACACCATTTGATGTGTATATATGCTGATAGCTGTCAAACAAGGTATCAGAAAACTCAAGATGATAAACTACAGTAGCAGATTAGATATATACAGTAACTGAATAAGTAGCACAACACTATAACACCCATATAATTCCGCCTGCAGGAAGGTAAATTTTCGGTTGAATCCTGATCCTGAGTTTACGTCTACATTGCATCTTCGAAATAAAACAGTAACAAAGATTATCGGTTTATAAGATTCCAAACTTCTGGTTTGAAGTAT
Organism: Agrostemma githago; assembly: GCA_958450325.1. Lineage (NCBI taxonomy): Eukaryota > Viridiplantae > Streptophyta > Magnoliopsida > Caryophyllales > Caryophyllaceae > Agrostemma > Agrostemma githago. The sequence goes on along the minus strand of OY288239.1, from coordinate 87,030,404 downwards.
AAACGAACGGTTTACCAGGACAAAAGATCTCAAAGAAACAGACAGACTGACAGAGTATCCATTTCAGTACAGTTCCTGTAGTAACTGCATCAATGGTTCCTTCAATCTCAGATAGTTGAGCACAGCTAATAGGAAACCGAGAATCTAAGAAATACCATACTCCGTACTTCCTACTTCTAAGAAATGAAAATAGGAAACTGCTGTTTGACGAACCTAATATGATAAATTTTACTCCGTACATTGTAGCGCTCATCATATAATTGGAATAATTAATGGCAAAAGTTTGATAAGCAAAGTCGAATCACTCGAATGGGGGGCAATTGATTTAGGACAGTGCATTGCATATCATTGAAAATAAACAATATAACTTGGTTGTAGTACTCACGGTTGCCTGCGAGAAGCACGCCCAGCATGTGCCTCGAATTGTGAAGGACTGATCTGCACATAAGTTCACAAGAATAACTTAGGTACAGGAGAATTCAGCCAAGTATGCAATCAGGTTGAAAAAACAGAAGGAGAAGATACCACTTTGTTGCAGCAGGAACAACAGATGCCAGACCCTTTCTTAAACCCACTAAGGAGCTTCTGCAAAACAACATACGAGCATGTTAATTCCCGGATCAAGCGAATCAAGAGCACTATTGTTAAGGGCAAAATGATTGTTGGTTGAGCTTTTAAGAGATTATTTCTCTATCAATGCACAAAAATGGTTAAGACACTTCACAGTTCACACTAGTAATCGACTAATCATATTGCATAAATCAATTATACATGGAATGATATGGTTTGTAGCGATGTCATTTTAGAAATTTATCGTCATAAATTTATTGTGGCACAAACTCATAAATGCAAGAATCATTATTCAAAAATAATTTCAAGTTAACTGTAATATGCAAACCATGAGGCTCGCGTAAACTGTTCATAAGGCCATACCTTTTTATTTGCAACGTACGATAATTCTGCTCCTTCAGGCAAAAGAGGATCCTTGAAAACCAACTTATGCAATCTCAAATGCCTAGCAGAAAGAAAGCAATAACAAGTTAACAACAATACAGATGATGACTTATTAAAAACTTAGCAACAGCAAAAACAAGAAGGGGAGAAAGTAAGGAAAAACAAACAGACAAGAAATACTCACTTTTTTGTAATTTTACCCTGGCTTTTGGCTGATGATGATTTCAGTTTTCGAGCTGTGTTACGTGCTCTTTTCAGTGATAGAGGTTTTACAGATCTGTAGAGCATTCAGAACATTAATAAAAAGGGGATCAGAATATCAGATATAGATGGGAAGAAATAAAAATATGTCTGCAAATTAATACTCCGTACTACTTGAGAATCTTATTCTCGAACCACATACATTCCATCTTACAATCGACCATCCGAAGTCTAGAGACTGTAAATAATCAAGCAGAACATGACAAACTAAAATATAAACCAAAAAATTCATAATAACTAGATTCATCCATCACGAAAACAGGATTTTAAGGTAGTCGAGTAGCTCTACAGACCAGGGCAGTAAAAAAAACTAAATGTACTGTGCTTCAGATCTGTGTTCAGGAAGCCTACCAGCATACCTTAAGATATCAAGAAAACAAGAACTTTCATCCATTGCCTCAAACCAAAACTTTAAAGCGATGGTTGAGGCTCATGAGCTTTGGCTTTGATACCATGTTACAAAACCAATTCAACCAAAACCTTAAGGCGATGGTTGAGGCCCGTTTATATTCTATTACACACGACCACACTGTATAGTGTCACGATATGATGAAAGTTCTCAAGTAAATGCTGCCATGTTGCGCACCTGTTTGAATTTTCACCAGTATCAGCCGTCGGCATAGGAGTTTTCTTAGCCAACTCCAATAGAGAACATGAAAGACAAACCATAGTCGACCTGCTTCTGGCATCAAGAAGTGGTTCTGGCAAAAGGGAAAGTAAAGCCAAAGAGCTTTAACACTTTTACATCACCAAATAGCTACTGAAAACAAGAAAAAAACACAAATTCTACCTCTGCATCTAGTACACAGTAATGCAGATGGTTGCTCAGGAGAATACGCGATTGCACCACGAATAGCCACCTCTACACCATCCAATGCGATTGCACCACGAATAGCCGCCTCTACACCATTCAATGCAGCATTTTTACACGCATTAAGAACATCTCGGAGGGTACTCCGATTCTCTAAATGTATGTAATCAGCTGGACGTTTATTTGCACTTCCCGCATGCAGTTCGAAGACAGTAGGACTAACAATCTGCATCGAGTGTTCAGACAACACCAACAACAAAAATAGTTAGAGAATAATAGAGATAAGGAGTTGGTTTCTCATGTTACAGATGCTTTCAACGTAAAATCCTTTGTCGTCTAAAGGTCATTCTTACCAACTGAGATGACCAACCCGAAAGAAGATCTTACTCTAGTCCAAGTCCAGGTTATACACAATATCACTGCGTGTGTTAAATATTCTATAACTGGATACGGAGTACAAATTTGTGATAAATATATAGTCTCCCTTGCGAGGTAAATATCCGTCCTAATGTTATAACGAATCAAATATTTACCCATTCAGGTAAAAAAATGACAAAGTATTGTTTCCCTTGGGTTGCGTGCCTTTGTTTTTCTATGTAAATGGGTAATATTTTACCTGTTATTATAACATTATGGCGAATATTTCCGTATGAAACAAGAATTTGTGATAAATCGTAGGGGTAAAAGTTTTGCAGGTCGGGACCTACGACGCAGCCATTGATAAAGCAGTGATTTCTGATACAGTATAAGAAAATCTAACACAAGATCCAATAAACTTACTTCCAGGCCCTTGCATTCATCACAGAAACATATAATGCCACACCCTTTGATCACTCCAGCTAGTCCCACATTCGACTGTTCCCTCTACAATAACAACAACAGAGTCTTAGTCCCTAAATGATTTGAGATCAATTAATATGAATCAAACCTAATGTATATTCGACTGTCCACTTTGTATAACCAAAAATTCAGCATACATAACAGTTAAACAGTATTTTATCCTGGAAAACAGTCATTAAAATGATTAATATAAAGCGAGTTATATCATATGTGTAATATAAAACAGTCATCTGAAAATTATATGTGTACAACCGTCTCATATGACGAGTTTTATTTGGTCATTTCAGATAATAGTAGTAACATCAGTACAGTGCTACACTTTTCACGATTATTACTTTAAGGAGTACGGAGTCGTACGAAGTCCTACTAAATGGTAGGGAAAGACTTTAAGAATATTCTCCTCCTTCACACTCTGGGTCTCTGACCCTTTGTCAGACAAAAGTGATCTGATATGACCCGAATAACTCGACTCAAAGTAGGGAGCGGCCGTGCTGGGTGTGCCCAAATTGACCACAAACTACCATTATTATATAAAACGAGGCGATATTCCTAAAAAAAATTGAAAATAAAAAACTCGAAAATGATCATAACCCGACCCGACCCTAAGGCAACCCGATTTGCTAAATCGAAAGTGACCCGACCCGGTTTACCCGTTTGCCAGATCTTAATGACCATGGGTCGGACTCGGTGCATGTCCATGCATAGGGTCGATCCGAGTCCCTAATGTAGGGCCCGTCCTAGACTCGACCTAAATAGTCACTTATTTATTGTTTGTGTTTTATGGGCGGCCCAATCCAGATCTATCTGTTACCATGCACGATTATAAAAGTGTGTTGAAAAAAAAGTACCAAAATAAGGGAATAAAAGTGGGCCGTCCTAGGCTCGACCCAAATAGTCACTTATTTGTTGTTTGCGTTTTATGGGCTGGGCCAGGGTGCATCGGCACAACCCAGATCTATCTGTTATCATGTGCGATTATAAAAGTGTATTGAAAAAAAAAGTACCAAAATACCCGTAGGGAATAAAAGTGGGTCGTCCTAGGATCGATCCAAATAGTCACTTATTTATTGTTCGCGTTTTATGGGATGGGCCAGGCTGCACCGACCCGCCCGGATCTATCTATTACCATGCATGATTATAAAAGTGTGTTAAAAAAAAGTACCAAAATACTCATAGGGAATAAAAGTGGGTCGTCCTAGGCTCGACCCAGATAGTCACTTATTTATTGTTTGCGTTTTATGGATTGGGCCTAGGGATGGCAACGGATTCGGGATCCGATCCGGATCCGCAAGATCTGGTCCGCACGGATCGGATATGGATCCTAAATTTTGAGATCCGTTGGATATGGATCCGGATCCGGATCCGCTATATTTAAATGGATCTGGATCTGGATCTGGATCTTAATAAGTAAATCTGGATCCGGATCCGCAAATCCATTTTATTAAAAAATTAACAATAATAAAAAACTTAGAACTTTAATTTGTATTTTTTTGGTTATTTCTAAGACTTTTTTCTTTTAGTTTATTAATATTTGATTATGAATCTTTATATTTGATTTTATTTGTAAAATTATGAAAATTAATATGACCGCAAATACGTATTAATTAAAAAATTTGTAGAATTTAAGTAATAAATTGGATCCGCGGATCTGGATCCACATTTTTGGGATCCGTCGGATCCGGATCCGCTATAAGGGGTGCGGATCTGGATCTGGATCCATGCGGATCCGGTCTGTTGCCATCCCTAATTGGGCTAGGCTGAACCAGATCGGTTAACATGCATGATTATAAAAGTGTGTTGAAAAAAAAAATACCCGTAGGGAAGAATTCAAAAAAAAAAAAACCGTAGGGAATAAAAGTGGGTCGTCCTAGGATCGACCCAACTAGTCACTTATTGATTGTTTGCCTTTTATGGGCTGGGCCAGGCTGAACCGGCCCACCCAGATTTATCTGTTATCATGTACGATTATAAAAGTGAGTTTAATAAAAATGTAAAAAAATAACCGTGGGGAGTAAAAGAAAGTATAGATGTGATTTAATTCACCGATCAAAATTACCCGTTTCAATCTTACCCGATTAGACAGAGTATAATCTCGATTCCATTTGAGACCCAAAAAATGGACTACTCCGTATCATCTAAAGTTAGGGTTGTTCAAAAAGTGGACGGGACTGGCAAACCGGACCGGGGCACATACCGGTCCGGTCTGCGAGTCGTCAAAAACTTGGTGACCGGTCCGCGGTCCGGTCCACACTTTAAACGGTTCGATCCGGTCCGATCTTAAGAGGGTCCGGTCCGGTCCGGTCCAATCCGATCTTAAGAGGGTCCGGTCCGATCCGATCTTAAGAAGGTCCGGGCCGGTCCGATCCGATCTTAAGAGGGTCCGGGCGGTCCGATCCGGTCTTAAGAGGGTCCAGTCCGATCCGGTCCAACTTTCTTTGTTAACCGATCCAGTCCGCGGGTTTGGATTTTTGGGTTTGCCGATCCGCGGGTCAATCCGATCCGATCCGGTCCGGGTTTGGACAGGTGAATACCCCTACTAAAATGACCCGACCCAAATAATCCGATCGGACCAAAATCGACCCACATAACGTCCTAAAATCGAGTAAACCCGATCCAAACTACCAAACTGAAAAACGAATCGAATCAATCGATAGATACCATTTGAAGATCCTCGATTCTAAATGATTCGACCCGAATCCAAAATGACGACCCACTTTCCGAACATAAATAATAAATAAAAAAAATCAAAAAAAATCACGAATTATATTTTAATAAAAAAATAAACACATGCATAGAGAAATATACACTTAAAAAAATCGCAAATAATCAAAATATCAAATACGAGTAAAATTTAACAGTAGTTCACGATAATTTAACAGTAATTGACGATGGTAAAATTGAGCATGGTAAAATTATAGTGAAATTAACCGGGTGAAAATTTAATTTGAAGAAAGTTATTATACCTTACTCCCGCGAATGTACCGAACATTCAACCCTTCCAACAACCCAGTCTCAAGCAACTCCTTCAACTTACTCGGCACCTTCATTCCACCTACAGCAGCACAATCAATCGCCATATCATCTCTCCTCGCCGTGTTCTCCACCGCAGCACCACCGTCTCCGTTGTTCAAATCCAGCACGTCTGTCGCTGGCAGCTGCTCCAAGTCCAACCCCGTCCCCGTCCCTGGCTCGTCAACTCGCCTCCTGACTCGGCGACGCTGTTGACTGAGTGAACCGGACACCTCGTTCAGCGACTGTACCGCGAACATGAACTCGCGCAGAAGTCCTGGTCTTATGCCTGACTTCAACGCCTCGTCGATTTCTTTCCCCGCCATTTGAAGTTGATTCAAATTGGGGGAAAGTGTGTAACCCTAGGAGAGAGAAGATGAATTGAATTGGGAATTGGGAATTTGCAGGGGGTTTTTCTTATGGAGCAAGGTTTTTTTTTTGATTTTGTTGGGAGTGGAGAAGTGAAGAAGGGAAGAAGATGAGTTTTGATTTATTTATTTTGTGGTATTTCTTGGTGTTATTTATAGGGATTTTTTGAGACTTGGATTTACCATTTTACCCTTGGGGAGAAATTGGGAGGATATGAATAATACTCCCTCCGTTCCAACTATTTGTATACATTTGGTTTTTTAACACTATTTACAAGTGGTGAGAATCTTCAATGTAACTTCTAATATACTCCGTATAAGATAAAAGATAGTCAGGTGGAATCTTGTTTAAATCGTCTAATAAAATACAATGAATATCAAATTTTTATAATTTTTAGTAACACGTAGCTAAAGATATAGACAAAAGAAAACGAGTATCGACATACGTGCATAAAGCAAACGTATACAAATGGTTGGAACGGAGGGAGTATGATTATTGATTAATTTCCCTTGTAACAGGTTATCTATCGTATCGTTATATCAGACTAAATATCATATCGATTAATCTCCCTTGTGACAGTAACATCTATCTATCGTGTCGTTATATACTTATATATCTGATTAAATGTTACCGGGAGGATATGATTATCGATTAATCTCTCTTGTGACATGTTATATATTGTATCGTTATATCAGATCAAATATCACTAGGAGGTTATCGTTATCGATTAATCTTCCTTGTGACAGTAACATCTATCGTGTCGTTATATACTTATATATCTGATTAAATGTTACCGGGAGGATATGATTATCGATTAATCTCTCTTGTGACAGGTTATCTATTGTATCGTTATATCAGATCAAATATCACTAGGAGATTATCGTTATCGATCGATTAATCTACCTTGTGACAGGTTATCTATCGTATCGTTGTATACTTATATCAGATTAAATGTTACCGGGAGGGTTTGATTATCGATTACTCCCTTGTGTCAGGTTATCTATCGTATCGTGAGTATCAAGTTAAATATCACCGGGAGGGTATTAATCTCCCTTGTACTGTGACAGGTTATCTATCATATCGTTATATCAGATTACTAACACCGGGAGAGTAATGATTATCGATTAATCTCCCTTGTGACAAGTTATCTATCGTATCTTTATATCAGATTAAATATCACTGGGAGGTATAATTATTGATTAATCTACCTTGTGACAGGTTATCTATCGTATTGTTATATCAGATTACTACCGAGAGAGCATGTTATCGATTGAATCTCCCTTGTGACAGGTTATCTATCGTATCGTTATACGGAGTATCAGATTAAATATCACCAGAGTATATGATTATCGATTAATCTCCCTTGTAACAGGTTATCTATCGTATCGTTATATCAGATTAAATATCACCTCTTGACTAAATAATGATAAGTGTATTGCTTCTAGAAACAACGTTACTTTTACAATTTTTATCTTTATCTATCAAAATAGGTAAATATTTAACTCGTTATAACATTACAACCGATAATTTGGGGTGGGATTGTTGAGGGTGTGGTTTATTGTTATGGACTTATGGTTATTAGGTAGGTTTTAGTAGAATTATTTTTTGAGGCACATTGCCTTGTATATGTAAGACTAGTGTCCACATTACAATAGTGGAATTTGAAATATAATTTGTTTTGGTTTTGGAGGCACTTAATTTTATGTATTTGAATTGTGTACTCATTCAAAGTCATGATTTTAAGTTATTTTTATTTAACTAAAATTTATCTCAATATTCGACAATAAGTTACTTCATTTTATTTCAATTATCGTTACGAAAAAGTAATTTTATGGAGCTGTTTAATTTAAAATTATTTGAGATATACTCAAAGAAAATAAGAATGATATTAACAAAACCAGTGAAATATAGAAAATTTGAAATTTGAGAGAACCCACAGAAATTTGTATATCAAATGGAAAGAGATGACGTTTAATTCGAGGTGATTTAGATACATTTGGCAAGCGTAAAAACGATAGAAGTAAATCATATTTGATTTGGTTCAATATTTAAAAGGTACGTTACTAAATTTACCACATTTAATGGCTGGAAATAAGAAACTCGTGAATACTTTATCTGTAACCGTACATTGTATGAAAAACATGAATACCACACCCCCGTGAGCGTTTTTCTTATCTCTTTTCGAGAAAACGGATTCATTAATAGAAAGTCATACGACACTAGTAAAATGTACGTAAAATTAAAAGCATATTTGATAGAAGAAAAGAAAACCAAATATATATCCATTAATAGAATGTAACACCCCAGCCACCACTTGTGGATCGAGTGTCACATACCAACATGTATTCTTTCTAGGGCATTTTGTAAAACACTTCATGTTGATTGAATATGTTCTATTTATGAGTTTTGCTTAAAGGGATTTGAAATACTACTCATATCAACAAAGTGCACTTTCTTTTCTGGTTTGCCCATGATAAGAACTCCACAGTTAATCGTGTTTGGTTGGGAGTAGTCTTAGGATGGGTAACCTCATGGGAAAATTTCCGGGATGCGCATGAGTGAGGACAAAATGCGTTGAAAAAGTTTTCGGGATGCGTATGAGTGAGGACAAAATGCGCTGGAAAGAACTCGTGTTGGTCTGTGAGACCAGTACAAAGCCTGGCGGGCTACCGCGACTAACATTCTCGGTCCTAGTTTGGGCCGGGGTGTTACGTTCTGCATCGCGCATCCCGAAAACCTTCCCGAAGGTCACCTATCCTTAAACTATTCTTGGTCAAACACGCTTAACTGTGGAGTTCTTTCGCATGGATGACCAGAAAAGAAAGTGCACTTTGTTGATATGACTAGTACTAGCAATCCCTTTAAGCACTCATCTGAGCACCTTAAACCATCTAATACACAATCATCTGAGCACCATAAACCATTCCAATACTCTTCAAATTCGAGGTATTACATAGAATGTCATACGATACAAGTATAAAACGGTACCGGCCTGACCTAACCTCATTTTTCAAACTCTTTGTGTCCCCTCGAGGACATAGAGGGCACCGGCCACATGTACTCACTGTGCGTCTATGCCCAAATAAATGGTGTAATGAGTAGCCGACCCCTTTGAAGCCCTTTGTACTCCTTTCCCTCCGGCGAGGACACAAAGGGTGCCGTCCACAGGGACTCACGACACCAAAAGAAGCAGCGTAACGAGAAGATGACCTTTTCGAAACCCTTCGTGACCCCCCTCGAGGTCACAGGCACTACGCCATGTCGCCACAAACGAAGCGTCGTAACGAGAAGTCGGCCTCTTTGAATCTCTTTGTGTCTCCCGTAACACACCGACCCAATCCCAGGACCGAAAATGTTAATCGCGGTAGTTCGCCAGGTTTTGTAATGGTCCCGCAGAGGCACAGACCAACACGAGTCCTTTCCAGCACATTTTCTCCTCGCTCTTACACATCTTGGAAACATTCCCAGGAGGTCACTCATCCTAACATTTCTTCTAGCCAAGCACGCTTAATTGTGGAGTTCTTTCGCATGGATGACCAGAAAAGGAAGTGCACTTTGTTGACATGAGTATCACTTTTTATCCCTTTTAAGCAAAGTCAATAAATAAAACATCTTCAATTAACATGAGGTGTTTCACTCCCTCCCAATGACACAAGGGACACCGATCATCTGATTTGTTCAGTTGAAAATAAAATTGGTCTTAACCCTTAACCCTTAACCCTTAACCCTTAACTCGAAGCTAACCAGTCTAATACAGTTTGATCTCCGGATCTCCAAAATATGAGCTTTTGATCTTGTCTATAGACCTATGATTTACGTAATTGCTATTTCATGCACGAATTTTACTACGCTGTACACATTTTATCATTTGTATTTATGTGTTTGCCATCCTCCTTTAAAAAATCTCTCTTTTAAAAAACCTACATTATTTAACCTAGACAAATTAATCAACCCTTTACGATTAATTACGAGCACATCTTAACGAAGACCAACCTGGTCCAAGGAGGCATAAAGCCCATAAATATGTGGGTCAAGTAGGGGTGTTCAAAAATTGACCCGGACCGGCAAACCGGACTAGACCGGACCGTAAGGTCCGGGTCGGTCTAGACCGGGGCACGTACCGGTCCGGTCTCCGGGTCCCAAAAAAGTTGGTAACCGGTCCCCGGTCCGGTCCGGTCCACACTTTAAAAAATATCAAATTTAGTGTATTTTTACGGTCCGGTCCGGTCCGGTCCGATCTTAAGAGGGTCCGGTCTGAGTTTCTTTGTTAACCGGTCCGGTCCGCGGGTCAAACCGGTCCGGTCCGGTCCGGTCCGGGTTTGGACCGGTGAACACCCCTAGGGTCAAGTCAGAACTAACTATTCAGAGATTGCAGGACGAGCAGATACTTGTGGTAGAATATCAGCTTTGCCGACAGAATCTTTGAAGATAATGACTTGGATTTTCATTCATGGCTCTTGAAAAACACCAAGATCTTATTTGAGAAAGAAGAGCTATGAGAGGTTCTGATTCACTTTGTGAATGTGCTATACAATATTTGGCTTTTTAGGAATAGTATTGTCTTCCGTGGTGAAGACAATCTTCAATCAAGATTGTTAGCAAGGTATAGGGCATCTATCCCACGGATTCAAGATCTATGGGATGACATGAAGAAGAGGAAACAAAAGGAGCTGTCCAATAGAGGATGTATTTCGGAGTTTTAAAGTCAAAGAAGTACGATCAAGGAGTAAAAGGAGATATGGATTATCGTAGCTAGCAATAGTACCCATAGTTGTACTATGACAACCATCAGTGTTGATGCAGGGTGGAAGGATCCTGGGTTTGCAGCTGGAGGATGGAGTATTAGGAAGGAGGCAGGAAATGATGATGCTGGAAGTACAAGAAATTATGGATCAGAGACTTTCTTGGCTGAGAATCCGCTCCAGGCAGAGATGATGGCAGCTATCAAGGCTATCCAGTGGGCAAGGCGAGAAAGGATGTTCCACATCATCTTGCAATCGGATTGTCAACAACTGTTGAACCAGCTAGCTAACGTGGAAGAATGTCATCATAGTATTAAGAACCTTATCCCTATGTTTCATGCAGAATCTGCACTATTCCATTGTCTAGCTATTAGATATATACCTCGACACCTTAACACTGACGCCCATGGGCTAGCTTGCAAGCTTTTGCGTCAGTATTAAAGTTGGTTTTTGGACTGTTGGCAAAAAAAAAAAGTCAGAACTAACTAGTGGGTATTTGATCACACCTCTAATCAATATAGCCCCAAGCTGTATGAAGCATCATATTGGGCCAGACTGAGTTAACAGGCCTGGGACTCAAGAAAATGGGTTGTGATCTGGGTTTAACCCGTAACTTGAATTGACCCGGCCTAATCCAAAATTGACCCGAATATTATTATTGAGAATGCGTCGATACCCACATTTTTTTTAAAACAACAAACCCAAAAACCCGTATTCGAGATGACCCGACCCCACCTGAAGTCAACCCGTTTTTCTGACCCGATCTTGTTGATCCGTTTATCGATTAATCTCCTTTGTGACATGTTATCTATCATATCGTTATATCAGATTAAATATCACCCCTTAACTAAATAACGATAAAAGTATTGTTTCTAAAGATGACATTACTTTTATCTTTATCTATCAAAATAGGTAAATATTTGACTCATAATAACACTATAACCGATAATTTGAGGTGGGATTGTTGAGGGTGAGGTCTATTGTTATGGTTATTAGGTAGGTTTTAGTAGAATTATTTTTTGAGGCACATTGCCTTGTATGTGTAAGACTAGTGTCCACATTACAATAGTGGAATTTGAAATATAATTTGTTTTGGTTTTGGAGGCACTTAATTTTATGTATTTGAATGGTGTACTCATTCATAGTCATGTATTTTTACTGAACTAAAATTTATCTCAATATACGGTAATAAGTTGAGTATTCCATTTTATTTCAATTATCGTTACAAAAAAGAAATTTTATGCAGTTTTTTAATTTAAAATTATTTGAGATATACCCAAAGAAAATAAGAATGATATTAACAAAACCACTGGAATATAGAAAATTTGAAAAATCCGAGAGAACCCACAGAAATTTGTATGTCAAATGGAAAGAGATGACGTTTAATTCGAGGAGATTTAGATACATCTGGCAAGCGTAAAAACGATAGAAGTAAATCACATTTGATTTGGTTCAATTTTAAAAGGTACGTTGCTAAATTTACCACATTAAATGGCTGGAAATAAGAAACTCGTGAATACTTTATCTGTAACTGTACATTGTATGAAAAACATGAATACCACACCCTCGTGAGCGTTTTTCTTATCTCTTTTCGAGAAAACGGATTCATTAATAGAAAGTCATACAACACTAGTAAAATGTACGTAAAATTAAAAGCATATTTGATAAAAGAAAAGAAAACCAATATCCATTAATAGAATGTAACACCCCAGCCACCACTTGTGGACCGGGTGTCACGTCTGGCGCTCAACAGGCTATATACTGGCACTACAGACCAACATGAGTTCTTTCTAGTGCATTTTGTGAAACACCCCATGTTGATTGAAGATATTCTATTTATGAGCTTTGCTTAAGGGATTTGAAGTACAACTCATATCAACAAAGTGCACTTTCTTTTCTGGTTTGTACATGCATAAAAACTCCATAGTTAAGCGTGATTGGTTGAGAGTAGTTTTAGGATGGGTGACCTCATGGGAAGGTTCCTGTGAGACCAGTACAAAGCCTGGCGGGCTACCGCGACTAACATAGGTTTCTGTGAGACCAGTATAAAGTCTGGCGCGCTACCGCGACTAACATTCCCGGTCCTTTTTTACAAAGCCTGACAGGCACGCTTAACTGTTGCATGGGAAGGTTTTTGTGAGACAAGTACAAAGCCTGACAGACTAGTAGACTACCGCGACTAACAGAGGTTTCTGTGAGACCAGTACAAAGTCTGGCGCTCTACCGCGACTAACATTCCCGGTCCTTTTTTACAAAGCCTGGCGGGCACGCTTAACTGTTGCATGGATAACCATAAAAGAAAGTGCACTTTGTTTATATGACTAGTAGTAGCAATCCCTTTAAGCACTCATCTGAGCACCTTTTTGAAACCCTTCGTGACCCCCCCTCGAGGTCATAGGCACCAGAGGCACTCACTACGCTATGTCGCTTCACACGAAGCGTCGTAACGAGAAGTCAACCTCTTTGAATCTCTTTATGTTCCCCCGTAACACCCCGACCCAATCCTAGGTCCGAAAATGTTAACCGCGGTAGCTCGTCAGGCTTTGTACTGGTCCCGCAAACCAACACGAGTCCTTTCTAATACATTTTGTTCTCGCTCATACGCATCCTAAAAAACCTTCCCAAGAGATCACCCATCCTAAGACTTCTGCTAGCGAAGCACACTTAATTGTGAGGTTCTTTTGCATGGATGACCAAAAAAGAAAGTGCACTTTGTTGATATGAGTAGTACTTCTTATCCCTTTAAGCAAAACTAATAAATAGGACATCTTCAATTAACATGGAGTGTTTCACCCCCTCCCAAGGACACAAGGGGCACCGATCATCTGATCTGTTCAGTTGAAAATAAAATTGGTCTTAACCCTTACCTCGAACCTAACCAGTCTAATACGGTTTGATCTCCGGATCTCCAAAATATGAGCTTTTGATCTTGTCTATAGACCCTTGATTTACGTAATTGCTAATTCATGCACGGATTTTACTACGTTGTACACATTTTGTCATTTTTATTTCTGCATTTGCCCTTATCCTTTTAAAAAACCTCTCTTTTAAAAATCTACATTCAACCTACACAAATTAATCAACCACTTCACGATTATCGAAAACTATTCGACATGGAACAAGTAATGTAGATTTCGTTAAACAAAAAAGGGCAAACCCATAAATATGTGGGTCGAGCCAGAACTAACTAGTGGGTTTTTTTATCACACCTCTAATCAATATAGGCCCAAGCTTCATGAAACATCATATTGGGCCATTCTACTGAGTTAACACTTAACAGGCCTGAAAATCAAGATAATGGGTTGTGATTCGAATTTGACCCGTAACTTGAATTAATCTGGCCTAATCCAAAATTGACCCGAGTATTATTATTGAAAATGAGTCAATACCCACCATTTTTTTTAAAACAACAAACCCAAACTCGAGATGACTCGACCCCACCTAAAGTCAACCCGTTTTTCTGACGTGACCCGGTTGACCTACTGAAAATAGAAACGTAAATTATTGACTGATATGTTTATAAAAAGAAAGTGTAAACTATTGATCGGGACAGGGAGGGAGTAGAATGGGAAAGTGGAGTGGCCTGAGTTTAGACTTTAGAATATCTTGGTAGCAAAGTCACTGACAGTAAGGAGACCCAAAGCTTTACTCAAATCCACCCTCTCTTTAATTACTTTTCATCAAAAAAAATTCTGATTATTCCATTAAGGTGATAGCCAAAGCTTCAAAATTGATGTGATAGGCAAGGTTCGAAATTAATTAAAGACGATAATTTTAACACGGACAAATTAAATAAATTATTATTCGTAGATAGTTTCCATTTTAATAACTTGACACGACATTGTCTAATTAACTGATTAAAAAACATTAGACCGAGCAATGTATTAATCAATAATGTCCTTGATACATACCATCGAGTTTCAAACTTTACCAGATAAGCGAGCTGTATTTGTATGCGAAACTTACAACTAAGAAAACTATATATAATAATTCAATTTATAGTGACACTTTTGTTATATATGTGAGAAAAACTAAGTTATGGTGCTTAAAATAGCACTGCCCATTGAAGAAGTTAGGAATAGAATCTTATACTTAAATGTCTTTTAATTTGAGTTATATTCAAGGAAATCTAATGGCCCATATTGACAATAACGATCCTCTGTCTCACTTTTATGTTCCATTCTGTGTGTCACTTCATACATACATGCATGCATTCCTAATATCATGATATACTGATGTGTCAGAGAGTGTATGAAGTTTGTACACAGAATGAAACACAAAAATGAGACCGCTGATGCCAGTGGCGGACCCAGGAATATAAGAGAGGGGGTTCACTTTTTTTAAAATCGTAGATAATATAACAAATTAATCAAAATTAGAAATTCGTCGCACAATTACATATCATAAACTATAAATATTAAATAAAGGCAACCAAATTTTTCTTAACTAATTTCTAATATTTAAAACTATGAAATTTATAACCGAATTAAAGAAATAACGGTAAATCAACAAACAAATAACTTAAAAAATCCTCAAATTAGTGTTCCCCAATTGAGAATTATATTCCGTATTTAATTAACCGTAGTTGACATTAACAAATAAAATCAAAAAATCGACATAAAAAATTAGTCAAAATACTCAAATATCTATGACGTACTCAAGTAAAGAATTAATGGTTAACCAACAAATAAATAACATTAAATTTATATTTGAACACAAATTCTTGTATGAGACGGTCTCACGATAAGTTTATCGTGAGACCTCTCACATACAAGGTAGTTAATTTTATTATTATTATATTTCTATTAATAGGTCTCACGATAAGTTATCGTGAGACGGACGTGAGACTAGCTATTTAAATTAGTAAGTACTCTATTCCTTGGTCTTATTCAATACTCGTTATCTATTGTTTTTGGATTGAAGTTCAAGAAAAAAAAAGCCATGGATAAATTTTCACACAAAATCGACTTGCATTACATACCTATAACAAAAAATTAGAAAAATAAAAATAGATAATTATTACATAACACACCCAAAAAGAAAAATACAGTAGATAATAAATTGATAGCACGGAGGGTGTACTCCATAACTGATAACAAAACAAAACACAAAAATATATTTTTAATTATGGTTCAAAATCTTACAAAAATATACACCTAATTGAGGCATTAATCTTGTGTGGGAACTGGGAATTGAGAATAAAAAGAAAACGGAAAGAGCTAAAAATTGGCAAAGGGTGGAACTGGGAAAAAGGACGGCTGAGGGGATTCGATCCCACACCAACTCAACCTAGTAGCACAGTCCTTACCAAGTTGCCACAACCCTTTCACTGCTCCTTTTTCACGCAAATAGTAGAAGTACTAAGCATTAGTGCTTTTTTAAAAATAAAAAAAAATTGGAAACCGAAGGGTGCGCACGTGGGGTGCTGTGCGCACCCCTAGGTCCGCCCCTGGCTGATGCCAAACAAAAAGCAAAAGTTGATGATAAAAAAAAAAAACCATTGATCAATTTTTTTTTGTATACAAAGAGGAAATTATATATACTAGTAGTACCAAGAATGAAGCAACCTCATCTTTTCATCCTATATAAAACATACCAATACACACATTTTTTCATAATAATTTTACATACTCATTATTTATAACTTATCCCTTGTTATTAACAAAAAAAAAAATTAATAAAATGGTTGGTCCAAAAACACCAAAAACTTCTACTACAACAAAGCCTTCTTCTTCTACTACTACTACTAATAAGAGCCCTTGTAAGCTAATCGCGATACTATGCCTCGCATTAATTGTGATAATCGGTCTAGCCATACTCATAACCTGGCTCGTAATCAAGCCAAAGACCCTACAATACTCCATCGACGAGGGTTGGATCCGAAGCTACAATGTGACCAACAATCAACTAACCTCGACCTTCAATTTTGTCCTTAGGGTTTACAACCCTAACAAAAAGACGTCTGTCTACCACGACAAGATGGATGTGACAGTTATATACCGTGGCCAGACCGTGGCTCAAGACACAATTGACCCGTTCTTTCAACCTAGGAATAATGTGACTAGGGTTACCCTACAAAATACGGCACTCAATGTCGCGCTCCCACCTAAAGTTTTGCATGATTTGAAGGTCGAGAGGACGGGTGGTGAAGTCGATTTGGACGTCAAGATTAAGGGTAAGGTTCGGTTCAAGGTTGGTGTGTGGAAATCGAGGCGTTATAAGCTTAAGGCTTTTTGTTCTCCCGTTGTTGTGAATTTCTCTAATGATACGAAGTCTCAAACTAGAGATTGTGATGTCGATATTTGATTTGATTCTTCTTTCGGTTCATTTGTGTGTGTTTAATATTCGTATTGTGAGAACTTTATTTCAGATGTATCTGTGGTTTTTTTTTGTTTTTTTTACATTTTTTTTCCTACATCGTCTTTTTTTGGGATTTGATTAATGAACATTATTATTTGTGATTATTATGTACGGTATATATATATATATATATATATATATATATATATATATATATATATAAAAGATAAGCTTGTATTGTGAAAACGTTTCAGATGTATGTGTGGTGTTTTTTTTGCTGTTTATTTACACGGTATATATAAAAGATAAGTTTGTAATTTATTTTTTCATATTAGTTGAGCTTTCTCAATATATTTCCATTTTTAATATTTAATTTACCTCTACTATCGAAAATGTCTAATAAAGTTTATTGCTAACAGAAAGCAAGTCCATTTTTAATATTTAATTTACCTCTACTATCGAAAATGTCTAATAAAGTTTATTGCTAACAGAAAGCAAGAATTTGTTCTCTTACACTCTACCTATATGAGGTCGAAAATTCGATTATCAAATGCAACTTAATAAATTTAATGAAAAATCCAACATGACTTAATTCATGCATCATGCATGATTGTAAACTAATGGGAGACCATTAACTATATAAAATAAACTTCCCATTATTTGACACAAAAATCTTCAATATTATATCCAATCAAGCATCGTATCAACAAACCCAAATTATTGTTTAAGACGGGTTTATGAATATATCTGTCCTAAACTAATAACGGACCAATCAAATAGTTAGAATATATAAGACAATCTCATGTATATATCCAGATTGTAACAAATATTTAACCCGTTTTAATATTAAAACAGATATAATATATCTGTCACAAGTAAGACATACTGATCTGATCGACAAAAGTAAGACATGCCATCACGTTTTTGAACGTACCAACAACTTAAATAATCACCTCTTAATTTAATTTCTCACAAAATCTCAATTCAAAAAAACACAATTAAAATCATGAATAATTATAATTCTGATTTTTTTCCATTAATTCAAACTAATACTACTACTAATCCCAAACAAACCGGCACGAAATCATTCAGTTCATGCTTTACATTATTCATATCCACCTTAATTTTCCTAATCGCGATAATATGGGTCGTGTTTTGGGTCACCCTAGCACCAAAATGGCCTACATTCACGGTCGAAAACGGGTCGATCCACGGGTACAATGTGACAAAAAACAATCACCTTAATGTTGGTTTTAATTTTGAGGTTAGTGTTAATAATCCCAACACTAATCTCTCATTATATTATGAGTTAATTGAGATTAAGGTGTACCATGGTGGTCAATTAGTAGGGTATGATGGAATTAGGGCTTTTTTGCAAGTTGATGGGAATTTAACTAGGGTTAATTTTGGAGGGTTGGGATTTGATCTCGTGCTTTTCGAGGTGGTTGGGGAAGTTGATCTAATGGTTGAGATTGAAGGGAAGTTTTGGTTTAGGGTTGATGATGTGAATTTAGTGCCTTTTAGATTTAGGGCTAGGTGTTTTCCTATTGTTTTGTATTTTGATTATGTTGTTAGAGAATTTGAGAGGAAAAGTTGTTATTTGGAAGTTAATTGAACAGATTAGAGTTTCGTCTCCATCAGTTGATGGGTTTTGTCCTGATAGTGCAGAGGATGCGAAAGATCAGTATCGATCACAGTTATTGTTCGTTATATGTAATGGTAACTCAAATTATGTTAAACCGTCGGTTACAATTTATCATGTTATTTTGTTAGTTGTTAGAGATTTTGAGAGAAAAAGTTGTTATTTAGAAGTTAATTGAAAAGATTGAGTTTCGCCTCTATCAGTTGATGGGTTTTGCGCTGATCGATAGTGTAGAGAATAATGCGGAAGATCAGTATCACAATTGTTCGTTATAAGGTAACTCAAATTATGTTGAATAACCGTCGGCTACAATTTATCAGATTAGATGCAAAACCTTGCATGGAAGATCTGAAGACTTTATTGTGAAAAATTGTATTATATTAATTAAACATCGAGATATATATGTTGAATTGTTGAAGAGGATAATGTACAGTGCAGAAGCGGAGCAAATCAAATTTAGAGATATTTGTTTTGATGAGAATTTATTTTTTACTCAAAGTTTATAATATTATATCCGTTCAATTTCGATATAAGTTGTAGAATATCGTATAATTTTTTAATAATGAAATGATTTATTATTCGCTAAAAAAATTAATTGAAGATAATTTTTTTTGCATGATTTCAGAATGTATGAATTATTATTAATTTTTCATGTATCGAGATTCAGTAAAGTTCGATGAAATATATTGTATGATTTGTTCTATTCGCTCAAAAAACACAAATCAAGGAGAATTTTTTTGCATGATTTTAGAATGTATGGATTATTATTATTTTTTCATGTATCGAGATTCAGTAATTAAAGTTCGTTGAATGTCGTATGATTTGTTCTATTCGCTCAACAAAAAACAAGTCGATCGAGGAGATTTTTTTTTGCATGATTTCAGAATGTATGGATTATTATTAATTTTTCATGTATCGCGATTCAGTAAAGTTCGTTGAAATATGTCGTATGATTTGTTCTATTCGCTCAGAAAAAAACAAATCGAGGAGATTTTTTTGCATGATTTCAGAATATATGAATTATCATTAATTTTTCATATCGTAAAATATTTTCTTCGTCTCAGTCATTTATTAAAGTCTAAGAACAACTAAACTACAATCGATACTTCGAAATTTATTATTATTACTAGAAACTTGTATGAGACCGTCTCACGGTAATTTATCGTGAGACGTCTCATATAAGAGGTGGTTATTACTAAATTTGTAACCACCCCCTATGTGAGAGGTCTCACGATAAAATTACCGTGAGACGGTCTCACAGGAGAGTTACTATTAGTAATATTAACAACGACGTGCATACAACTTTGCATATTAACATTAGCCGTTACACCAACATCAAAATCAACGTACCCCATGCCACTTTCCAACCCGAATTCAAACCCTAACCCGTTTCCTAACGACACGTTTAGGGAAACGGGTTCTGCCTTTATCATCACGATGTTCATTTGACCTAGAGAAAAATCGTCCAAGACATCTAGGGCTAATTCTTGCTTGTTCTTGTAGATTGAGACTTGGATATATACCCTTAAAGTGTAGGGTACCCCATACCATTCTCCAACCCGAATTCAAACCCTAACCCGTTTCCCAACGACACGTTTAGGGCAATGGATTCTGCCTTTATTATCGCGACATTCATTTGACCTAGAGAAAAATCGTCCAAAACATCTAGGGCTAACTCATCATGCTTGTTCTTGTAGATTGATCGAGACTTGGATATATACCCTTAAAGTGTAGGGTACCCCATACCACTCTCCAACCCGAATTCAAACCCTAACCCATTTCCCAACGACACGTTTAGGGCAACGGGTTCTGCCTTTATTATCGCGACATTCATTTGACCTAGAGTAAAGTCGTCCAAGACATCTAGGGCTAATTCATGCTTGTTCTTGTAGATTGAGACTTGTATACCCTTAAAGTGTAGGGTACCCCATACCACTTTCCAACCCGAATTCAAACCCTAACCCGTTTCCCAACGACACGTTTAGGGCAACGGGTTCTGCCTTTATCATCACGACGTTCATTTGACCTAGAGAAAAATCGTCCAAGACATCTAGGGCTAACTCATGCTTGTTCTTGTAGATTGAGACTTGGATATATACCCTTAAAGTGTAGGTTGAGGAAGAAGGGTACGCTTAATGCGAATAAGACGAGGACCGTTATCCATATGATTATACATGTTATATCGGATAAGGATGATTTTGATGTTGTCGGGATAATCGTAGTTGTGGAAGGTTTTTTTCATTTTGTGAGGTTGAATAATAATGGATTATTATTGGGTTGAGAATTTGATTGAATTGGTGAAAAATTAGTCAGGTAATTAGGACATTTAATCACATTACAATAAACTGGATGAGAAAATTCGATTTATATGTAATTCAGTACAGACCGTCCCACATGAACAAAATTGCTATTTTTAGTCCATCGCAACTAAAATTGAAATAATATGTCATCGACATTATTACAATCGATTCTATAAGAATTAACGAAATACCTACTACAATTTCATAAAATAAAATAAAACAAAATCAATTAAATTTCATCTTCCTTAAAACAAATACTCGATCATAATATTACTACTAAAATTAAATCAGACTCGAACTTGAGATTTATTATGCAGTTCGCTTAGGTAGTGCTTTAAGATTAAATCGACAAAGCGGGCACGTACGACTTTTTCTCAACCATCTCGAAATACAATTAACGTGAAAAACATGGTCGCATGGCGTTTGTGCCACCATCGTTGCTTCTTCTTCTTCTTCTTCATCACCATTAACATTATTATCCTCGACATTAACCAAGCAAATCGAACAACATTTATCCTCTTCATCTTTAAAATTCACGTCTTTAACCCTTAACCTCTTGAACATCGTCACACCATTACCATTATTATTATCGAAATAATAATTAATCGAGACAATTAGGGCAGTTGGTTGAGGGTTCGAGTCAATGTAAGACGTGAGCTCGCGAACCACATCTCGACACTTACTTATGTCAAGATTCAAAAGACCGTGTAGGCAGAAGTTGAAAAGATTCAAACTATCTCGATTTCTAGGGTTTCTGAAGGAAACTGGTACTGACTGAGTTATCCTTCGTGGTAAATCTATTACCAACTCAGAATTTCGTGAGATTTTTGTCTTGATGATGTGGTTTAGGTTGAACTCGACTGAAAAAGAATCGAGAGACGATGAATTTTGGGTGTTGTCGGTTTTTTTTATTATGATTATTTGTGGGTTGTTTGGAGGTATTTCTAGGGTTTGAGAGGTTGACATTGTAAAAAAAAAAATTGGTAGGGTTATTTTTTTTTTTTTGTTGTTGTTGATATAATTTCAACTTGATTTGATTATTTTTATTAGTATTAAAGGGTATTTATAGGTGTTTTTATTCCTAATTCTATTTGTTTTAGGAGTGTATGTTATTTCCTTAAACATTATTATTACCATAAATTTTTTTTTAAAAAAAACATTATTTCCATAAATAAATTTGTTTTTAAGAAAAACTTGTTTTTGGAAATTTTGTTACGAAGTATTTTAATTTCCTTCTTTACAACGGACATAACATGACTTAATAATCACAAAAACTTAGTAGAGACGGTTTCTCACCAGCACGCGTTAATTAATAAGAAACATCTTACATAATGGTCGGTTCTAATAATTTTTTTATTTTTATTTTTATTTTTATGTACGACTTTCATTAACTTAATTAGTGAAAGACGGTCTTACACAGACCTACTCATTAATTAATAATTACATTTTGGTATAACATTTAATTTAGGAGTATATCACTATCGGCTATCATTTGTTATCTTGATAATCGCAGTAAAATTACACAAAGATAAACCCTAAATTTACGTTTCAAATAGGTTAATAAATTGTTCCAGGGTTTAATTCATGGGTCAAATATACCACGGAGTAATATTTTTAAGTTACAAAATTCTCATAATTTTTCTATTTTTTTATATCAGTACCTAAAACAACACTGTGAATTTTCACGAATTAAATACTGAAGTAATTAATAATTGAAGTAGAATCTCGAATCTTGTAGTAAACTTGTAGACAACAAATTCAACACAAAAATCGACAAATATAGAAATCATTTGCATTTAAACCATGTGCTTGGTCTCAAACAATGAAGGTCGACTAAAAGCCACAACTCCCGGCTAAATAATACGATTAACTGATTAAGTAACAGATATATCCGTCATAAATCAGTAATAATTCAGATAATATTACGGGATTAGATACGACAAATTAAATCGAGAGAGCAGTAGATTATATTCATTGTCTATATTTATTCAAGTGGATATTATTTGATCTGTCATAAATTTGTGACGGATAATACGAGGAATTATTCAAATAATAATGGACTTGTTTCCGACCAATATAATGCATATTGCATAACAACTCGTTTTTGACAAGACAATTGCTAATAATCTTGCTAGGTTCCAATCACACCCACCAAAATATTTTGACAAATGGATAAGAATTCTAGTGTTAATCCTCACTAACGGGCTAATAGAATAAGTTTAAGAGATCGATCAACAAACAAGTGAGGTTTCATACTAAAACCAACTAGTTTATAAACTAGTCTGGCAGAGTCACTCTAATTCTACCGATGTGGGACAGTACAATGCCCCACCACACACGTGGGAATGAAAAGCTCTCAATAGTCTTCATTATCGGTCCTTTCACATAGGTGTGAATCGAAACTCCCCCTCACCTGGTGCTACTTTGCACCCGATACCTCATCGGGCTAGCCAGACTACTCAGCGCGATGCTACTCCACGTCTCTGGCTAACGAAGGAGAAATTAAAGTCCAGTGGTGATGCTACTTCACAGCCACGATCGATGCTACTCTGCACCACTATCACATCACATCTTATGATCCCAAGTCGAACCATCAGCTCTAATACCATTTATTGAGTCCTCCAGATCAGCCAAGTTAATAGAACAAGTACAAGAAACAAGACCATAAAAAGGTATAGAACATCATCTTTATCTAACATTGCATGTTGGTGATATTAGAACCATCACAAGTTTATGATAATCGCAACCATGATGCTACTCCGCATCATCACATTGCACCTTACGGTCCAAAGCCGAACCATCAGCTCTGATACCATTTATTGAGTCCTCCACATCAGCCAAGTTATTAATAGAACAAGTGCAAGAGAACGGACCATATATAAAAAGGTACAAAATGTCATCTTTATCCAACATGCTAGTGATATTTGAATCGTCACAAGTCTATGATAATCGCAACCATGATGCTACATGATTCCAAGCCGAACCATCAGCTTTAACACCATTTATTGATCAGTCCTCCACATCAGCTGGGTTAATAGAACAAGTGCAAGAGACTAGACCACAAAAGGTACGGAATCTTTATCTAACATATTGGCCTGGTGATATTTGAACCGTCACAAGTTTGTGATAATCGTAGACTACTCATCTAAAATCTAGACAACTAAAGACACTACACCAACCAAAAGAAAAGAAAAGTAAAGTACATGTGAGTATATAAGTGAGTGACTTTACACTACATTAAGAATTTAGGCATGAAATGAAATGGACTATCTAGGGAGCTAGTACTTCACTTTTTGTGCCAAAATTGATTGGGGCCTAATACTAATAATATGCTTGTTTTGGGGGTTATGTTGTTGGAGTTGGATGCCCCTTTTACTTATTCCCTTGTCATTTCCTCTTTTCCTCCACTTTCTCGCCGCTCCCTCCCTTTTCTTTCCCTTCATTTTCTTTTTCTCGATGAATAACGCACTTAATCGCATTACAATAATACTGACGGGTACATGCAGAAGGATCCGGACCTAAAACACCGTCGAAAAAAAAGTGTATTTTGTCTGAGACCAGGCAAAACAGGTCAACGGGTCGAGCTCGGGTCGGGTCAGCTTTGGTTCGGGTCGGGTCCGGACCATTTTGGGGTTTGCTTTTTTCAACTTTTTTGGGGATATCGACTCGTTTTTTATAATAAAGTCCGGGTCAAGTCGGGTTACGGTCAAACTCAGGTATTCTGTTCGGGTGTCGGGCCGGGTCAGTTTTGACCGGTCTAAATATACTTTTATTGCCCGCAAAGGTGGAGTCTCAGTTCAAGTAAGTTAGTGGTTTACAAGGTAAATGCTGCGGTTTCCCTCGTCATAACAAAAAAATAAAAATATATTTTTACTCTGTATTAATTTAGAATTATCGTTAATATTTTCATCGGGACTCTAGAAATATTTTTTTTTTGGTCCGCCGAATAAGTGACAAGCACAAAATAAAGTGAAATTCATATATGGAGTATATATATGCATGGCTTTTTGTTTTTGCATTTCATGGCAATTATGCTTTCATGCACAACAACACAAGGATAGGTTCTTTAATTTGGTTTGGCCTTGCTTTTCAACTTATTATTATTATATTATTATTATTATTATTATTATTATTATTATTACTATTATTTATTTATTATTATTATTATGGAGCATTTTATTTTATTTATTATTATTATTATTATAATAAATGAGAATTTTATTGAAGAATCAAACCGCAGATTACAAAAAATTAGTGGACAGTAGAGATACAATCTGGGTCCTCATCTCCATAGATATAACAAAGTTAAGTCTAATAAAAATAACTCTATATAATAATAATAATAATTATTATTATATAGTAAAAATTGGTGGACAGTCGAGATTTTTATTTTTTTTATTTTATTATTATTATTATTATTATTATTCGGACTTATCTGAATCAGAACTCGTATCAGTTTGGTTACACCATATATAGATGAGATTAACAATTCAGAACTCATATCAGATTTATTATTTCGTGTATGTGTAATAGTGTATGTATGTTGAATTGAAAAAGACGTATTAAAGAGAACAGTAAAAAATTGATATTAAATTTTGTGGAGATATGTAAAAAGTGAATGGGGAACTTTTGTAGAATGTTGGAATAATGGGGTTATTTTATTTGTTTAATACGAGGTCAAAATAATGTACTTATTGCATGCAATAATACATAAAACTATAAATAAAACTATAAATAAACTATAATAAACCATAAAAGCATGTAATCATCAATCTAGCTAATTGATTTTTATTAATCTAATAATTAATAAATTTTTATTTAATATTTATTAATAAATGATGACCTTCTCATAAAATTTAAGTTTATTTATATAATTGTAAATAAAAATGAAGACATAGTGCCTCAAAAAGGAGTTACAACATTGGGAGCTTTTGGGAGAAAATTATTAATATACATGAATAAAATACAATATAATTATCTCATTATCGGTTAATTATCAAACGATTTTTCTTAATTATTTTGATAATTTTAATTTTTAATTAGTTAAACCTGCTATTAAAATATATTAAATCATATTCTGTTAATATTATCCGTTATTATATACTCCCTCCGTCCCTAAAAGATTGTCCCATTTCTCTATTATATGTGAGGAGTATTTTAACTAAACGTGACAATCTTAGTGGGACGGAGGTAGTATCAGTTACGACCGTTTGTCAAACATGACCTTAATTAATTAAGTAAAAGTATGTCCTAATAATAAAACAAAAGGGAAAGAGCGTGGAGTGTAAGGCCACTAAAGTACGACGACGACGTCGTAAAACGGAATATTTGAATAAATTGTTTTCCATGACTGTTTGTCTTTCTTGTAACGGAACTATCTGTCGTATTATTATAACGGTCAAAATAATGATCATTCAGATAGATAAAGACAAAGTAATAGTATAATCTTAATCCAAGTGATTTGTTTTTGTCTTTTTTCTATTTAAATGAATACGGAGTACGGAGTATTATTTTACCTGTTATATAATATGACAGATATACTCGTCACAGATAAGATAACTTGTGTTTTTGTGTCGTGGCCCAATTACATGCATGACTCTCAACCTCAACTTTACCACTGAGTACGAGATTTGAACCATTGTACATTTGTAGTCCTAGTTGAATTTAGTACTACTAGTGATGGCAACGGGTTCACGATCCTACCCAGATCCTCCTGCAGTCGGTAGGGGTGTTCAAAAAGTGATCCGGTCCGGTCTGCGGGTCTCCAAAAACTTGGTTGCTGGTTCCGGTTCGGTCCGGTCCACACTTAAAAAATTAATCAAATTTAGTGTATTTTGCTGGTCCGGTCTGGTCCGGGTTTCTTTTTTGACCGGTCAGGTCCGCGGGTTTGAATTTTTTGGGATACCGGTCCGCGGGTCAAGCCGGTCCGGTCCAATCCGGGTTTGGACCGGTGAACACCCCTACCTGCAGGTCTTATCCTAATGGGTCGAGTACTGGTTATATTTTTTTAATTCTATGGGTACAGGTCCGGCATGGAATATAGATTGTCTTAAAAATTTACGGATTTGGGTATGGGTTTCATATCTAAGACCAGACCCTACCTCGTACCCTTAAAGACCTTAATACATACGAAACTTGAAAAAAAAAAAGTCGTAAATCTCAAACATTTAACGTTTGTTAGTACTCCATACTTCATCCGTTCCAATGAATGGTTTGCCTTTGCTTTTGGCACCAAGGGTAAGGGATCGAATGAGAAAGGGACACGTGGAGCAAAATTCATGGAAATAGTCAAATTACATATAAAAAACATTCCTAAAATAGAAAGGCAAACAATTCATTGAGACGCCCCAATATGGAATAGGCAAACAATTCATTGGGACGGATGGAGTATTTTATAAGCATTCAAAGGCTTATTTTTTTTATTCAAAGGTCAATTTTAACTTTCTTTTTGCATTTATGGCTTGTTTGTGAACTTGGATTTGGATTTGAATTCCGGATTTAAAATATTTCGAATGTTTGGAAACCTTGAGATTTGGATTTGAAATTTTGACCAAATCCAACTTATTTCAAATTTGATTTTCTCAAATTCTTATTATATGGCAGTCATTTCAATTCCGTCACTTGTCGTTTCTTTGTTTTTTCGCATAAACCTGTCGTAGTATTTTTTTTCTTTTTTTTTTCCCGTATTTGAACATTTACATTTGAAAAAAAAAAATTAAAAAAATTGGTTGACCGACCCGACTCCACCCGCCCAAAATCCAAATCCAAATCCAAGGTACCAGACACCATTTTGGATTTGGATTTAGATTTGAATTCTAGAAATTCAAATATAGGAATTGAATTTTTGATATTTAAATCAATTTCGAGTATCCAAACGCAACCTTAGTGCTATTTAAAAAAAAAAAAAAAAATCATATATCGGACCAAATGGATAAGGTAAGAGTACAAATATTTTAGATTCAGAGAATTCGGATCGAGTTTGGATACAATTTATAGGACTCTTTGTACCCTACACATTGTCATCTTTATTTAGTACCCTTGGCCTTAAGTACTAAGGGTACAATTTTATCAACCGATCCTAAATTTAAGGGTGTGGATCTTAAATTTTCTAAATTCACGTGGCTTTCAAAAGTTAGGTCAAGGACCAACGTTACATTTATTTATGCATTTTTCTTTTCTTTTTTTGAAAAAAAAAAAATTGATCGAGAATAACTCTTTTAAACCCGATTTCAGAAAACGGTAAAAAAAAAAAAGTACGGAGTAAGTCTGGTGTGAGACAGTCACACGTAAGAGATGGTAAACATATTTGTAAGTTTGTTTTTGCCAGAAGAGAAAATTTATCTGTTTATTTACGAGTCAACTGCACAAGACAGTGTGCCCATTTGTTACAGACTCAAGGAAATACTGTACTCTATATCTCGTGTCGGATTGTGAGACAGACTATAACAAGTGAACTCAAAATTCAACACAAAATGGTACCTTTGTAAAAAGTTAAAGAAATAGGTAAATTATAATCAGTAGTCGGTAACTCCGATCAATTATTAACCCATTTACGATATTTACTGTTATTAATTAATGAGTAATCTATGTTTATATCTACCATTTTGACAAATCATGGATGGGTAGTTAATTTGAATTTATGACTTATGAAAATTTACTTTATTGATTGAATATATACATAATGTCACTAAATTTAATTATTTGTACAATATATTTAAGTGATTTTATAGATTTAACACCAGTTATTCCGTTATTTCCGTATCACAATAAAGAGCAGATTTTGTGAGATACCGCCTTTCAGTTAATTAATTAAAAAAAAAACAATATTAGTACAATGAGATTCACCATTATGGAAAGATATCTCGTAAATGACAGCATTTTCTGATTTTTTTTTTGTCTAAAATAAAATAAAAATACCAAATACACTTAAAAATCACCAAAAATAAATAAAAAATAAAAAATAAAAAATATGGAGTAAATAGTTGTTGTAGGAAGAGAAGCTAACAATTCAACTAACAAACTTCTAATTAATTTAATAACGATTTTTTTATCACGTATATTCACTGAACCCACGTTAATATTACTGTATTATTTTTATTAAGAAAAAAGTCACAATAATATTATCTAAGTATAGTAAATATAAGTTAATACAGAGTATTTTAATTTATCGTGATTAATTTCTTAATGAGGATATTAACGTGCATCTCACTGGACAGACGTTAGAAAATCGATTTATTTATTTATTTAATACTCGTAATAATAACAAATCTACTACAATGAAGAGTCAAATAAATACATGAACATTTCTTCTCTACATTTTTGATTTTTTTTTTCTGTTAATTATCTACTAATTTAATTTAATTTAATTTAATTTAATTAGTGGGATATAAAGTGTACTTGGTATAGTTTTTTCCCACTAAAAAAACAGCTTTGAAATTGAATTGAAGCAAAGAAGAAAAAAAATTAGGAACCCTCTCCCTATTTGTTCAACAGGTAATAATACTATTACCTGATTAATTTAATTAAATTAATTGTTTATTTATAAAATTCATATGTAATTGATTGATTATTTATTTATCGTGAGACGGTCTCGTACAAGAAGAAGTTGTGATTTGATGTTTCTCATTGCTTGGAAGTTTCAAAACAATGGCTTCTTCTTGATTTGTTGTATTAATTAATTTTGTTTTGATTGAGAAATTAAATATTATGGTTGTGCATTCACGATCTATGCTGTCACTTTCACTACCATTCTTATTTTTTGTATTTTATATTATATTATATACTTAATTTAATCAACATTTTTCTGGGTTTATTAACTTATTATTGCTTGTATTTATTGTGGATTTTTTTTTTTGGGATTTTAGAATGCCAGAATTTTGAATTTTATTTCTGGGTTTTTGATTTTGATTTTATTGGTTCGGGTTTCGAAAAATGGGTCATGGGTATTTGAGTGTTTGGTTGATGGGTTTTGGTTTGAAATTTCTGGGTTTTATTGATTGAAGAACATTGAATTTTTGAATTTTTTTTGTCAATTTTCTGGGTTTTATTGATTGAAGAGCATAGAATTTTTGAGTTTTTTGGGGGAATTTTATGTCAATTGATTGATTTTTAAGGTTAATTGATGTGTTTTTGTTAGGTTTGATAGGTAATTTATAGTCAAATTTGAAATCAGCCATGGTTATGATTTGATTGAAGGTTGTTTGAATTTGTTGTGCAGGTTCAATAATCCGATTACTCGAAAACTAAAATCGATTTTTGATTCTGTTATCTGTTGGGAATCTTGGGATGATTAGGTTTAATTACTGTTGAATTGGGTTGTTTTTTCATCTTGATTTTCTTTCGAGTCGAGGGTTTGTTAGGTTGAAGTAGATACATATCGGAGTATATGGCAGTAGCCGGGTTGCCAAATGTTCCGATACTTGACTCAACCATTCATGTCGAACCCCTATCATCATCATCTTCAAGGCGACGTGGAAATCAAAGGATTAGAAGCAGTCGTGCGTCCTCAATTCTCCGAATGTGGAGGGAACTTGAGGACGAGCGCACCATGAACAACTCGTCCCGTGAGAGAGGGAGGTCGAGGGTTCATCAAGAAAGTGAAGTAAGAGTTGGTGGTGTAGATGTAGAGGAATCAAGTGAAAGTGAAAACGGGTCTGTAATCAATGTCGAACCCCAAATGGGTCATGTCAATGCTGAGCAGGAGGATCGTCGGAGCTTGACTTCAGATCAATCTCTGGATTTGGGGGAAGTTGAAAGGGAGCGTGTTAGGAAGATATTCCGTGAGTGGATGATCAATGGTAGAGGTTCAAGAGGTCAACAACGGTTTGTTGAGAATGATCGTGAGAGGGCGCGTGTGGTGAGGGATTGGGTTCACATGACTAGTCATCAGCAAAGGGAAACACCAACGCTTGTTGTTGGCGGTAGAGGAGGAGGAGGAGGAGGAGGAGGGAACCAGGTTGCTGGGATTGCATCTCGGATTGAACAGTTCCGTCATGATGAAGAAGTTCAACCTCAAACCAGTCAGAGGCAGATCCGTAGGTTATGTGGTCGACAGGCTCTTCTTGATTTACTGGCAAAGAATGAACAGGAACGACGAGATGAGCTTCAGTGTTTGGAAGGGTCTCGGCCTGTTAGTGGCTTTGCTCATCGTGGCCGTATTCAGGTAGCTAGAAGCCCCTATTGATTGTTGCCCTTTTTCCGTATATGAACTTGCTATGTTTCTGCAACTTCTGCGCAAAACTAATCAGGTGGGTTCATCATTTTCTGATTTCGAGTTTTCTGTGGCTTTGCAGTCATTTCTTAGACTCAGGTGCCTTCAGAATAGGAGGAGATCGACCGAGTTCAGGAGGCCTAGTTCAGCTGCGGAAAGTGAACTTGGATTGCTCAGACGGCGTCAAACTGTGTCGGGTTTGAGGTAAAATCCATCTATTTTCGATATTGTTCAGCTGATATGCATCATTCCTTGAAGTTCTATTGTGGGTTTTTTGTTTGTTTTTGGATGCAATTGTTCAAATGATGGTGAAGAAATCGTATGGTTTTCTAGTTTGATTATGTACATTTTGATATGATGAGATGTATCCATACAAGTGCCTTGAACTTATCGAAGATGTGTTAGCCTCGTGGTTAAGATTAGCTTCCCTAGACAGTAGATCTCAGGTTCAAATCTCCCCTCTCCTTATATTGTAATGCGACTCTTCGTTGAAAAAAGAAAGAAAAAAATGTGCCTTGAACTTGGAAGATTAGATGGTATCGTATATTCTTATGCGCTCTGCAGGGAATACAAGTCGCGAGTGTTAAATCGTTTGTGTTCATTACAGGGAAGGTTTCATGTCGAGATTGGAGAACAATCCTCACATTCAAGCAAGTGACGCGTCTGATGGTACCTCGGACCATGATTCAGATGCTTTTAGAGATGATGGAAGCCAGGCTAACAGCAGTATTGAGGTTCTCGATGCTGCTCAAGATTTAAACGACGTGCTTAGTGTTTCTCATGAGGAGACGTCTCCTGTAGGTGTCGTTGACGTCACTCCATCAACAGCCCCACCAAGTGTGGATTCTGCTGTCCGATCTTCAAGCGAAGATGTCAGTGCTGGAACGGATGTCATTCATGAAGTACATAGTCAGGAACTTGAATCTGTTTCAGTAAACAATTCAAACATCGAACCATGCAACACTGCACGAAACAGCAGCAGTGAAGACAGTAGTAGTTCTCACCAGTTGAGCAGCCACATTGAAGTGAGGCCTGAATGTGACACCAACGACATTACACCCACTAGTGTCCGTTCTGTTGATTCTTCCAATGACGAATTCTTAGAAATAAATCCTCAAGAATCTCCTACAAGTGGACATGAAATAGCTCACGAAGATTTCTCTGTTGGAGAAGAAGCTGCCGTGGGTGATCAACTCGACATATCAGAAAATCTCGATGATCATGACTTGAATGTGCCGGAGTTGGATTGGCAAGAAGGGGTTTCGGAGTTTGAGAGTGTATGGGAAAGTAGTCCCTTATCTAATCGATGGAGGAACAATCCGACACAAACAGACGGTCATGGACCCCTTTGGCTTGGTGAAGTCGAAGGTCAATCTGATGGGGAGATTGAAAACGAAGGTGTAGAAGAACTGATTGACCAAGACGAGTACTGGGACGAGAACCAATCGCCTGGAACTGGAAGAGATTGGCTCGGATTGGCATCTGACCGGGTTGATACATATTCTTTCTCCGATGATGACAACATGTACCACATCGAGCTTAGGGAGCTCGTCAACAGGTGCTCGTCCTTCCGCACAAAACCTCTCTTTTTGTACATTGACTATTTATCGTGTTTTTCTTTCCTTTTGACGGTTAACTCATTGTTCTTGTCTCTCATGGGTCAACTGGGTCAACCGGGTCGGGTCCGAGTCGGGCCGCTTTCGGGTTATAAAACTCGTTTTCTACAATAACATTCGGCTCAGTTTCGGGTTACCTCTGGTCAATTTGTGTTACGGGTCAAACTAAGGGCCTCAGTTCGGGTTCGGGTTGGCTTATTCAGTTTTGCCAGGTCGACTCACGGGGCGCTAATTGTTGGACATGTTTTCTGTTTTAGGAGAAGAGTATCGAGTCTTCTGGACAGTGATTTTCGTGAGAACCTCAACCGGGTAATACAGTCTTACGTGGATAGGCAAACTGATGCTCCTGATGGCTGGGAACATCATCATGATATGTTACCTCATTTTGTGTCGAGAAATCAAGATCGGTTACACACTGAACAGCAAGAGACCGAACCATATGACACACAGATGCATGCAAATGGTTTAAATGTGCCTAGACTTCCTCCACGGCCTCCACCACTACCTCAGGCACACTGGGGAAGAGCCTTGCATCAAAGTAATTGGGCAAGGCAAGACATGGATCAAGAGTCCGGAACTGTAAGTGTAAACTGATCTTCACGCTTCTCAAATGCTGTTGTTTTATCGATACAGAGGGCAAACGTGTGATAAAAACCCGTTAACCCATTAACTTAATTGATGTTAATTGATAATTAGTGGCTAGGTCTTGCAAAATAATCATGTGAGACGGTCTCTTATACGGAGTAATTATTTTGTTGCTGTTTCTGATAACGACTGTGTGTGCTCGATCAGAAATGGGAACTTATCAATGATTTGAGGATCGACATGGCTAGGCTACATCAAAGACTGAATAACATGCAGATCATGTTAGAGGCTTGCATGGATATGCAAGTCGAGTTGCAACGGTCAGTAAGACAGGAGGTTTCAGCTGCTCTGAACCGATCAAACAACCCACCATCAGGTATACCTTTTAGGTATCCGTGTTTTTTTTCATCCGATTCAAACGCGTAATTCTGAATATCATGTTCCTTATAGTTACTGTTTTTTTTTTAATCAGAGTTGCATGAAAACATACTGCCTAAGGACGAGTTCAAATGGGATAGCGTAAGAAAAGGCATCTGTTGCATCTGTTCTAACACCAACATCGATTCGTTGCTGTACAGGTAATGCTTATCGAAATGTTGAATCTCATTACTTACTGTCACTGTCTCGATTTCTTGAGCTGTTGTGATTCTTTGCAGGTGCGGGCATATGTGCACATGTACGAACTGTGCTCATGTTTTGCTTCAGGGAAACGGGAAGTGTCCTATGTGCAAGGCACCTGTTGTCGAGGTGATCCGTGCTTATTTCATACAGTAGAATTCATTCATTCATACAGTCGAATAAGATGAGAGACGAGCATAGCTTATAATGCCATCGTTATCTTATTCAATCATATACCCTTCTTTCGATTCCTTTTCTGACCACATATACAACAGCCACAATACTTCGATTTTTAACGGAAAAAAAAATCCACAGAAGAGAAATTTTAATCATTTGCTCATACAGTGATGTATATATAACAGATACCGTCTTTTAAACCTTATCACCCTTTTGTTCCGATGTACTGAACATCTGAAATTTTGGATGGAGAAGATTTTGAATGCTCTGTTGCTGTTCTTCTGCATGAGTTCTGCATTGTACTGTACTTATATATCAGTTCTTCGGAGTTGATTAGGGCACTGGAATGTATGTATGTGGATCGTTCTATGTGGAAAAGCTCGATAAATGAAGCAATCTTTGTAGGAATTTCGACATGTAAAAGACGATGTGCTTAGTTTTTGAAAGCATGAAGGTGTTGTACATGAGCGATGACGATGAGGCATGTTTCGAGAATATGCATTGCGTGAAGATGTGTGTCTCGATGTCTCGAGATTTGGTCTTTTTTCGCGAACGAATTTGTACTATTATGTACATCCGGTAACAAGTCACCAGTGCTGTTCTGGGTTAACTGGTCCAATGATACGTATTTTTCTCAGATTAAATGAAATTTATACTCGTATTATTTTGAGAAAACGCTCTATAATATACTCCCTATCTCCTATAAAAACAAAAGGGAAAGAGTCGTAAAACAAAATATTTGAATGAATATTTGTTGTTATTTTATATTATTTGTGAATAATATTTAAATTAAAGGATAATCAATGATGAAATCAATAATATATTAATCGATAAATACAATCGACTAGACGAACTCAAGCTCGACAACGTTTTGCAAATGAACTCGAAAATCGAAATTCAACCTAAAATGGAAGTACAACACTCGGGAACTTCGTATAAAGTTAAAGATCTAGGTAAATTCTACGGGAACTGCGATCAATTATAATCGATAATTTACTCATATTAATGAGTAATCTATGTTTATATCTACCATTTTGACAAATTATGGATGAGTAATTAATGTGAATTTATGAGTATGAAAATTTACATTATTGAATACACATGTTAGTAAATTTAATTATTTGTACAATATATTTAAGTGGTTTTATGGATTTAAGATCACATGCTATGTATTAAAATAAAGAGTATCTCACTTTCATTAAATTAATGATAGATGCAAGTAAAAAAACAATAAATAAACTCGTGAACGTTGATGAGAACCCGTTTCTTGTAAATTCTTTTTGTAAAATCAAATAAAATCAAAAATCATCCAAAAAAAAAAAAAATATTTCTTTCGTGCTGGTCAATTATTGTCCTTTAATTTTGACACAAAACTAATAAAATTGGAACGGACCAACTAGTGAATGACAAGTGTACATGTACCAAATTGGATGTGAATGATCAAATTACTCGTCAATCCCCTTCTTTAATGGAAAGTACAACAATTCATCGAGACACCACGAAATGAAATAGTACAACAAATGATCGGGACAGAGGGACTAAGATCTGGCAAAACGGGTCAACGGTTCGGGTCGGGCCGGGTAATTTTGGGTTCGAGTCATTTTCGAGTCAATTACCCAGCCCGACCCGAACCGTTGACCCGTTTTGCCAGATCTTAGTCCCTCTGTTGGGTCGGGCCGAACCCAAAATTACCCGACCCGACCCGAAGTGTCGGGTCGGGCCGGGTAATTTTGGGTTCGAGTCATTTTCAGGTTGACTATTTTCAACTTTTTTTCGGGATATCGACTCATATTCTATAATAATAGTTGGGTCAGACGGTCTTATATAGGTTAGCTCGGGTCAATTCAGATTACAGGTCAACTTTGAGTTTTCAGTTTGAGTATCGGGTCGGATTCGAGTTGATTTATTCGGGTCGGATCATTAAGGTTGGGTTAGTTTTGACGGGTTCAAGTCTACACGACTACACCTATAGTGGTTGAAGGAAGAGAAGCTAACAATTCATTAATTCAACTAACAAACTAACCACATCTCCATTCTTGATTTAATTAATTTAATAACAATAACAATAATAATAATAATAATAATATAATAATAATACTCCCTCCGGTCACAATTTATTGCCCCATTTCATTATAATATACCTCACATATAATCATGAAATGGGGCAATAATTTATGACCGGAGGGAGTAATATACATTTCTCTACATTTTTGATTTTTCTGTTAATTATCTAGTAATTTAATTTAATTTAATTAGTGGGATATAAAGTGTAATTTTTTCCCACTAAAAAAACCTTTGAAATTGAATTGAAGCAAAGAAGAAAAAATTAGGAACCCTCTCCTATTTGTTTAACAGGTAATACTATTACATAATTAATTTAATTAATTAATTAATTACATTATGAATGTTTATTTTATTTATAAAATTCATTATATAAAATTGATTGATTAATTCCTTGATTATTTGATTAATTAATTAATTAAGTAATTAATTAATTATGAATTTGATGTTTGGAAGTTTCAAAACAATGGCTTCTTCTTGATTTATTTGATTGAAATTAAATATTATGGTTGTGCATTCACGATCTATGCTGTCATTTTCACTACCATTCTCATTTTTGATATTATATTACTTAATTTAATCAACATTTTCTGGGTTTATTGCTTGTATTTTTGTTGGATTAATTTTATTAATTTTCTGGGAATTAGGAAATGCCGTAATCTTGAATTTTGTTTCTGGGTTTTTTATTTTGATTTTATTGGTTGAGGTTTCAAAAATGGGTCATGGGTATTTGAGTATGTGGTTGATGGTTTTTGGTTTGAAATTTCTGGGTTTTATTGATTGAAGAACATAGAATTTTTGAATTTTTTTTTGGGGATTTTTTTTTGTCAATTGATTTTTTTTTGTCAGGTTTGATGCTCTGTAACATGTTTTTGTTTGAAATCAGCCATGGTTATGATTGATTGAAGGTTGTTTGAATTTGTTGTGCAGGTTCAATAATCCGATTCTTCGAAAACTAAAACAATAATTTGATTGATTTTTGATTCTGTTGTTTGTTGGGATGGTTGATTATTGTTGAATTGGGTTGTTTTTTTTTTTCGACTTTTCGTCTTGTAATTATTTCGAGTTGAGGGTTTGTTAGGTTGAATTAGAAACATGGCAGTCGCCGGGTTACCAAATGTTCCGATACTTGACCCAACCATTCATATCGAATCCATATCATCATCATCACCATCAAGGCGACGTGGAAATCAACGGATTAGAAGCACTCGTGCTTCCTCAATTCTCCGAATGTGGAGGGAACTTGAGGACGAGCGCACCATGAACAACTCATCCCGTGAGAGAGGGAGGTCGAGGGTTCATCAAGAACCTGAAGTAAGAGTTGGTGGTGTAGAGGATTCAAGCGAAAGTGAAAACGGGTCTGTGATTAACATCGAGTCTCAAATGGGTCATGTAAATGGTGAGCAGGAGGATCATCATAGCTTGACTTCTGATCAATCTCGGGATTTGGGGGAAGTTGAACGAGAGAGGGTTAGGAAAATATTCCGTGAGTGGATGATCAATGGTAGAGGTTCAAGGGGTCAACAACGGTTTGTTGAGAATGATCGTGAGAGGGCGCGTGTGGTGAGGGATTGGGTTCACATAACGAGTCAGCAAAGGGAAACACATGTCGTTGGGAGTAGAGGAGGAGGAGGAGGAGGAAACCAGGTTGCTGGGATTGCATCTCGGATTGAACAGTTCCGTCATGATGAAGAAGGTCAACCTCAAACCAGTCGGAGGCAGATTCAGAGATTATGTGGTAGACAGGCTCTTCTTGATTTACTGGCTAAGAATGAACAAGAACGACGAGATGAGCTTCAATTTTTGGAGGGGTCTCGGCCTGTTAGTGGCTTTGCTCATCGTGGCCGTATTCAGGTAGCTAAGGCCTAAGAGCCCTATTGATTGTTGCCCTTTCTGCGCTATGTTTCTGTAACTTCTGCGCAAAACTAATCAGGCGGTTTGTTCATCATTTTCTCATTTCGAGTTTTCTGTGGCTTTGCAGTCGTTTCTTAGACTCAGGTGCCTTCAGAATAGGAGGAGATCGACCGAGTTCAGGAGGCCTAGTTCAGCTGCGGAAAGTGAACTTGGATTGCTTAGACGGCGTCAAACTGTGTCAGGTTTGAGGTAAGATCAATCTATTTTTTCGATGTTGTTCAGCTGATTGGCATCATAGAGATCATTGCATCATTCCTTGAAGCTGTATTGTGGGTTTTTCGTTTGTTTTTGAATGCGATTATTCAAATGATGGTGAAGAAATCGTATATTCATATGTGCTCTGCATGGCATAGGAGTCGTAAGTGTTAAATCGTTTGTGTTCATTACAGGGAAGGTTTCATGTCGCGATTGGAGAACAATCCTCACGTTCAAGCAAGTGACGCGTCTGATGGTACCTCGGACCATGATTCAGATGCTTTTAGAGATGACGGAAGCCAGGCTAACAGCAGCAGTGAGGCCCTCGATGGTGCTCAAGAGTTAAATGACGTGCTTAGTGTTCCTCATGAGGAGGCGTCTCCTGTAAATGTTGCTGATGTCGTCACTCCATCAACAGCCCCACCGAGTGTGGATTCTGGTATCGGTCCATCAGGTGATTCGAATGAAGATGTCAGCGCAAGAACGGATGCCATTCATGAAGTACATAGTCAGGAGCATGAATCTGTTTCAGTAAACAAATCAAACACCGAACCATGCAACACTGCACGAAACAGCAGCAATGAAGACGGTAGTAGTTCTCACCAGTTGGGTAGCCACATTGAAGCGAGGCCTGAGTGTGACACCAATGACATTACACCCACCAGTGTCCGTTCCACTGATTCTTCCAATGACGGATTCTTAGAAATAAATCCTGAAGAATCTCCTACAAGTGGACATGAAATAGCTCACGAAGATTTCTCTGTCGGAGAAGAAGCTGGCGTGAATAACGCGTTGGATGATCAACTCGACATATCAGAAAACCTCGACGATCATGACTTGAATGTGCCAGAGTTGGATTGGCAAGAAGGGGTTTCGGTGTTTGAGAGCGTATGGGAAGGTAGTCCGTTGTCTAATCGATGGAGAAACAATCCGACACAAACAGACGGTCATGGACCCCTTTGGCTAGGTGAAGTTGAGGTTCCGTCCGACGGGGAGATTGAAAATGTCGGTGGGGAACAGATTGACCAAGACGAGTACTGGGACGAGAACCAATCGCCTGGAACTGGAAGAGATTGGCTCGGATTGGCTTCTGACCGGGTTGATACATATTCTTTCTCTGATGATGACAACATGTACCACATCGAGCTTAGGGAGCTCGTCAACAGGTGCTCGTCCTTCCTGACAAAACCTCTCTTTTTGTACATTGACTATTTATTGTGTCTTTATTTCCTTCTGCTGGTTTCAAGTTTCAACTCCTTGTTGTCTCTCACTGGCAAACGGGTCAACCGGGTCGGCTCAGCTTCGGGTCAGGCCGCTTCAAGTTGCCTTTGGGTTGGGCCGGATCATTTCCGGTGCAGGTCATTTCGGGTTTGCTATTTTCTTTTTTAGGGATATCGACTCATTTTCTATAACTTTCGGGTTAGGTCGGGTCAATTTGGGTTACGGGTCAAACTAAGGCCCTCGGTTCGGGTGTCGGGTCGGGTACGGGTTGATTGATTCATGTCGGGTCAGGTCACTCGGGCTGGGTCAGTATTGCGTGGTCTATTCATGGGTTGCTAATTGTTGGACATGTTTTCTGTTTTAGGAGAAGAGTTTCGAGTCTTCTTGACAGTGATTTTCGTGAGAACCTCGACCGGCTAATACAGTCCTACGTGGATAGGCAAACTGATGCACCCGATGACTGGGAACATCATCATGATATGTTACCACATTTTGTGTCGAGAAATCAGGAACGGTTACACACAGAACAGGAAGAGACCGAACCATATGACACACAGATGCATGCAAATGGTTTAAATGTGCCTAGACTTCCTCCACGGCCTCCACCGCTACCTCAGGCACACTGGGGAAGAGCGTTGCATCAAAGTAATTGGGCAAGGCGAGACATGCATCAAGAGTCCGGAACTGTAAGTGTATTTAATCTATACTGTCGCCATTTTACTTTGGTGGTTGACTGATCTTCACGCTTCTCAAATGCTGTTATTGTTTAATCCACGCAGAGGGCAAACGTGTGATAAAAACCCGTTAACCCATTAACTAAATTGTTGTTAATTGATAATTAGTTTCTGATTACGGCTGTGTGTGCTCGATCAGAAATGGGAACTTATCAATGATTTGAGGATCGACATGGCTAGGCTACATCAAAGACTGAATAACATGCAGATAATGTTAGAGGCTTGCATGGATATGCAAGTCGAGTTGCAACGATCAGTAAGGGAGGAGGTTTCAGCCGCTCTGAATCGATCAAATAACCCATCAGGTATACCTTTTAGGTTTCCATGTTCTTTTTTTGTATCTGATTCAAATGCATAATTCTGAATTGCATGCCTTATAATAATTTGTTTTAACAGTGTTGCATGAAAACATACCGCCTAAAGACGGGTTCAAATGGGATAGCGCAAGAAAAGGCATCTGTTGCATCTGTTCTAACACCAACATCGACTCGTTGTTGTACAGGTAATGTTACATAAACCATAATATATCGAAATGTTGAAATGCTGTTTGATGATCTCGAGCTGTCGTGATTCTTTTTGATTGCGTCCAATATTGCAGATGCGGGCATATGTGCACATGTATGAACTGTGCGAATGTTTTGCTTCAGGGCAACGGGAAGTGTCCTATGTGCAAGGCACCTGTTGTCGAGGTGATTCGTGCTTATTTCATACAGTAGAATTCATTCATACAGTCGAATAAGATGAGAGACGAGCATATCTAATAATGCCATCGTTATCTTATTCAATCATATACCCTTCTTTGTATATCTTGGAAATATACAGTTCTAAACAACAGCCAAAATACTCTAATTTTCGAAAGGGAAAAAAAAAATCCACAAAAGAGAGATTTTAATCATTTGCTCATACGCCTTTTGTTTCGTATAAGGATGTATATTTAACAGATACCGTCTTTTAAACCTGACCCTTGTTCCGATGTATAGTCGTGTGCATTGAACATCTGAAATTTTGGATGAAGAAGAAGAAGATTTCGAAACTCTTGGTCATTGTATATCAATTCTTCGGAGTTGATTAGGGCACTGGAATGTAATCAATGTATGTATGTATGTATGTTGGACCGTTCTCTGTGGAAAAGCTCGATAAATGAAGCAATCTTCTCATAGGAATTTCGACATGTAAACACGACGTGCTTAGTTTTTGAAAGCATGGTGTACATGGGCGATGACGATGAGACATGTTACGAGAAGATGAAGATGTGTGTCTCGTGTTCACGAGAGTTGGTCTTTTTTGGCAAACAAATTTGTATTATGTTCAATAAAATCTTGTTAATGATACATTTTTGAATTTTAAAGCGGTTTAACATGTTCTTCTGAATTCATCGTGAGAAATATTTTAATCAAATGTATATTAAGCTGGCTGTTGGATTGTCGGGCCAGTTTGGCCCTAGCGCAGGAACAACGTTGGATTACATAACGTCTGAGTTCACATAACCGTGTTACACAACTGAGTGTACATATTCATATACTATAACCTCATTACTACTATATGTACATATATGGAGTATAGAGTGTAATTTCTGCATCGATTATTCGTTCATATTATATATTTATATATATATATATACCTAGTTATACTTTGTACTCCCTTCGTCTCAGTCATCACAGCTTCGGGATTGTGATCTGAAGTATGCCCTCCCTGCATCAAATTCAACTCCAAGTTATCATTTCGTTATGAAATTACAGCGATGATCTTATTTGGGAATTTGTTCATCGGAATGAGGTTAGGTTGTTAGACTTACATGAACTCAGCGTAGATAGAATCCGTGTTTGAACGAGCTGGAAGCGGCCACACAACTCGGAATTCTCCTTGTGATATCTCCCTCTTATGATAAGTCATGCCTGAATCACTCGAGCATCCTGTTGTATCTGTATTCCACCATTTTGTAGACCGTTTTCCTCTCACGATCAAACTACCAACAAAACAAACACACACTGAAAATACTGTGTCGAGATTATAAGTTTATAACAGGTCAAATAACAGTACATCCTGTATGTGATCTTACTTTTTCCTGTCCATTTCGACTCTGATATCTCGCAGATCGATCCCTGGAAGTTCGACAGTGATGACATAGCTGCAGTTGGACTCGCCGACATTGGTCCTTGGCGACCATTGATCTCCTGCATACATACCTTTGGTTTGAGACGTGACAATCGGGTTCTGAGAGCTCAGATTATTCTTGTCAGCGGGTCCTGCAGGTGGCATTTTACCGAACCAAGTGGGTTCTGGTTCGGGTTTTGCAAACCGAGGTTCCCCAGTTCCTAACCGGTTAAACAGTGGAGGTAGTGTCGGACTAACATCCGGCTTTTCTTCATTGATGTAACTCTTACATGACCCGTCAGTTTTCTCAGTGTTTTCCTGCAGCATTAACACAAAAGTGAAACAGATGATCCTTACTGATAGAACATATACTGAGTGTTCAGAAAATGAGACTGTAAAAGTGGAACAGATGATCCTTACTACTGACAGAACAACAGATGCCGAGTGTTCAGAAAATGGGACTGTAAAAGTAGAATAGATGATCCTTACTGTCAAAACAGATGCTGAATGTTCAGAAAATGGGACTTACAGTTACAGTTACAGTCGGAGTCACGGGACTGACAGCCTGCTGCCTCATGAAATATCCTTGAGCAGCGGAAGACTGACGTCCGTAATGCATTCTGTTATCAAGCCGTCTGAATTCCGTGCTTACGCTGCTGGTACAGTTCTGCACCATCCAAAATCGTTTTTTTTTCTTCATAAACTTTGGATTATGGTTTCATCTAACATGGAATCAGAGTCAGCGTGACTGGACTTACAGTCTGATTTGTAGGAATCTCGGCCGGCTTCATGAAAAATCCTTGAGCAGCAGAAGCTTGCCTTCCATAATGCAATCTGTTATCGAGACGTCTAAACGGAGTGCTTAACAAATTGCTACTGCAGTTCTGCCAACCATCAAACACTATGATCAGATCCTCGACGCTCTGAATTTTTGGAGGCTGCACAGGAGCAGCGTGACCAAAGATCGCATGTTCGAATCCTAACAGCCTCCAAAAACTGATCTAAGGTCGCGCATACAGAAGATATGAATATGTATATCAAAACTAATCAAGATAATTGAGTCGTGTCACGTACCAGAGGAAACAAGGTGGTGCTTGAGACAGTAAGATCCTGAGTGAGTAAACCAGCACCCAAGTGAGCTGAAATCGTGTCGATTCTTCGTCTTGCTGTTTGACTCACCATTTTTTCTCTGCAATATAAACTAAGTATTACAGAGAAGAAGTAAGTTCTGTGGAGAAGGTTTAATGTACACTGATTATTGCAGAGGGACCAAGGATATGTATGTATGTAGGTGAATGACTGAATGAGTGAGTGAATGAAGATATTTTGGCCTAAGGATTTGTATTTTGTAGTGTATACATTTCCACATGTATCAATAATTCCCTACATACTCCCTCCTCCGTCCCAAAATATTTGTCCCATTTGCTTTTGCACAATAATTAAGAAAATTGTGTAATGATGAGTATACAGGCAATTATGACTACCTTGTAGGATGATGTGTGAGGTGGTGTGGGTTAATGGAATGGCAAAATGGTAAATACTTTGTCTTATTAGGGACGAAATTGTAAAAAAAGGATAGACTAAAAAGGAAAGTTGAGAAATGAGACAATCTTTAAGAACCTACCCAAAAAGAAATACAGGACAATCTTAGTGGGACGGAGGGAGTATATGATTGGTGTTTGAGAAACGAAAAAAAAAAAACGTAAATAACGAACCAATCCGAAGTAAATTTAAGTTCAAAAACTCGTGTAAAAGTGGAAATGTCGACCCAATTTATCTATATTTAATTATGCAGTCAATTTCTTCTGAAACGGTGTAAACATAGAGACAGATACTAATTTAAGTTTTACGGTAATTTTATATACGGAGTACTAGAAGTTTTTGTCTCAATGAGTTTTTCCTAGCAAGGTTTTTAACGAGGTGGCGCTATATACGTGTTCAGGGGCGTCTTAATAGATTTGGAGGCCCAGTTTGAGTCTCGAGTTTGAGGCCCCAACCCATGATCTTTCAAGCAGAGGGAGTAGAGTCAAACCATCACACTACCAGCCACATGTGTAAATATTATTTCATAATTTTATATATAGAGTAACTATTCAGAAAGAGGATTATGAAGCCCAACAAAATTGGAGGACCAGTTCCCCTGC
Source organism: Agrostemma githago (assembly GCA_958450325.1). Lineage (NCBI taxonomy): Eukaryota > Viridiplantae > Streptophyta > Magnoliopsida > Caryophyllales > Caryophyllaceae > Agrostemma > Agrostemma githago. The sequence continues at coordinate 86,985,607 of OY288239.1, read as the reverse complement.
TCGCCCTGAACCTCCTCTGAGCCGCCCCTGTACGTGTTAATACGTTATAGTTATGATCATCATAATTCTAAGATGACGAGATACATATTTTGTTATGCATTGAGCGAGTTAAAAATTAATACTTTTCATCAGAATTGTGGACGTATTATTTGAAAGGAAGTTCAAAGAGTCATGAATGACTATGTATGTCTAGATTGTGAGCTCCGAAGAAATGTGATACCAAAATTATCAAGGTTTACTATTAATTAAAGATAAACAAGTTCAATTTGTTGGTTAGTTACGACAAATCCATTTCAACGATCACGAAGTTACATGAAAGCACATATCATTTCAAGACATATCAAGAAGTGTAATAATTAGGAGAAGGAAACATGTGCTATACTCTTTTATCCTAAGCCTTGGTTTTGTACTTTTGTCCCACTGGGTTTTTCATGTGAAGGTTTTAACGAGACAACTTGTCATGCGTGTTTTAAAGATTTCTGTACTTTTTTTCCTTCACTAGTATTTTTTTCCACTGAATTTTTTTTAGTCAAAGTTTGAACGAGATATGTTCTTCATTGATGTAGAAGTGTTACGGAATATAATATGTGGATGTCCATTGGACCTGGTAGCCAGTCAATTATGATGTAACCCTAGATTGTATTATGTACATAGTATTATATACCGTATACCCTATTATTGGAATGAATAAAACATCTCTCTAATTATTGTACCCTTTCTTATGCCGGTTTACTTTTTCTATCTTTATCTTTTTTTTTTGGCAACATTAAGGTGCGTATATTGATATTTTATATAATCGTCCACAAAAAACCGTGAATTTCTCCTCTAATTTCTCCATCTCTTTTCTAAAATATTTTTATATAAATCATATTATTTTCATTCAAGAATTAATAGCTACATATCCTATCCATAGTAGATAGGCACATATTTTTTTTTTATATAATAAATAAATCATAAAAATAAAAAACCCAAAAAAATGGGTTCCAAATTTAATCAAATAATGCTTATTCTCATATTATTAATACCAATGGTATCCGGTATACAAATCATGTTCATCCATAAAAAACACGTTACGGTTCACATAGAAAACGGACTTAAATCGTGGGACGGTCCAATGAGGGTTCGATGTCAGTCTAAAGATAATGATCTGGGGACTCATATGGTGTACCAAGACCATCCTATGATATTTGGGTTCGACCCGAATATTTGGGGGACCACAAGGTTCTTTTGTCATTTTTATTGGAGGAAAAAAAATATAAGTTTTGATGTTTATAATGGTGGAGATAAAGGTGCAAGTAAGGATACTAATTGTTATTGGGAAGCTAGAGAGGACGGTTTTTACAAACGTTGTGAACGTCGTGATCATTATGAGGATTGGGCTATTAGGCATACTTGGACTCAATTGTAAACTACAGAAGAATTCTGGTCTGTGACGAGTACATATATCTGTTACAAACTTATGACGGGTCAAATATTATCTTATTTTGTCTAGTTATAACTTTGTAGCGTGTATATATATCCGTCACAAGAGAGATCAAGTGATTGTAATAGCTAGCTAGTGGAGTAATTGTTGTCTGTGATGGAGTAGTTATCCGTTATAATGTTTTAACGGTTTAGATAATATCCATTTAGATAAACAATGACGACATAGTATTGTTCTTTCCTAGGTCGGGTGTTTTTGACATTTTCTATATATGTAGATGGATAATATTTGTATTGTCATCAATTCCTAACTATTTTAGCTTATTCTTTTACATTATTAGATGTATGTTGGTTAACCGTATTCTGCTGAAACACGGGAAAAAATCATTGGCCTATCAACTTATCTATCGAGCCGTGAAAAAAATTCAACAAAAGGCATTAACAAATTAAATCCATTATCTGTTCTACGCAATACGGTTACTCCACGATATAGCAGTAAAAACAAGACGTGTAAGCGGATCGACTCATCAAGTTTCCATTGAAATATGATTCACGTAAGGAAAAACACTTGCCATTCGTTGTATTAGGTGCTGTCACATCATGGAACTCACTATAAGTATGTATCTTGTTCCATGTAATTAAGTATCCAAGTTCTTTGGAATTGCAACAATTGATTAAACTAATTCTCGCAAATTTTAAAAAGTGCTGCGATTTCAAAGAATCAGAGGGAGTATGAAATATGGAATATAAAACCTTTCATGGTGTCAGAGCATTGATCCTACATACAACGACAAAATACCCACCCGTCATCTCCCTCACATGACACCGTGTCCCCGACTAACACTGATAGAAAATAGTACTCCGTATTATACTACCAATTGTATATACAACCACATCAAAGTTAGTTGTTGAGCTTTTGTGTATATTTAGTCCGCTTTTAAAAGTTTTTGAGCTGAATTGCAAGTTTTTGAGCTAAAAATTTACTGTATGTGATTAAACTCTACAACTTTACACTAAAGCTCAGAAAACTTATAACAAAACTCGAAAACTTTGTGATAACACTCAAAATAATAAAACCAGTTGTACATAGAGTATAATAATGATTGTTGTTATAGTATTTTTATTACGGTTTTTTCTAACGTGTAACCAGTAATAACGTGTTAATAACCTAGTTAAGGCAAGATTAACCATGATATTACCATGAGAAATTGAAATATTAAGCTTTATTTACCATACTTATACGATATCCATTTTAATCTTACATGAATTAACTCATTAACGTGAGTACAGCGGAGACACGTTAGAAAAATCGTTCCTATTATTGGGAATGAAAATGTGACAATCTTCATCATAATCCCTCTGTCCCGATGAATGATTTGCCTTTGCTTTTGCCACTAAGGGGAAGAGGTCCAATGATGAGGTGACATGTGGAGCCAAACTCATGAGAATGGTCAAATTACACATAAAAAACATTCCTAAAATAGAAAGAAAAAGAATTCATTGAGATACCCAATTTAGAATAGGCAAACAATTCATTGAAACGGAGGGAGTATATGATTGGTGTTTGAGAAACAAAAAAAAAACGTAAATAACGAACAAATCCGAAACAAGTTTGAGTTCAAAAACTCGTGCCCGGGTTTACATGCGATTTTATTCGTAAAAGTGAAAATGTCGACCCAATTTATCTACAATTGAGACGGTGTAGACATAAAGACAATTATTAACTTAGGTCTTACGGTAATTTTATACTACGGAGTAGAAGTTTTTGTGTTGATTACGTGCATGGTTTTAACTTTTGTAAGCTACACTCTTTTTTCCTTCGACTAGGTTTTGTAGCGCTATAGACGTGTTAATACTTAATACGTTATAGTTATGATCATCATAATTCTAAGATGACGAGATACATATTTTGTTATGCATTGAGCAAGTTAAAAATTAATACTCCCTCCTAGTTGTTTATATCTTCCCACTTTTTTTGGACACAAATATTAAGAAAGGAATAAATAATTGATTAAAGTAAGAAAATGTGGGGTATAAAGTAAAAATATGGTTGAATTTGTGAGTAAAGGAAAGAATAAAGAATTGAAGGAAGAATAAAAAATTGATTAAACTACAACCCAAAAATGGAAAGAGGGAAGATAATCCAATTAGTGTCAAAAAGGAAAGAGAGAAGATAAAAAAAAACTAGGAGGGAGTACTTTTCATCAGAATTGTGGACGTATTATTTGAAAGGAAGTTGAAAGAGTCATGAACTGAATGACTATGTATATATGTCCAGATTGTGAGCTCCGAAGAAATGTGATAGTGTGATACCGAAATTATCAAGGTTTACTCTTGATTAAAGATAACAAATGACAAATCCATTTCAACTATCATGAAGTTACATGAAAGCATGAATCATTTCAAGACATATCAAGATGTGTAATCATCAGAGGGAGTAAGCACGCGCTGTAGTCTTTTTTCTAAGCCATGGTTTTGTACTTTTGTTCCAGTGGATTTTCCATGGTAAGATTTTAACGAGACAACATGTTATGCGTGTTTTAAAAATTTCTGTACTCTTTTTTCTTTCACTAGTGTTTTTTCCACTGAATTTTTTTTCTAATCAAAGTTTTAACGAGACATGTTTTTCACTGATGTAGATTCAAGTACGGAGTATTATATATTGTATACCCTATTGTTGGCATGAATAAAATATCTCTCTAATTCTTGTCCCTTTCTTATGTCTTTTTACTTTCTCTATCTTTACCTTCTTTCTTTGGCAATATTAAGGTGCATATATTGATATTTTATATAATCGTCCACAAAAAACCGTAAATTTCTCCTCCAATTTCTCCATCTCTTTTCTAATATATTTTCTTTATATAAATCATATTCTTTTCATTTTAAGAATTAATAGCTCCATATCCTATCCATAGTAGATAGGCACATATTTTTTTAAATAATAAATAAATCATAAAAATAAAAAACCCTAAAAAAATGGGTTCCAAATTTAACCAAATAATGCTTATTCTCATATTATTAATACCAATGTCATCCGGTCTAAACCTCAAGATTTTATATAGAGAACATATTTCGATTCACATTGTAAACGGACTTGAACCGGAGCACGGTCCAATATGGGTCCGATGTCAGTCGAAAAATAATGATCTCGGGACTCATTTGGTGTACCAAGACTATCCTTGGATATTCAAGTTCGACTCGAATATTTGGGGCACTACAAGGTTCTTTTGTCATTTTTATTGGGGGAAAAAAAATATAAGTTTTGATGTTTATAATGGTGGAAAAGATGGTGACGTTTCTGATCTTAATTGTTATTGGGAAGCTAAAGAGGACGGTTTTTATAAACGTTGTGAACGTCTCGATCATCATAATGATGAGGATTGGTCTATTAAACATACTTGGACTCAATTGTAAACTACAGAATTCTGGTCTGTGACGAGTATATATATCTGTTACAAACTTATGATGGGTCAAATATTATCATATTTTGTCCAGTTATTACTTTGTGGCGTGTATGTATATATCCATTACAAGAGAGATCAAGTGATTGTAAACATACTAGCTAGCTAGTGGATAGTTGTAACGGTTTAGATATTATCCATTTAGATAAACAATGACAACATAGTGTTGTTCTTTCCTAGATTGGGTGTTTTTGACATTTTCTATATATGTAGATGGGTAATATTTGTATTGTCATCAATTCCTAACTATTTTAGCTTATTCTTTTACATTATTAGATGTATGTTGGTTAATCGTATTCTGCTGAAACACAGGATAAAATCATTGGCTTATCAAATTATCTATCGAGCCGTGAAAAAGATTCAGCAAAAGATATTAATTAACAAATTAAATCCACTATCTGTTTTACGTCAAGCAATACGGTTACTCCACGATATAGCAGTAAAAGCAAGACGTGTAAGCAGATCGACTCATCAAGTTTCCATTGAAATATGATCTACATAAGGAAAAACACTTGCCATTCGTTGTATTAGGTGCTGTTACATCATGTAACTCACTGTAAATATGTATCTTGTTCCATGTAATTAAGTATCCGGTTCTTTGGAATTGCAACACTTGATTAAAATAATCCTATCAAATTTTAAAAAGTGTTACAATTCCAAAGAATCGGAGGGATCAGAGTATATATGAAATATGGAATATAAAACCTTTCATGGTGTCGGAGCATCGATCCTACATACAGCGACAAAATACCCACCCGTCATCTCCCTCACATGACACCGTGTCCCCGACTAACACTGATAGAAAATAGTATTATACTCCCTCCGTTCCAATGAATTGTCTGTCTATTTCATATTGGGGCGTCTCAATGAATTGTTTGCCTTTCTATTTTAGGAATGTTTTTTTATGTGTAATTTGACTCTTGGCTCCACATGTCACATTTTAATTGGATCTCTTGCCCTTGGTGCCAAAAGCAAAGACAAACAATTCATTGGAACGGAGGGAGTACTACCAGTTGTATGTACAACAACGTCAAAGTTAGTTGTTGAACTTTTGTGTATACTTAGTCAGCATATACAAGTTTGTGAGCTAAAAATTTACGACAAATCCATTTCAACGATCATGAAGTTACATGAAAGTACAGATCATTTCAAGACATATTCTGTACTCTTTTTCCTCCACTATTGTTTTTTTCCACTGAATTTTTTTTCTAGTCAAGGTTTTAACGATGTAGGTTCTTCACTGATTCTTCTCCCTCCGTTCTTATGTCTCTAATTTCTCTATCTTTTTTTTTTCTTTTTTTTTTCTTTCTTTCGCAGCATTAAGGTGCATATATTGATATTTTATATAATCGTCCACAAAAAACCGTAAATTTCTCCTCCTATTTCTCAATCTCTTCTCTAATATATTTTTATATAAATCATATTATTTTCATTTGAGAATTAATAGCTACACATATCCTATCCATAGTAGATAGGCACATATTTTTTTTAAATAATAAATAAATCATAAAAATAAAAAACCCAAAAAAATGGGTTCCAAATTTAACCAAATAATGCTTATTTTCATATTATTATTACCAATGTCATCCGGTCTAAAACTCAAGTTTTTCCATCAACAACACGTTTCGATTCACATTGTAAACGGACTTGAACCGGAGCACGGCCCAATAAGGGTCCGATGTCAGTCGAAAGATAATGATCTCGGGACTCATATGGTGTACCAAGACCATCCTTGGATATTCGGGTTCGACCCAAATATTTGGGGCACTACAAGGTTCTTTTGTCATTTTTATTGGGAGGAAAAAAATATAAGTTTTGATGTTTATAATGGTGGAAATGATGGTGAAATTTCTAATACTAATTGTTATTGGGAAGCGAAAGAGGACGGTTTTTATAAACGTTGTGAACGTCCCGATCATTATGAGGGTTGGTCTATTAAACATACTTGGACTCAATTGTAAACTACAGAATTCTGGTCTGTCACGAGCATATATATCTGTCATAAATTTCTGACGTGTCAAATGTTACCCTATTTTGTCTAGTTATAACTTTGTGGTGCGTATATACCGGTCACAAGAGAGATCAAGTGATTGTAATAGCTAGCTAGATAGTGGAGTAATTGTTGTTTGCGATGAAGTTATCCGTTATAATGTTGTAACGGTTTAGATGTTATCCATTTAGATAGACAATGGCGACATAGTGTTGTTCTTTCCTAGGTCGGGTGTTTTTGACATTTTCTATATATGTAAATGGGTAATATTTGTATCGTCATCATCAATTCCTAACTGTTTTAGCTTGTTCTTGTACATTATTAGATGTTGGTTAACCGTATTCTGGTGAAACACGGGAAAATAACATTGGTTTGTCAAACGGATTTTCTAACATGTGCCCACTGGGCATATGTTAATACCTTAATTAAGGTAGGTTTATCAATCAAATTATCATGAGAAGTTGAAAGATTAACCTATAATTACCATACTTAGAGAATATATTTGATAAACTTTCCTTCATTAATGTGTTAACATGTGCCCACTGGGCACATGTTAGAAAAACCGTTTATTAAATTATCTTTGGAATTGCAACATTTGATTAAAATAATCCTCACAAATTTTAAAAAGTGTTGCGATTCCAAAGAATCGGAGGGAGTATATGAAATATGAAATATAAAACCTTTCATGGTGTCGGAGCATCGATCCCACATACAACGACAAAATACTCACCCGTCATCTCCCTCACATGACACCGTGTCCCCGACTAACATTGACGAAAAATATTATTACGCCACCAGTTGTATGTACAACCACCTCAAAATTGTTGAGATTTTGTGTATACTTAGGGCTCGTTTGGTTCACCGTGGGAAGATGAAGTTAACGAGAACTTGAATTCACATGAATTTGTATTTCATGAGAATTATAAAAATATTGTTTGGTTGCCATGTGAGAAATGACTTCATGCGGGAAGTTGTACACACCAAGTGGGGGCTTGATGAGTAACTTTCCCATTATGGAGGAATTGAAATTCCTGGAGAAGTGACAATTCCCATGAAATGGGTAATCAAACAACACCTTGAAAATGCAATTCATGGGATCTTCCACTTCCCGGGAATTAGATGAGTAACCAAACGAGCCCTTAGTTAGCTTATACAAGTTTTTAAACTGAGTTGCAAGTTTTTGAGCTTAAAAATTTATGTGATTAATCTCTACAATTTTACACTAAAGCTCAGAAAATTTATAACAAAACTCGAAAACGTTGTGATAACACTCAAAATCATAAAATCAGTTGTACATAGAGTATAATAATGGTTGTTGTTATAGTATTATTATTGGGAATGGAAACCGAATATGTGTTAGCTTAGTGGTTAAGATTCTTAAGACTAGCTGTTCTGGGACAGTAGTTCTCAGGTTCGAATCTCTCACCCCCTATATTGTAATGCGACTAAGTGCGCTATTTGTTGAATCAAAAAAATTATTAGGACTAGAAATGGTAGATTGATTGTGTGTGTGTATATATATAGATGTAGATTTGAGAATATTCATCTTAATTGTATGATATAATCTTCATCATATTAGGCATCTATTCTCATGAATGTAACTATATATATTGATTGAGTTAATAAGAGCAAAATATCATGAAATCATGTACCTTTTGAACAATGATATCCTAATATTATAACATAATCATCTCCAAAAAACAATCCTATAATATCGTTCTCTGCTATTTTGGGAACTAATTACGTTTATTGTTACGTTCAATTTCTCCCTCTTTTTCCTAATACATAACGTATTTTTATACAGATGTTAATAAGCTAATTAGAGTAAGAATCATGCACGTTGATATTGTCTATGTATGGTAATTACTCCCTCCGTTCAACTCCAAAGGATACATCTGTTTTTTCACACTTGCCGAGACACGTTTTACACCGTCAATATCTTTCGTTTTACATAACAAAAATTATAAAAAAAAATTGATATTCTTAATCTATTCACAAAGATGAATCAAACCAGATCTCACGTGACTATATATTTTCTTTTATAGATTGTTGGGAACATTAACAATTCTTTTGAATTGTGAATAATGTGCAAAAGTGATTATTATATAAATTAAAGGGTTTTTATGATCTACTTTTTCCTAATATATACTCATATTTTTATATAAATTAAAGGGTTTTTATTACAAATAAAATCATAAAAATAGAAAATAAAAAATGGGTTGCACAACAAAATTTAAGCACAATCACATAACAATGGTTATTGTTATTGTTGTTATATTATTATTAGGAATGGAAATGGAAATGGTAGCCGGAAAACGCGTTAAGATTCACATATGGAACGGGCTACATCAACCAGAGGGTGGTCCGATCAGTGTTCGTTGTCAGTCAAAAGACGATGATCTTGGGATGCATACGTTGAATCCCGGACAACGGCCATGGACCTTTGAATTCAACCCGAATATTTGGGGCACAACAAGGTTCTTTTGTCATTTTTATTGGAAGGACAAAGATGTTAGTTTAGATGTTTATAATGGTCGTGGTAGTGCCAATTGTTATTTGGAACCTAGAGAACTAGGTATTTTCAGAAATTGTGAAGATGGGAAGGGTTGGCTTCTTGTGCGTAGTTGGCCTACTAAATAATGTTACGAAAGATATTAACGACGCAAAATGCGTGCTGGTAAACATCAAAAGGTAATGAAGGGATTGCAAACTATCAATAATACAATCTTGTTTGACTTATTTATTTTTGTTTATTTTTGTTTTTGAGGATTGCAATTAAAGTCTCTTGTATAACAAGTGACACAAGTTAGGTATTCTCATCACCTTAATGTTTTTTTTGTTTGGGGTTAGATCATCGCATTAAAATCATCAAAACTCAAAAGCAATAACTTTCACGTTTGTCGGACCAATGTTCTCCCAAACGCGCTTCCCGATAAAACGTGACATAACACGTGCTGATCACTCATGAGCGGCACGGTTACAAAGACGCGGAACAAAAGACCGTCTAATGCTATCGAAATTACAAACAAATTCAAGAATGTCATCTAGAATAAGAAACATTGCATGCCGCTTCAATTCTCCCCTTCCTTGCACACCGCAGATGGTCAATGACGGTCTTGCAATCGAATTCAGCAATATGTGTCGGTAACCCCGTCTCCAAGCTTCCTTGATGCCTTTGAGAATCGCATCTGCTTCAGCAACACACACTAATAACATCCGTTACCCCAAGTCTCATCGCCTTAGCGGTAGTTCTCCTTTATCACACATCTTTACCCCCGATCTTCTGGGTCAATGCTTTGCATACAGTCGTCGTTCACTTTCACAACATTACCCCGACCAAAGTCCTTCACCTGCGTTCACCCACCTCCGTCTTATTCTTAAAAGAACTATCCTACGACCACGCACCTTCGTGTTTTTGGATGCACTTGTTACCCGAACCTCACTGCTAAATTAAAATATGGTTATTTCATGAGAATAATCTCAACTATGCGTATGCTTCTTAAAATAATTCAAAATATACCTAATCTCATTTTAATATGAACCACGCCTTCATTAATTTTGCTTTGCTATGATTGACCGAGTACCTGTTGAACCTCCCTTATTCAACTCTTCCTCTTACTCTTCTTCACATTTTGTCTTCATTTTTGGCCATTGGTAAAAAAAGTTAAATTTTCTCAAAATTCATCTTCCATTTTTTTTTCGATTAGTTTTATAGAGGTCATGAAAAAAAATGTTTTTATTGTTATTTTGGCTTTCACGACCGCAACAGAATCAATAAAACTCTAGAAAGTTACAACAAGTCACTATTACTGCCGGTAATAGCAAGTCATAATTTCGTCCGTAGCAAACTGAGATCGATGAAGCCGTAGTTCATATTAAAATGAGATTAGGTATATTTTGGATTATTTTAAAAAGCACATGCATGTGCATAGTTGAGATTATTCTTATGAAATAACCCATTAAAATACCAAACAAGCTCACCCCACGGGCGACCAAATGTATCTTCCACAAATGACCGAGATAGTGCAAGACTAAAAATCGTAGTCCCAGTCGGAAGGTCCTTCACAGAAAAACCAACCGGGTCAAATTCAACGGACATGTTATTGTTATCTCTATAATAATTGACTGTAATCATCTTAATTCTGAGGATTGTAACTATATACATTGATGATTGAGTTAATAAGAGCAAAGTATCCTGAAATCATATACCTTTTGTACAATGACATCTCTAAAGATATCCTAATATTCTAACATAATCGTCCCCAGAAAACCCTATAATTTCGTTCTCTACTATTTTGGAAACTAATTACGTTTATTGTTACGTTCGATTTCTCCCTTATCTGTCCCGATCATTTGTTTGCCTTTATTTGTTTTTGGCACAAAGATCAAGGAGATTGTGTATTAACATGAGTATTTGTTTGCCTTGGAGGTTGGAATCAATATCACAATTTTGTCAACCAAACACAATGTATGAGTTTGGTTCGTTCATTCTAAACTAATACCTCATACCTATGTTAAGCGAAACAAACGACCCCAAAAGTGTGTGACAAAAAATGCTGAAATTAAAACAAGTTGATACAGAGTATTTGATAAAACGACATAAACAAGCATTGTTGTAATATTATTGTCAATCGAAGGATTACATAAAGAAATCAAATAACTTATCAGCTAACTTATTTTCACATGTTACCCCAGTAGTAACTCATTTCATAATCTCCTTATTCAAAATCTAGACCTAATAATCATATAATCTTCAAAAGTTATCATATCGTAATACAATAACATTACTAATTTACCGACAAATTCTTGTCTGTGACGATTTTTATTACCAAGGATGTTGAATGGGTCCTTCCTTATCTCCATTACGTCTAGAAAAACCTTCTTTTCGAGCTTCCCAAGAGATATCGGTATCACTTCCACCATCATAAACATCGAAACTTATATCTTTCTCCTTCGTGTAAAAATGGCAAAAGTACTTCACGTTCCCCAAAATATGGGTTTCGAAAGTGAAGTTCCATGGCTCTCCGGCATTCACCACATGTGTCCCGAGATCATTCTCTTTCGACTTACACTGTGCCCTGAGCGGACCTCCCTCTGGTTGTGGAAGCTCGTTCATTATGTGAATTGTAACATTTTTTCGACTCACGTGTACTGGGAATCTGAACCCAGATACCATTACTGGCGATAATATTACTATAATTAGCATTATGTGATTAAATGTTATGCAACAACCCATTTTTTTTGACCTTTTTACTTTTTTACTTTTTTACTTTTTACCTTTTCTTTGTTGTTTGTTTTTGTGATTTTATTTGTGATTATGACCCTTCCATGTGCATCCTTTATATATAAAAAAAATATAGAAACTTAAGTTCTAAAAATAGTAGAGAACGAAGTTATAGGGTTTTTTTTTGTGGATGATTGAAAAGTTCAAAACCACGTACATAAACAAGAATTGCGGATAATGTTGCCTTATGAATAGCGTTCTCTTATGAATAGTGTTGCTCGCATTGTTGTCCATTGATCTTCTTCTACTAGTGTATATCCTGCGCAATAATGCATGATATTTTTGGAATTTTATATTTAATGATTATTTAAAAATATATAATTGGTAAACTTTTAGTTTTTCACATTTTTAATCTTATTTACGTTTTTGTTTGATTTTTTTTTAATTTTGATGACAATAAAGGTAATCGAGCAATCTCATTTAATATGTATCATAAATGTTTATTTTTTTTTAATAATCCATACATAATAATTTTGTTTACTGATTTTTTATTTTTCTTTTCTGATTTCACATAAATATTTACGTTGACTTGAATTTTGATATTATAATTATTCGAATTTAGTAGTTTATTTGTTTACTTAGTGAAATAGTAGTGTTTTGGTTTTTGGAGGGCAGTCACTGGATGACACATCAACTATTTATGATATTTGTTGCATATTTTGTTTATTTAATAGACATAGTCTCATCCAGTGTATGGTGTGACACGTAGAGTGCGACACAAAAATGGAACAGAAGATCCGCTCTATTAAATAAGAGTAATCATTGTTTTAAAATATCAACAACAATCTTTTGAGTAAGTCTCATAATAAGATTACAACCTTAAAATTATTCCAAATCAAAAAAATCAAAATAAGGTGATGATTCTATATTAATTATAAATAAAAGTAATCATGTATTTTTTTGGCTCTTAAAAAAAAGCTTAAAAAGAGCTCTTAAAACTATAAACTTAAGTAAATTATGTTACAACGCAAAAATTGTGTTGAGGTTAATTGAAAATAATCATTCGTCCGTAGATATCAATAAAAAAACTTTTGAGACTTAAAAAGTCTTTTGTTAGGGCTACACGCTTAAGTAAAATAATCTCACATTGAACAATCATAATAGGGTGATGAAACTCTACGTTATGAAAAAAAAATGTAATCATATGTTCTTTTGTGTCTTAAAAAGAGTTTTTAGGACTATAAAGTTAGGTAATTTATCCTAGATCGATGAGGTGAAAAAAATTTATATTATAAATATTGACTAATAATTTGTGGTTAAATATCAACCAATTATCTTTTGAGTCTTATAGAAAGCCCTAGATTATAAACTTAAGTAAATTATGTCACATCAAAAATGTATGATGAGAGGGAAGGAATTCTCTGTTATAAATAAGAGTAATCATTCGTCCTAACTAAAATTATTAATTACCCACATCGAAAAAATTATGATGTGTTATGAAATTTTATATTATAAAAAAGAATAATAAAAAAATATTTTGAATCTTTAAAAAGTTCTTAAAATGAAAATATTGTAATATTTTTATCATAAATATTTATGATAAATTTAAGTAAAAAGCCCTAAATAATAATCTTTTTTATTGTATTAACAATAAAATGGACATAAAGTATTACATCTTAGATAAACAAAATTATATACTCCTTTCATCCCATCAATTCAATTCTTTACTCTTACTATAAATGGACAATCCAATCACGGATATAGTTCAAAAAATATTTTACGGGGTGTTACCTAGGTCGTATATTACGCCCACACAAAATTTTAGATCCAACAGAGAACATTTGATGGTGTAATTACGCGATAAACTAATGTCGGTCGAAAATGCCTCAAATTGAAGTGTATTATCCACGTTTTTTTTGCAAATTCGGAGTCCAAAAAAAAATGGCCGGAAATTATACAGTTTGTTACCTTGGTCGTATATTACGGCCACACGAAATTTTAGATCCAACAGAGAACATTTGATGGTGTAATTACGGGATAAACTAATGTCGGTCGAAAACGCCTCGAATTGAAGTGCATTATCCACGTTTTTTGCAAATTCGGAGTCCAAAAAAATATGACCGAAAATTTTACGGGGTGTTAACTAGGTCGTATATTACGTCCACAAAAAAAAAAGATCCAACAGAGAACATTTAGTGGTGTAATTATGCGATAAACTAATATCGGTCAAAAACTACATCTCAAATTGAAGTGTATTATCCACGTTTTTTGCAAATTCGGAGTCCAAAATAAATATGTCCGAAAATTTAGAAATATAATTTTTTTAACTTGAATTATTTATTTCTATACTCGGTAATATCAAACAAGATTTTATTTAAACGTAAGTTAACACAATTTTCCTGAACTATATCCGTGATTTCACGGGTAAAAAAACTAGTTTAGATTACAAATATAGCACGAACGTTGCAAACTCCTGTCCCATTTTTGTGTTCCATTCTGTGTGCCCTTCTGAACGAATCAAATTAAAGTATTATATTCCCTCCGTTCGATACAAATGGTATGTTTGCCTTTTCATATATGTCGAGACATGTTTTACACCGTCAATATCATTCATTTTACATTAACAAAAATTATAAAAAATCGATATTATTAATCTACTCTAAAGACGAATCAAACAAGATCCCACATGACTATATTTTCTCTTATAGATTATCTGAAATATTAACAATTATCTTGATGAGTTGTGAATAGTGTTCAAAAGAGAAGCGTATTCTTTGGATATGAACGGATGATTTATTGTACACGATTTTCTGAGAATTGGGTGTCCCCGGAAAGAAAATAACATAAAATCGCACATAGTGCATGTTTACATGGTCATCAATATATGGTCAAAAGAAGCTGATAATAACTGAAATCACTAAAAATGTTTTAACAAAATGCAGAAAGTAAAACAAGTTGATATTTTTTTTGGTAAAGGGTAAGTATATGTGTGTGTTGATAATATCACGAGAAATTGATATATTAACTCATAACGGCCACACTTAAGATAATATATATACTGCGATTCTTAAATGTAAGAATATTTTATTAACGTGTGCCTCGTAAGCACACGTTAGAAAAACCGTTGATAAAATGACATAAACAAGCATTGTTGTAATATTATTGCCAAAATTGAAGGATTACAGAACGAAATCGAATGACTTATCAACACTAGCTTATTTTCACACAGTAACTCATGTCATAATCGATCTCCTTGTCGAAAATTTAGACCAAATCATGCATATAATCTTCATTCGAAAGTTGTAATTAATACAACAACAATATTACTTATGTCTTTCTTGATATCAGGTTTTATAACGATTTGTTCGGAGTTCTAGTGTACGTGAGACGATCTCACAAGAGACTTGCCGTTGCTCATTTTGTCCAACCACGTTGAGCAACGGGTTGCCCTTTTCCAACCTCTTTAAAAATGCCTTCGTCTGCAGCTAAAAAAGTGATGTCGGTAGCACTTCCGCCATTGTAAACATCAAGACTTGCCTGTTGGCCATTACTCCTATAAAAATGGCAAAAGAACCTTGTGTTGCCCCAAAAACTGGGTTTGAAATCGAATGACCATGGTTGTCCTTTATTCACCACGTGCGTCCCGAGATCATTGTTTTTCGACTGACATCGAACCCTAATTGGTTGTGGAAGCAAGTTCGATATGTGAATATGAACCCGTTTTGGACCGATCGCAGATACCGTTGTGGGTGATAATAATACAATAATAACCATTATGTGATTAAATCCTTTACAACAACCCATTTTTACTTTTTCACTTTTTGTTTTTGTGATTTTATTTGTGATTAAGACACACTTTATATATATAGAAATATATTAGTAAAAACCTAAGTTCTAAACTTAGTAGAGAACGAAGTTATAGGGTTTTTTGTGCATCTTGAAAAGTCTACAAAAAACCATATAACTTCGTTCCCTACTAATTTTAGGAATTAGGTTTTTATTGTTACCTCAAATTTCTTCCTCTCCTTACTAATCATATCATATATAATAAATATATATATATATATATATATATATATTTGAAGCTTTTTTCGAGCGACGTGAGAGAATCCAACTTTTTTAAAACATTCCATGAAAAAAAAGTAGGTAGCTCTTCAATCTTAACAGGAATAGGAAAAGTATATATATTAAATCAAGCGATATTAATTAACACTTTTAATTTATATATTTTTAATTTAAATAAATAATACAAAACTTCGTATAAGAAAAAAACAATCCATCTACACCTAAAAATCGAGCGATATTAGATTTGTATAAAGAAATAATCCTACTACACACGTATACATCTCTGACTTAAAAAAGTATCACTATATAAACAGTCAACTATCACCTTAAAACACCACAAAAATTGAACTAAGATAGCGTGAAATACGTAGTCCGTTTGATAACGATTTGATTTCTCTAGATCTATTATTATGTAAAGATATATATTTAAACAATTATATTAATGTACTATTTTATAATTTACATATAAAAATCTTTAAACATCTTTAAATCTTTTAATTATTTTTACCGTAGAATATATATTTGATTTATTATATTAATGTGATGTAATAAAAATGAAGTAACTAAAATCGTGGTAGAAAATGGTTTCATTAGAATATAAATTTCATATATTATTTTTTCGAACAAAAAAAGTGATGAATTTTTACATATAAAAGTAGTAAATTATTTCACATTGAAATAACGTCATGACCTGGAATTCTATATTACATTAATAATAATCATTCGTCCTTAAATATCAACCAATTTTTTTTTTGTCTTAAAAAAACCCAAAATTTATGATGAGGTGATGAAATTCTCTATTATAAATAAACGGAGTCATTCGTCAAAAATTATGATGTGATGAAATTCTATACTCCTATTATAAGCAAGATTTCATATTATTTCCCAAAAAAAGGGAAGAATTTATTACACATAAAAGTAGTAAAATTATTCCACAATGAAAAATAATAATAACCTCATGAAATTATATATATATTATAAATAATAGTAATCATTCGTCAAAAAATCTTTTGAATCTTAAGTATATGATAAGGTTATGAAATTCAATACTGTACCTTAAATAATCAGTTGAGATCCTCTGTCCCACTTTTATGTCCCATCTCATGTCCCATAACTTTTATCATGCGACACCTCATCTCTTAATTGATCAAAATAGTGATTATTTATGTGATAGTGATTACGTGTTAATTAGATAAATGATGGAACATGAGATGGGACACGTAATGAGACAGAGGATCTGCACTGATAATATACTTTGTTGCTTTGTGTTGCTGTATCATTTGCTATATATTTTCTAGAGTTATTTCATGGGAATAATACCAATTATCTGTGTGCTTCTTAAATTAATACAAACTATACGTAATCTCATTTTAATACGAACTACGCATTCATTAATCTCGCTTTGTTATGGGTGACCGGCTACCTGTATGTTGAACCTTCCATTTTCAACTCTTCCTCTAACTTTTCTTCTTCTAATTTACATTTTGTGTTCCTTTTCGGCAATTGATTAAAAAAAAAACTGAAAATTCATCTTCCATTTGTTTTTTAATTAGCCTTATAAAATCTATGAAAAAAATGTTTTTATTGTAATTTTGACTTTCGCGATAACTGCAACGGACCTAATAAAACCTTAGAAAGTTACAAGAAGTCACTATGACCGGTAATAGCAAGTCATAATTTCATACATAGCAAAGCGAGATTAATGAATGTGTAGTTCATATTAAAATGAGATTACGTATAGTTTGTATTAATTTAAGAAGCACACGCATAGTTGATATTATTCCCATGAAATAACCCTATTTTCTATTGTATCAAAATCACAGTGAAAGATCTTTGTTTTGACGAGAATTTATTTTACTCAAATTTTATAGTATTGTATTCGTTCATTTGATATAAATTGTAGATGTCGTATGACTTTTATTAATGAAATGATCTATTCACTAAAAAAATGTGTCATTTACACAGACTTCATCATTTTTGAGCTCTAGACTTCAAACTTACTTCTTAGATTATGGGGTTAATGGTGTCGGGGTACTTGTTCACTTGTTATATGTGGAGTTTAATTTTAGGGTTATTTAATGACAATAATAATACCAATCATAAGGCGTATTCCCAAAATAATACTATCAACTAGCCTTTTTACCCGTGTGCTACACAGGTGGCGTAAAAACTGTATTGAAAGTAAAATACATATAATTAAGTATTTAATTTTTTTATATATACTTTTTATCACTAATATAACATATTAGTTTACATAAATAAGAATATTAAAACCCGTATAATTTAAATACATAGAACTGTACAAATTCTTACTTTTCAACCCGTAATTTGCATGGGTAATAATGATTTATCTGAATGCAAAATATCTAAACTGAAACTCATCTAACCCATTTTGCTAAGTTTACACGCGGGTATAACCTAATACATGATGTATATATAAGCTACCCGTAACGTATCTTGGCATAAATAACACATTGCGCCTCAATAAAACACCCATAATTCTTTTTAGTAATATTCAAAAAAGCGATCAATAATCAATCTAACACCGCTTCTCTCACTAAAAAACTCTCTCTACTCTCTCTAAACCCCCCCCCCCACCCCAAAACCAAAACCTAACTGACCACCATTACAGCCGTCACCCACCTTATTCCTTCCTATCTTTCAATCATTGTCGGAGATGGAGCTAATAAGCCTTTATTAGCTCCATCTCCGGCCGATCGATCAGTTTACACCTTTGATTAATCATTCTTGCACATCTTTCCCACTGTTTCCATGTATTGGTCCGCTCTCCGCCTCTCGTTCTTTGTGTTCTGTGGGTCTCGGTCTGAGTTTCGTCCTACCCGATCCCATCGATCGACATCCGTTGCGTTCCTTCGCGCTTAGCCCCCTTCTCCCGGTCGTTGTCCTTCGTCCTTCTCCCGTCGGCTGTGGGTTTGTTGTCTGTTCTTTTGTTTTTCGTTCTCTTTTTTTGATGATGGTTTGATCAGGTGTGTTAGCACCTTTTTCCTGTTTCTTCTTCTTCTTCTTTTTTTAAAAAAAAAAAGAAGGAATGAATGATTTTTTTTTAAAGTTTTAATTGAGCTTTCTGAATCAATCAAGATTCATTTCAAAAGTCTTTTCAATTCTATCTTTTCTTTTTTTGTTGCAAGGTTGTCAGTTGGTTCTTGCATGTGGTCCTTCTTCAACTTTTAGATCGAGTTGTTCCCTCATCCCCTCGCCCCCATCCTCATCTCTAGTAAATTGTTGATTTTTTCTATTTGTCTTCTCTTCTTTGGTCCCGGTGTTGTCTTGCATGGATGGCTAGGTGATCCCCCTCCCCTCGCCCCCTCCCCCATCGTAGCCCTATGTAAGACTGTCTGGGATTGGTGTTTTTTTTATGGGTCATTCTGGTCTAGGGTGCTGAGGGATTCGGATTTCGTCTGGGTCCGTTGTCAGTGGGTTGTGTCCGACGGTCGTTCTTGTCTTTCTTCGGGTGGTTTGGTTCGAGATTCTCTGATTGTCTCCCTTTTGTCTTTTCCTTGTCGTGGGCGGTGACGGGCTCTCAATGCATGTGATCAGTGCCTTGGTTTCTGGGCGTGGTTGATTTGTCATTGTTGTAGATTGATCGATGTTTGGTTGACCTAAAGTTAGGTTGGAATTTGGTGTTGAGTGGTTTGGGTGTGGTGGTGGGTTTCCATCTATTTCGATGAGGTTTATTAGATTTACGTTGTTCCTTTTGGTTTTTATAATAATGAAGACTCTTGCTCAAGTTTGCGTTGGTTTCACTTTGGAGTTCTACTCTTTGGTGTTTAAGGCTACGAGTATGGGTGATGGGTGGTCCTCTTTTCCTCTCATTGGTTGGCTCCTCCCTTTGGATCAATGGTCTTCTGTCGGGTTAGTTCGATATCCAAGATGCAGGAGTTTTATCTCCACCTGGTACAGGTCTCTTGGCCTGTTTTTCCCTGTTTTCTTTCTACGTCCTTGTGACGTAAGTGCAACTTGTTATTGCTACTCATCCGTTTAGAGAAGTGTGCAGTCTTTTGGGATGACCAAGAAGATGTCAAGTGTGTTGAAGCTCGCTCCCTTTCTATCGCTTATTACCAACATGTTGATCTTGGGCGTTATGATCTTCTCTCATACTCCCTCCGAGTTTAGTGTTCTTCCCTCTTTCTTTATTGGGCTGAGTTTGATCTTCTTTCCTATTTCCATTTATGGAAAAACTTTTTCACCCACTTTACCATCTTTAATTAATATAATATTCATTTCTCATACTTTTTCAATCAACTTTATCTCATTTAATTAATATAATATTTCTCTCTCTTACCTTTTCATTTCCCTTCTTCCATTTTAATAATATAATACTCCCTTCTTATTTTCCACCCCAAAAAGAAAGGGGAAGAACATAGGAACTCGGAGGGAGTATCTGTTATCGGAATATTTTACGTTTATGTTTTATTATGTTTACTTTCGATTCCTAAACAATAGAATGAAGACCTTGATGGTTAATGCTCTAAACTTGTATTATGATGGATTTGTTACTTTGGCAAAAAAAATAATCAATATAACACCATTCCATCTCTATCATATTGCAATGAACTACACCAAATATACTTATTTGGTCAACTAATTGATGCACAAATCGGTCCATTTTATTAGACTAAAATCATACGGGGTAGTAAACTACAAAATCTAATCAACTAATATCGTACCAAATGTTGGACGTATACAATTTTTTCGTGAAAAGACGACGTATAGTTTGTGCTTGGCTTGAAATCAGATTAGGTACCTTTTGATGCGTTTTCAGACATGTGACAAAAAAATCAGCACAAAATGAAACCCAGTATGATAGGGCCTTCCGAACGGCTAAAATTGAAGTGTATAATATACAGTTTTTCGAGATTTGGAAGTTGGCACCAAAAATGACTGAAAATCGTTCGGAGTGCTTATAGGGTCATATGAAATGGCCACACAAACTTGAGCAAGGAGATAAAACATTTGAGGGTGCCGACATGTGAAAAAACCAACGACGATCGAAAAATGGTTAACCGTGAAAAATGAGACTAGTTTTTTTTGTTGAACTTGAAATCAATACTACGCGTAAGGTACCTTTTGAAGCGTCCCCAGACACGTGACAAAAAAATAAGGACAAAATGAAGAGTCATTGACAAGATTTAGAGCAACATGGTCTGTCTTTCGATGAAGATAAATCTCCTACACCTTGGTGCTTGAACCTACAATACTTATAAGATCAATGGACCAAAAATTCCAACTTACAAAGAGTCGAGGACAAGGACACCCATCCACCAAACTTTTAGCAACAATCACCATACAAGACCAATTTATAATCGATCAAACCAATAGAATTGAAGTTGATAATAACTGAAATCATTAAAAGTGTTTGACAAAATGCTGATATTTGATAAAATGACATATACAAACGTTGTTGTACTATTATTATTGTCAATTGAAGAATTACAGAAAGAAATCGAATGACTTATATCCGCTAGCTTATTTTCACATGTTACCCCATTGCCTCATTACATAATCTCCTTATGGGATTCGAACATGAGACATACTGTCCCGGAACACCTGATCTGATCTTAACCACTAGGCTAAGATATATTCAGTATAATCTTAGCTTCTCTAATTTGTAAAGTTGTAATACTACAACAATGCATGATACTTATTATGCGTTGAAACCAATGCATCCTACGTTATTGTGAGACCGTCTCAGATCATTTGAGAATTTGTGATCATTTATTCCAACTATGTACAAGAACCCCATACTTCTTACTTCCACCAAGATTGGAAACACCATCATCTCTAGCTTCCCAAGAGATATCAGTCTCAGAGTCACCATTGTAAACATCAAAACTTACATCTTGGCCATCATTCTTTTGAAAATGGCAAAAGTACCTTGTGTCACCAAAAACCTTGGGCTTGAACTCGAATGTCCATGGTTGTCCTTGATTCACCACGTGTGTCCCGAGATCATTGTCTTTCGACTGACATCGAACCCTAATCGGTTGTGGAAGCGCGTTCTTTATGTGAATTGAAACTTGTTTGTTATTCAGATTTATCCCCATGAACCCAGATACCATTGTGGGCGATAATAAAACTATAATAACTATTATGTGATTAAACCCTATGCAACAACCCATTTTTACTTTTTTTTTTGTTTTATACTTTTTACTCTTTTTTGTTTTAATTTTTATGAGTTTGTTTTGTTATTAAAAGAGTTCAATATGCATGCTTTATATATAGAAATATATTAGTAAGGAGGGGAAGAAAATGGAGGTAACAATAAACCTAATTAATTTCTAAAGTTAGTAGAGAACGAAGTTATAGGGTTTTTTGTGGACAATTATATATCAATATATATGTATATATGCACCTTGAAAAGTTCAAAATAAGTTTCTAGATTTATCTACATTTTATTACATGTCATATGTGCATGGTTTTGAACTTTTCTAGGTGCATATATACATATATATTGATATATAATCGTCCACAAAAACCTCTATAACTTCGTTCTCTACTAATTTTGGAACTTAGGTTTTTATTGTTACCTCCAATTTCTCCCTCTCCTTGCTACTAATATATTTATATATATAAAGCATGCATATTGAAGTGTCTTAATCACAAATAAAATCATAAAAAAAAAAAAAGTAAAAAGTGAAAAAGTAAAAAAAAAAAAAAAGTAAAAATGGTTGTTGCATAGGATTTAATCACATAATGGTTATTATAGTATTATTATCGCCTAAAATGATATCTTGGTTCGGGTTACATTTGAATAACAAACGGGTTTTTATTCACATATCAAACTCGCTTCCATAACCGATTAGGGTTTGATGTCAGTCGAAAGACAATGATCTCGGGACACATGTGGTGAATAATGGACAGGCATGCATGGACATTCGATTTCACATAAACGCAGTGTTTGGGGCAACATAGGCATGGACATGGTCTATCTTCGATGAAGATAAATCTCCTACACCTTGGTGCTTGAACCCTACAATACTTATAAGACCAATGGACCAAAAATTCCAGCTTACAGAGAGTCGAGGACAAGGACACCCATCCACCAAACTTTTAGCAACAACCACCGCACAAGACCAATTTATGATCGATCAAAACCAATAGAATTGAAGTTGATAATAACTGAAATCATTAAAAGTGTTTGACAAAATGCTGAAAAACTAGTTGATACTTCTTCCGTTCCAATAGGTTCTTTGCATTTGAGTTTTGAGCACTATTCATGAGTGAGGTGAATTGTTGATATAACTTCTAATATATAAGATAAATTATAGTTATGTGAGATCTTCTTTCAATTGTCCAATCGAGTGCGTTATAAATATCAAATTTTTATAACTTTTAGAAATATGTAACTAAAGATATGGACAAAAGAAAACGTGCACTGGCAAGTGTGAAAAGGAAAATGTAAAGAATCAAAAGGAACAGAGAGAGTATTTGATTAAATGACATAAAGAAACATTGTTGTACTATTATTGCCAATTGAAGAATTACAGAAAGAAATCGAATAACTTATCCGCTAGCTTATTTTCACATGTTATCCCAGTACCTCATTACATAATCTCCTTATGAAATTCAAACATGAGACATATTGTCCAAAAATACCTGATCTTAACCACTAGGTTAAGACATTTTCGGTATAATCTTCTCTAATTTGTAAAGTTGTAATACTACAACAATGCATGCTACTTATTATTATTTGTTGAAATCAATGCATGCTACGTTGCTACGTTGCTGTGAAACCGTCTCATTTGAAAATTTGTGATCATGTATGCCAATTATATATAAGAACACCATCCTTCTTAGTTCCACCAAGATTGGTTACACCATCATCTCTAGCTTCCCAAGAGATTTCACTCTCTCTATCACCATTATAAACCTCAACACTTACATGTTGGCCATTACTCCTATGAAAATGGCAAAAGAACATTGTTTTGTCACCAAAAACCTTGGGTTTGAAATCGAATGTCCATGGTTGTCCTTGATTCACCACGTGCGTCCCGAGATCATTATTGTCTTTCGACTGACATCGAACCCTAATCGGCTGTGGAAGCGCGTTCATTATGTGAATTGAAACCTGTTTGTTAGTCAAAGGTATCCCCATGAACCCAGATACCATTGTGGGCGATAATAATACTATAATAACCATTATGTGATTAAACCCTATCCAACAACAACCCATTTTTACTTTTTTACTTTTTTTTTTGCTTTTTACTTTTTACTTTTTTTGTTTTTATGATTTTGTTTTGTAATTAAAAGAGTTCAATATGCATGCTTTATATATAGAAATATATTAGTTAGGAGATGAAGAAATTTGAGGTAACAATAAACCTAATTTCTAAAATTAGTAGAGAACGAAATTACAGGATTTTTTGTGGACGATTATATATCAATATATATGCACCTTGAGAAGTTCAAAATAAGTTTCTTGACTTATCAACATTTTATTGCAAATGTGTATGGTTTTGAACTTTTCAAGGTGCATATTGATATATAATCGTCCACAAAAAAAACCCTATAACCTTGTTCTCTACTAATTTTAGAAAACTTAGGTTTTTATTGTTACCTCCAATTTCTCCCTCTTCTTACTAACTACTACTCCCTCCATTCAACTCCACTCTTCACATTTCTTTTTTTGACACTATTCACACTTGAGAGGAATCTTCGATATTCTCGACAATCTATAAGTGAAAATATAGTCATGTGGGATTTTGTTTGATTCGTCTTTATGACTACATTATGAATATCAAATTTTTATAATTTTTGCTAATGTAAAATGAAAGATATCGCTAATGTAAAACGCGTCTCGGCAAATGTGCCAAAATGAATAGTGACAAGTGGAGTTGAATGGAGGGAGTAACATATTTCTATATATAAAGCATGCATATTGAACTCTCTTAATCACAAACAAAATCATAAAAACAAAAAAAAGTAAAAAGTGAAAAAGTGAAAAAGTGAAAAAGTGAAAAAAGTAAAAATGGGTTGTTGCATAAGATTTAATCACATAATGGTTATTATGGTATTATTATCGCCCACAATGGTATCAGCACGGGTTTTTATTCACATAGCGAACTCGCTTCCACAACCAATTAGAGTTCGATGCCAGTCAGGAGACAATGATCTCGGGACGCACGTGGTGAATAATGGACAACCATGGTCATTCGATTTCAAACCCAGTTTTTGGGGCAACACAAAGTTCTTTTGCCATTTTTATAGGAATAATGGCCAACATGTAAGTTTGGATGTTTATAGTGGTAAAGGTGATGCCGATATCACTTGGTTGGCTGCAGATGAAGGCATTTTTAAAAAGGTTGGAAATGGGCAAGCGGTTGCTCAACGTGGTTGGGCAAAATGACTAACAGCAAGTCTCTTGTCAGACCGTCTCACGTACAGTA
Source organism: Agrostemma githago (assembly GCA_958450325.1). Classification (NCBI taxonomy): domain Eukaryota; kingdom Viridiplantae; phylum Streptophyta; class Magnoliopsida; order Caryophyllales; family Caryophyllaceae; genus Agrostemma; species Agrostemma githago. Next base: position 86,960,038 of record OY288239.1, on the reverse strand, counting down.
AAACTCCAAACAAATCGTTATAAAACTTGAATTGATATCAAGAAAGAAATAAGTAATATTGTTGTTGTATTAATTTATTACAACTTTAGAAAATTATTATATGCATGATTTGGTCTAAATTTTCGATAAGAAGATCGATTATGAAATGAGTTATTGTTGATAAGTCATTCGATTTCGTTCTGTAATCCTTCGATTTTGGCAATAATATTACAACAATGCTTGTTTATGTCATTTTATCAACGGTTTTTCTAACGTGTGCTTACTAGGCACACGTTATTAATAAACTATTTACTGTAAGAATCGCATTAATATATATTATCTTAAGTGTGGCAGTTATGAGTTAATATATCAATTTCTCGTGATATTATCAATGTTTTTTTTTTGGTATAAATAACTTATTAATGAGTGTCCAGTGGACACATGTTAGAAAAATCGTTTTTATCAAATATCAACTTGTATTACTTTCTGCATTTTGTTAAAACATTTTTAGTGATTTAAGTTATTATCAGCTTCTAATTGGTTTGACCATAAATTGATGACCATGTAAGCATGCACTATGTGCGATTTTATGTTATTTTCTTTCCGGGGACACCCAATTTTCAGAAAATCGTGTACAATAAATCATCCGTTCGTATCCTTGTACCCTATTGTCTGGCCCATGCAATTAATCGTGTATTATCCTAAGAAATAAATAATTCAAGTAAAAAAATTTATATTTCTAAATTTTTGGACATATTTATTTTGGACTCCGAATTTGCAAAAAATGTGGATAATACACTTCAATTTGAGATATGTTTCATCGATATTAGTTTATCGCGTAATTACACCATTAAATGTTCTCTGTTGGATCTAATTTTTTTTTTGTGTGGGCGTAATATATGACCTAGTTAACACCCCGTAAAAATTTCGGCCATTTTTTTTGGACTCCGAATTTGCAAAAAAACGTGGATAATACACTTCAATTTGAGGCGTTTTCGACCGACATTAGTTTATCCCGTAATTACACCATCAAATGTTCTCTGTTGGATATAAAATTTCGTGTGGGCGTAATATACGACCTAGGTAACAAACTATAAAAATTGCGGCCATTTTTTTTGGACTCCGAATTTGCAAAAAAAACGTGGATAATACACTTCAATTTGAGGCGTTTTCGACCGACATTAGTTTATCTCGTAATTACACCATCAAATGTTTTCTGTTGGATCTAAAATTTTGTGAGGGCGTAATATACGACCTAGGTAACACCCCGTAAAATATTTTTTGAACTATATCCGTGATTGGATTGTCCATATATAGTAAGAGTAAAGAATTGAATTGATGGGATGGAGGGAGTATATGATTTTGTTTATCTAAGATGTACTACTTTATGTCCATTTTATTGTTGATACAATAAAAAAAATTATTATTTAGGGCTTTTTACTTAAATTTATCATAAATATTTATGATAAAAATATTACAATATTTTTATTTTAAGAACTTTTTAAAGACTCAAAATATTTTATTATTATCCTTATTTATAATATAAAATTTCATAACACATCATAATTTTTTCGATGTCGGTAATTAATAATTTTAGTTAGGACGAATGATTACTCTTATTTATAACAGAGAACTTCTTCCCTCTCATCGTACATTTTTGATGTGACATAATCTACTTAAGTTTATAATCTAGGGCTTTCTATAAGACTCAAAAGATAATTGGTTGATATTTAACCACAAATTATTTGTCAATATTTATAATATAAAATTTTTTCACCTCATCGATCTAGGATAAATTACCTAACTTTATAGTCCTAAAAACTCTTTTTAAGACACAAAAGAACATATGATTACTTTTTTTTTTTTCATAATGTAGAGTTTCATCACCCTATTATGATTGTTCGGTGTGAGATTATTTTACTTAAGCGTGTAGCCCTATCAAAAGACTTTTTAAGTCTCAAAAGTTTTTTTATTGATATCTACGAATGAATGATTATTTTCAATTAACCTCAACTCAATTTTTGCGTTGTAACATAATTTACTTAAGTTTATAGTTTTAAGAGCTCTTTTTAAGCTTTTTAAGAGCCAAAAAAATAAATGATTACTCTTATTTATAATTAATATAGAATCATCACCTTATTTTGATTTTTTTGATTTGGAATAATTTTAAGTTTGTAATCTTATTATGAGACTTACTCAAAAGATTGTTGTTGATATTTTAAAACAATGATTACTCTTATTTAAGATACAGTATTGAATTTCATAATCTTATCATATACTTAAGATTTATAGTCTTAAGAGCTCTTTCTAAGACTCAAAAGATTTTTTGACGAATGATTACTATTATTTATAATATATATATATATAATTTCATGAGGTTATTATTTTTTTTCATTGTGGAATAATTTTACTACTTTTATGTGTAATAAATTCTTCCCTTTTTTTGGGAAATAATATGAAATCTTGCTTATAATAGGAGTATAGAATTTCATCACATCATAATTTTTGACGAATGACGACGTTTATTTATAATAGAGAATTTCATCATCTCATCATAAATTTTGGGTTTTTTTAAGACAAAAAAAAATTGGTTGTTATTTAAGAACGAATGATTATTATTAATATAATATAGAATTCCAGGTCATGACGTTATTTCAATGTGAAATAATTTACTACTTTTATTTGTAAAAATTCATCACTTTTTTTGTTCGAAAAATAATATATGAAATTTATATTCTAATGAAACCATTTTCTACCACGATTTTAGTTACTTCATTTTTATTACATCACATTAATATAATAAATCAAATATATATTCTACGGTAAAAATAATTTAAAGATGTTTAAACATTTTTATATGTAAATTATAAAACAGTACATTAATATAATTGATTAAATATATATCTTTACATAATAATAGATCTAGAGAAATCAAATCGTTATCAAACGGACTACGTATTTCACGCTATCTTAGTTCAATTTTTGTGGTGTTTTAAGGAGTGCTGTTTTTCGTCGTCGACATTTCAGCCACGTCGTCGGCGCTTTTTAAAGTGAAAGACAATCTTGCCCTTGCCTTGCCCTTGCCTTAATTAGATTAGTTAACTAATGTTATGTAATTTTAGAAGTTAGATTAGTTATTGAAACTCGTTAATGAAGCGGTTTTTTAATTTTTCAAACCGTTCCGTTATTATCTTGTCCTTATTATATATCCACTCAAACTCCACTCACCATATTTAATTTAATTTTCTCTCACTTAAAAAAAGCGTCTTTTCTTTAGAGAAACCCGACTTTTCTAGAAACCCGACTTTTCTAGAAATTAAGTTGTCGGCGATTTTTAATGTGAAAAGACAACAACGTCCTTCCCTAATTACATTCACTAACTTTGTTAATGAAATTAAAAAGTTTAATCATGTTAATGAAACTCGATAATAAAACGTTTTTTTTTTTTTGAAAACCGTCATTTTATTATGTTACGGATTATGTTATATTATATATCCTCCCCCATCCACAACAACACTAATATTATTAATAATATTAAAATTGTATTAATAGGCGATTTTAGGAGGTTTTAGAATCAAATATAGATAATAGTTTAGTAAGGTTTATCAACAATGTTCAATTGGTTTAGTGGTGAAGAGGTTCATTTGCGTTCAAGGGGACCCCCCAGACGCGGTTTTCCGGCGTCGAGGTCTGTTTCCAAACCCAGTTCGCGAAAAATCGAGCCCCATTTCGATTATAATTAATACTATTAGATTGATAGTTTAGGTTCCCCATAGCTAATTTGTGTGTGATATATACCCTAATTGAGTAGTTATTGTTTTCTATATTCGATTTTGGTATCGATTTGGCTGATGGTGGGATCGATTTCTGCGAAATATAAATTTCCTAAACATATTCCCGGGATACATTGAGACACGTGTCTCGGAGACCGTTCAATAGTCCAAAAACCGACATTTCATATTAGTCGGGAATATATTTGTTACGTTAGTTAAGAAACTTAATTAAATTCATTAGAATATATTACATAAGGGTGACGGCTTTACGTTGAGACACGTGCCTCAAAAACCGTTCAAGAGTACAAAAACCGTAATTTTAATTTACTCGGAAATATTAATTACATTAATTAACAAACTTAATTAATATCATTAATCATAATTAGGGGAAGGGTAAAAGAGTAAAATTCACGTATAAAGCGCCGACGACGTGGCTGAAATGTCGACGACGAAATGTAGTAGTGGTTTTAAGGTGATAGTTGACTGGTTATATAGTGATACTTTTTTGAGTCAAAGATGTATACGTATGTAGTAGGATTATTTCTTTATACAAATCTAATATCGCTCGATTTTTAGGTGTAGATGGATTGTTTTTTTCTTATACAAAGTTTTGTATTATTTATTTAAATTAAAAATATATATTAAAAGTGTTAATTAATATCGCTTGATTTAATATATATACTTTTCTTATTCCTGTTAAGATTGAAGAGCTACCTACTTTTTTTTCATGGAATGTTTTAAAAAAGTTGGATTCTCTCACGTCGCTCGAAAAAACCTTCAAATATATATATATATATATATATATATATATATATATATATATATATATTTATTTATTTATTTATTTATTATATATGATATGATTAGTAAGGAGAGGAAGAAATTTGAGGTAACAATAAAAACCTAATTTCTAAAATTAGTAGGGAACAAAGTTATAGGGTTTTTTTGTAGACTTTTCAAGATGCACAAAAAAACCCTATAACTTCGTTCTCTACTAAGTTTAGAACTTAGGTTTTTACTAATATATTTCTATATATATAAAGTGTGTCTTAATCACAAATAAAATCACAAAAACAAAAAGTGAAAAAGTAAAAATGGGTTGTTGCAAAGGATTTAATCACATAATGGTTATTATTGTATTATTATCACCCACAATGGTATCTGCAATCGGTCCAAAACGGGTTTATATTCACATATCGAACTTGCTTCCACAACCAATTAGGGTTCGATGTCAGTCGAAAAACAATGATCTCGGAACGCACGTGGTGAATAAAGGACAACCATGGTCATTCGATTTCAAACCCAGCTTTTGGGGCAACACAAGGTTCTTTTGCCATTTTTATAGGAGTAATGGCCAACAGGCAAGTCTTGATGTTTACAATGGCGGAAGTGCTACCGACATCACTTTTTTAGCTGCAGACGAAGGCATTTTTAAAGAGGTTGGAAAAGGGCAACCCGTTGCTCAACGTGGTTGGACAAAATGAGCAACGGCAAGTCTCTTGTGAGATCGTCTCACGTACACTAGAACTCCGAACAAATCGTTATAAAACCTGATATCAAGAAAGACATAAGTAATATTGTTGTTGTATTAATTACAACTTTCGAATGAAGATTATATGCATGATTTGGTCTAAATTTTCGACAAGGAGATCGATTATGACATGAGTTACTTTGTGAAAATAAGCTAGGGTTGATAAGTCATTCGATTTCGTTCTGTAATCCTTCAATTTTGGCAATAATATTACAACAATGCTTGTTTATGTCATTTTATCAACGGTTTTTCTAACGTGTGCTTACTAGGCACACGTTAACGAACTATTTAATGTAAGAATCACATTAATATACATTATCTTAAGTGTGGCAGTTATGAGTTAATATATCAATTTCTCGTGATATTATCAATGTGTTTTTCTTGCTATAAAAAACTTATTAACGTGTGTCCAGTGGACACATGTTAGAAAAATCGTTTTATCAAATATCAACTTGTTTTATTTTCTGCATTTTGTTAAAACATTTTTAGTGATTTCAGTTATTATCAGCTTCTAATTGGTTTGACCATAAATTAATGACCATGTTAGCATGCACTATGTGCGATTGTATGTTATTTTCTTTCCGGGGACACCCAATTCTCAGAAAATCGTGTACAATAAATCATCTGTTCGAATCCAAAGGATACGCTTCTCTTTTGGACACTATTCACAACTCATCAAGATAATCGTTAATATTTCAGATAATCCATAAGAGAAAATATAGTCATGTGAGATCTTATTTGATTCGTCTTTAGAGTAGATTAAGAATATTGAATATTTATAATTTTTGTTAATGTAAAATGAACGATATTGACGATGTAAAACGTGTCTCGACAAATATGAAAAAGCAAACGTACCCTTTGTATCAAACGGAGGGAATATAGTACTTTTATTTGATTCGTTCAGAAGGGCACACAGAATGGAACGCAAAAATGGGACAGGAGATTTGCAACGTTCGTGCTATATTTGTAATCTAAACAAGTTTTTTAACCCGTGAAAATCACTGATATTGTTCAGGAAAATTGTGTTAACTTACGTTTAAATAAAATCTTGTTTGATATTCCCGAGTATAGAAATAAATAATTCAAGTAAAAAAATTTATATTTCTAAATTGTCGGACATATTTATTTTGGACTCCGAATTTGCAAAAAACGTGGATAATACACTTCAATTTGAGATGTAGTTTTTGACCAATATTAGTTTATCGCATAATTACACCACTAAATGTTCTCTGTTGGATCTAAAATTTTGTGTGGGCGTAATATACGACCTAGGTAACAAACTGTAAAATTTTCGGCCATTTTTTTTTGGACTCCGAATTTGCAAAAAAACGTGGATAATACACTTCAATTTGAGGCGTTTTCGACCGACATTAGTTTATCGCGTAATTACACCATCAAATGTTCTCTGTTGGATCTAAAATTTTGTGTGGGCGTAATATACGACCTAGGTAACACCCCGTAAAATGTTTTTTGAACTATATCCGTGATTGGATTGTCCATTTATAGTAAGAGTAAAGAATTTAATTGATGGGAGGCAGTATATGATTTTGTTTATCTAAGATGTACTACTTTATGTCCATTTTATTGTTGATACAATAATAAAGATTATTATTTAGGGCTTTTTACTTAATGATTATTCTTATTTATAATATAAAATTTCATCACTCATCATAATTTTTTCGATGTGGGTAATTATCAATTTTAGTTAGGACGAATGATTACTCTTATTTTTAACAGAGAACTTCTTCCCTCTCATCGTACATCTTTGATTGACATAATTTACTTAAGTTTATAATCTAGGGCTTTCTATTAGATTCAAAAGAAAAAGATAATTAGTTGATATTTAACCACAAATGATTAGTCAATATTTATAATATAGAATTTCTTCACCTCATCGATCTAGGATAAATTACCTAAGTTTATAGTCCTAAAAACTCTTTTTAAGACACAAAAGAACAGATGATTACTTTTTTTTTTCATAATGTAGAGTTTCATCACCCTATTATGATGGTTCGATGTGAGATTATTTTACTTATGCGTGTGGCCTTATCAAAAGACTTTTTAAGTCTCAAAAGTTTTTTTATTGATATCTACAAACGAATGATTATTTTTAATTAACCTCAACACAATTTTTGCGATGTAACATGATTTACTTAAGTTTATAGTTTTAAGAACTCTTTTTAAGCTTTTTAAGAGCCAAAAAAATACATGATTACTCTTATTTATAATTAATATAGAATCATCACCTTATTTTGATTTTTTCGATTTGGGATAATTTTAAGTTTGTAATCTTATTATGAGACTTACTCAAAAGATTGTTGTTGATATTTTAAAACAATGATTACTCTTATTTAAGATACAGTATTGAATTTCATAATCTTATCATATACTTAAGATTTATAGTCTTAAGAGCTCTTTATAAGACTCAAAAGATTTTTTGACGAATGATTACTATTATTTATAATATATAATTTCATGAGGTTATTATTATTTTTCATTGTGGAATAATTTTACTACATACTTTTATGTGTAATAAATTCTTCCCTTTTTTCGGGAAATAATATGAAATCTTGTTTATAATAGGAGTATAGAATTCCATCACATCATAATTTTTGACGAATGACTACGTTTATTTATAATATAGAATTTCATCACCTCATCATAAGTTTTTGAGTTTTTTTAAGACACAAAAAAAAAATTGGTTGATATTTAAGGACGAATGATTACTATTAATATAATATAGAATTCTAGGTCATGACGTTATTTCGATATGAAATAATTTACTACTTTTATATGTAAAAATTCATCACTTTTTTTGTTCGAAAAAATAATATATGAAATTTATATTCTAATGAAAATATTTTCTACCACGATTTTAATTACTTCATTTTTATTACATCACGTTAATATAATAGATCAAATACATATTATACGGAAAAAATAATTAAAAGATTTAAAATGTTTAAAGATTTTTATATGTAAATTATAAAACAGTACATTAATTTCATTGATTAAATATATATCTTTACATAATAATAGATCTAGAGAAATCAAATCGTTATCAAACATAATAGACTACGTATTTCACGCTGTCTTAGTTCAATTTTTGTGGTGTTTTAAGGTGATAGTTGACTGTTTATATAGTGATACTTTTTTGAGTCAGAAATGTATACGTATGTAGTAGGATTATTTCTTTATACAAATCTAATATCGCTCGATTTTTAGGTGTAGATGGATTGTTTTTTTCTTATACAAAGTTTTGTATTATTTATTTAAATTAAAAATATATATTAAAAGTGTTAATTAATATCGCTTGATTTAATATATATACTTTTCCTATTCCTGTTAAGATTGAAGAGCTACCTATTTTTTTCATGGAATGTTTTAAAAAAGTTGGATTCCCTCACGTCGCTCGAAAAAACCTTCAAATATATATATATATATATATATATATATATATATATATATTTATTATATATGATATGATTAGTAAGGAGAGGAAGAAATTTGAGGTAACAATAAAAACCTAATTTCTAAAATTAGTAGGGAACAAAGTTATAGGGTTTTTTGTAGACTTTTCAAGATGCACAAAAAACTCTATAACTTCGTTCTCTACTAAGTTTAGAACTTAGGTTTTTACTAATATATTTCTATATATATAAAGTGTGTCTTAATCACAAATAAAATCACAAAAACAAAAAGTTAAAAAGTAAAAATGGGTTGTTGCAAAGGATTTAATCACATAATGGTTATTATTGTATTATTATCACCCACAAAGGACAACCATGGACATTCGATTTCAAACCCAGTTTTTGGGGCAACACAAGGTTCTTTTGCCATTTGTAGACACCCACATTTTGACCCCCAGGTGTCTATAGTAGTTCCCGCCAAACACCCGATGATGATAGGACGTAAACGTGCTTTGACAGACTCGGATATGGGCTTGTAATCATGGACATTTGGTTTAGACTTTTTAAGGAGTACAAATCTCACAAAACCAACCTCAAATCCAGGCCCAGTGGGTCGTTTCGAGTCAAATGACACTAATTTGGGTCGAAACCGTCACCAGGGGTAAAACCGTCTTTTAGCGACCGAGTCAAAACCCGGTCAAAGATACTTCCCGAGGCATAAACTGCCGTGTCACCCCCACCAATCCGGATTGAATTCAAATACTACAAAAATCAGCCATGCAAAATAATAAACAATTCCGTTCAAGTTAGAATTTGATCTCAAGTAGGAATTCTATCCGGAGACCGATTCAGACATTGACCGAGTGTAAAACACCCGGCCAAAACACCCTCAAACCAGCCGGTTTTCCTCTTTCTTCTTGGCCAAGAAAGCGGAATTCTTATTTCCCTCAAATTCCTACGTTTCCTATCCTAAGCGGTACTCAAACTCCTAAACCAGGGTCGGAAACTCCCTATAAATAGGACCTCCCGTCCAACATAAAACAGACATCAATGACAACGATTTTCCAGCCAATATACACGGCTTTTACACATCCATCATCCGGTTTACATACAACCCGATAGTTAGCAAATCCCGACACCTTTCCGCAGTCTCGAAATACCGACGAAGCCGGCCAAACCCGACGTCCCAAACCACCCAAACCGATACACCCTAACTCAACCTCATCATCTAGACGCTCCCAAGTCTAAGCCACTTCCCGACGAGCCTTATCCCGAGAAAACAAAGCATGTAGGTTGAGGGTGTAAATCAAACCCGACTCTTCTCTTTTCTCTTCTCTTCTTCTCGTTTTTTTATGGGTCTTTCGTCGGTCTTTTTTATTTACTTTCTAATATTGATACTACTAAAAACTATTTTCATATATCAAATATTCTTAAAATACGATATCGATTCTATATAATCGAATATCGTATCGAAAAGAATTATATTAAGATTTCGACGATTTCATTTTATTTTTGTTCATTCAAAATCCTTTTTTCAAATTTTTCGTTCAAAATTCCTTTTTCTTATTTTTCATTCAAAAACAAACTTTTTCAAAACCTTTTCTAAAGTCATTCCGAATATTCGATATCGATTTCATAATCGAATATCGAATACGACGAATATCGAAAATATAGACCGAGTATAAATTAATTCATGTTTGTACGCGATTAACGATTTTCGAACAAAAATAAATAAAAAATCAGACCCGTATGCGAGTCGCGCCCGGTCCAGGCGACTCGCGCACGAGTCTGATCCGGTTCTATTTTTTTTAGTTTTTCGTTCGTTTATTTTTATTATTTTACGAAACGATTTCTAAATTTACATCTTTTCCAAAACTATTCTAAATATTTGATAATCAACTATCGAATATAACGAATATCGAGAATATTAAGTCGAGTACGAGTTATGCGATATTCGTACGCGATTTAATCAAAATTTTCCGAAAACCGTTGTCGAAATCAGGCCGCCACGCGACCCGCATGAGTCTCGGGCGAGTCGAGCGGCTCTCGGCCCAAACGCGTCTTTTTCATTCTTTTTTTATTCTTTCTCGAACATCGTTTTTATACAAAACAACGTTTTAGTAATATTTTTCAGATTTCGATTGATTCTTATTTTCTCGATTTCATATTTCTTTCATATATTATTATTTCAATCGTTACTAACCCGTTTTCTCGTGTTTGTAGCAAATTATTCTCTCATATTCTTTTTATCGTTTTATTAGACTAAAACGAACTCACATGCTAAAATAACTTTGACATTATTAGTTTAACATGCATTAAACGACTTAGCAACCCATTTATTTTTCCTCACATGTCTTAGGAAAATAATCTCTGCATATCATTCAATCGTCGAACTAACGCGTGTACACAAAACCGAACGATATCTTAGTAAAGGCCGCTAAGTGCGGGCGGGGTTGGGTGTTCTCGCTGAACTTCCCAACACGTACCCTCACCCCTTACTCAGAACCGTGGTTTCCGGATGTCCGAAACCATTGGCAACGAGAGTCATTCAATATACGATTAACCGCCCAGTCGGCATCGGTATCGATATGCTAAGGGACGAACCCAATAAACTCTGACATCGGAAATGGGCCAGGCTTTAAGTATGACCCACTACGACATAGAGTGGGTTCGAATGGTTCCGAATAACCATAAAATTCGGTGGCGACTCCTACTTCGATTTAAAATTCTATTCGATCCATCTCATATGGAAATTCTATCGCCTTCCCAAAACCCGCGCTTCGCCGCGTCGGGGTGGACCTATGTCATGTCCACACCATTTTTATAGGAGTAATGGCCAACAGGCAAGTCTTGATGTTTACAATGGCGGAAGTGCTACCGACATCACTTTTTTAGCTGCAGACGAAGCCATTTTTAAAGAGGTTGGAAAAGGGCAACCCGTTGCTCAACGTGGTTGGACAAAATGAGCAACGACAAGTCTCTTGTGAGATCGTCTCACGTACACTAGAACTCCAAACAAATCGTTATAAAACCTGATATCAAGAAAGACATAAGTAATATTGTTGTTGTATTAATTACAACTTTCGAATGAAGATTATATGCTTGATTTGGTCTAAATTTTCGACAAGGAGATCGGTTATGACATGAGTTACTGTGTGAAAATAAGCTAGTGTTGATAAGTCATTCGATTTCGTTCTGTAATCCTTCAATTTTGGCAATAATATTACAACAATGCTTGTTTATGTCATTTTATCAACGGTTTTTCTAACGTGTGCTTACTAGGCACACGTTAATAAACTATTTACTGTAAGAATCGCAGTATATATATTATCTTAAGTGTGGCCGTTATGAGTTCATATATCAATTTCTCGTGATATTATCAATGTGTTTTTCTTGCTATAAAAAACTTATTAACGTGTGTCCAGTGGACACATGTTAGAAAAATTGTTTTATCAAATATCAACTTGTTTGTACATTGATTACACACATATATATACTTACCCTTTACCAAAAAAAAATATCAACTTGTTTTACTTTCTGCATTTTATTAAAACATTTTCAGTGAATTCAGTTATTATCAGCTTCTAATTGGTTTGATCATAAATTGATGACCATGTAAGCATGCACTATGTGCGATTTTATGTTATTTTCTTTCCGGGGACACCCAATTCTCAGAAAATCGTGTAGAATAAATCATCCGTTCATATCCAAAGGATACGCTTTCTTTTGGACACTATTCACAACTCATCAAGATAATCGTTAATATTTCAGATAATCTATAAGAGAAAATATAGTCATGTGGGATCTTGTTTGATTCGTCTTTAGAGTAGATTAATAATATCGATTTTTTATAATTTTTGTTAATGTGAAATGAACGATATTGACGGTGTAAAACGTGTCTCGACAAATATGAAAAGGCAAACATACCCTTTGTATCGAACGGAGGGAATATTTAGAGTAGATTAATAATATCGATTTTTTATAAATTTTGTTAATGTGAAATGAACGATATTGACGGTGTAAAACGTGTCTCGACAAATATGAAAAGGCAAACATACCCTTTGTATCGAACGGAGGGAATATAATACTTTAATTTGATTCGTTCAGAAGAGCACACAGAATGGAACACAAAAATGGGACAGGAGTTTGCAACGTTCGTGCTATATTTGTAATCTAAACTAGTTTTTTTACCCGTGAAATTACGGATATAGTTCAGAAAAATTGTGTTAACTTACGTTTAAATAAAATCTTGTTCGATATTCCCGAGTATAGAAATAAATAATTCAAGTAAAAAAATTTATATTTCTAAATTTTCGGACATATTTATTTTGGACTCCGAATTTGCAAAAAAAACGTGGATAATACACTTCAATTTGAGATGTAGTTTTTGACCGATATTAGTTTATCGCATAATTACAACACTAAATGTTCTCGGTTGGATCTATTTTTTTTTGTGTGGACGTAATATACGACCTAGTTAACACCCCGTAAAATTTTCGGCCATATTTTTTTGGATTCCGAATTTGCAAAAAACGTGGATAATGCACTTCAATTTGAGGCGTTTTTGACTGACATTAGTTTATCCCGTAATTACACCATCAAATGTTCTCTGTTGGATCTAAAATTTCGTGTGGGCGTAATATACGACCTAGGTAACAAACTGTAAAATTTCCGGCCATTTTTATTTGGACTCCGAATTTGCAAAAAAAAAACGTGGATAATACACTTCAATTTGAGGCGTTTTCGACCGACATTAGTTTATCGCGTAATTACACCATCAAATGTTCTCTGTTGGATCTAAAATTTTGTGTGGCGTAATATATACGACCTAGGTAACACCCCGTAAAATATTTTTTGAACTATATCCGTGATTGGATTGTCCATTTATAATAAGAGTAAAGAATTGAATTGATGGGATGGAGGGAGTATATGATTTTGTTTATCTAAGATGTACTACTTTATGTCCATTTTATTGTTGATACAATAAAAAAGATTAATATTTAGGGCTTTTTACTTAAATTTATCATAAATATTTATGATAAAAATATTACAATATTTTTATTTTAAGAACTTTTTAAAGACTCAAAATATTTTATGATTATTCTTATTTATAATATAAAATTTCATAACACATCATAATTTTTTCGATGTGGGTAATTAATAATTTTAGTTAGGACGAATGATTACTCTTATTTATAACAGAGAACTTCTTCCCTCTCATCGTACATTTTTGATGTGACATAATTTACTTAAGTTTATAATCTAGGGCTTTCTATAAGACTCAAAACATAATTGCTTGATATTTAACCACAAATTATTAGTCAATATTTATAATATAAAATTTTTTCACCTCATCGATCTAGGATAAATTACCTAACTTTATAGTCCTAAAAACTCTTTTTAAGACACAAAAGAACATATGATTACTTTTTTTTTATAATGTAGAGTTTCATCACCCTATTATGATTGTTCGATGTGAGATTATTTTATTTAAGCGTGTAGCCCTATCAAAGTCTCAAAAGTTTTTTTTATTGATATCTACGAATGAATGATTATTTTCAATTAACCTCAACTCAATTTTTGCGTTGTAACATAATTTACTTAAGTTTATAGTTTTAAGAGAGCTCTTTTTAAGAGCCAAAAAAATAAATGATTACTCTTATTTATAATTAATATAGAATCATCACCTTATTTTGATTTTTTTGATTTGGAATAATTTTAAGTTTGTAATCTTATTATGAGACTTACTCAAAAGATTGTTGTTGATATTTTAAAACAATGATTACTCTTATTTAAGATACAGTATTGAATTTCATAATCTTATCATATACTTAAGATTTATAGTCTTAAGAGCTCTTTCTAAGACTCAAAAGATTTTTTGACGAATGATTACTATTATTTATAATATATATATATATATATATATAATTTCATGAGGTTATTATTATTTTTCATTGTGGAATAATTTTACTACTTTTATGTGTAATAAATTCTTCCCTTTTTTTGGGAAATAATATGAAATCTTGCTTATAATAGGAGTATAGAATTTCATCACATCATAATTTTTGACGAATGACTACGTTTATTTATAATAGAGAATTTCATCATCTCATCATAAATTTTGGGTTTTTTTAAGACAAAAAAAAATTGGTTGATATTTAAGAACGAATGATTATTATTAATATAATATAGAATTCCAGGTCATAACGTTATTTCAATGTGAAATAATTTACTACTTTTATATGTAAAAATTCATCAATTTTTTTGTTCGAAAAATAATATATGAAATTTATATTCTAATGAAACCATTTTCTACCACGATTTTAGTTACTTCATTTTTATTACATCACATTAATATAATAAATCAAATATATATTCTACGGTAAAAATAATTTAAAGATTTAAAGATGTTTAAACATTTTTATATGTAAATTATAAAACAGTACATTAATATAATTGATTAAATATATATCTTTACATAATAATAGATCTAGAGAAATCAAATCGTTATCAAACGGACTACGTATTTCACGCTATCTTAGTTCAATTTTTTGTGGTGTTTTAAGGTGATAGTTGACTGGTTATATAGTGATACTTTTTTGAGTCAGAGATGTATACGTATGTAGTAGGATTATTTCTTTATACAAATCTAATATCGCTCGATTTTTAGGTGTAGATGGATTGTTTTTTTCTTATACAAAGTTTTTTATTAACGTCGCTCGAAAAAAGCTTCAAATATATATATATATATATATATATATATATATATATATTATATATATATTATATATGATATGATTAGTAAGAAGAGGAGGAAATTTGAGGTAACAATAAAAACCTAATTTCTAAAATTAGTAGGGAACGAAGTTATAGGGTTTTTTGTAGACTTTTCAAGATGCACAAAAAAACCCTATAACTTCGTTCTCTACTAAGTTTAGAACTTAGGTTTTTACTAATATATTTATATATATATATATAAAGTGTGTCTTAATCACAAATAAAATCACAAAAACAAAAAGTGAAAAAGTAAAAATGGGTTGTTGCAAAGGATTTAATCACATAATGGTTATTATTGTATTATTATCACCCACAATGGTATCTGCGATCGGTCCAAAACGGGTTTATATTCACATATCGAACTTGCTTCCACAACCAATTAGGGTTCGATGTCAGTCGAAAAACAATGATCTCGGGACGCACGTGGTGAATAAAGGACAACCATGGTCATTCGATTTCAAACCCAGTTTTTGGGGCAACACAAGGTTCTTTTGCCATTTTTATAGGAGTAATGGCCAACAGGCAAGTCTTGATGTTTACAATGGCGGAAGTGCTACCGACATCACTTTTTTAGCTGCAGACGAAGGCATTTTTAAAGAGGTTGGAAAAGGGCAACCCGTTGCTCAACGTGGTTGGACAAAATGAGCAACGACAAGTCTCTTGTGAGATCGTCTCACGTACACTAGAACTCCGAACAAATCGTTATAAAACCTGATATCAAGAAAGACATAAGTAATATTGTTGTTGTATTAATTACAACTTTCGAATGAAGATTATATGCATGATTTGGTCTAAATTTTCGACAAGGAGATCGATTATGACATGAGTTACTGTGTGAAAATATGCTAGTGTTGATAAGTCATTCGATTTCGTTCTGTAATCCTTCAATTTTGGCAATAATATTACAACAATGCTTGTTTATGTCATTTTATCAACGGTTTTTCTAACGTGTGCTTACTAGGCACACGTTAATGAATTATTTAATGTAAGAATCACATTAATATACATTATCTTAAGTGTGGCAGTTATGAGTTAATATATCAATTTCTCGTGATATTATCAATGTGTTTTTCTTGCTATAAAAAACTTATTAACGTGTGTCCAGTGGACACATGTTAGAAAAACCGTTTTATCAAATATCAACTTGTTTTACTTTCTGCATTTTGTTAAAACATTTTTAGTGATTTCAGTTATTATCAGCTTCTAATTGGTTTGACCATAAATTAATGACCATGTTAGCATGCACTATGTGCGATTGTATGTTATTTTCTTTCCGGGGACACCCAATTCTCAGAAAATCGTGTACAATAAATCATTTGTTCGTATCCAAAGGATACGCTTCTCTTTTGGACACTATTCACAACTCATCAAGATAATCGTTAATATTTCAGATAATCCATAAGAGAAAATATAGTCATGTGAGATTTTGTTTGATTCGTCTATAGAGTAGATTAAGAATATTGAATATTTATAATTTTTGTTAATGTAAAATGAACGATATTGACGATGTAAAACGTGTCTCGACAAATATGAAAAAGCAAACGTACCCTTTGTATCAAACGGAGGGAATATAGTACTTTTATTTGATTCGTTCAGAAGGGCACACAGAATGGAACGCAAAAATGGGACAGGAGATTTGCAACGTTCGTGCTATATTTGTAATCTAAACAAGTTTTTTAACCCGTGAAAATCACTGATATAGTTCAGGAAAATTGTGTTAACTTACGTTTAAATAAAATCTTGTTTGATATTCCCGAGTATAGAAATAAATAATTCAAGTAAAAAAATTTATATTTCTAAATTGTCGGACATATTTATTTTGGACTCCGAATTTGCAAAAAACGTGGATAATACACTTCAATTTGAGATGTAGTTTTTGACCAATATTAGTTTATCGCATAATTACACCACTAAATGTTCTCTGTTGGATCTAAAATTTTGTGTGGGCGTAATATACGACCTAGTTAACACCCCGTAAAATTTTCGGTCATATTTTTTTTGGGCTCCGAATTTGCAAAAAACGTGGATAATGCACTTCAATTTGAGGCGTTTTCGACTGACATTAGTTTATCCCGTAATTACACCATCAATTGTTCTCTATTGGATCTAAAATTTCGTGTGGGCGTAATTTACGACCTAGGTAACAAACTTTAAAATTTTCGGCCATTTTTTTTTTGGACTCCGAATTTGCAAAAAAACGTGGATAATACACTACAATTTGAGGCGTTTTCGACCGACATTAGTTTATCGCGTAATTACACCATCAAATGTTCTCTGTTGGATCTAAAATTTTGTGTGGGCGTAATATACGACCTAGGTAACACCCCGTAAAATGTTTTTTGAACTATATCCGTGATTGGATTGTCCATTTATAGTAAGAGTAAAGAATTGAAATGATGGGAGGGAGTATATGATTTTGTTTATCTAAGATGTACTACTTTATGTCCATTTTATTGTTGATACAATAATAAAGATTATTATTTAGGTCTTTTTACTTAATGATTATTCTTATTTATAATATAAAATTTCATCACTCATCATAATTTTTTCGATGTGGGTAATTATCAATTTTAGTTAGGACGAATGATTACTCTTATTTATAACAGAGAACTTCTTCCCTCTCATCGTACATCTTTGATGTGACATAATTTACTTAAGTTTATAATCTAGGGCTTTCTATAAGATTCAAAAGAAAAAGATAATTAGTTGATATTTAACCACAAATGATTAGTCAATATTTATAATATAGAATTTCTTCACCTCATCGATCTAGGATAAATTACCTAAGTTTATAGTCCTAAAAACTCTTTTTAAGACACAAAAGAACAGATGATTACTTTTTTTTCATAATGTAGAGTTTCATCACCCTATTATGATGGTTCGATGTGAGATTATTTTACTTATGCGTGTAGCCTTATCAAAAGACTTTTTAAGTCTCAAAAGTTTTTTTATTGATATTTACGAACGAATGATTATTTTTAATTAACCTCAACACAATTTTTGCGATGTAACATGATTTACTTAAGTTTATAGTTTTAAGAGCTCTTTTTAAGCTTTTTAAGAGCCAAAAAAATACATGATTACTCTCATTTATAATTAATATAGAATCATCACCTTATTTTGATTTTTTCGATTTGGGATAATTTTAAGTTTGTAATCTTATTATGAGACTTACTCAAAAGATTGTTGGTTGATATTTTAAAACAATGATTACTCTTATTTAAGATACAGTATTGAATTTCATAACCTTATCATATACTTAAGATTTATAGTCTTAAGAGCTCTTTCTAAGACTCAAAAGATTTTTTGACGAATGATTACTATTATTTATAATATATAATTTCATGAGGTTATTATTATTTTTCATTGTGGAATAATTTTACTACATACTTTTATGTGTAATAAATTCTTCCCTTTTTTCGTGAAATAATATGAAATCTTGTTTATAATAAGAGTATAGAATTCCATCACATCATAATTTTTGACGAATGACTACGTTTATTTATAATATAGAATTTCATCACCTCATCATAAGTTTTGAGTTTTTTTAAGACACAAAAAAAAAATTGGTTGATATTTAAGGACGAATGATTACTATTAATATAATATAGAATTCTAGGTCATGACGTTATTTCGATATGAAATAATTTACTACTTTTATATGTAAAAATTCATCACTTTTTTTGTTCGAAAAAATAATATATGAAATTTATATTCTAATGAAAATATTTTCTACCACGATTTTAATTACTTCATTTTTATTACATCACATTAATATAATAGATAAAATACATATTATACGGAAAAAATAATTAAAAGATTTAAAATGTTTAAAGATTTTTATATGTAAATTATAAAACAGTACATTAATTTCATTGATTAAATATATATATATATCTTTACATAATAATAGATCTAGAGAAATCAAATCGTTATCAAACAGAATAGACTACGTATTTCACGCTGTCTTAGTTCAATTTTTGTGGTGTTTTAAGGTGATAGTTGACTGTTTATATAGTGATACTTTTTTGAGTCAGAAATGTATACGTATGTAGTAGGATTATTTCTTTATACAAATCTAATATCGCTCGATTTTTAGGTGTAGATGGATTGTTTTTTTTCTTATACAAAGTTTTGTATTATTTATTTAAATTAAAAATATATATTAAAAGTGTTAATTAATATCGCTTGATTTAATATATATACTTTTCCTATTCCTGTTAAGATTGAAGAGCTACCTATTTTTTTTCATGGAATGTTTTAAAAAAGTTTGATTCTCTCACGTCGCTCGAAAAAAGTTTCAAATATATATATATATATATATATATATATATATATATATATATATATATATATATATATATATATATATATATATATATATATATTTATTATATATGATATGATTAGTAAGGAGAGGAAGAAATTTGAGGTAACAATAAAAACCTAATTTCTAAAATTAGTAGGGAACAAAGTTATAGGGTTTTTTTGTAGACTTTTCAAGATGCACAAAAAAACCCTATAACTTCGTTTCTACTAAGTTTAGAACTTAGGTTTTTACTAATATATTTCTATATATATAAAGTGTGTCTTAATCACAAATAAAATCACAAAAACAAAAAGTGAAAAAGTAAAAATGGGTTGTTGCAAAGGATTTAATCACATAATGGTTATTATTGTATTATTATCACCCACAATGGTATCTGCGATCGGTCCAAAACGGGTTTATATTCACATATCGAACTCGCTTCCACACCCAATTAGGGTTCGATGTCAGTCGAAAAACAATGATCTCGGAACGCACGTGGTGAATAACGGACAACCATGGTCATTCGATTTCAAACCCAGTTTTTGGGGCAACACAAGGTTCTTTTGCCATTTTTATAGGTTTAATGGCCAACAGGCAAGTCTTGATGTTTACAATGGCGGAAGTGCTACCGACATCACTTTTTTAGCTGCAGACGAAGGCATTTTTAAAAAGGTTGGAAATGGGCAAGCGGTTGCTCAACGTGGTTGGACAAAATGAGCAACGGCAAGTCTCTTGTGCGATCGTCTCACGTACACTAGAACTCCAAACAAATCGTTATAAAACCTGATATCAAGAAAGACATAAGTAATATTGTTGTTGTATTAATTACAACTTTCGAATGAAGATTATATGCATGATTTGGTCTAAATTTTCGACAAGGAGATCGATTATGACATGAGTTACTTTGTGAAAATAAGCTAGTGTTGATAAGTCATTCGATTTCGTTCTGTAATCCTTCAATTTTGGCAATAATATTACAACAATGCTTGTTTATGTCATTTTATCAACGGTTTTTCTAACGTGTGTTTACTAGGCACACGTTAATGAACTATTTACTGTAAGAATCACATTTATATATATTATCTTAATTGTGGCAGTTATGAGTTAATATATCAATTTCTCGTGATATTATCAATGTGTTTTTCTTGCTATAAAAAACTTATTAACGTGTGTCCAGTGGAAACATGTTAGAAAAACCGTTTTATCAAATATCAACTTGTTTTACTTTCTGCATTTTGTTAAAACATTTTTAGTGATTTCAGTTATTATCAGCTTCTAATTGGTTTGACCATAAATTGATGACCATGTAAACATGCACTATGTGCGATTTTATGTTATTTTCCTTCCGGGGACACCTAATTCTCAGAAAATCGTGTACAATAAATCATCCGTTCATATCCAAAGGATACGCTTCTCTTTTGGACACTATTCACAACTCATCAAGATAATCGTTAATATTTCAGATAGTCTATAAGAGAAAATATAGTCATGTGTGATCTTGTTTGATTCGTGTTTAGAATAGATTAATAATATCGAATGTTTATAATTTTTGTTAATGTAAAATGAACGATATTGACATTGTAAAACGTGTTTCGACAGATGTGAAAAAACAAATGTACCATTTGTATTCGAATAGAGGGAATATATAATACTCCCTCCGTTCCAATTAATTGTTTGCCTTTGCTTTTGGCACAAAGGGCAAGAGATCTAATTAGAAGGTGACATGTGGAGTCAAGAGCAAATTACACATTAAAAAAACATTCCTAAAATAGAAAGACAAACAATTCATTGAGACGACCCAATATGAAATAGGCAAACCATTCATTGGAACGGAGGGAGTACTTTGTTTACTCCTGTGTATTTAATTTGCTTCATTAAATAAAGAAGCTAATAACTTCTCCCACAAAATCACTCCGCCTTCAACCACCGCTCTAACCACCTTCAACCACCGCACTCGTCAACCACCTTCTGTGTATAAACAATTAGGGCTTGTTGATTTTGGACGTAAACGTCGATTCGCAACTCCCCGACGTCAATCTCCATCTTCGATTGTTTTTCCAGCCCAGTTCTTGTCGCGGTATTTCTCGATTTCGATTGAATCGAATGTTCTGTGTTTTTTATGCTTGATTCGTCGATTGGTTTGTTTTGATTAAGGTGTTTGGGTTTGGATTTTTGATTTAGGTCGATGTTGTTGATTATTTTGATTTTAATTGATTGATTGATTGATTATCCCTAGGGTTTCAAACCCTAGGGTTTTGATTCGTCGTTTGAAACCCTAGGGTTTAGATTTGGATTCCACGGATCTGCAAGGATTGTTGTTTCAACCCCTGCACAAGAACACGATGAAATCCTTTTCTGAAAACATAAGTTTATTGGTTTTGATTAATCTTTCCTTGATCGTGTTTTTGATTTCTCGATTTTGATTGAATCAAGTGTTCTGTATTTAGGTCAATTTTGTTGATTATGTTGATTTTAATTGATTGATTGATTATCTCTAGGGTTTGAAACCCTAGGGTTTTGATTTGTCGTTTGTTTGGTTTCGAACAAATATCCTGTTTTCGGATTTGGCTTCCACGGGTCTGCAAGGATTATCGCTCCCAAATTTTCTCCTATCTGTAATTTTGTAACCCTGTTCATAAATTACGTGTCGAACTTCTACCATTTTAATCCCTTTTTTTTGTAGATTTACCGACTAATATGGAGTACTAATGGTGTTGATTCTGTTGAATGCAGGATGAAGGAGATGTACCGTTCTAACAATCAGCGGTCTAGACTGAAGACTTCTTTGGTTTCTGACGACGTCTATGAAATAATCATGAAGGTAATTGTTAAAACTCTGCTGTTTGTGTGAATGCATCAATCAATCTTGTACATGATGTTGGTGTTTGATGCTGTATGTTGCACTTTATTGTGATTTCATTTGATTCTCCGTACTTGTAATTGGTATAGAGGAAGAAATAGACGGTGTAAATCTCAGTGAAATTTGTGTGAATGCATCAATCAATCTTGTACATGATGTTGGTGTTTGATGCTGTATGTTGCACTTTATTGTGATTTAATTCGATCCTCCGTACTTGTAATTGGTATAGAGGAAGAAATAGACGGTGTAAATCTCAGTGAAATTAGTTTTGCTATAAGAAATTCAACTTCATGAAAAATTTATCGTTCTTTGGGGGCAGAACAAAGGTCCTGTTCCGAAGAAATTGTAGAAGTATTTGGCAGGCTGGTTTATACACTTTAATTAAAACGACTTTTTAAATTAGGATACTCGTCCCAGTGAATCAACGACTGAATTTGTGACTGATAATTTGCTAGTCGGGTTCATCTTGTTGTATCAACATGTTACCATTGTTCATCACTTGTATTCTACGACACTATTTCCGTAAGGACTTCTCATGCTTCAAAGTTCCAACCAAACTAGCTTATATCACTCTCATGTACGACAGTATGAATATGACACGCCTACTTGCAATGCTTCTGTTGCTCTTGCAAATGATAGATGATTGGTTGTAGAGTGCACTATGTAGAGTGATAACGCAACAAGATGACCGGTTTATATTGCCTATTACTTAATTTATAGGGATTCTGGGAATATCATGGAATAATAGAGGTGGCAAAAAATGTCGGGTTGGGTTAAGTCGGGTCGGGTCATATCTGGTCCGGGTCAGCATTCATTTTGGGTCGAGTCGGATTCGTGTCGGGTCTATACTTGGTTGTGATATTATTTTTCCGAGAGAGAATCTCACTTGTTATTTGGACTCTAATTGATGGGTGCCTGTGTATTATAGCTTCATAGTCAGTCAGTGCCCTTTTATACTCCGTATATCTTCGATTTTTTTCATATATACCGATTTATTTTTCTGGTTGTTATACTAATTATAGACTCTAATTGATGGGTGCCTGTGTATTATAGCTTCATAGTCAGTTAGTGCCCTTTTATACTCCGTATATCTTCGATTTTTTTCATATATACCGATTTATTTTTCTGGTTGTTATACTAATTATAAATCTTTTGATTGATTTTTTTTTCTATACTATACACTTGCTAATCCATATGTTTTTTCTCGATTCAGCTCTAGCTGAAGCATCTATCGTTGTTAGAGAGCATACACCCATGACCATCAGCCACCTGTTCGTGTGTCTATGGTTTGATGAAGTGGTTCGGTGTACATCCCGAGATCAGCTAAGCTTTCCTTATGTTCTTTGGCGATTGAAGATGGTGGATGATAGTAATATGTTCCCAGTTTGTACATGCCATCAAGAGCACAATTTAACCCACCATATAGTACATGGTGGATTGAATTGTGTTCTTGATCGATGTTCAATTGCTCAAATACCAGATCTTATGTGGACGATAGCTTGCTCCTTGCATATGGATCCGCATTTGTCCAAGGTGCGTTCCGATAACTCACCTCTTTATTATTACCCCTTATGATGTTCTTGACTTCTTTCTGCCTTTCTTGGCTCGTGTTTACATTCTGCGTTTGTCTTATCGTTCATGTTTGACAATTGTTGCTTTGGAATTTACATTCTGCTTAAATTTTACACATTATCCACATTCCATGAAACTCATTACTGGAATCTTGCTGGAGAATAACGTGGTTATTTCATTCTGCGTGGTCATTACTGCTTAAATTACTTGATTTATCGATCACCTAAGGACGATTCACCAGCCTAAGGACTGCTGTGCTTTGTTTAGTTTAGTTTTTACTCCGTATTTGTTTATGTTTGGCTATGGTGGGTTATGTCACAATCGGAAATGCATGTTACTATATGAGTATTTTTATTGATATGTTGTGGTCGTCTATTTTGAGTGGTGGGCGTGTAGTAATCCCTCCGGTTCTTAGGAATTACTGTACAACGTATATCACTTTTTTAGTAGTTTCACTAGAATTGTAACATTTCTATGATAGGAAGGCTTTTGCTTATTGGTGAGACTCATCGTTCACACTCACAACCTTATTCCTTATGCAAAAAACAAATGTTGGACGGAGTAATTCTTAAGAACCGGAGGGAGTAGCATATTTTCTGCCTCATATAATGCTTCACTAGTAGGAAAGCCCGTGCGATGCACGGGCCAATTTTTAATGACGTTATAATGAAATCGAGTTAGTATGGATAATAGTAAACGAATATTATCCACATACGTGAATGTGTTTCTAGATAGATAATATCTGCGGGTAAACGTTAAATTAAATTATAGGTGTAAGAAAGACTAATTAAAGTATCTCTCACCCAAGTACATCTTCAACTACATATTGGTACATTTATATTTCACGTAGTTTTGCATTCAACAATATTACATACGGAGTATTATTATAAATGTAATAACTAATAAATAAATGACAAATAATATTCACATATCTATGTAAATCAAGAGAGCTAATTTGACATGATTGTGTAATTTGACATATTTATAAAATATATTATGCGTTGCCGTGTGTATATAACGATATGATTAATTAAATTTCATGATTGTGTAAAGACACGTGTTTATTTCTTACATAATAAATGTATAAATAGTTGATCGAATAGGAGATTAGAATGATAAGTTACCCGTCCTGAATTCGATTACTGTTGGATTAGTTTCATTTTTAAAAAAAATCAGATGATTAACTAAGTACACGTAAGATTGTGCAATACTTCAATAAAATTTCTACAAATTGTCGAATATAACTCTTGAATTAATCATACTATTAATAATAAATTATAGTTAAATATAGTGATGCACGAGTGCGCGACTGCTTGTTTGTGACGTTGATACTTGATAAGGACACTAAGTTGGTCGATTACATGATTAATGGATGATTTTGGGTTTGGGTAGGGAAAAATGGTTCATGAATTTCTAAAAACGGGTAAGTGCACTGAGATGTACGCTCGTAATTCCCGTAAATATTTTTGGTTGATATCTAAGAATAAATTATTATTCTCATTCATATAATAGAATTTCATCACCTGACCTTGTTATAATTTCGATGTGTTATAATTTTAATTAAATTTATAACTTAAGAGTTGTTGTAATACTCAAAAGATTTTTGGTTAATATCTAAACATGATCGATTTCTTTTATTTATGATATAAAATGTTATTAACTCGTCATAATTTTTCGATACGAGATAATTCAAGTTAAGTTTACCGACCTGAGCACTCTTTTTACGACTCAAAAGATTTCTGGTTAATATCTAAAGACGAATGATTACTTTTATTTATGTAATAAAATTTCATCACCTTATTATATTCTCAAAAGATTTTTGATTAATATCTAAAAATGAATGATTTTTCCAAAAGAATTTCATCACCTCGACATAATTTTTCCATGTGGGATAAAATTCTATTAAATTTATAGCCTTAAAAAACTTTTTCTAGACTCGAAAGATTTCAGGTTGATATCTAAAGACGAATGATTACTCTTAAGTACTACATATAATAGAATTTTTCATCAACTTATTATATAATTTTTCGATGCGGAATATTTTTACTTGAATTTATAGTCTTAAGAGTTGTTATAAGATTCAAAATATTTTTGGTTAATATCTAAAAACGAATTATTTTTCTTATTTATGATAGTATAGAATCCCACAGACCAATCATATCGCTCGAATAAAGCATCAAATATATATACGAATTATCGTAATTTTTATGTGGGATAATTTTATTTAAGTTTATAATCTTATGAGCTTTTTTAAGACTCTAAAGATTGTTGGTTAATAACTAAAAACGAATGATTGATCTTAATTTATACGGAGTACGAACAAACGAAGTATAAAATTTCATCAACGTATTGTAACTTTTAAATGTAAGATAATTTTGAAGGGTTGGTTTATATCTAATTAAGAATGAATGATTGCTTTTATTTATACAGAATTTCGTCACCTCATCATGATTTTTCGGCGTGGGATAATTTTTACTTAAGTTTGTAATCTTAGAAGCTTTTTTAAGATTCAAAAGATGGTTGATCGATATCTTAGAATGAATGATTGTCTTATTTATAATATGAAGTATAAAATTTTATCACTTCATCGTAGTAAATCATCTTTGGAACTGTTTGTAAGACTCAAAAGATTTTTAGTTGATAACTAAAAATGAATATTGATTGCTCTTAAACTTTTTTCGAGACTCAAAAGATTGTTGTTGATATCTAAGAATGAATGATTGTTTTATTTATATATAGAATTTGATAACCTCATCATAATTTTTCGATGTGAAATAACTTTTGGTTGATATCTCAGAACGAATTATTGCTCTTATTTATATAGAATTTCATCACCTCATTATAATACCCGTGTAATATTATTTTTTTCTCAACACAAATTTCTATATATTCTTTATTTAAATTAAAAAATATATTAAAACTATAATAATTATTTTAAAAAACTAAAATTTTAATTTTATACTTTTTGTGGGTGAATAAATAAATATTAAAATAATTATCAAACAGAATTGACTAAGCGTTTCACGTTGTCGCTGTCCAAATTTTGTCACCTTTTCAGATGATAATCATCGGTTTATATAATGATAATTTTTTGAGTCTTAAATGGGATAGGATTGTTATTTTTCTATACAAATTTTTATATTTTTTTATTTAAATTTTAAAAAAATTGAGTCTTAGGTGGAGCAGAATTTTTTTTTCATATAATTTTTTTTATATTATTTATTTAACTAAAAAATATATTAAAAAATTTGGACCAATCATATCGCTCGAAAAGTTCCTGCTTTATAAATATATATTGATTTACGCCACTTTTCTTGCGTTGATGCCTCCGAAAGTGATTATTTCCCACGTTTTTCACAAATGACGCCGTAAATGAAGCCCTATTTGCGGCGTCTCCTGTGAATGCTCCAAAATGTGTTTTTTTTAAATTTAAAATAAAATATATTTGCGCCGTCTTAGGTGACAAATGCCTCAAATGTAGTTTCAGTTGCGGCGTTTTCTTACAGTGAGGCCTCCGAAAGTGTCATTATCTGCGGCGTTTTTCACAGAAGACGCTGCAAATGATGCCCTATCCGTGGCATCTGTGTGTACAGACGCCTTAAACAATGCTTCATTTGCGGCGTTTTGCTGGCAATAACGCCTCAGAAACTGTTAACATTGCGGCGTTTTTTGCGGGACAATGCCTCAAAAAGTGTCATTATTTACGGCGTTTTCTTTAAAAACGCCTCAAATGAAATCTTATTTGCGGCGTTTTTTGCGGGACAACGCCTCAAAAAGTGTCATTATTTACGGCGTTTTCTTTAAAAACGCCTCAAATGAAACCTTATTTGCGCCGTCTTTGTGGATAAACGCCTTAAATAATGATTCGTTTATCATAAAAGACGCCCACAAATGAAGCGTTATTTGTGACGCTAGACAATATTTTATATTTGAGGCCCTGCCATAGGAGGCATTGAGAAAAATGCTGCAATTCAACTATTTTTCGCTAGCGCAAATCAAGTCGAAATATCATATAATAACCTTCAAATTCGCTCATTTCAAGTAATTTATTAAAAAATATGAGATATTTTGCTTGACATATAAATAGAACTTCAAATGAATGACAGTTAAAAACTCCAGAATAGTTCAGATTCAATTATATATCTAAGATTTCACCATAAACCGATGTTATTCAAAACATATTAGAACGTATTTTGTATGTGTTTTGTATGGAGTAGTTAAGGTGTGAATTTGAAGACATTTAATTTCGGGATCAAATTTGCCCGAAAAACATGGATAATAACCTTTAAATTCGCCCGTTTCAGATGATTTTTCGATAAATGTGAAATATTTTGATGGCCATGTAAATAGGACCATTATAATATAAAATGACCGACAATTCTTAAAAAAAATATTAGAACGTCTTTTTAACGTGTCTATTTCAAATCGTACGTCCCTTATGTTACACTGAGAAATTTCTATGATCTATGGAGTAATTACTCTACGAATTTGGAAACATTTAATTTCGGACAAAATTAGCCCGAAAAATGTGGATAATAACCTTAAAATTCACCCGTTTCAAATAAATTTTCAAAAAATGTGAGATATTTTTTTGGTCATATAAATAGGACCCTTAAAAAATAAAATGACTGACATTTGTTAAAAAACACTTAAATAGTTTAGTATCTAGTATAAAAATACAAGATTTCGTCATAATTTGCCGGTATTCGAAACATATTAGACGTCTTTTTATTGTGTTTATTTCAAATCGTACGTCCCTTGTATTACACTGAGAAATTTCTACAATTTATGGAATAATTACTGTACGAATTTTGAGACATTTATTTTCGGACGAAATTAGCCCGAAAAACGTGGATAATAACCTTCTAATTCGCCCGTTTCAGAAGAATTTTCGAAAAATGTGAAATATTTTGATGGCCATATAAATAGGATCCTTGTAACATAAAATGACCGACGGTTGTTAAAAAAACACATAAATAGTTTGGATTCTAGTATAAAAATACAAGATTTCGTCATAATCCGACGTTATTCGAAACATATTAGAACGTTGTTTTAATGTGTTTATTTCAAACCGCACGTCCCTTATGTTACACTGAAAATTTTCTACGATTTATGGAGTAATTACTGTGCGAATTTGGAGACATTTAATTTCGGTCGAAATTAGCCCGAAAAACGTGAAGAATAACCTTCAAATTCGCCCGTTTCAGATGATTTTTTGAAAAATGTGAGATATTTTGCTAGCCGTATAAATAGAACCCTTGTAACATAAAATGACCGACGATTGTTAAAAACATACATAAATAGTTTAGATTCTGGTAGAAAAATACAAGATTTCGTCATAATCCGACGTTATTCGAAACATATTAGAACGTCGTTTTAATGTGTTTATTTCAAACGCACGTCCCTTATGTTACACTGGAAAATTTCTACGATTTATGGAGTAATTACTCTGCGAATTTGGAGACATTTAATTTCGGACGAAATTAGCCCGTAAAACATGAATAATAACCTTCAAATTCGCCCGTTTCAAATGATTTTTCGAAAAATGTGAGGTATTTTGCTGGTCATGTAAACAGGGCCCGTAAAAAATAAAATTACCGATATTTGTTAAAAAAACACTTAAATATTTTAGAATCTAGTATAAAAATACAAGAATTCGTCATAATTCGTCTTTATTCGAAACATATTAGAACTTCTTTTTATTGTGTTTTTTTCAAACCGTACGTCCCTTGTGTTACAATGAGAAATTTCTACGATTTATAGAGTAATTACCGTGCGAATTTGGAGACATTTAATTTCAGACAAAATTAGCCCGAAAAACGTGAATACCTTCAAATTCGCCCGTTTCAGATTATTTTTCGAAAAATGTGAGATATTTTGCTAGCCATATAAATATGACCCTTGTAACATAAAATGACCGACGATTGTTAAGAAAATACATAAATAGTTTAGATTCTGGTATAAAAATACAAGATTTCGTCATAATTCGCTTGTATTCGAAACATATTAGAACGTCTTTTTAATGTGTCTATTTTAAACCGCACATCCCTTATGTTATACTGAGAAGTTTCTACAATTTATGGAGTAATTACTGTACGAATTTGAAGACATTTAATTTTGGATAAAATTAGCCCGAAAAACGTGGATAATAACTTTCAAATTTGCCCGTTTCAGATGATTTTTCGAAAAATATGTGATATTTTTTGGTCATATATACAGGACCCTTAAAAAATAAAATGACCGACATTGTTAAACAAACACTTAAAAAGTTTAGAATCTAGTATAAAAATACAAGATTTCGTCATAATTCGTCGGTATTCGAAAAATATTAGAAAGTCTTTTTATTGTGTCTATTTCAAACCGTACGTCCCTTGTATTACACTGAGAAATTTCTACAATTTATGGAGTAATTACTGTACGAATTTGGAGACATACATTTAATTTCGGATGAAATTAGCCCGAAAAACGTGGATAATAACTTTCAAATTTGTCCGTTTTAGATGATTTTTTGAAAAACGTGAGATATTTTGCTGGTAATATAAACATGACCCTTAAAAAATAAAATGACCGACATTTGTTTAAAAAACACTTAAATAGTTTAGTATCTACTACTCTACTAGTATAAAAATACAAGATTTTGTCATAATTCGCTGGTATTCAAAACATATTAGAACGTCTTTTTATTGTGTCTATTTCAAACCGTACGTCCCTTGTATTACACTGAGAAATTTCTACGATTTATAGAGTAATTATTGTGCGAATTTGGAGACATTTATTTTCGGACGAAATTAGCCCGAAAAACGTGGATAATAACATTCAAATTCGCCCGTTTCAGAAGAATTTTTGAAAAATGTGAAATATTTTGATGGCCATATAAATAGGATCTTTGTAACATAAAATGACCGACGGTTGTTAAAAAAACACATAAATAGTTTGGATTCTAGTATAAAAATACAAGATTTCGTCATAATCCGACGTTATTCGAAACATATTAGAACGTTGTTTTAATGTGTTTATTTCAAACCGCACGTCCCTTATGTTACACTGAAAATTTTCTACGATTTATGGAGTAATTACTGTGCGAATTTGGAGACATTTAATTTCGGACGAAATTAGCCCGAAAAACGTGGATAATAACCTTCAAATTCGCCCGTTTCAGATGATTTTTCGAAAAAAGTGAGGTATTTTGCTGGTCATATAAACAGGACCCGATATTTGTTCCGAATAGATTTGTCATGTAAATATGAGATATGTTTTGTCAATGATACCAAGTATTTAGCTGCATAGAAATTACTCTCTCGTCTGAATAAATTCCTTTGTTTACCTTTGCTTACAAAGAATAAATAGTTGATAAGAAGATGATTAAGACGAGGGAATATCATAGTTACACTGCATTTTTTTGTTTGAAACATTGATAAATGTCACAACCTGTAATCAGTAAACACTCCTGTTTAGTTAACTCTTCTTTATTCGATCTTGTTCTGCTTTGTTAAGTTTGATATCTCTTATTACTCTTGACATGGTCTCGTTGCTACATCCTCACGTGTATTGGTCTGATTACCGAGTACATGTCTTACTAATCTCCTACCATGTTCACATTTTGCAAGGTTGTTTGTAATGTATAATTATTCTGTATCCCATTAATTTTTTTTATTACTGTACATCTAATTCTCTTGCAGGCGTTTAAGTCCGTTCTCTCGTATTCCTTAATTTCCACTATACGTTAATTCTTCTTGTTAAAACTGATGCCCTAATTTTTTTTATTTTGTTTCCAATCCCTCACATGATGTTTTGACTTGTTACAGTTGCTTTTATCTTTTACTCTTGAATCTTTATTATACTCAGTTTGCCCAAGTTCTGGTATATTATTTCTAATCACTGTTTTCATTTCTATTTTCTGATATTTTATTTGTGCGTTTCTTGGATTTTCAGGTTTTTACTAGGATTGTTGTGAGTTAAAGTAGAATTTTATTTTATTTTATTTATTTCCCGCATTTTTATGGAGCATAACTAGAATTTTGTGGTATCATTTTGTAACTGGAGTGATGTTTTAAAGTAGTACACCGAGATAGTTGTTTGATGACTCGGGTCATTAGAACCCGTGGGTATATCTACAAGATTTGAGTTTTAATTTTATCCTTGGGACGGGAAGTTTTCAAATAGTCATAGGTCGAGCCATTTGCGTCGAATGAGTGACGTCTTTTCAAATTTATTTGGTAATAAGATGCTTGTAAATAGTTTAGCTCTTTGTGTTTATGATAATATGAAAAAGGCCTGCATTGTAGACGAGTAGCTGTGTGTTTATGTATGCATTTTTTAAATTTAAAATAAAATATTGCGGCGTCTTTAGGGACGCCTCAAATAATGCTTCATTTGCGGCGTTTTCATGCAAAGAAGCCTCGAAAACTAATAATGAAACCCTATTTGCGGCGGTTTTCTTGCCGGACGCCTCAAAAAGTGTCATTATTGCGGCATTTTTTTGCAACAAACGCTGCAAATAAAACCTTATTTGCGCTGTCTATCGTCGAACGCCTCAAATAATTATTCATTTGAGGCGTTTTTCATGCGATAAAGCCTCAAAAACTGTCACTATTTGCATCATTTTTCATAGAAGACGCCACTAATGAATCCCTATGTACATTTAATTTCGGGACCAAATTAGTCCGAAAAACGTGGATAATAACCTTCAAATTCGTCCGTTTCAGATGATTTTTTTGAAAGATGTGAAATATTTTGTTGAGCAAATAAATAGGACTCTTATAACATAAAATGACAAACGGTTGTTAAAAAAATGCTTTAATAGTTTAGATTTTAGTACGGTATAAAAATACAAAATTTCTTCCCAATACGACGTTATTTGAAACGTATTACTACGTCTCATAAATGTGTTTATTTCAAACCATACGTTCCTTCTGCTACAGCGAGAAATTTCAATAATGTATGGAATAGTTACTATGCGAATTTGGAGACATTTAATTTTGGGACCAAATTAGTCCGAAAACGTGGATAATAACCTTCAAATTTGCCCGTTTCGGATAATTTTTCGAAAAATGTGAGATATTTTACTGGTCATATAAATAAGACCCCTATAACATAAAATGATCGACGGTTGTTAAAAAATGGCTTAAATAGTTCTGATTCTAGTATAAAAAGATAAGATTTCGTCCAAATATGACGTTATTCGAAACATATTACGTCTCTTAATTGTTTCTATTTCAAATCGTACG
This sequence comes from Agrostemma githago, assembly GCA_958450325.1. Taxonomy (NCBI): domain Eukaryota; kingdom Viridiplantae; phylum Streptophyta; class Magnoliopsida; order Caryophyllales; family Caryophyllaceae; genus Agrostemma; species Agrostemma githago. The sequence continues at coordinate 86,926,600 of OY288239.1, read as the reverse complement.
TACCTTCATCTACCCAAAAAGATTTCTACAATGTGTGGAGTAGTTACTGTGTGAATTTCGAGACATTTAATTTCGAGACCAAATTTGTCCGAAAAACGTGGATAATAACCTTCAAATTCACCCGTTTCCGGTAATTTTTCGAAAAAATGTGAGATATTTTGTTGGACATATAAATAGGACCCTAATAACTGATAAGTCATGATTTTACCTATTTTTGTCTCACGTTTTGACTCTTATTTAATCGATTTTATAAACCGTCTAGCTATTATTTAGTCGTTTTGGATTTGTTTAGCTTATTAGTCGAGTCTAGCTTAGGCCCTGTTCTTTTGGACTGAAACTGACTGAACTTAACTTAACTGAATTTAATTTAACTGAAACTGACTGAAATATAGAGACAAAATATGCCTCCTGGAGCTGAACTGAACCGAAACTGACTGAATATAAGTCCAAAAGAACAGCGCCTTAGTTATTGTCATTTTATTATATTTCTCAGAATTTCGGTACTGCACGCCCTTGTTTATATTTGTAGGTACCGGCACGAGAGAAAAATGACGAAATAAAACGAGTCAACCCAAGTGAAAACGGGTCAAACCCGATTTTGACCTTCACCATTCTTCCCCTTCATCATCGTCCATCAAATCTAATCCCTCACCTTCATAATCACCATTGCCAAACATGCTCATACCTCCATCCCAATTCAACAATCCACCTCCAACAATCAAACACAATCAATCAATCATCCCCAATCACCAATTCACCTATCTAATCCGATTCATCATAATTTCATCAATCTAACACCTCCCCAAGTCCAACCGCCACACTTCGAGCTAGCAGCAGCTATTCCGATGGGCCACCATGGACTGACTCCGTCGAGCTCCGACCACCGTCAGCAGCAGCTACAGCAGACCCGTCGCCGTTCCTTTGCTCCGTCCTCAGACGAGCCCAAGTTCCGACGACTCGAACCACGGCGTTCATATCCGGCGTATCGACGGCACCTCCATTCCAGTCACCTGCTCTCACTGTCGATTGATTTGAGTTTAGAGTAGTAGTTCGAACAGCAGCAGCAGCAGCAGCCCTTCCCCCTTTTTTCTTCTTAATTTTCTTTTGAATTTTAATTAGTTTATTTAATACTCTTTTCCGTTCTTCAACTTAAATAGTTTAGATTCTAGTATAAAAAAGACAAGATTTCATGCTAATTCGACGTTATTCCAAACATATTAGAACATGTTATAAGGTGTGTATTTCAAACATTACGTATCTTCTGCTACACCAAAAGATTTCTACAATGTGTACAGTAATTACTGGGCGAATTTGGAGAGATTCAATTTCGAGACCAAATTTGCCCGAAAAATGTGGATAATAACCTTCAAATTCGTCCTTTTTGGGTGATTTCTCGAAAAATATGAGATATTTTGCTGGGCATATAAATAGGACCCCCATGACATAAAACGACAGACGATTGTTAAAAAAACACTTAATTAGTTTAGATTCTAATATAAAAAGACAAGATTTCGCGCTAATTCGATGTTGTTCGAAACATATTAGAACATGTTATAAGGTGTGTATTTCAAACCGTACGTACCTTCTGCTACACAAAAAGATTTCTACAATGTGTTGAATAGTTACAGTGCGAATTTGGAGACATTTAATTTTGGGATCAAATTAGTCCGAAAAACGTGAATAATAATTTTCAAATTCGCCCGTTTCAGGTGATTATTTGAGGAACTTTAGACTCTTTGATTGCATCAGTTGCATTGCTCTACTCAACTGATTGTGTTCAACGGTCACCTTCATTACTTGATCATTCTGATTTGATTTAATTTGTTAATTACTTTTCCTAATACTTCTTCTTCTTCTTCTTCCATTACTCTAATTCTATCTCCTCTGCTTCAAAAAACAAAAACCAAATTCCATGCTCATCAATTAATTCTGGGTTCGTTCATCCTCTGTTTCCAAAGATTTCATCTTTCTTATTTCATCACTTCTAAAGCTTCTTTCTTTTTCCATCTCCTGATTTTAAACTTATTCAATTGAAATGAATTGAATTAGAATCAGCCATGGATGATATAATATAAGTAGTGAAGCAAACATTGATATTGATTCATTCTCCATCATTAATCGGCCTAACAATCAATCGCCTTCAAAATATTCTCGAAATTCACGAGTCCAACAAACTGAAATAAATTCCGTCGTTGAACCAAATCAAAGCAGTGAATAAGATCCTGAATCCAAAAGTCAGCAAGAAATTGAATATTAGTATCAAAAAGGAAGACATGGAAACCCTAGAAAGTGAACAAAATCGATCCAATTGAAAAACGTACAAAAGTTGAAATGAATTCGATCCAATTCCTGAAAAACGCATAAAATTAGATAAACCAATTGAATTCAACGCTTTAAATTCATAGATCCAAAGGAAATTGCAGAAATTAGTGTTAAGGGAGAATTCACCTAAATTAGATAAACCAATTGAACGGTTTCTTAAATTAATCTAAGAAATCGGTTTTATTTAACCGGTTTCATATATTAATATAAGAAACCATTTTTTTTTGTTAATAACCGGTTTCTTAACTTAAAGAAACCACTTAAACAACTCAACTTATCTCTTATTAGTGGTTTCTTTTCCTTTTGTAGTAGTGCGAATTTGGAAACATTTAATTTTGAGATCGAATTTGTCCGAAAAACGTGGATAATAACCTTCAAATTTGCTCGTTTTCGATGATTTTTCGAAAAATATGAGATATTTTGCTGGGTATATAAAAAAACTCCTATGACATAAAATGACAGACGGTTGTTAAAAAAACACTTAAATAGTCTAGATTCTAGTATAAAAAGACTAGATTGCGTGCTAATTCGACGTTAATCGAAACATATTAGAACATGTTATAAGGTGTGTCTATCAAACCGTACTTACCTTCTGTTACACAAAAAGATTTCTACAATGTGTAGAGTAGTTACTATGCGAATTTGGAGACATTTAATTTCGGAACCAAATTTGCCCGAAAAACGTGGATAGTAACCTTCAAATTTGCCCGTTTTCGGTAATTTTTTCAAAAAATGTGAGATATTTTGCTGGCCATATACATAGAACCTTTATAATATAAAATGGCCGACGATTGTTAAAAAAATATTTAAATAGTTTAGATTCTACTATAAAAAGACAAGATTTCACGTTAATTCGACGTTATTAGAAACATATTAGAACATGGTATAAGGTATGTATTTTAAACCGTACGTACCTTCTGCTACACCGAAAGATTTATACAATGTGTGGAGTAGCTAATGTGCGAATTTGGAGACATTCAATTTCTGGACCAAATTTGCCCGAAAAATGTGGATAATAACCTTCAAATTCGTCCGTTTCCGGTGATTTTTCGAAAAACGTGAGATATTTTGTTGGGCATATAAATAAGACCCTAACAACATAAACGATATACGGTTGTTAAAAAAACACTTAAATAGTTTAGATTCTAGTATAAAAATACAAAATTTCGCCCTAATTCGACGTTATTCGAACATGTTATAAGGTGTGTATTTCAAACCGTATGTACCTTCATCTACACAAAAAGATTTCTACAATGTGTGAAGTAATTATTGTGCGAATTTGGAGACATTTAATTTTTGGACCAAATTTGACCAAAAAACGTGGATAATAACCTTCAAATTCGTCCGTTTCCGATAATTTTTTGAAAAATGTAAGATATTTTGTTGGGCATATAAATAGGTCCCTAATAACATAAAATGACAAACGGTTGTTAAAAAAACACTTAAATGGTTTAGATTCTAGTATAAAAAGATAAGATTTCGAGCTAATTCGACGTTATTCGTAACATATTAGAAATGTTATAAGGTGTGTATTTCAAACCGTACGTACCTTCATCTACACAAAAAGATTTCTACAATGTGTGGACTAGTTACTGTGCAAATTTGGAGACATTTAATTTCGGGAACAAATTTGTCCAAAAAACGTGGATAATAACCTTCAAATTCGCCCGTTTCCGATGATTTTTCGAAAAATGTGAGATATTTTGCTGGACATATAAATAGGACCCTAATAACATAAAATGACAGACGGTTGTTAAAAAAACACTTAAATAATTTAGATTCTAGTATAAAAATAACAAGATTTCGTCCTCATCTTACGTTATTCGAAACATATTCGAACGTCTTCTAAATGCGTTTATTCGAAATATATTAGAATGTTCAATTTCAGGCCCAAACAAAAACAATTTCACCTCTTTACAATTTACCCATTTTCACCTAACTCAATTTTTTACACATTAGGGCCCTCAAATTTTTTACATGACTTTATTACCATCTAGTGTGATTTTTTTCCATTATTGTTTCAAATACCTAAATCTTTGGAAAAACGCATATTATAACTTTAAATTTAATCGTTCGAAGGGTCCTACTAGTCCAAGTTTCACTTTGTCCTAACCGTATTATTATTATTATTATTAGAGTAATTGGAAACTTATATCATCAAATACAGCCACTTTCGACACATATATACGGATGTACCACAAATAATTTTCGTTAACCAATTTGAAAATACTACATATACTCGCTCTATCGTAGTAATTTATTCATCTTAATTTAAAATAATTCTCACAAAGATTTTTTTTTTTTTTTTTTTAAAAAAAAAAACTGAGACGAAACACAGTTACGTGGAATACTTTTAACAATATAACGGAGGGAGTACTTAAATAGTTTAGATTCTAATACAAAAATACAAGATTTCGTCATAATCCGACGTTATTCGAAACATATTAGAACGTCTTTTATAGGGGTCTATTTAAAACCGAACGTCCCTTCTGCTGCACCGATAAATTTCTACCATAAATGGAGTAATTTCTGTGCGAATTTGGAGACATTTAATTACGAACCAAATTTGCCCGAAAAACGTGGATAATATACTTACCATTTACCAAAAAAACTTTCAAATTCGCCCGTTTTATGTTATTTTTCGAAAAATGTGAGATATTTTGCTTGCCTTATAAATGGGACCCTTATAACATAAAATGATCGACGGTTGTTAAAAAAACACTTAAATAGTTTATATTCTAGTATAAAAATACAAGATTTCATCCAAATTCGACGTTATTCGAAACATATTAAACGTGTTTTAAATGTGTGTATTTCAAACAGTACGTAACTTTTGCTACACCGAAAGATTTCAACAATGTTTGGAGTTGATACTGTGCGAATTTGGATACATTTAATTTCGGGACCAAATTAGGCCGAAAAACGTGGATAATAACCTTCAAATTCGTCCGTTTTCGGGTGATTTTTCGAAAAATGTGAAATATTTTGCTGGACATATAAATAAGACCCTTATAACATAAAATGACCGATGATTGTTGTAAAAATACTTAAATAGTTTAGATTGCAGTATAAAAATACATGATTTCGCCCAAATTCGACGTTATTCGAAACATATTAAACGTGTTTTAAATGTATTTATTTCAAACCGTACGTATCTCTTGCTACACCGAAAGATTTCTACAATGTTTTGGAGTAGTTACTGTGCGAATTTTGAGACATTTAATTTCGGGACCAAATTAGGCCGAAAAACGTGGATAATAAATAACCTTCAAATTCGCCCGTTTTCAGGTGATTTTTCGAAAAAAGTGAAATATTTTGCTGGACATATAAACAAGACCCTTATAGCGTAAAATGACCGACGATTGTTAAAAAACACTAAAATAGTTTAGATTCAAGTATAAAAAGACAAGATTTCGCGCTAATTCGACGTTATTCGAAACATATTAGAACATGTTATAAAGGTGTCTATTTCAAGCCGTACGTACCTTCTGTTACACCGAAAGATTTCTACAATGTGTGGAGTAGTTACCGTGCAAATTTGGAAACATTTAATTTATTTCGAGCCAAATTAGTCGGGAAAACGTGGATAATAACCTTCAAATTCGTCCGTTTCAAGTGATTTTTCGAAAATAGGTGAGATATTTTGTTGGCCATATAAATAGGACCCTTATAACATAAAATGACCGACGGTTGTTAAAAAAATACTTAAATAATTTAGATTCAAGTATAAAAATACTAGATCGAAGGTTCGGTAGCCCACCTGATTCAAGATTGGTGGCAAAGTAGCTTAGATAACATTCTTGAAAATATCCTGTGCAGAATCACATGAATCAGAATACATGATATGTGCAATTCCTTCCAAGCTGAATTATGTGCCAAAGTAAGTATCACACAGAAACAGCAACATATATATTCACGAAAATCTCGCTACAGGTTACACAATAAAGAGAAGAAAAAATGTGTCGACAAACTGCTGACTGCTTCTACTGCAGAATTCAGTCTGTATGAGCATCAAAACCTTTACACTTTACTCGCAATAAAAGTAAGAATCTCCGTTACTGCAATTCCATCTGCTCGATCGAGTTCATAATTTTGATTGCATTTACTGTATTCTACGTACAAGTGATTAAATCTCCGTTGGTTCGATTTTGAATTGTTCGTTCGTCAATTGTTCTAGTTCATTTTGATTGCGTTTACTGCACTTTGATCTCACTCATTGAATCGTGTTTTTCTTGCATGATTAGGTTCGTTCGATTCCAAAAGAGCTGTGTGCTCGTTTTGGCATTATCATACCAGTTCCTGACTCTCTCTCTCTCTCGCCTATGATGATCTAACCGGGGCGAGAAAGATGGCTTGGACACATACGACAAACGGTTGTTAAAAAAAACACTTAAATAGTTTAGATTCTAGTATAAATAGATAAGATTTCGCGCTAATTCGACGTTATTCCAAACATATTAGAATGTCTTTTTATTGTGTCTATTTCAAACCTTACCTCCCTTGTGTTAAACTGAGAAATTTCTACGATTTACAGTGTAGTTACTGTGCGAATTTGGAGACATTTAATTTCGAACGAAATTATCCCGAAGAACGTGGATAATAACCTTCGAATTCGCCCGTTTCGGTTGATTTTTCAAAAAATGTGATATATTTTGCTGGTCATATAAACAGGACCCTTAAAACATAAAATGACCGACGGTTGTTAAAAAAAACACTTAAATAGTTTGGAATCTAGTATAAAAATACAAGATTTCGTCATAATTTGACGTTATTCGAAACATATTAGAACGTCCTTTTATTGTGTCTATTTCAAACCGTACGTCCCTTGTGTTACACTGAGAAATTTCTACGATTAATAGAGTAATTACAGTGCGAATTTGGAGACATTTAATTTTGGGATCAAATTAGTCCGAAAAACGTGGATAATAACCTTCAAATTCGCCCGTTTCAGATGATTTTTCGAAAAAAATTGAGATATTTTGCTGACCATATAAATAGGACCCTTAAATCATAAAATGACCGACGGTTGTTAAAAAAAACACTTAAATAGTTTAGATTCTAATATAAAAATAAAGGATTTTTCCCAAATTCGACGTTATTCGAAACATATTAGAACATGTTATAAGGTGTGTATTTCAAACCGTACGTACCTTCTGCTACACAAAAAGGATTTCTACAATGTGTGGAATAATTACTGTGCAAATTTGGAAACATTCAATTTCGGGACCAAATTTGATCGAAAAACGTGGATAAATAACCTTCAAATTCGTCCGTTTCTGATGAATTTTCGAAAAATGTGAGATATTTTGTTGGGCATATATATAGGACCCTAATAACATAAAATGACATACGGTTGTTAAAAAAACACTTAAAAAGTTTAGATTCTAGTATAAAAAAATAAGATTTCGCGCTAATTCGACGTTATTCGAAACATATTAGAACATGTCATAGGGTGTGTATTTCAAACCGTACGTACCTTCATCCACACAAAAAGATTTCTACAATGTGTGGAGTAATTACTGTGCGAATTTGGAGACATTTAATTTCGAACGAAATTATCCCGAAGAACATGGATAATAACCTTCGAATTCGCCTGTTTCCGGTGTTTTTTTGAAAAAAGTGAAATATTTTGCTGGCCATATAAATAGGACCCTAATAACATAAAATGACAGACGGTTGTTAAAAAAACACTTAAATAGTTTAGATTCTAGTATAAAAATACAAAATTTCGCCCTAATTCGACGTTATTCGAAACATATTCGAGCGTGTTTTAAATGTGTCTATTTTAAACCATACGTAGAGTAGTTACTGTGCGAATTTGGAGACATTTAATTTCGGGACCCAATTTGTCCGAAAAACGTGGATAATAACCCTCAAATTCGCCCGTTTCAGATGATTTTTCGAAAAATGTGAGATATTTTGTTGGACATATAAATAGCACTCTTATAACATAAAATGACCGACGGTGGTTAAAAAAACACTTAAATAGTTTAGATTCTAGTATAAAAATAACAAGATTTCGTCCTCATCTGACGTTATTCGAAACATATTCGAACGTCTTTTAAATGCGTTTATTCAAAATATATTAGAATGCCCGATTTCCGACAAAAAAAAAACAAGGTCACCTCTTTACAATTTACCTATTTTCACCTAACTCAGTTTTTTACACATTAGGGCCCTCAAAATTTTTACATGACTTTATTACCCATCTATTGTGATTTTTTTCCATTATTGTTTCTAATACCTAAATCTTTGGAAAAACGATATTATAACTTTAAATTTAGTTGTTTGAAAGGTCCTACTGGTCCAAGTTTCACTTTGTCCTAAAAGTATTATTATTATTATTATTATTATTATTATTATTATTATTATTTATTTTTTTATTTTATTTATTTTATTTTTTATAAATGGAGAATTTTATTGATGAATCAAAAATCAGTTTACAAAAAATTGGTGGGTAGCCGAGATACAATCTGGATCCCAAAAAATTGATGAATTTTATTATTATTATTATTATTATTTTTATTATTATTTTTTTTAAACGGAACTTTTATTATTATTATTATTATTATTATTAATCCTTTTAGTTATTAGAGTAATTGGAAACTTATACCATCAAATACGGTCACTTTCGACACATTTATACGGATATACCACAAATAATTTTCGTTAACTACGTATTTGAAAATACCACGTATACTATAGTAATTTATTCATCTTAATTCAAAATAATTCTCACAAAGATTTTTTTTTTAAAAATAAAAATAAAAACCGAGACGAAACATAATTACGTGGAATACTTTTAACAATATAATATATGATCAAAGACTATAATTTGGATGTATTAATTCCATACATAATTAAACTTTTTTTTTTTCAACGAAGCACATACTTTTTATTTACTACTGTAACATATAACATAAATACCGAAGAAATAATTAATTAATTAAACGGTAGTAATAGTAGTAGTTTTATTTCCATTCATGCAAGCGAACCCAATCCTCATGATTGCGTCTATGATAAAACCCGTCTTCTCGAACATCCCAATAAGTGTCACGTCGATTTAAATTAGTCTCATGACTCGCATCAAAAACATCGAATATATTTTGTTTATGGTTCCAATAGAAATGACAAAAATAGAGCGTACTGCTCCAAAAATTAACTTGAAACCCCCAACTCTCGACTTCTCCTCGACCAAGGGTTTGTAACTTAAGATCATCGTCTCCTGATTGACAACGGAGTTTGACCGGTGCTTGACCCGGTTTGAGCCCGTTGCTTATGTGAACTTCGTAGTATTCTAGGGATGAGTAGTTTTCGGGCATTGGCCTACTACAATTTATTTTTTGAAAAATCATTAGAGAAAATAATGGTAATAAAATCAATATTATTTTCATATTGATTGGTTTTTTTTAATTTTTTTGTAATTGATGGGAAATTGTAATGTGTAATTTTCCCTTTTATATATATTCAAGGAGAATCATTATTGGAATTATATAAAATATATATGGGAATAATATTAATATAATATGCATTTCCTAATACGAAATTAATTACCTTATTATTATTATTATTATTATTATTATTATTATTATTATACGGAGTATAATGTTATACATTGCGTACATGAGGATAATAATAATAATATTATTTTCTCGAAAAAGGATAGTAATATTATAGTATTATACATTGCGTACTGTATTATTATATTAAATCAAGATTCCAATTATTATTCCGAGGAAGAGATAATGGATTCTGAAACTCTCGACAAGGTCGAAGAATGGAAAGACTTGATCGACGCAGTGAGGGTTTGGCAAGAACTGCTATTGAATGGTCGGACCCGATCCTAGAAGAGATTATTATAGATAATTTCAACAATATTACGGATATAAATATATAATTGTCACATTTATAAGGTCATTTTATGTTATAAGGTCCTATTTATATGGCTAGCAAAATATTTCACATTTTTCGAAAAATCTCCAGAAACTGGCTAATTTGAAGGTTATTATCCACGTTTTTCGGGCAAATTTGCTCCCGAAATTAAATGTCTCCAAATTCGCACAGTAATTACTTCACACATTGTAGAAATCGTTTTGTGTAGATGAAGATACATACGGTTTGAAATACACACCTTATAACAAGTTCTAATATGTTTCGAATAACGTCGAATTAGTGCGAAATCTTGTCTTTTTATTCTTGAATCGAAACTATTTAACTGTTTTTTTAACAAACATATGTCATTTTATGTGATAAGAGTCCTATTTATATGACCAGCAAAATATCTCACATTTTTCAAAAAATCACCGAAAACGGACGAATTTGAAGGTTATTATCCACATTTATCGAGACAAATTTGGTCCCAAAATTAAATGTCTCTAAATTTGCACAGTAACTACTCCACACATTGTAGAAATCTTTTTGTGTACAAGAAGGTACGTACGGTTTGAAATACACACCTTACAACATGTTCTAATTGTTCAGAAAAACGTCGAATTAGCGCGAAATCTTGTCTTTTTATACTAGAATTTAAACTATTTAAGTGTTTTTTTAACGGCCGTCGTTCATTTTATGTTATTAGAGTTCTATTTATAAGGCCAACAAAATATATCACATTTTTCAAAAAATCATCAAAAACAGACGAATTTGAAGGTTATTATCCTCATTTTTCGGGCTAATTTGATCCCAAAATTAAATGTCATTCAAATTCATACGGTAACTATTACACACATGGATTACTTGTCTTTACCCAATTATGTTACGATATTTATCCGTTATAAATATATGACGGATATAATCATCACATGAAAAACTTACTCGAAAGAAAATGAAGACATATGAGAAAGGCAATAACTGTTGTACAGTTGTACATGACAATAGCTGAAAATGGATAAATAAATAAGCTGGCAACAACACAGTGTCAGACCAACAAAACTCAAACCCAATTTTGGAAACAAGCCAAATAAGGAAATATTCCAACGTAAATATAAAAATAAAGGACCACAAGGGAACCTACCCTTAAACAATTCCTAGGTAACCTACCCTTAAAATAAAGGCACATTTCACTCCACCAACCAAAACTTATTACAAACTGCTCAGAGTAAACTCATGAAGGATGTAGGGGACCCTCTGCCTGGTTGACAGAAATCACAGAATGAATGCAGTAATGCACCAACATTTGACACTACAAAAATTTACCATATTACCCCTGCAGTAATAAAATACAGCTAAAAAACAACATTGATGCAGAAAGTGACTCAGAGATGGAAATTTACCATATTACCCCTGCAGACTGCAGTAACAAAATACACATTGATGGAGAGAAAGTGACTCTCAGAGATGGGAATTTACCATACCACCCCTGCGGTAACAAAATAGATCTAAAAACCCAAATTGGTGTACAGGGTTAATTTCAGAGATGGTAATTTACCATACTACCTCTGCAGTAACAAATTACAGCTAGAAAACCACATTGATGGAGAGAAAGTGACTCTCAGAGACGGAAATTTTACCATACTACCCCAACAGTAACAAAATACAGCAAATAATACACATTGGTGGGGAGATAATGACTTAGAGATGGAAATTTACCACAGTAAAAAAACAGGTAGTTTAGATTGGTGCACAAAATGACTTTCAGAGATCAAATAGCTAAACATTGGTGCAGAAAATGAGTTTCAGATATGGAAATTTACCATACTAAAAGTCCACATTGGTAGACAAAATTACTCAGATAAGGAAATTTACCATACTACTCCTGCAGTAAAATAAGTACAGCTAAAAATCGACATTGGTGGACAAAATTACTCAGATAAGGAAATTTACCATGCTACTCCTGCAGTAAAATAAGTACAGCTAAAAAACCACATCGGTGGCCAAAATCACTTACAGATATGGAAATTTACCATACAACACCTGCAGTAAAAAATAAGAACAGCAAATCCATACTAATGAACAAAATTACTTTCGGATATGGAAATTTACCATACTACCCCTGCAATAACAAAAATACAGCTAATCCACAATAATAGACAAAATGACCTTCAAAGAAGCAGCTGTAATATATATTAACTGCTAATAATCACCACAGGCCACAGTGGTGAACAAAATGACAGCAGAGATGAATTTTTTTTTTACCTATACCAGACAGTTAAAACAACCACGTTAAAACCAATTTACCGCTACCCCACACATAGTATTTCATTTACACTGGCAGGAGGAATTAGCCTTAGACAGACTGTTTCAGGTTCAAAATAGTCGAAAGCAGTTGGTGCTAACTCAAAAAACTACGATTTAAGTTAAATATATCAGCAGTAAAACATTACATCCTTGACGTTGTCTTTGACTTTAGGGAGTACGGAGCCCTGGAGGATCTGTCTCTCCTGTGTCATGTCGAGTGCACTTAAGGATCCGCTCTCTGATGTTGTCACTCCCTCGACGTAGTAGCGAGCTCTGAATGCTGCAAGATGTGCGTAGTATGCTGGAGGGACTGCAGGACAGAGAACATTGTTAGTATGTTAAAAAAGTTGCTAGGAACTAGAATAGATCTCATGCAATTGCATGATTTTTAAATTAATGGCATACTATTAATAATCACCAATAATTAAAATTTAAATGTTACTGTAATAATTTATTATAACTTAGTGTTTAACATGAAAATATGTTACTCCCTCCGATTACCTATGTTCTTCCCCTTTCTTTTTGGGAAAGAAGATAAGGAGGTAGTAATTAAATTAATAGAATATGAAGGGTGGATTGAAAAATTAAGAGAGAGAAGTATTATATTAATTAAATGAGAAAAATAGAATGAAAAAGTAGGAGGAATATTATATTAATTAAATGAGAAAAAGTGTGGTGAAAAAGTAGGAGAGAGGAATATTATATTAATTAATGAAGATGATAAAACTTTCCTTAAATGGAAAGAGGGAAAAAAATAGGTAATTGGAGGGAGAGGGAGTATTATTTATTAGTATTAATATTAGTATAAAATGAAGAAGTTTTGTTTTGTTGAAAAAACTGAAGAGGTTTATAAAAGAGAAAATAACTTACTCTTTTAGTTAATATATTTAATTATTTACTCTTTTAGTTAAACTAAGTCAAATAATATTTAAATACATATTTGTAATTAATTTTATTTATATTTTTCAATTTTTGTGATTACATAAAAACTAATTTGTATACTGAGAATTTTATAGTTGATTTATTATCTTAATTATTTGTAGGGAAAATTTTCAATGTGAGGATAACATATAAACTAGAGTTATCCTTTCAGTATAAAGGGGATTAACACGGCTTGTTTGAAAGGAAAAAGGACTCACCAACTGAGACTGATCGAGTGCAGCGAGCATAGCTGAAGATTAGTAGAACAGAAAGAGTTAGATTAATCAATAACGGGTAAATTAAATAGAAAGCAAGAGAAAACAGTGATTAATTATCAAAGCCTTTGGTCAATAACGTCAAATTTGAATATTACCGTAAAAAGGTAAAAGAGAAGGGAATTAATTACGTGTAGCATAAGCTGTTAGTGAGGAGCTGAAGAAGATCGGCAGTGAATTTGTTCTCGTCGAGCAGCACGTGGTAGTGAGTTGGTCTGCTAGTGCCCTACATAATAGAAAAACCAGGATGAAAGGCCGATAAATAGGCTGTTTTTAACTGAAATAGGAATTAGAGAGAGGAGAAAGTGAGAAATATACCTGAATACCAGCATGACTGCAAAGGTAGAAGTCAAACTCAGACGGATGGCAGATTTTGTTATCGATCACAGTACCTGAGGCATAAGGTAACGAATGTCAAAAAATAGAAATTCAGTAATGCTGAAGTTAATGCATGAAGTTTAAAACACGAACCTGGCATTATGTTCCCACTCTTGTCAGTTAGATTTCGATCAACAGGGAAAAGACGTGTGTGGTGCCTCTTTTGCACGACCACAAACGTGACAGGGGGTAGATAGCCTACTTCCATTGAAGCACAAGCCTACACGACGAAAGATGACGGTCAAGGAATTCATATATAATTACATCTAAAATCACTGTAACCACGTATGACAGCAACCATCTAACAAGCCGAAAGAGGTCGCAGGTTAATGTTGAAAAGTTCAAAAAAAAACAAGACGGAGTAGAAAGTTGTACCTTTCTTATAGCATCCATCTCGTAAAGCAGAACATGAGCAAATTGGCCTTCGCTCACTCCATCTCTGCACGTTAAAAAGAGTTTAAAAACAATCACAAATAGTCGAAATTTAGATATTGCAAGAACACTTTGGTCAATGAATTGCACCTGTAGAATATGATTCTCTTAGGCTTCTGCCCTGTCGCCCTATAAAAGGAAAGCAAAAGTTCCCTGAAGAAAAAAAGATTGAAAAATTAATACGATTACAATTCTAACATGCATATTTTGGGACATTAAACAGGCAAATGTAAAGAGGCCAATAGTTTCAGTCACCTGATCATCCCCGAAGGTTTCCCATCTACTTCTTTGTAGAGGTCCTGTATGATTTCTTCTCGGTGACCCTGAGCTGAGACAAGCCCCTTGTATTTTGTAACAAATGGCCAGTCCATTGAAGCTACAACCTGCAACAGTTAATCCAAGCCATTCTAAACGTCAATGGCCACCCAATGTCAACAATTTGGAAAGAATAAATCAGTTAAAGCTGTCATTGCTTTACTAATAGTCAGATAAAAAAGACGGAGGAATTAGAACAATAGACCAAAAAGCAAAAACGGAACAAAAATCATACTGCTGCAATTGAGGCACTACAGTCTTCTCCAGGAGATGCATGTGTAACATCAGCACCAAATATAATTGTCGGGATATCAGACAAATTTGGAATTTTCCTTGTGACAGCATCAAACAAAACAGAGTTGCTTCCACCAGCCTGGACACAAAGAATTTTGCTTAGTTGCCATTGAACAACAGAGAAAACGAGACAAAACATTATCAATGGTACCTTGACATTAATTTTTAAAGCCACATTCTCAAGGTATTGGTTTTGTCCTTTCGAGACTTGATTTGGCTTGCAGCATTGGGAGACAATACCAAGCTCGGTTTCACATATCCTCTTTATAGTTCCTGAAGTTGAAAAAAAAAACAAGAAATTAGCAGAAAGCAAAGCAAGAGACTTCAGAAAATCTATTTTCACAATATACCAACGGCCAGTAAACACTTATACTTCAACCAAAAATATTGAATTATAAATAACAACAAAACGAGGCACATACCATACGTTCCAGTAAAATCAGGAAGAATAATTATGAGCAACTGCAACTGATTCTTAGCCTGGTTGTTTATATCAGCCAATGCTCTCTCAAGATGATTAGGAGGAGCTGTGACTGGAGGAATATATGGCTTTGGATTGAATGTCTATCAGCATCAATAAAAACATCAGTCAACATTCACACAATTTATTAATGGAGCAGTAAAGCAGTAGAACAGTAGAACTTACCATTCCTTTGGTTGAACACATAGAAATTAGGCCCTCACAAAACATCTTCATCACATTAGCTTTCACATTGGCGGACAAGTTGAGGCATGTCCATCTATCAACAGTTGCACCATTGTACATTTTCTGCATGACAAAAACAATGTGACCAAATATAAATGGCAGAAACCAAGTATTAGTACCGCCATCACAAATGCCATGACATTGGTAATTACGAAAAAGTCAATGGAAAAAAAATTAAAATGGCTGAAAAGAGTGAAACCTTATTGATCATATTCCATTGTCCCACGGCTGGTGCTACCTGTGGCTCCTGTCCACTTTCATGGTATTTGAGCTTTATAAAAGAAGCACTTAATCAGCAAAGCATAGTTAAAAACATGATTGGGTCACAAATCTTAAACGTATGGATGAAAACGTAGATTATACCATGGGTGGAGGCAATATCCGAGCATCAACAGATGTGCACATTTCTGATATTTGCATTCCAAACTCTTTCTTGACCATTTCATTCAACTGGAACCGATTGTCCTTCACCATCTTCAGGTACAAAACAACACACAAAGGATTCAGTAAACCAAAAACAGTTGGAAGTAACATTAATGCAAAATAAGTTTAGAAGACAGTGTTTAACCTGTATGACATTATGCTCCCTCTCACCAGGTCTTTGACAAGTTGCTCTTAAAAGTGCCGTCACTTGTTCTGTGTTCAGCTTCTTCGGGTACTTTTGCCCATGGACAATTGTGCAAAGCTGATAATAAGACATTGGTCATAAGAAAATAAGATAATACTCCTACAAAATAAGATAATACTCCTACAGCAGGGCTATGCAAGAGAAAAACAAACCTCCATAGGCAGATAAGTAGGCCTCTTAGATGAGCCAACTTGAATGCATGGCATATTTGGGAATTTAAGCTGAATTCTGTATTTTTGCCCAAAGTATTCCGCAACCGACATTTGCTTTTCATCATCGCCAAGGTTAAACCTAGCAATATTTGAAAACACAATGTCAGTTAGTGAAAAACACATCAATAATAAATACAACAATAGTTAACAAAACCTACATTGTCTGGTTGGCGGGTAAGATCGACAGCCCAATTACTTTATGACATTTTCGGTATCCCATGTGATTTGTTTCCACGGTAACACCTTTCAAAGCCTTCCTAACCTGAAGAAAATACACATATGAGCTATACGGAACTTCTAACATTCTAAGGTGATCACTTATTTATCAAACCATAGACAAAAGAGAAGTACCTTCAAGCGAATAGCATCATTCAAGGGCCTGTTAAGATTTATGCCCACACTTTCCATAATAAATGAAGTAGCACAAATCGGCTTGAAAAACGGCCGTGCAGAACAATCTATAACATAAAGTTGCAAAATATAATCACGCACTATGTTTTTCAAAATTCAGGAGTATACGAAAGATTCGCAAGAGATTACCTATATTAAGAGACAGCCCCATCTGTGTTGGCCTAACACTTTGGTAATAGCCCCTCCAAAACTCAATTCCATTAGCCAAAGGACCTTTACCCAAAGTCTCAGAAAAGAACGATCTTCCAATTATCACATGACTGCTTACCAAAGAGTAATATCGAAGTCAACACATAATTAATAAAAACACCAATTAAAACAAAAGCTCTACTGCTGAAAATAAGTTGATTACTCTTTCAAAGATTTAGCAGCACGTAAAACAACATCAAGAACTTGGATGGCATCTTGGGGAGTCTCTTTGTTTCTACCAGCGAGAAACTCCTTCAACTGGTATGCATCAACTTTAGCAGCCAACTTCACAGAGACCTCGAATTTTCTCGTCTCACTGACAAGAAAGCAAAAACCGTTAGTCTGTAACTCTGTATACTACATTCGTCTATCTCTCAATCAGATGAAACTCTGAATAAGACAAAACCTGTCAGAGCCCCTTCTGCGTTCCCTAGGGAGTTCAACAACAAAGTCCTTCGACGTAAACGGCAAAGGACCAGCAGTATAAAGACTCTTCATGCCATCATACGCCGGGATACGCTTACCCAAAAACTGCTGATTCTCAGATAACAGCTTGGTCATGATCTCTCTGCATAAATTCTTTGAAGTAATTTCTGGTGCAATAGACACCTATTCAAAGTATCAAAAATACAGATTATTAATTTCCGTATCTTAGCCATCAATTAAACGAGGAATGATAATTAGTGACTTTCCAAGTATCCAAGTATCCAGACTAATGTTAGGGACTTTCCAAGTATCCAGACTAATGTCTCCTTAAGCTCGCTCCAAATACAAGCAGCAGCAGCATGACACCACTTCAAAAAACAAAAAGGTTCCAGCCTAGAGTTTGGGCTTTCGGTGTATAATTAATATCAACTCTCATATGGCAGTTTAACTGAGTGTTTAAAAATGGTAGAGGGCTCGTTATTTAAATTCCATACATGTAGAACATGTACCATGCAATGTCGAAAAAGTTTCTCGGAAAAAAGGGAAGGTATCATACAAAATCAAGTTCCACGATAGCCAAAATAGACTGCACAGTATACATCATTGCAGCATTGAATGAAGCTAAAATCCAGCCAAAAAAACTCCAGTCTACCATATAGAGTATAAAACATTTTTTTACAAATAAGTTCACATGTTATTGTTATGGGTGCGTTATGCAAATATTGTGGTCCAAATGAACTCCATAATAAATTATTTTGCACCAACTACTAACCAAACATTCAACCTTCTTTTCAGGAACACATTACAATAGTGAAATCACTAGCAGGCAATACTAAACATGCATACAACACATGATTATTACGAAGGTTTTATTGGGTCCTCGACTATTGATTTAGATTTGTTAAATGGGTCAATCATACAACAATGAAGACGTAAATATATACGGTTACAATACAGAAATTTACCGGAAACAAGATAAGGATGGATTAATGAAGAGGGTAAAAATGTCAATATACCAACTAATAAAGAGCGTATATATTAAATTTGCATCAGATCGTTATAACAACTCAAACATTAACCAAAATTTGTTCACAAGGAATTAGACATTTTCCGTCTTTTTCTATTAAAATGGTTATGTTACAATATTATGACGGATATCTCATCGAAAAAATAAAATTGGAAATAAATTTTTAAAGAATAATATTAAGAATAAAGTCATCAAATATTCAACCACACATAAAACACACATGATTATTTACGACGGTTTTATTGGGTCCTCAACTATTGATTTAGATTTGTTAAATGGGTCAGTCATTAATCAATGAAGACTTAAATATATACCTCTACAAATCGGAATTTTACCAGAAACAAAACAAGGACAGATGAATAAAGAGGGTAATAATGTCAATAATAAACCAGCTAATAAAAAAAAGTGAATTAAATTTGCTGCTAGTTTCCCTAATGGACTATTCATCACATCTTTATAAGAGATCAAACAATAACCAAAATTTGCGTTAGTTTTGTTCCCAAGGAATTAGACTTTTTTCAACTTTTTCTATTAAAATTGTTCTGTTACAATATATGACGGATACATCTCATCGAAAACATGAAATTAGAAATAAATTTGTACGAATAGAGAATACCATAAAGAATAAAGTCATCAAATATTCAACCCAGGATTAGATTAAAAAAAACAAAAGGACACATTAGACGACGACAACAACAACGACACAAAGCAATAAAAATATAAAAATATTCAAGAAAAAAGAACTGACGAAAGAGACATGTAACAAATACTGTAGTATTCAATTCATCAAACTAATGACATCATTTTAAAAAGAGTCGCACTATCAACATTCAACACACATGATTATCTACGACGGTTTCATTGGGTCCCCGACTATTGATTTAGATTTATTAAATGGGTCAATCATACATCAACGAAGAGTATATCAAATTTGCATCGGATCATTATAACAAATAACAAGTGAAACATTAACCAAATTTGTTCATAAGTAATTAGACTTATTTTATTTTTAAAATTGTTCCCGTCACAATATCATGACAGATATCTCATCGAAAACATGAAATCGGACATAAATTTGTAGAGAATACATAAAGAATAGAGTCACCAAATATTCAACTCAGGATTAGATAAAAAAGAAGAAAACAAAAGGACACATTAGCCAACAACAACTACGCAAAGCAATAAAAATATTCGAGAAATAAGGATTGATGAAAGAGACATGTAACAAATAGTATTCAATTCGTCAGACTAATGACATCATTCCAAAAAGCACAAATTCTCTGTCCAATAAGATTATCGGTCTCACAATAAGATTATCGTGAGACCTCTCAACAACATTCAAAAGTTCATAATTGCACAAATTCTAGTTTCTCACAATAATCATAGCGTGAGAGTCGCACTGTCAACATTCAACAGTTCATAATTTTAAGAAAAATCAATAAATTAAAAAAAAAAATCAGAGAGTGAGAGGGAGATGAAAGGCTATACATCGTAGTGGTGGAAATCGCGATCGGAGAGTTGAACAAGGAAGTGATTAGCCCTAACAACGCACTTCATTCCGACACGTCCGAACCCCGGCCTCGGCGGCGGCTTCGACGATAACGACGATGACGGCGGCGTCGACACTACTAGCTTCTGCTGCAATGCCTTCTCCACAGGTAACTGCGACGCCGCCATCCACAACGCCGGCGTCAGTACTCCGACGTCCGGTCCGCGGTATCCTCCTCTTCCTCCGCCTCCTCCACCACCGCGACCACCTCCGCCGCCACGACCTCCTCCTCCGCCGTCGTAACCTCCTCTTCCTCCACCGCCACCACCACCGCCGCCGCCGCGTCCTCCATCGTATCCTCCTCCTCTTCCGCCACCACCACCGCGTCCTCCTACTCCTCCTTCGTATCCTCCTCTTCCACCACCACCGCGTCCACCACCGTATCCTCCACGACCACCGCCGTCACCACCACGTCCCCCTCTCTGCGACATTGCCGTACCTACAACAAAACCGTAAAACAACACCAAAAAATTCGTCAAAAAAACTCAAAATCACGTAATAAACAGTAAATTCACGGATGAACAACCAAAAAAACAGTAAAAAAAAAGAAGAGAGATGATTATGAAATTACTTACTAGTAATTAGTAAATTACGCTATACGATGACGATCGAAGAAGAAGAACGGTAAAAAAAAAAAAGTAACTATAATGATTTACTGGAGCAGTTGATTTAATGGAGGTTTTATATGGAGAGAGAGAGAGAGAGAGGGTGGAGGAAGTGGAAAGGGTTTGGTTATAAATGGAGGTTGAGGAATGAGGAATTAACCTCCCTCAACTCCCTTTGAAAATTACTGTTTTACCCCCTCGGTTTGATTGGGTTAATTACGGAAATTTAGAGAAGGGGTTTTGGATATTAATTAATTTGTGTCTTAAAACGACGGAGATCGTGTCGTGTTCTAACTCAACTGCTTTTTTCTTCTTCCCTAATTACCCTTCCGCGTCTCTTCGTTTCCCCCTACGTTACCTATTTTTTCTCCCTTTTTCTTTGTAAGTCTCTCTCGTGGGTAACGTGCTGTCAAAAGTTTGAGATGTTTGATAGAAGATTAGGTCTCCGGAGAGACGATCTCTCATTAACTTCGATTAACCTAAAAGAGTATACAAATATAAAGAGGATACGTTTGTTATAAAAACAGGTGCAAAACAAAGTTGTCATTTAAGGGTACGAATGAGACATGGAGTGGTACTGAAGAGTAGTCTCTCAATAATTATTGAGAGACCGTCTCTCCCCAGAATTTTTGCCGATAGAAAACGATACTCCCTCCGTCCCAATGAATTTTTATATATAATTTGATCATTGTTCCACATGTCACTTCCCCATTCGTTCTCTTTCCCTTGGTGCTAAAACTAAAGGAACGGGGGAGTATTAGTATTCTGTAGAATAATTGTTCTTTTTTGGTCACTTCATGCGTGAGATGGTCAATTTTATTATCACACCTCGTATCAAGGGTATCTTTTATACTTCCTCTGTTTTTTAATATAACTCATTCTCACTTTTTGAGACAACTTCTTTCCTCTTCAATATCTCTCGCAACATAAGAAAAAATAATATGATTTGTAAGGAATTTTATGGTGCACTTTTTAAAA
This sequence comes from Agrostemma githago, assembly GCA_958450325.1. Lineage (NCBI taxonomy): Eukaryota > Viridiplantae > Streptophyta > Magnoliopsida > Caryophyllales > Caryophyllaceae > Agrostemma > Agrostemma githago. The sequence continues at coordinate 86,904,756 of OY288239.1, read as the reverse complement.
AAATTGGAATCATATATTTACATGAAAATTAAAGTCAAAGATTCACCTCGAAAAGTCAAAACGTCATATATTCTGATACGGAGGGAGTACGTAGTAAATATTTTTAGGTAAAAATGTCTTATATTTCCTCCAAGTTGATGTGATTTTTCATTGGATATTCTTCCCAGAAAATATTGAATTCTGCGATGAAATATTAAATAATCAGGTGGAAATCATAGAAAGTTAGAAAAAATACATTTTGAAAAAAATTACTCCAGGACGTTTTATAATCGTGGTGGTATTTTAGTAGTATATGACGAGTCAATTGTAATTTTATGCCTGATTTACGGAGTGTGTTTTTTTTACAGAGTATTATTTTGTTCGACTTTTACTTCATTTAATTTTCTTTTTATGTATAACATCGGACGAGTTCTATGTGATTATGGCCTTCGTAATAAGAATCTAACGTTTTGATTTTACGAGGATGGTGTTTTCTTTTACCGAACATTGCTTTTTTTGGTAACGAATAATAAAAGATAAGTGTTTTGCCACGGGAGTCGGCATGTGGACAAAAGTTAGCGTTCATTTATTCCTAAAACTGGCTTTTGTTTAAAGGAAAGAACAGCCATTTATGATTCGTATTAGATCGAATTTTTGGTATGAGATTTTGCGATCAACTGCATAGAAGAACAATCATTTGTGTTTTGAAGATGAGTAAGTGTGACCGTCTTTTATTAGAAGATTATATAACCAATTGTACCTAACTGTGCAACTGGTTTATGATTTTGAGCTTTATCACAAAAGTTTCGAGCTTTGCTGTTAACTTTCCAAGCATTACCGTAAAGTTGTCGAGTTAAATCATAAACGGAGTAAATGCTTCAGCTCAAAAACTTACCACTCAGTTTTGAAAACTCAGTAAATATATACAGAAGTTCAACAACTTTGCATTGGTGGTGTATAATCAGGTGTATAATCCCATTTTCCGACCGTCTTAGTGGATAAAGATATACAAGCCAGTGACCCGGTATGTCTAGGTCGTGTCGATTGTGTCACACCTTTCACTAGCCCATTATACTGTCATACGAGCTGTCTCCCAATTATCATCGAGATCATGTCGTATTTGTGCCTTAGGCCCGAATTGCCATACTCTATTGGGGACCCAATAGTGACTTTTATATTGAAGGGAGTACTATTGTACTAATGTACTCTTGGGGAGCAAGAAACGAGTAGTCGAGTATGGTGAATGAGACAATGTCACACGACCGTTGTCAATTTTTTCACAGGACAATACTCCCTCCGTCTCAAAATGTTTGTCCCGTTTACTTTTGCACAATAACTAAGAAAATGGTGTGATAATTGACTATGTAGGCAATGATGACTCCCTTTATAGGGTGAGCCATATTACTGGGTGAGGTAGTGTGAGTTAATGGAATGATAAAATGGTAAATACTTTAACTTGGGACAAAGTTATAAAAAGGGATAGACTAAAAAGGAAAGTTGTAAAAAGGGATAGACTAAAAAGCAAAGTTGAAAAATGGGACAATCTTTAAGAATCTACCCAAAAAAGAATACGGGACAATCTTAGTGAGACGGAGAGAGTAATAATTACCACCAACGTTAACTATTTACCACCAGTAATTTTTACCAGTTTAGCAGACTGCAAGTCTGCACCACCCCCTTTTTTTTTTACCCCCATGCCTTCATTTTTGACGTACTCTCGGTCGAGTTAGGATCCTCTCCATTACTTTCTCCCCATTACCTCTCACAATCCATTATAATATCATTTCTTTTCCTCGTTCATCATCTTATAGTATTGACATGAGAACCGTTGGATCGTTTCAAAATAAAATTCGGTCCATTGATGAGTAATGGAGAGAGGTAATGGAAGGATCTTATTCCCTCTTGGTCCCCATCACCCATCATTCTCATTGGAATTTTCCTTTAATTTGTAGATAAACGCATTCAAGAGATATATCGACTGTACCATATTATACCTCGTTATGGAATACGAGTACTTTTTTATTAATAGAAAATGTTAAATTGTGTAAAAAATAATTTTATTATTAAATAATTCCTTCATTGAATTCTAATTTACCTGATTTTGTTTGATTCGTTTTGACGAGTAGAATAAAAACATCAAAAAAAATTAGGTTTAAAATACGTATAGACAAATGTGCATAAAGAAATGAGTAAATTGGACTTTAATGAAGGGACTATCTCACAAAATAATATTTTATTTATTATTCTCTCCGTCTCATTAATTTGTGACTCTAAACTCTTTTATATTAAACGTTATTATTATATCCATATACGAATGCTCTCTCAATAAATTTAATTAGAGATTGTCTCTTAATAGATCTATTCCATTACTCCGTAATTAATACGAGTTACCTTGCTGGGCAGTTTATTTTTTTTTGAGTAAATTAAAAATTACTCCATTTTAAAATACCAATTTTAAAATTTACTTACTCTCTTTTGAAATTTTTGTATCAAAAGTTCAAAAATTGCTCCAAAATTTATTTTTAGGACAAAAATGCCCTTGACTAGAGGGTGAGGTGAAGTACATAAAAAAAATTAGGGGCATTTTTGTCCAAAAATTATATTTTTGAGTAATTTTTGAACTTTTGGAAGTTATTTTTAACAAAAATTTCAAAAGGAATAAATTTTAAAATTGATATTTTAAAGGGGAGTAATTTTTAATTTACTTTTTACTTTTTTTTTCTTTAATGGAACTAAATGAAATTGCGAGGAAGCATCTGGTTTTGGGTTTACGTCTTCAAGTAATCGTTGTAATTGGGTCCATAACTCCACATGACACATGAGATATGACTGATAACTGAGTATTGACTACTACTCGTATGTGTTATGAGTATGAGATCCTACCTTTTTTGGGTACTCTAATTAATGTTTGTCGTCAATTTTAAGTAGTTAGTCTAAAATCCATTGACCTGTACCATGTTCTGTCATGATTCTAGCACGTGACCTTCTGACCTTTTATTGTATTAGCTCTGATAGCATATTACTCGAGTATATAGGCAACGATAACTTCTTTTACAAGGTGGTCATCATGTTAGGTAAGGTTGTGTACTTGTGTGAGTTAATAGAATGATACAGTAAAATAGTACTCCCTCCGATTTTTATTTATCTTTCTTGTTTCCTTATTGGCTGAAACATCTTTTCTTTCCTAGTTCTATTTTGGACAATCAACATGTGGTCTAGAATTGCCCTTACTTTTGAGCCACACATTCCTACACCATTATCTTTTACCCAAAGGGAAAGATAATTAAAAATCGGAGGGAGTAGTAAATACTTTAACCTTGTAGAGACAAAATTGTAAAACAAGATAAACTAAAAAAAATAAAATTGAGAAATGAGGCAATCTTTAAGAATTTACCCGAAAAAAGAATATGAAGAAATCTGAGTGAGACGGGAGAGTAGATAAACATCACAATAAAATTTAAGATAATAATTGATGCCCAACTATTATATTATTCAGTTACTCCTACTATTTAAAAAAATACTTTTTTATTAAAAAAATTACTTTGTAATTTCATTTCAATCTCATGTAAAACGGTTTTACAATACGATTACTAAATTATACATCTCCGTAATCCATAAAATTTGTAACCTCCCCTGATGTGAGAGATCTCACACAATAACCGTCTCACACGAGAATTTGTGAAATACATGATGCAAGTTCAATGAAAATTGGTGACATTACATTACATAGATTCATAGTAAAAAAAACAGTACACTTTTTTTTTTTTGCCAGCAAAGAACAGATGACAAAACAGTACACTGAATGATGGTAAAATGACAGTTGACAGTAGATAGAATAACAAAAGATGAGTAAAAGTTAAGAAATGAGGGAAATAGCAGCAGCAGTAAGATCATCAGCTAAAATTGAATTAGCAGCTTCAGTAGGATGAAACCCATCCCAAAACACATACTCGGTCGCATTCCTACACGTCCCTGGTGACTTTGAATTACATAGAAACGACGTTTCCACCAGTCCTGTTCCACAGCACGCTTTCCTCGCCTCAACGAACCCTGTCATTCCACTCAATCCCGTTAAATGAAAAACCGATGTTATTAAGTATTACTCATATGATGTAGGTACAGATTTTAGTCATTTTACCGTTGTTCTGAGGGTTAGTGACGATATCATAGAGAGGAGTGTATATGTCGAGAACCACGACAGTGATGTTTTCAAGCTGATGCTGAAGACGTTTTGCTGTTGTATTCAGGAGATCGTTGAATGTCATTGCATCTTTGTTTATGTGATCTACACATTCGTTGCTGTCTTCTCCGAATATGCTTATTGCTGCTGGTAAGCATCCCATTGGTGGCAGCGATGTTACTCCTATCTTCCTTGCTCCTGTCCAATACAATCTCTGCATCGACACCAACACCCCGTTCTTTTCAGCTTATTTCAGTTCAATTCAGTCTACTTCAGTTTAGTTCTTTTCTGCTGAATTGGACTTGTTTAAGGTTTTTGTGTCAAATGTTTAGAATACAGACTGAAAACTCATCATGCAAAAACTCAACTAAGACGGTGTTAACAGTATAATTTGGAGGTAATGACGACAACAAACCTGAACAAAGTCGGCGAATTCTTGGACAAGAATGTTGGAGAACTCTTCAGGGGTGTACAGCTTGTAGAGAACCGGATCGATATAATAATTTTGCAGGAAATCACTATTACCAGCACTAATGAGATAAACTCCTCCTGAGATAATCGCTGTCGCGTTTTCCTGTCCTGCAATTACAGCTAATTTCTTCTGGTAATCCATGTAGTTTTCCAACTGCTTGCTCAGTGGAATTGTACACTGATCATCAAAATACAAATCAAATCAAAGGAATTTTTGTAAGATTATTAACTTTGTTGCTTAATCAATTGAATTATGGACTTACATAAAGTTTAGCAGTAGTTTTATGGTAACCGGAAGAAGCAGAAGCGAAGTTGGCACCAGTCAGCAGAGCATCCCCTGTCGCTTCTATACTCAGGTATGCTGGTTGGTATGAAGTAAATCCTATGGTCTCAGCTGCGAAAACATCACGAAACAAGTTCTCAGGGTCATGGTCCAATCCTAACAAGGTTCTCAGAATCGGGACCTAGACTGTCTAAGAGCCTGTGCCCGGCTAAAGTGGGTCAAATTGGTTAGTCTACACTCCTTACAGCTCCACAATATAAGAAGCGCAGACTGTCAGGATCACGATGACTCTAATACCATGTTAGATGAACCATCTCAACCAAAATATATATAGAATGTAAAAAGAAGTTACGGCTGTTAGAATTATGAAAGAATGAGAACGATTATATACTGTGAATTGCATAAATATTATTGATGAATAAAGGTCCTATATATAGGACATTACAAGAGATACAGTTTGACTTAGAGTAGAAGTATACAATAATTAGAAGATTCTAAAAGATACAAATTTCCTAAACTAAAGATTCTAAGAGATATAATTAACTAAACTAAATTATATCACAATACAATAATATATTCTAGAGATATTATATTAATATCTCTAATATGCTCCCGCAAGATGGACGGCGGAACGGAAAGTCCAATCTTGGAGAAAATAAGAGGAAGGAATATCGGGTGCTTAAACTCGCCAGTCTGTGGTGTCGGAACATATCATCAGGGTCCGTCAGTCTCGAGTGCGTAATTCGCCAATTTAGGGTGCGTAAACTCGCCAGTCTAGGATGTCGGAACATATCATCAGGGTCCGTCAGTCTCGGGTGCGTAATTCGCCAATCTAGGGTGCGTAAACTCGCCAGTCTCGGGTGCGTAATTCGCAAATCTAGGGTGGTGCGTAATCGCCAATCTCAAATGCAGGTGCGTAACTCGCCAGTCTAGGGTGTCGGGACAATATTGTCTGAAAATATCCGACAAAATATTTGACCGAATATAAATTTTAAGCTTGCTGATAGATTGAAGATGTGAAGGCAGGAGAAATTTTTGAGAGTAGAAAAGAAAATTTAGTCACAGATTTGATTAAAGTGGAGAAGATTAAACCACAAAATTTGGTTCAAGGGGTAAAAGATCGATTTAGTGAGGGTGAAGAAAAGTTTATGGGTGAGGGAGAAGGGAGAAATAAATATTTTGATGCAATTCGATGGGAGGGCAGCGGAAGACGGGTAGTTTCAGGCTGATACGATTGATCTAGGCTCTGATACCATGTTAGAATTATGAAAGAATGAGAACGATTATATACTGTGAATTGCATAAATATTATTGATGAATAAAGGTCCTATATATAGGACATTACAAGAGATACAGTTTGACTTAGAGTAGAAGTATACAATAATTAGAAGATTCTAAAAGATACAAATTTCCTAAACTAAAGATTCTAAGAGATATAATTAACTAAACTAAATTATATCACAATACAATAATATATTCTAGAGATATTATATTAATATCTCTAATAACGGCTATATATACCAGTAAAATCAGTGGCAAGCTTGCCATTGCAGAACCGGCCAGTAGGGTGATGATCGTCAAAATCTCGACCATAAGGAAGGAAATTCGACTTGACAAGGGTGTCAAGGTCGTTATTATTTCCTGCATCGACTACTGAATCACCAAATATAAACAACGCTGGTACTAATGGTTGCGCTTTTACCTCGCACATATGTACAATTACTACTACTACTACTACGACTTCTAAAATACACATTTTCATTTTAATTACGTGATTAATTTAACGAGTTTAATGTTTTGGATTCGGGTTTCATAATGATTCGAGAAGATTAGTTATATATAGAGATTTAGGATGAGTTGATGAGTGATTTAAGAATTGTGTCAAGGAACTTAGTCATTTTCATGATTTATTGTTGATGAACTAAAGCACATAAAATAAGGGAAGATTACTTCATTATATTTGTAGAAAAGTCACCTTGTCTTGTGGTTAATTACTTCATTTTTTAGGTGATACTCAACCTTGTAGCTCAAGATTTATGCACTTGTTCAAAACCCAACAAATACTAATAAGTTTATCGATGTGATTTAAGTAAGACGGTATTTCTATCACACCAACCCCTAATTTCTCTCGAGTATTTTCACATTCAGAACTTATAATAATGATAATACTCCGTAATTAATAATAATAAAATAAAATTTTATATGAGACAATTTGATATAATCGATATTGGACAGATGAAGAGTAGCATACCAATTATTGTGCAAGAATCAAGTACCAAACACAATAAACAATAAAGTAAAGTAAAGTAACTGAAACTTGTAGATGAAAGGGGAGAAGTGTGCCAAATTTTTCTTCAAAGTTAGCTCATTAGTCAAAATAAAATGAGTACTTAATTCCTATATTTGGAACAACCCTCTTTTTATACAAGTATAGTTTGTCCAACCCAATTCAAGTGGCTAATAATACTCAGATTCAAAACTTCCATCCCTATATTATAGTGCGACTAAGCAATGAACGACATATCACGTTGCAACCTCAGTTGTGAAATACGGAGTATAGGTTAAAATATAGGGTGGTCACTGGTCAGGTCAGGCCGTGTCAAACTAAGTTTAACCCAAATATAAAGCATGCTAACGAATTTAGATTAGGTTAAAAAATAAAAATGCATTACACTTAACGTCGATTTTTTTTCCAGGCACAGCTTCAAATTTCTGATGCAAAAATCGATGAAAACTACAGTGCGATAATTATGCATGCTCAAATTGCCAGTCTATCGTAAAATGCAAGGTGAGCGACAAAATAGGTCCCTTCTAGTGTCTCTAGTCGGAAACAGAAGTCTGATATTCTGAAATGCTGATACCTAGGGTGAGGGTGAGCCTTCAAGGTCCGAGCAACCAGAATAAAATCTGTGATCGTCGACTGGACTTATTCTGGGATTCTGGAACTCTGGAACATAAATCTTGTGAGAACACTCGACTTTCTTCCCATCAAATCTGCCATTCTGAAAGAGATCAGTTAGTCTTGTTTCGTCTTCTGCAGCTTTCTTGTTCACGATTGATACTTTGTTAAGGGAGTGCCGCCAACAGTTTACAGGTAGGGACTTCCAGCAACCACATTTTTTCTGGCTTTTCAATGGCATCTCGTACGTGAACTGTGACAAGTGACAGCCAAACATAATCGCATAAGTTCTCTAACACCGTTTTCCCTCAGCAACGATTTCAGATAATGATAATTCATGTTAGCCGACTGCAAATCTTAAAAAATGACCAAGGATGGAGATTGTAGTAAAACTGTATATCAGACGACTTTTCCGATTAAAACAAATCCCAAAACGCAACTTTTCTTCCCCGTAAAAATAAGAACTATACTACATGTCCTTGAGAACTATTCAGTAGAAAAACTAGGAGTGTTCCAAATAATACAATCATGTTCACTAAGCACATACTTTCCTGAGAAGCTAGTGTCAGAGTTTCAGCAAATGAACACGATAAGTATATAACTTTGTACCATTCTTGTATACAGCAGTAAACATGATATGAGCGACCAGTTACAGTTACAGTCAACAGACGTGCATGTGTACAAAGTAGAAATACCTCAAATGTCTTGTGGATCCGACCATAGTCGTTGTATATTGATATGGTTTCAGGAGAAGGAGCAAGCCATAGGAGATTTTCGATAAGACTCACTGAAGTACGCTTCATAAAGGATACACGAAGCGATACCATCAAATTCTTCACATCGGAGAGAGGAGGGCGTGTCTTCATCCTTACTTTTTGTGGAATTATGAGATCATTTGTTAACAATAACATCATCAAACACATCATACAAAGTAAATATCATCACAATTTAATAGAGCAAAAGTCCATAGTGCATTAAAGGCTACCCATCTACAACAAATACAGAAGTCAAATGTATCATGTAAGCAAATCGAGTCAGAACTGCATAGGATAGCGAGTTTAATTTACATAATACTCCCTCCGTTCCTTTCATTTGTTTACATTTGATTAAAATACTCCTCACAAATAATATAAAAGGTAAACAAATGATCGAGACAAAAAGAGTAACATGCACAAACAGCTTTACGATTTGGATTTGTTAAAAAAATGCATAGTAAAATGTAAATTTATCGAATTCTACTTCAACACAGAAAAATGGAAAGATGGTAAGTCGACGAAGCCATTCTAAGCCAGCATATAGTCGGTCAACGTGACCAAAGATCGCATGCTCAAATTGTGACTAATATCTCTGCACTCTCAGTGTAAACTCAACACATTGTACAAAATAACAAAAGTATAAGAAGAAAACATATGAAAGGGATAAACTGTATCGATGGACTACCTTTTCAGAGCCGACACAAAGTTCCAATCTTTCGCAATGACGGAACTTAGCAAAGAACTTAACAAGGCCAGCATACCACTTTGCATTCTCAAACTCGGGTTTCAAGTAAATGGAAGCCTCCTTCAATTTTGGGGTCAACCCCCTTAGTGGTAATTGTATGGGTTTATCATCATCATAGTGAAAAACCTTGAGATTCGGAGCAGTGATCTCAGCTTTCCGAAGCCATTCACATCGTATAAGCGCCAAATGGACTAAATGAGGGTTCAAGATCTCAATGAACCGCAAACAATCACAGTGATGCAACTCTAATCGTTCAAGCGCAGGAAGATTACGAAGAAGGTCATTCAAGTCCATATCATCCAACGCAGTACCAATCGCTGTAAACGATTTCAAATTCACGCAATCGAATAATTCAAAATCACAATACCCTTGATTGTCACATAATTCCTCACATTCATAAGTCAGTTCTAAGAGACTAGGGGCTTCAATCTCAACCCCTAATTTTCTTTCATAACGGTACTTAATCTGCACTTTCTCGAGTTTGGCAAAACCCGAGATTTCAACCCTGTACAAATCGTAGCAAGTATCGAGATTGAAATCCTTGAGATTCGGGCAATTCGCAAGTAATTTACTCATCGTTTCATCATTAATGTATACATATCGAAGAGACAAACAGTATAGTGAAGGCAAATGTATATCCATCAATGAAGATTCATTCACTTCACAATGTATCAACCCTAATTTAGTAATCAAATTGGACTTAAAAACACAAATCGGTAAGCTATACCTAAGCTAATCTTTCGCCGATTCAACACCCAAATGAAGATTAAACTCAGAAAGCCGATACCCAAAAGCGCAATCAACCCAATTATCGACACGAGATTTCAACTCCGACCCGAAACCAGGCACATACAATTTAAGCTTCTCGAGCATCAAAATCGACATGAAAGCGCGATCAAGGAACTCGTAAAACGAATTCCTTGCTCTAACAACGGAATCATTGTCTCGTGGATGGAAATAATACCTAGAAAGTATGTCACCGAGTTTATGAAAGCTTAAATCTAAGATAGGCAATTGAGTCCATAATGCACGCCAAGTGTTTGATAAAATGCAAGTTCTTACAGCAGCTTTCGTTGGTAGATATGAGAGAATGTGAGCTCTGATGGCGTCTGGTAAACTCGATAATCTGTCGAAATGAAAACCCTCGTCTAGTTTAAGCTTCTTCTGCTCCATTTCCATGGCGGATTTTGTTGAGAATTGAGGTCGATAAGAAATTGGGGGAAAATGTTTTAACTGCAAAACCCTAGAAGTTAAAAGTTTATAATCCCAAGTTAGAAGTTTCCCGCCAAATTGCGAAATTGGCGCGTAACCTTCCCGCTAACAAATAAAGAAGGTTTTGAAGTCGGTTTTATGAACTGATTAAGAATATCATTTTTTTTTTATTTTGCTAATTTAATTGAGGTCAGATCTCGGTCTACTATTTGTCAAAATAGAGAAAGTTCATCATTTTGAAGACTACTCCTATAGATTGTGTAAATAAATAGAAGGCTATGCAGAAACACTTTATCCTAATAGTGATCTTTGTCTCAAAGATGTTCTTTATTTATTTTTTACAAATCTGTATTCAATTCAATTTGACATCATTTGTAGATATCGGATGACTTATTATTAATGATATTGATCTTCATTTCAAAATAAAAAAAAAATAAAAAAATGATGGTGTAAAACGTGTCTCGACAATGTAAAAAAAAAACAAATATAGAGGTTAAATTAGACGAGGATTAAGAAACATTCTTTCTGAAAATTTTTACGAGGTTTTAATTTATTGGTAATACTTGTCCCACTTTCAGCAAAGTAAATAAATAAATGTAGCCGAAAACGTATAGAGTTCTACTTGTTCATATTAACCAACACGGCACGGGGAAAGTCAAATGAAATCGTTTTTATCAGGCACACGGGTTATCTGTCATATCGTTATAACTGGTCAAATATTAAACAATAGATCCCAGGTTCGAATCCTCCACCTGTATTATAACGTGGTTAAGCCGTCTATTTTTTTCTCAGGGACAACTCCTTTGGCCGATAACCCAATAATTAAGTCCATTCGATAATCTACAAGACTACGACCCATATTGCAAGAAGGGGCGACAATGAGTCCATGCCCAATTTCCTTGCAGAATCGGATATCAACCACGTGAGTGGACAAAGACAAAGCATTTGTTATTCCCGATGCATTCTGATTTTGTATTATCTACTAACAATGTGGGTAATTTTTGACCCGTTATGACTTTTTGACGGATATATAAGCGAGAACAGCATAACAATGACAGATTGATGATTCAAAGATATAGGAGTAATAGACTTTGAGGGTGAACCAGAATATGATCAAATTTCTGATGCAAAAAAACGATGGAAACACGGTTGTTCAGGTTGGTTTCACAGTACGATAATTATGCATGCTCGAAAAATGCCAGTCTATCGTCAAATGCAATGCGAGCGACAAAATAAGACCCTGAGGCTGACTGTCTCTACCAAAATAGAAGTCTGATAATCTGAAATACTGATTCGGTACCTAAGGTGAACCTGAAAGGTCCGAGAAATCAGGGAAATCAGGAAAACAACTGTCATAAACATCGTCTGAACTTGTACTGGAACAATGTGACCCTCGGACATTGTTTTTGTGACAACACTCGACCTTCTTCCCATCAATTCTGGCATTCTGAAAGAACTCGATTAGTCTTGTATCGTCTTCTGCAGCTTTCTTGCTCACGATTGATACTTTGTTAAGTGAGTGCCGCCAACAGTTGACAGGGAGGGTCCAGCAACCACATTTTTTTTTCTGGCGTTTCAATGGCTTCTCGTACGTGAACTGTGACATGACAACCAAACATAATCACATAAGTTCTCTAACACCATTTTCCCTCAGTGTGACGACAGTAACGATTTCAGATAATATTCATGTTAACCGATCCCAAATCCTTTGGGGACCAAGGCTGTGATGTTGTGACAGATGACAGTAACGATGAGTAAGAGCAGAAACAACTTAAATGTAAAGCCTGTCAAACTAATTCAGACAGATATCATGTTCACTAAGCACATTCTTTCCTGAGAAGATAAGTAAGTAACTTATGTTACTGCGATTCTTCATTTGGGTGTCATGTCGCGTGTCTGACACCAGCGACACAACACCTCATGGAAGTGTATCAGTAAGTAACACCAAAGGAAACTTTAAAACCTAAGATTTCTTATTATTTACTCGACATAGTTTTTATAGCTTTCCATCCATATCCAACCTATTGACAAAATGCAACCGATTTGCCTGTGAGCTGTGAATCTGTGACTAAATGCAAACTCTAAATTGAAGGCAACTAGCTAAGTAACCCTTCAATAAAACAAAGCAATCCACTCTATAGAAGCTAGTGTCAGAGTTTCAGCAAATGAACACGAGATATATAACTTTGTTCCATCCCTGTACACAGCAGTAAACATGATATGATCGACAAGTTACAGTCAACAGATGTGCATGTGTACAAAGTAGAAATACCTCAAATTTCTTGTGGATCCGACCAAAATCGTTGTATATTGATATGGTTTCAGGACAAGGAGCAAGCCATAGGAGACTTTCGATAAGACTCACTGAAGTACGCTTCATAAATACACGAAGCTCTACCATCAAATTCTTCACACCGGAGAGAGGAGGCCGTGTCTTTATCCTTACTTTCGGTAGAACTATAAGATACTGTGTTAACAATAACAACATCAAACACGTCATACAAAGCAAAAACAACAACAACAACAACAACATCAAACACTTCATCCTTACTCTTGTGTTAGGCTATTTCCGAAAGAAACAAGATGAAAATTGCACTGAGAACAACATTTGATGACCGTTTCTTCACAAGAGAAAGAAGCACAACCACTTTATTGAACCATTTTGATTTATTGAATCATAATCCAAAACCAAAGAGTAATGAGTCTTTGGCTCCATGATACAAAGCAAATATCAACAATTTAATAGAGCACAAGCCTATAGTGCATTAAAGGCTAGACATCTACGACAACAAGTACAGAAGTCGAATGTATGCAAATCGAGTCAGAATTGCATAGGATAGTGAGTTTAATTCACATAATAAAACACATAGTAAAATGTAAGTTTATCAAATTCCACTTCAATACAGAAAAATGGAAAGATGGTAAGTCTAGTAAGTCATTCTAAGTCAGGCTTGAGCCTCAACCATCACTTTCTTTTGGTCGAGACAGTTCATATAACATGGTACTCCGTATCAGAGTCCGCTCGAATCCTGATAAGCACCAATATCTATGAACTCTCAAGCTAAAACTCAGCACATGATACGACAATGGAAGAAGAAAACATATGAAAGGAATAAACTGCATCGATGGACTACCTGTTTAGAGCTGACAGAAAGTTCCAAACGTTCGCAATGACGGAACTTAGCCAAGAACCTAACAAGGCTATCATACCATCTCTCATTCTCAAACTCGGGTTTCAAGTCAATGTAAGCCTCCTTCAGTTTCGGCGCCAACCCCTTTAGTGGCAATTGTATGAGTTTGTCGTCATCATAGTGAAAAACCTTGAGATTCGGAGCATTAATCACAGCTTTCTGAAGCCATTCACATCGTAGAAGCTGCAAATGGACTAAACGAGGGTTCAAAATCTCAATGAACTGCAAACAATCACAGTGATCCAACTGTAATTGTTCGAGCGCAGGAAGATTACCTAGAAGGTCATTCAAATCCGTATCATCCAACGCAGTACCAATCGCGTTAAACGTTTTCAAATTCACACAATCGAATAATTCAAAATCACAATACCCCTCATTGGCACATAACTCCTCACATTCATAAGTCAATTCTAAGAGACTAGGGGCTTCGATTTTGACTCCTAATTTCGTATCATAACAGTACTTAATCTGCACTTTCTTGAGTTTACCAAGACCCGAGATTTCAACCCTTCCCAAATCGTAGCAAGTATCGAGATTGAAATCCTCGAGATTTGGGCAATTAGCAAGTAATTTACTCATCATTTCATCATTAATGTATACATTTTGAAGAGACAAATTGCATAGTGAAGGCAAATGTATATCCATCAATGAAGATTCATTCACTTCACAATCATTCAAACCTAACTTTCTGATCAAATTGGAATTAAAAACACATTTAGGCAAGCTATACCTAATCCGATCTTTCGTCGATGCAACACCCAGATGAAGATCAAACTCAGAAAGCCGATACCGAAAAGCGCAATCAACCCAATTATCGACACGAGATTTCAACTCCGACCCGAAACCAGGAACATACAAGTCAAGCTTTTCAAGCATCAAAATCGACATGAAAGCACGATCAAGGAACTCGTAAAACGAATTCCTCGTTCTAGCAACGGAATCATCATCTCGTGACTCTCGTCGATAGGAATTATAGTTAGAAAATATGTCACGGAGTTCGTGAAGGCTTAAATCGAAGTTAGGCAATTGAGTCCATAATGCACGCCAAGTGTTTGATAAAATGCTAGTGCTTACAGCAGCTTTTGTAGGTAGATATGAGAGAATGTGAGCTCTAATGGCGTCTGGTAAACTCGATAATCTGTCGAAATGAGAACCCTCGTCTAGTTTAAGCTTCTTCTGCTCCATTTCCATGGCGGATTTTGTTGTAAATTTTTTAGGTTGGTAAGAAATTGGGGAAAATGTTTTAACTTCAAAACCCTAGAAGTTAAAAGTTTATATTCCCATGTTAAAATTACCCGCCAAATTGCGAAATTGGCGCGAAAAGTTTCCCGCCTTTTTTGGAGGTCAATGTTAGGGTCTTATATACGGAGTATTTTTTATTTTACTCTCTCCATTCAATTCCACTTGTCTCATTTCATTTTGATACATTTGTCGAGACGCGTTTTACACTAGTGATATTTTTCATTTTACATTAGCAAAAATTATAAAAAATTGATATTCTTAATGTGCCCATAAAGACGAATCAAACAAAATCCCACATGACTATATTCTCACTTATAGATTGTCGAGAATATCAAAGATTCCCCTCAAGTGTGAATAGTGTCAAAAAATGAAATGAGACAAGTGGATTTTAATAGAGGGAGTAATTTTTTACTGTATTTTTTTGTTCAACGAATACGTACTTAGTCGTACGAGTACTACACAGTACGATAGTACGATTCCATCGTCCCCACCTTTTTTGGTTTGGAAGCGTTTGGGCGGGTTCAAAAATGTCACCAAAACGTTGACCCGATTTTGAGAGGGATTGAGGAGCTATGTCGTTACAAGCTTGTTGTCAAAAGTTTTTTTTTTTTTTTTTTTTTTTTGCCAGCAAATCATCTATTTATTACATTCCCCTTAGCGCCATAGATGCTAATCTATGTGCCTTAGAGTTTATACTTCTAGGAATAAATTGAAATGCACAACAATCAAAAAAGACACATTCAGAGAATATGTCGTCTATAATTGGTGCTAACTCAGTTGTTGGCCAAGAGATTCCGACAATCTGAGATAGCAGTAGGAGGCAGTCAGACATAATGCAGATATGCCTGATTTCTTTATTTTTTTATCCCTTTTATTGCAAGGAGGAATGAATTTCCTTTCGTAACTAAAATAAAATGAATTTTACACCTTACAATTATATATACCCATTAAAAAAAACAGAGCTGTGAATCACGGGCACGAATCGTTGCTAAGGTCATGCAAGCACGTGACTACTCGAGAAGTCGAGAATTACCATGCGTGTTTGGCGAGTAAGAAGCAGTGGCTAAGACGGTATCAGCCGTTGTTCATCCACTCTCGTAAGTCCATATCTCTCAAAACATGGTATATATGGAAAAAGCTGAAGTGCCCTTCTTTTTACATCAGTGGATCTGCAAAGACGTCATTTGGGTTCGGTCATTCCAACTTTCATGTGTTTTGATGGAATAATGGGTCACTTTGGTCTTTGGGTATGACCCGTATGACCATTTTGGGTCGGGTCATTTGGGTCCGAGTAAAAACGTGTTGGGTGTTGTATATCTTATCAAACCAAGTTCCAACAGGCTGCGTGTAAGATCGTGTTGGTTCTACTTCACCGAGTTCACTTTGTCAGTTTAGTTATATACTCCACTGATATACATAAAAGAGAGCCTAACCTTGGAGCTGCAAGCCTGCAAATCATAGCATCAACAGTCGTCACTCGTCATTGAGATCCAGAAGGCAAACACACTCGATGTGTGGAGTGTGAGGGAACATGTCTACAGGTTGCACACTCCGTAGTTTGTAGCACCCTTTTATATTATAATCAGCCTGTAAATTCACAGTTCACGAACATGAGACGGGGACACAGTTACGAGGAAAAAGAAATGGGCTGTAACTAAAAGAGGTGTTGTTTACCGAGCCATGGCACAGGTAGTCAATGTCACGGGCACATGTAGCGGGATTGCAGGAAACATAGACTATCCGAGGGGCCTTCAGTTTTAGTAGAAACTTTATCAGCTTCATGTGCATTCCCGGGCGGTTTGGATCTGAAAGATCGAATACATACATGAATTTGAAACCAAACTTTTAAAACTCGACAAAATGGACACGCAGGATTTTTAGGGAAAGATTACCTGATATCACAACATCGGGCTTAGGGAAGCTCTTGCCGAAATTCTCGTCAATTTTGTTGAGGTCTCCCTGGACGAATGTAGCGTTACTGATGCCATTAAGATCAGCATTCAGGTGAGCATCGGAGATAGCTTGAGGAACGACTTCATATCCATATACATGCTTGGCCCTGAAATATACAAGAAACACGGTCGCATAAAAGAGTCAATAAGAGGGAAAGTGACTGTTACTTCGACCACTTCACTTTGGTTGTGTGTCACATGTCAACATGACCAACCTTCTGGCAAGTGTGAGACCAATGGTGCCGGTTCCACAAAACAAGTCCAGAACAATCTCCGAGCCATCTCCTTTGAGACCGGCAACTTCTTCAATTAACTTATAAAGGACTTCTGCCTAAACAGGTAGATCAGTTCGCAATTCACAGTATGAGCAGAACACCAATTGGATCGATATAGGTTGGTGTACCTGCTGTGCATTTGTCTGGAAGAATGAGTTAGCTGAAATCTGAAATGTCAGCCCTCTCAGCATTTCTGTGATTGTCGGTTTCCCATACAATACATGTTCCGACTCTCCGACTGAAGTGCTTCCCACCGAAGTATTTATGTTGTTTACAATGCTAACCTATCGTTCATCACAAGCCAAACTAAGAATTACTGTATTGACGATATTGCCTTGAAAAAATGACTTGAAAATAAGTAAACAAACCACTTCAGTGAAGGCAGAAACTTTCTCAACAAGAGGGTTCAGTAGCTCGGGCTTGTATGACGAAGTCACGAAATTGACCATAATTTCCGGCTTACCAGTTTCAACATCCCTGAAAAATGAATTACAGAGTTACAGTTAAAAACATCTGATTCAGGCTTACGTTCTTTAACGTCTAAGACATGAAGGTTTTCCAGCGAAAGTTTCAGAAAAGCCTTCATGCAAGGCAACTTGCCATAAACCTTCTATATGATTATCTTTTCACGAGGTGCTGATATAAACCTTCTATTACACAAACATGTAATCAATTTTCATTGTACAACAAGGACAATTATAGAATCGCTATTTGATGCATTTGACCACGAATTGCCAGTTCAGGAGTTACATTACAAGAATACGAACGTTCGCGATAAAGTAGTTACATGCTGACAATTCACACCTTGCTGCACTAAATCAACAACACTGATATGAACTTTATGACCCCTTTAAAAAAGGCAATATATATGAATATAGGGTGATGGGTAGTAGAATAAGGTTACCTTCCAGATCTTATGACTAAATGTTTGAGGAATCCAACATGGGAGTGAACATCATACGGTGTAAGCGCCAAACTCTGATCTCTCCAACAGTCTTGAACTGCCAAAAGAACCTAAACCAGAAAGAAAAAATAATTTCGTAAAAAAAAAAGTGAATTACTCGTAATAAACACTCTAGATCAACACATTTAATGACACAAATGTAAGTCAGGAATGCAGAAAAAAAATATGTTCGCTTTAGGAAACAGGATGCATACCGCATTTGCAGGCTCGCTTTGTAAGAAGCACTTGTTGACATCAAGAACCTTATCGAAAAAGCCAGGAGCGTGAAGTCCAAGGGCATAAGCATTCCCGATGTCTTGTTCTTCTCCCATAAGTTCTTGAGGCACCCATTTTCGAGTGCTGAATGAGAACTCCATCTGTAGAACACACACAGACATAAACAGCAACCCTTTAATAGGTTGGATACATACAAATCGAAATCTATGAAAGTTAATCAATTAAAAAAAACAGAAAATAGTTTTGTTCTGAAAAGAACCGTTTTTCTCTGACAAACTTGATATGCATTAACACTGCAACAAGGTAACTGCAATGGCTACACTAAGACAATCTGATAGCCATATGCTGTTACTTCAAGTTACTATGCTCTCTAACCTTGTTTCTGTAATGAAACTGATTCGCACACGGAACAATGGGTTTCATAATGCTGTCAAACTCAGGCTGTTTGTTGGAGATCTTTCCGACATGCACCATCAAATCCCGAACCTGTTCTTCTTTGTACCTTATTTGGGCCTCATATGACAGATTCTGAGTCTTACAACCACCACAATACGATGCATATTCACAGGGAGCATCCACAGCATGCTGGTGGGGTGATAATGTTCTGAGCTTCATCACCTGAACATAAAATTCAATTTACACGCCTTTCGTTTACTGCCAGCAAAATAGCTGAGATGGCAGAAGCACAGCAACCATAGAAAATACTCTTTAATTACTATTAGCAATGGTAATGTGCAAACATCCTCGACACTTCTAAGAAATAAACCGTAATGTAAGCAACTGTTTCTTGAAGAAAATATGTACCCCACCACACACTCGTATACTACCATTACTGCTGCGACCCTTGCTCTATTAAGAATGGTAAGCAGCTGTCATGACTTCGATATTCTTCGTTATTAGATTGTGTTTCATCCTATCGTATCATACATTATCAAATACTAAGGCCCTGTTCTTTTTGCTACATCAAACGCAATTAATTAAGTTAAGTTACTTACTTTAAGCTTCTTTCATTTAAAATTCACTTCAACCCGTTTCACCCAGAAAGAATAGGTGTATTCTGTAGTATTAGATATCGAATGTTTCTAAACCAGACCATGCAATTTTGAACGGGTTTAAAACTTTACGAACACAAAACTCAATGGCTGCACACAAACATTCCCAATTTCTCACCTATCACCAGAACCATGTAACTGCAATTCCAGGCCAAAGGGGTCAATCTGTCAATGGCAGATAACACAACCACCACCAATATCCGGGTTAAGGGGGTAAATCCCAAAGTTACTAACCCATTTTGCAACCGTCTACATTACTCCTACTCTTCTAATTAACTCGCATGCCCATGTACAACACTTGACACTCGAACATGCAATGCCACTTAGGCCCTATTCTTTCAGGCTAAAAGGGGTTCAATTGAAATTAAACAAAAGAGGCTTAATGTAACTTGACTTAATTTAACGGGTTTGAGCAAAATAAACTTAAAATTAATGAGGCTACATCTAATTAACTTTACCAAATAAGAACAAACATTATTAGTCCGATAATATTGTCCAAAAAATACCCGATGAGTTAATATTTCAATTTATCTTGATAATATAATTGCGATTCTTGCTTTACTTGCCATACTGTCATATTAACTTATACTCCCTCTCATTCACTGGAAAAGCACACTATTTCTTATTTGGCTCATTCACTGGAAAAACACACTTTCCTTAAATGAAAAGTTTCACCCGAGCAAAAGACATAAATACCCTTATTACTTACCCCACAACTATCCTCTCTTGCACCTACCGCACAACTAAAAAGTGGAGGGATATTTTGATAAAGTGGTCCAACTTACCACTTGCCTTAATATTTGTTCCAAAAGTAAACTGGGCTTTTCCAGTGAATGGGAGGGAGTACTTAGTGGGCAGACGTTAAAAAAACCGGCAACAAAATTCAAAATGGCAAACCCAATTGAAACAAAAAAACCACAAATTGTATGCAATTAAAACCCTAAATTCACAAATTGTAAGGTATACCTCGGCATAGCTGCCCTTACGACGGGTAACCCTCCCAACAAACTTCTCACCAGGAAGAGCACGGTCACACATGAGAACAAACCCAGTTTCAGGAACCTTACAAACACCTTTCCCTTTGAAACCCAAGCTCTCGCATACGAGTTCCATGGTTTGCCCTCTTTTGGGGTAAAATGTCGGCGGCGGTGGTGGAGGGGTTTTGAGGTCTTCTTCTTCTTCGTTTGAGGGAGGTAAGGGGGATGCGAGGGATGTTGATGAGATGCAGCGGAGAGTGTGAAGCCATTGACGTGGGGTGATTGCTTTGAAGGAGTGTGGTGTTGGTATGCTCGTGGCTATGGCTGCCATTGTTGAGCTTCTTGGTGTAATGGTGGTGGTGGAGTGAGGATTGTATATTTGTATTGCTTCGATTCGTAGCTCGGGTCTTGTCATTTTGGGACAAACGGGTCAATCGGGTTGCAGATCATTTTCGGCTTATAAAACATGGGTTGAGTTACTGTCAGACCGATCATTTTGGGTTTTTTCAACTTATAAAAAACCTTGTAGAAAACACAAATTCTTGTTTGTGATGAAGATATCCGTCACAAACAAATGACAAACCAAATAGATAGTATCATTTGAGGGTAAAAGACAAAAGTGGGGTTGGTAGGACCTTTGTCCTTTTCCCCTCAAATGGTATCTATTTGGCCCGTCACAAGAGAGACCAACTGTATAGAAAATGGGTTGAGTTAATGTCGGGTAGATCATTTTGGGTTTTTTCGGCTTATAAAATATGGGTTGAGTTAGTGTCGGGCCGATCATTTAGGATTTTTTCGGCATATAAAATGCCTTATAAAAAACGGGTTGAGTTAGTCTCGGGCGGAACATTTTGGGTTTTTCCGGCTTATAAAAATTGGGTTGAGTTAGTCTCGGGCGCATCATTTTGGGCTTTTTCGGCTTATAAAAAACGGGTTGAGTTAGTCTCGAGCAGATCATTTTGGGTTTTTCCGGCTTATAAAAATTGGGTTGAGTTAGTCTTGGGCGGATCATTTTGGGTTTTTTCGGCTTATAAAAATGGGTTGAGTTAGTGTCGGGTAGACCATTTTGGATTTTTTCGGCTTATAAAAAATGGGTTGAACTGGTATCGGGCGGGTCATTTTGGGTTCCAAAAATTCTCGTTTGATGAGAAGGTCATACAATGAGACAATCTCACGTGAGAATTGCTTCTGTTATCGGATTTTTATTTTCTATTAGTGTCTTATAGACAAATAAAACAATGTGAGACGGTCTTTCAAGCAACAGAAAATTGAACCAAGCAGTATCGGCAAAAATAGAGGCATATAGCTGATATCAAGGCAGCCGAGGTGATATTCTAATCAACTAGTTTTGTTTTGTGGGGGCGGAATATGTGACTCAAAAAACACTCTGAAGCTCAATCGAAAAAGTAAGAGACGGTATCTCAAATCTCAATACTACATAATACGAAATTTAATTGTGTTTCGGAAAATAAAAGTGTCAAAAAGCATCAACATTGTCTAAAACCAGATCCTAAACAAAGTACTGTAAAAATGAATTGACATTCATCTCTTCAGGTTTCAGCTCTCTACTTCTCAGATGAGTTAGGGCCTCTCTTCTTTCCAAAGCCAACAACTGAAACACACACAAACACGATAATTAGCAAATCGATAAGACAACACCAATACAGAGCAAGCAAAATTAATGCAAATGAAAAATGTCACGGTTTGTTCGAGGCCACAATCAAAACAGACAGATTTGAAGGGCACGGAGAATCGTTCAGTTTGATATAGCCAACCTTCAATGCAAGTTAGATCATTGTAATTGGATTACCTTGCTCTGCAAATTGGCATCTCAACTAAAATACTCAATTGGATTACACTAATTATCGACGATCAAACCATCATACAGAGTACTTAGCAAAATTAAACTATCATATCTATGTTCACGACAAGATCATCCACCACCCGGAACATTGCCTAAGACAATGCAGACAATGAGCAGATACAAACATGTCTAAACTGATGCAAACTAATACTCCCTCCGTTCCGATGAATTGTTTGACTTTCATTTTGGCATTAAGGGTAAGGAATCCAATGAGGAAGTGACATGTGGAGCAAAACTAAGGGTCAAATTGCATATAAAACACATTCCTAAAATAGAAAGGCAAACAATTCATTGAGACGACCCAATATGGAATAGGCAAACAATTCATTGGGACAGAGGGAGTATCCAAGACAAATTGAGTTTATCAACCTGTGAACTTCGAGAATAAACAACAATTAAAAAATGTAACGATTTGTTCGAGGCCACAATCAAAATGAACGAATTTGAAAGGCACGGAGAATCGTGAAGTTGATATTGCCAACCTTCAATGCAAGGTTAAGCATCACAAAATCAGATGACCTTGCTCTGCAAATTGGCTTATGCACAGATATTAACCATGTTGATGTGAACTTAACTTCGATTTCAAAACATTTTAGACACATGAAATTCATTCGTGTTTGTAATTCGATTCAGGTAACCAACTAAAGAAAACCCGACAAAGAAAGGAAATCAATGGAGGTATTAGCATCAAATCAAATCAAATCAAATAAAAAACCTATAATCACAAACAAAAGAAATTAATATTTTGTGCATTACATCTACTTAGGTTAAAGTTAACGAGAGACCGTCTCCTCTGTGGAGGAGGGAGAGTAAAATGGAAGTCATAGGAGATAATAGCCATGGAATCAAAACCCTAAATCATCACATTTTTTCAGAGTAAACACGAGATTTAGTACGGTACATGAAAAAAAATCCTAAATCATCACGTATTTCCAGATCAAACACGAGATTTAATACTAGTACATGGATAAACCCTAAAACAACGTAAACTTAAATCTAACATAAGAAACGCCGAATCAAAAGAACAGAAGATAAACCCTAAAACAACGTAGACTTAAATTTGACAAAAGAAGAGAAGATAAACCCTAAAACATCGTGAACTTCAATCAAACATAAGAAACCATAAATCAAAAACCCTAAATCGCAGAATCAAAAGAAGAGAAGAGGGATTTACCGGCGGTGACGAAACGGCGATTGTACTGGAGGCGCTTGTGAGCGCGACCACGTGGCTTCTTCTTCTTGTCTTGCTTGGCTACTTTAGGGGTTTGTCCCCTCACCTTACCTGCTCGCGCCAACGATCCGTGCACCTTCCCTGCATCATCACAAATCATCAAATCAAATAAATTGAATCGAATCAAATCAATCAATCAACCATCATCGACGAACAACAATAGAAATGCTGAACGAAGAAAGAGTGAAGAGAGAAAGGGATGGAGAAGAGAGAGAGGAAAGTACCCATGGCTGATTGCTCTGTGTTTTTGGAGGAAGAAGAGGAAATGGAGGAGATATAATGCTGCGGCAGAATTTGGGAATTAGGGTTTGCGGCGAAGGTTTAGTAGTGTCTGTGTTTTAAGTTTATGGGTCGGGTCAACAGCCCAATGGATCATTCCAACAAGGATTTGGGCCTGGTGAAGAGTGCCCCTAAATTTAAGGGATACAACATACTCCCTCCGATTTTTACTGTTCTTCCATGTTTCTATTTTGGACCATCAACATGTGGATTAGAATTTTCCTTACGTTTTTTTCTCATATTTCTTCTCTTTTAAGCCACACATTCCTACACCCTTATTTTTCACCCAAAAGTCAAATGAGAAGATAAATAAAAATCGGAGGGAGTACAAGTAGGTCGTGCCTCGTGTCGACTCATCGTGTTTGGAGGAGAAAATGGCACAGCCCAACCTGCCCAGGCATGAGTGTGTCATGTCGTGCATGTCGTACCAGTTCCTCAAATTTAAGGTTATTTTTTTCATATATATATTTTGGGCGTGTTAAGAGCATGTCGTGCCCAGGTGGTTGTGACGCACTGACGTAGGCACGATTTTTTTCCTCGAACTGTGGGTCAAGCACAGCCCACGGCCCATAGCGTGTTGTGTCGTGTCGAGCCGAGTTGTGCCAAAGTAGGCTCGTGCCTTAATAGGTTGTCAATCGTGCTGGACCGTGCCAACCTACCAGCCCACATGCCAACTTTCCTCCCTAGTCTCAAGTATAGTCTCGACCCTGACCGAATGTCATTATGACAAATAAGTCGATATTACTTAAAAAGTTTTTTTAAAAAAATAAAAAATAGGAAAATAATCTGAACCCAAAGAGCAATTATCCTATGAGACGATCCCAAAAATTTTTATTCCTTTAAAAGCTCCATATATATCTCACCCATTTTGAACTATCATATGCTATCTTCCATTGATTCAAACAAAAAAAAATCCATCTTTTTTCACCATTGACATCCATCTCAAATTTTGTTCTTATGATTTACACACCACATTTCTCATTGTAATTCATTCTATTATACCTCAGAAATTCTTACACATTGTATGATCAAGGCAACAAAAACGACATACCGACTTTCCAAACTCGTCTACCCGAAGATTATATTACATATTTACGTCACATTGGATTCGATTGGATTGAATTAAAACATTCTACGTAAGAAAATATTCCAGGATCACCTTGAGTTTTTTAGGTGATCCTTCTCCTAGACCAAATGGTGTCTGTAAACTGAAAATACATACCCACGGTGCATCAACGTAGGATGTCATATGACAAACTAACTTTGACCGGACGTCAACAAAAAAACCCGGGTTTAATTTGATCCAAAATGTTGCCCAAAATGCAGCCCAAAATGATGCAAAGCAAGCCATGTTGGTCATTCAAAATCATTCATTGTTTCTTGTTTTTTCTACTTCTAGGCCTAGGACTATGTATAGTAAGCATGAACATGGTTCGATACTTTGGGGCGAGGAATTCGTTCCAACTACAAGACGTGTCTAGGTACCGGCATTGTCTCCATGAGATGACCACCATCGAGTCATGGGTACGGCCACCTTGTAACGTGATCCACGACATGAATGACACCGAGTTGTTTTGGAGGGCTACTTACGCCCCTCGAATTAAGGACTATCCTTACAATAGGGTTACTAAGGTTGCCTTCATGTTCTTAACTAGAGGTCCTTTGCCACTTTCTCCTCTTTGGGAAAGGTTCTTTAAGGGCAATCAAGGCCTTTATTCTATCTACATTCATTCTTTGCCCGGTTATCAAGCGAATTACTCTCGTTATTCCGTTTTCTATGACAGACAGATCCCCAGCCAGGTATGGCCACGACAACGTATTAACTCTCTTTTGATTATACATCTGGTTGTCCATGCAACGTGTTCATTGTTGTTGAATTCTGTCACAAAATTGTTGAGCTAAGGAACCTAAGCTCAATAAACGACTTTTTTTGTAAGACGTCAACAAAAACTCTGAGGTTGGTTGTACATGCAACGTGTTCATTCATTGTTGTTGAATAAGTCAAGAAACGACTTTTTGTAAGACCTCATAGTCTGGTTGGTTGTACATGCAGTTGGTGATATAATTCTTATTCTGAGCCTGTAATGCTGATGTTATGCAGGGAGTTGAATGGGGGACGATGAGCATGTGCGATGCAGAGAGACGGCTACTAGCAAACGCGTTGTTGGATCTCTCAAACGAGCACTTCGTTCTCCTATCCGAAGCATGCATCCCTCTACGCAACTTCACCATCGTCTACCGCTACATATCAAAGTCTCGATACAGCTTCGTGGGGTCCTACGATGACCCTGGGCCCTACGGGAGGGGCCGGTACGACAAGAACATGGAGCCGGAGGTCACGCTCAAGCAGTGGCGGAAAGGGGCGCAGTGGTTCGAGGTTAACCGTGAGCTAGCCATCCGAATAGTCCAAGACAATATCTACTACCCGAAATTCAAGGAGTTTTGTAAGCCCGCGTGTTACGTGGACGAGCATTACTTCCCGACAATGCTCACCATCGAAACACCATATTTGATCGCGAACCGGACGCTGACGTACACCGACTGGTCGAGGGGCGGGCCCCACCCGGCCACGTTCGGGGTGAACGATATCACTATGGAGTTCCTCGACCGGATCACGGGGAGGAGAATGTGTGTCTATAATCACCGGCTTGTTTACCTGTGCCAGCTTTTCGCGCGCAAGTTTGCTCCTAGCGCTTTGGAGCCTCTCTTGAGACTGTCGTCCGAGGCGTTTGGATACTGACAGATCGGTGATCAGTAGTTAGGACATTTGAACAGCAGATTGTATACAGGGTTAGCATTGTATCTAAGTTTAGTAGTTTACACTACGATTTTGAACCATCTTACATCGCTACAAGAATATAAATATAATAGTTGAGTCTCAGCCAAGGGAACCTGGTCCAAAGGTCACCAGTTCGAATCCTGCACTCTAAAAACCTTTGAAACCTCGACGGCTATCGTGTGGTGACCCATATGTAACTGAATCGATAAATGTTTTTCGATGAAATTCCCTCAAGAATTAGAATTCACAGCAGCGATGGTATCGACATTGAACCATTCGACCGCGTTTTATGTGCATTTTAAATAAGATTAGAACAAAAAAAAAAAAAAAAAGATAACCTAAAGAGTAGTAGTAGTAAATAACACTTTACAATTCATCATGGTTTATTGTTGTTATTCTTTCTTGTACTTGTATCATGCTCTTGGGTTGGTTTTCGACAAGGTACCTCAAAGCTAGGGAAGCGTGAAGAGCCGCACCATAAGGAAGAGCATCCTCGTTGATCTCAAACATCGGGTTGTGTTCAGATCCCCTTTTACCCAATGTCTCATTCTTCAACCCGACAAAGAAGAAGTAACCCGGGATCACTTCCTGGTAGAATGAGAAATCCTCAGACCCAGTTAGCATTGGTGCTTCTTTAACGTTACGTGATCCAAGCATGTTGTTGGCGACTGTGGTGAAGAACGTGTGTAAGTTGTCGTCGTTTGTGGTTGGTGGGTAGAGCTTTGTAGCATCGTAGAAATCGACTGTTGCTGTGCACCTCTGCACTGCTGCTTGACTTATGATAACCTGTAATGTTACACCATCAACGTGTTCAGTTCTTCAGTCCAAAAGAAAAAGGCCTAACTACACCTTCAGTGTTTCTGTTTTCAGCTGCAGTTGCTGTAAAATTTACCTCCTCGATTCTCTGTTTAAGCCGTAAAAGACTGTCCTTTAGTAAAGCTCGGAATGTGCCACCAATGGTGACAGAATCGGGTATTACATTGAAAGCTTCGCCTCCTTGGAACTTCCCGACAGTAACAACCTGCGTGCACAAAGTTTCCAGAACTTTGAAAAGGGTAGAAAATAACATGCAGTCGAGACCAAATGAATTACAGTACGACATAGTATGAATCAAGTAATCGACAACAACATGAAAAAGAAACACCCATCGAGATATAAAAATAGGAAAGAATGAAGAATAACATCAGATCCTGATGCTCATAGCATCCAAGAATCCTAATAAGTGGGAATATTAGTTACAGTACCTCTATATATATATATATATATATATATATATATATGCCCACTTCACCACCTTTGACAGTGCAGTGTATTCGATGCTCAAAAACATAATTAACGTCTCATTAATATATGACGATACTCCATGTTTTCTTCAGAGAATAAAGATCATTATGCTTAAGACATATTCACTGATAAAAATATTATCTCCATTCATATTCGAGGGACTTTGATAACGTTGTATTTCTCTGTCTCTTTCGGGGAAAAAAATGATTGGTAGTGCTTTCAAAAAGAAAATATGCTCGCTTTGCATATATAATCGAAGAACATTTGGTGAAAGAAATGCAACTGAATTTTCACATATAACCAAGAAAGACATATCCATAATTATCAGGTGGTAGTAGTAGTAGTAGTACATATTAAAAGACGTTTAAGGACAATCCCAATAATTAGGGGCGAATTTAGATAGTTAAAATTTTGTGGTAACGAGTTCAGTATATTTGCTTACTATATATGAAGAAAAAAAATCTCATTTTTACGAATTTTGGGTACCAAACGTCGATCTTTTTTTTTTGTAAGTTCATATATAAACGAGTAGTAGACTAGGGTGAAAGCATATCAACCAATAATTTCATATAAAAATCGATACTTCATAAAAAAAAAAATTAAAAATTACTCCCTTTTAAGATACCAGTTTTAAAATTTACTCCCTTTTGAAACTTTTGTTAAAAATAACTTCCAAAATCTATCAAAACTTCAAAAATTGCTCCAAAATATAATTTTTAGACGAAAATGCCCCCAACTTTTTTTAGCCATATTACTTCACCTCACCCTCTAGCCAAGGGCATTTACGTCCTAAAAATAAATTTGGGAGCAATTTTTGAACTTTTGATAGATTTTGGAGGTTATTTTTAACAAAAATTTCAAAAGGGAGTAATTTTTAATTTATTCTAAAAAAAATAAGGGGATAGGTTACCTGTGAATCAAGGGGGTCAGCTTCGCGTGAAATAAGATGCTGTAAGCTGACGATGACATTGGAAGCGGCCAAGATGGGGTCGACCGTGTGATGTGGAATAGCGGCATGACCACCTTTTCCTTTGATCACAGCCTCGAAGAATCCACTTCCAGCCAAGAGTGGGCCCGACCTGCCGGCCACCTGACCTACAGGCAATGCTGAACTGACGTGCAAAGCAAAGATGGCTTCGACATTCTCTAGAGCTCCTCCCTCGATCATTTTCTTGGCACCCCCGTATCCTTCCTCTCCTGGTTGGAAAACCAGAACGATTGTTCCCTGTTAATATGGACATTTTTTCAGAAAACAACTAAATTTATGCTACAAGTAATATTCACCGCGCTACAATCA
This sequence comes from Agrostemma githago, assembly GCA_958450325.1. Taxonomy (NCBI): domain Eukaryota; kingdom Viridiplantae; phylum Streptophyta; class Magnoliopsida; order Caryophyllales; family Caryophyllaceae; genus Agrostemma; species Agrostemma githago. The sequence goes on along the minus strand of OY288239.1, from coordinate 86,875,629 downwards.
GATTGTTTTAAATTTTTAATGTATAAATAAATTGAATATGTTGTTTCAATATGTTTGAAAATGGCCTTCAGCACTATATTCAAAAACAATAGATTTCGGTCAATATGTTGTCAGAAATAATGTCGTTTACCAAAACACATGAAATTGGTAGATTGACACTGAATCTACTATTTAGGTCGGAATCTGTTATTTTTTTCCCTAATATGCTGTTTACCAAACAGGGTCACAGTCGTCTATAATAAAACAATGATTAGGAATGTCAACGGAAAACTGACAGGAATCTGGTTGCGATGCTCTTGGAGGATCCTGGCAGCACCAAGCAGCATCGCGACATGAGCATCGTGGCCACAAGCATGCATTTTGCCAGGGACTTTACTCTTGTGTTCCCATTCCACCAGTTCCTACATTACAACAACATTCAATAGCGCCTTCATTAAAGTTTCACCAACAAAAAAACTCTCCTCTCAATCTTAAGGCACACACCTTTAATCTTAGGTAAGTAAAAGTACATTATCCCTCGACATAAAAGACAAATGGGACTTGTTCCACATGTGTACTTCAACATGAACAGTATTACGTGTTCTTTCTGGTTGAAACGGGCTTAATTGAATTAGGATGGACATTAAATTTTTGGCAGGAACTGAAAATAAGCTGAAAGAACACGGCGTAACTGTACACCATGTGACCATTGTTAATCAATGTATAATTGCAAGAATCTCAGCATTCAGCATCTCTACAGTCCACAGTCGACAGTCCACGGGCCAGTTCAAAAAGTCAAAATCTACTGAAAACAATGTTTCCATAACTAATCCATCATACACATTACATAATGGCACAGAAATCAAAATCATAATTTTCATAAAAAAATTACCGAAGATGTATCGGCCTAGTGATTCAATAGGTTTCAGGTTCGATGCCCTGGCTTCTAGTGTGTAAACCCAAAAAAAACACACAAACCTACTAAAAGATACAAAAAACACAACACATGGAGGCATGAATCAGTTGAAAACTACAACACCAGTAGCAGAATATTCACACAAAACAGTCAAAATTCAGGATAACCTGTGCCTTCAATTTACACTTCCAAATGTCAAGCATCACGAGGATGTCTCGGCCCAGTGATTTACATCATAATTTTCATAACCCGCCTCCTAAAATGTTTCAATAGGTCTCAGGTTCGATTCTCCGCCCTTCAATGTGCAAAAAAAAAACACACAAGCTGGTATTAATCAGCTGAAAACTACTACACCAGTATCAGAATATTCACACAAAATTCAGCACAATCTAGGCCTTGAATTCACACTTCCAAATGTCAACCACCACCAAAAAAAAAACACAAATTCTCGTTCGCAACAGATATACACGTCACAAGGGAAGACTCAACAGATATATCCGTCACAAGGTAGACTTACTCGGCCATGTGCAAACTTAAAGATTCACATACTAACATGAATCAGAGCTGAAAACAACTACACCAGTATCAGAATATTCACACAAAATTCAGCATAATCTAGGGCTTGAATTCACACTTCCAAATGTCAACCATCACTAAAAAAAACACAAATTCTCATTCGCAACAGATATACACGTCACAAGGGAGACTCATCAGATATACCCGTTATAAGCGAGACTTGCTATGCCAAAAAAGGAAAGAATTTTTGGAGCATTACCTGAATAGGAAGAGCATCCATATCAGCTCTAAGAGCAACAAAAGGAGGATTTCCAGTACCAATATAACCAATAACACCAGTAACAGCAACTGGGTATTTATAATCAATACCCAAATTATCCAATTCATCTCTAATAACCTTACTTGTTTCAAATTCTTCAAACCCAAGTTCAGGGTTTTCATGTAATTTCCTTCTAATCTTCACCATCCAATCAAAAAGATCAGATCTTTGTGTTTGATTTAGGAAATATTTTGGGATCTCTTCAACTTCAACTTCAAACTCATTACTACTGTCACTAATTGACAGTTGAATGCATAAAAATAACAAAACCCAATTCAAAAAACTCTTCATTTTTTTTTGTTTTACTTAGTTTTGTTTGATCATGCTATGTAAATAAGGGAAACCCAGGTGATTATAGCAAAAAAAATCAGTCAAATTGACAAATTTGTGTAGAGTCTCATACTCAGAGGAGTCTGTCTGGAGTTTGTCACTATATATATAATTAAGATTAGGATTACGGTTTTCTAACGTGTGCCTAGCGGATAATATCTAGGTTAATCTTGTCGTTCATTTGTTTTTGTTTTTTATATTTATTGTGATAATTATTTTAACAGTAAGGTAAAATACAGTTATTAGGGTTGTACTGTATTTAAGCATTAAATATCGCCTATATTTGTCACAAAGTTAGAAATTTAAGAATAAATTACACATATTAATACAAATATTAACATTTTGTTTTCTCTTTTGGTCTTTTAGATATAATGCTTATTTTAATTACGATTAAAAATAAATAAATGAACGAGATAGAAGAAATACGTTCAATGGAGCCACGTTAGAAAAATCATTAGGATTGATGAGATGATATAGTGAGTATGTGTGATTAGTGTTAAAGTGGTGATTAATTGAGATTCTTATAGACTTATTAGACTATTAGTGAAATGGATGGATCAAATATAAATATATGCAATATGCATCACTTGTCACCTTTGATTACCAATCAATGAAGTGGGTCATTACTTTTTTTTTTTTTTTTTTTTTTATATAGGCTATGTTATTTTGAATTGAAACTGACTGAACTTAATTTAACTGAAGCTGACTGAAATATAGAGAAAAAATATGCCTCGTGGAGCTGAACTGAACTGAATTGAACTGAAACTGACTGAATATAAGTCCAAAAGAACATGATCATAGTTGTTGTGAAAGATGGCTTCATATTATATATGAGTAATAGTTCGTTTGTATCATCTCCTCTAGACATGATAAAAAGGTCAACCAGACTTAGTTCGGGTCGGGTAAGCGTTGGTTAGAGAAATCACATCTGCTCTGGGTCGGACCAGTCAGTTCATGCGTCAAATCCGGTTCGGGTGGGTTATTCTGGCTTGAGCCAAATTTGCCATGTCTAATCGTCTAACAAGCGAGACTGTCTTATATCAATCGTAGGCCAATTTGTGTCACCTAAACCCGTTACAAATTTGTGATATACCGAACTCCAAACGAGAGTTTATAAGATTTAATTTAGATTCGAGTGAGATAAGATTACAGTATCAATAAAAATCTTTTTTACGAGATTGAACTTGAAACCTATCGTAAGGGCTCGTTTAGTTCACCGTAGGAAAATGAAGTTACCGTGAACTTAAATTCACGTGAATTGGGAACTTGGTGAGTAACTTCTCCGTTATGGATGAGGTGGACAACCAAACAACTCTCTGAAAATACAATTCATGAAATCTTTCACTTTCCGATAATTAGATGGGTAACCAAACGAGCCCTAAGATTAACTTAGAACCTCTAGTTGATGACGGTGGGTCATTACTCATTACTCACTAATGAGTAGTTCACATGGGTTTGTGACGAAATCATGAAATACTGTATTACGTCAAATTTTTATCTGTAATGAAAATACTAGTTTATGATTGTGCAAATATCAGCCATTTAAATTGAAAGACGACCCAAAAAATAAAATAAAAACATTTTATTCCGATTTATTTAAAATAGATACTCGATATAAAAACTAATATTTAATCTGTTATAATAATATGACAGATATTTGGTAGAGCCGTACCAGAAAACTAATTATGGTGTACTGCATTTTGTGTAGGCATTTTCAACGTGCTTATTTATTTTTATATTTTTTAAAGTGATTGTTGTTCACTTGTTTACGTCTTTCTTGAAGCAAAGGACTCTAGATATTTTTGGATTGACATATTGACAAAGTAAGACTCTGTTCTTTTGGACTGAAACTGACTAAACTTAAATTAACTGAACTTAATTTAACTGAAACTGACTGAAATATAGAGACAAAATAGGTCTTCTAGGATTGAACTGAACTGAACTTAAGTGAAACTGACTGAATATAAGTCCAAAAGAACCTGACCTAATAACACTCAGTCAAGTTGGTCCACACACTCTTTTAATAGTATGAAATCATGAATCAATGAATGAGGTGGGTGCTGGGTAGTACTACTATATAAACTAAACACGGATTATTGTTTGTGACGAAGATATCTGTCATAAATTTATAACAGATTAAATAGAAGAAATAAAATAAGAACAAAAGCAAAAATATTACGGAGTAAAACTTAGCAGAACAATTGTTGTATCTAGTCAAATAGAAGATCAGTTGATATGTTTTGATTTTAAGACAGATATATCTATTTTAGAAGATACCAGTTAATTAATAAATTAATTAAAAGGTTGTTATGCATAGTACAATAAGTAGTACATATGGTTTTAATGTTTTATACGGAGTATTAGTTTAATATTAAAATATATTTTATTTTTAAATTAATGAAATTGTTAGGTGTATTTTATTTTATTCATTTATTTGTTTTTATATTAATTGTTGGATGTATTTTAAACAAACGCAAATAAATGAACAAAACGAATGGCATATAAATGTAAATAACTTTCCGTCAATTTTTTTTACTGTATTACATTTCATTAAAATATTCGTCACAAATATTAATAACATAAGACAAAAAAAATATAGTACTGTACTGTATATAATAGTAGTTGGTACATTTATAGATAAGAAAACGCTTTTACTTTGTGTGGTTCGAACTTCGTAATGTTGTGCACTTTTTTTATGAGTGGAATTTTCATCAATTTCTGAGCCACAAATTTTTATTTATAACGGATAAATTCGTCACAAGTTTGTAACGGGTCAAGTAGTTTAGATATGACAGAAAGTATGGTGGTAAATGATTAGCAAATGCTTTGTCATTATTCATCAAATGAGGCATACTTAACTCATTATAACCTTGTGACAAATAATTGACAGATAATTATCTGTCACAAGAGAGACTTACGGTTTCTGAGGTAGGAAATAAGTCATTTTTTGTAGATAATTGTTTTTTTTTTCTTTACATAAAATTTGTGCACATTGGGCTATAGCTTATTTATATTGTCATCAATGTTGTTAGGCTAGTCATCGACGTCGACACAGCTCCGCTCCTTCGAAACCAACGAAGTTCATACACGTAATCAACCTTGAGATCTTCGTAAACCTTTTTGGTTAACTAACCCAAAAACTAAGCAGCAAAAGTCTCTCATTAGCGTTAATGACAGACCTCTAATGACACCATGAGACCCATCTGGTAGTTAAAAAACTAACAAGAAACGGTTTTCTTCATACTAATTAACTACTGACCGAAGATGTCTTAGCCTGGTTGTTAAGTGTAAGACTGGTTGCCCTGGGACTGCTCCCCCTACCCCCTGTGAGTAAGTGCACTGTTCGTTGATTTAAAAAAAAAAAAGAAAAAAAAACTGGTATAACTAAATAATAACACGGTCAGGGTGTCGGACAAGACGGTCCATGCAGTCCAGGCTGATGAGTGAGTTAATTCATCGAAACAGGTTTTTTGGTAGGTTTAACAGGACGTATCTCCCTCTTTCCTCCACGTTTGTCGGTGTTCCATTCAAGCTCAAACTGGGTGTTCTGCCATCCAGGACCCGTTCGTGATGAGGGTTGTCCATTTGACTCGGAATACCATTTCTCAGATGTCACGCTCTTCAGGTAGTGCCTCCAGCATTTGTTTTTGAAATACGCGCAGCATGTCGGGTCTTCTTTTCCTTGGTTCAACTCTTTGTATATGTCCTGCCAGTTTACATGACAATAGGTATCAATGTATCATCATTCAACTTCACAAATCACAATTTGTACACCTAAATAAAGCCTCGATGACAAGATTATCCCTAGTGCAGTAATGCCTCGAGAGCTCCTGCGAATGGGGTAATTGCAAGGAAGGGGGTCGGATGCGCAGATTATGCATCCCTAGTCCCTAGATTCCGCAATCTTGGTGTTGCAGGACAGAATACGATACCAAAAAATTAATAAGCGAGAAAATACAGTTAAAATGGAAGGCGAACAGTACAATACAATACAATAATAGTAAAAAAAAAGTTTGAAACGCAAAATTAAGAAACAGTTTGACGATGAATAAGCAACAGTGTATAATGTGGATCGTAAACTTTTAGATGCACACATGAATTGGAAGATAAAGGATCAAAGTTTTTTCACCCGTTGTTTCTTAATTCAATAAGGTCTAAAACCTGCTTTCCCACACCAACCGTGCACGATCTCTTCTTTTCAAGTCAGATACACAGCAACAGTGTATAACTCGGAGATTTAACAAGTTTATCATTTTCCATTTGGATCAAAGTTCACCAATGAGGCAATGATTATCAATAAAGTTTGCAGTTTTCTACAGTGGAAAATTATGGGTAAAAGTACGAAGAAAATAAGGGAGAGATAAGTTACCTCTGGAAATTCACTATTATAAAACGAGTGCACTGACAGTTTGGATGCATAAGGCCATGTCTGCAATGCTTCAGCAAGCAAGTCATGAAAGCTAGCGGATAATTTGACTAAATGCGTCTTCTTTATCTTGGCCAAAGGATCAAACAGCACGCCTTTATCTTCAAAAATGTTTACTTTCTGCATAAGTTGTCACAAAAACATCAAGTTAGCACAAAACGCTATATTATCATAGGTCACAAACAAAGAGGAATGTGCCTTGGGCCCAAATCAAAGTCATACAAAGAATCAAAGTTTAATTCCAAAACATAGTTGGAATTTTTGGTTAGACGGTTTTTCTAACGTGTGCCCAGTGGACAAATGTTAACACGCTAATTAGAGCAAGATTCATAAGGATATTACCATGAGAAATTGAAATATTAATTCATGTTTACCATACTTAGACAATATCCTTGTGAATCTTGCTCTGATGAGTGTGTTGACGTGTGCCTTGTAGACACATAACAAAACCGTTTATTTAAACCATGCCAAAGTTTCCCGAGTTTTGGAGGAACTTTACCTCTTTAGACAAGATCATTACTTTCAGGCCTTTTAGATGATCATTCATAAAGAAGTTCTGCAACCTGGTAGCTTCTTCTGCTTGCCATGCAGTTTTATTCTTTGATGGAGCTTCAAAGCGTAAAAGGACATCCTTCAAATGCGGAAAAGTGCTGAAAGACAGTGGCATTCTTTGACCATGGTACTCAAGGGAGATTAAGTTTGGTGCATCAACCTGAGCCTGATCCAACTTCCGACATCTTCTAATTACAAGTTTCTTGAGCTTATCTTTAGAAATCTGTATTGTCTTCAACCCATAACATCTGCTAAGAACAAGCTTGTTAAGAAATGGTAATTCCGAGATTATCTCGTGGAACAATGCATCATTCATCCTAGGATATTCCAGCACCAGATCCTTGAGAGCCATACACGCCGCTAAATTGATCGTGCACACCTTTTTCTTCTCATAGAAAAACCAGAAACTCTCAAGCTTTGGGTTTGCAATAATAATACTTTTAAGACCGTGGCACTGGTGCACATCAACTCTCTTAAGCTTGTTAGATGAGCCGATGTTCAGCGCTTTGAAACCAGTACATGCTATCAATCTTAAATCTTCAATCAAGGGGCAACATGAGAACACACTAACAAGAAAATGCAGAGGTATACTCATTCTTTTAAGTGACAGCTTTTGCAACTGTGGAAGATTAACACTGATATCAGAGGTCGGTAAAATGCAACCTTGTAAATTCAATGCGGTGATTGAGCTTCCACACAAAACAGACGTAGGCAGACAAAACTGAGTGGCCCGAAGGGACTTGGCTTGGATTTCAAGTTCTCTAACATTCCTCTCAATAACAGCAGTCAACCAACCATCCACATCATTCAGAAGATTTGTAGTAACGATAAACCGTAACCTGAACTTGAAGATGTTAAGTAACTGCTCTTTGCGGCATTCCAGTAACTGATTCATCATATCCTTGTACTTCTCGGCCAACTTTTTCTTCATCTTGTGGCAACGACAAAAGTCAAAATCCAAAATTTGATACGACTTCCACACTTGCTGCCATCTTTTAGAAAGTATACATGTTCGAGCAGCGTCCTTGGGATGTAGAAGAGAGATGATTTGATGAAGCACAGGCTCTGTCAAGTCTGAAATACGATCAACTTTACTATCAAAGTCCTTCTTGGCTCTTTTGATATCACCTTTCTCATTCAAGTGGCCTTTGCCTCGCTTGCGATCCTTGGAAGAATGGGCCATGGAATTAATGACCTGCAAGAATGGAGTCGATATAAGATTTAAACCCGCACCTCAATTTTATAACACCATAGACACAACCCCTCAAAAACCTTGCCTATATACATTGCTAAACTTAAGTTGGCGTGTTAGTTTCCGGGGCAAAATTACAAAACAAGTTCAAACTTGACACCCTCTAAACCTTCCATTCTTCAAATAGGCATCACAAGACTTACAATGTATCTTTCAAGAGGGTGATAACAGCTCTACATTGATCAAGTTTCAAGCTCAACGAAAATACTTGGACAGTTATAAACGAGCATATCTAAAATCACACACCAATTGACCGAAAGATCAATGTAAAACATCTTTAGCACTCCCTCGTCCCAGTAGATAGTTTAATTAATCAAAATATAAACAAACGATCGGGACGGGAAGTAAAACGGATTTACTTAAGACCGCTGAATTTAAAACCAAGTAAGTGAGTTAGGGCAGGACCATCATCACCATCGAAAATCCGAGTTTACATGAATTCAAACAGCCACCATAATAGATCACTCAGAATATTGAATACACAATTCAATTAATAATTGGGATGGAACTGCTTACAATTTTAGAAGTAAAAACAGATTCATAAGACTGAATTTGAAGCCAAGTAAGTGAGTTAGGGCAAGACCATCATCACCATCGAAAATCCGAGTTTACATGAATTCAAACAGCCACCATAATAAATCACCCAGAATATTGAATACACAGTTCAAGTGTAGAGCAAAATTCAATTAATAATTGGGACGGAACTGCTTCGGATTTTAGAAGTAAAACAGATTTTCGTAGACTACTGAATTTGAAACCAAGTAGGGCACGATCATCATCATCATCATCGAATATTCGAGTGTATGTGAATCCAAACAGCCACCACAACAAATCACCCAGAATATTGAATTGAATGCACAATTCAATTCTAAAACAAAATTCAATTAATACTCTGGTTACGATTTTAGAAGTAAAACGGATTTACATAAGAGTGTACGACTGCTGAATTTGAAAGCAAGTAAGTGAATTAGGGCAAGATGATGATGATCATCATCGAATATCCGAATATACATGAATTCAAACAGCCACCACAACAAATCACCCAGAATATTGAATGCACAATTCAATTGTAAAACAAAATTCAATTAACAAATCAAATCAAACAACCCTAATTATAGCAATATAATCCTGGATAAATGAAGATCAACGGAATTAACGCTTACAAGGTAGAAGGTAGGCAGCGGCGGAGGCGGAGGGGCAGCGGAGGAGGTGGCGGGGATTACGGAGAGATATGGTGGATTGTGATTGTCCACTGTAATTGGGCACGAGTTCGATTTAAGATTAGGGCGCGAGATGGCCTAGGGTTTTGAAGAATCACAAATTCTTCTTTGCGACTCTTCTTTGCGACACGACGGGTCAAATAGGTATCTAACAGGTGAGATAAGATAAAATGAGGTTGGTGAGACTTAGATAAATATTTGTTTTTTTCTTGGTATCTACTTGACCCGTCTTAAGCGCAAGAGAGACTAACTATTGAAGAATATAATAAGGGAAGATAATTTTTGACCCGCGATAAGTTATGTTAAAGGGGTTCATCGGTCCAAACCCGGACCGGGCTGGCTTGACCCGCGGACCGTAACCTAAAAAATCCAAACCCGCAGACCGGACCGGTTAACAAAGAAACCCGGATCGGACCGGACCGGCAAAATACACTAAATTTGATTAATTTTTTGAGTATGGACCGGATCGGTCGCTCTTAAGACCGGACCGGCAAAATACACTAAATTTGATTGTTTTTTTTTGTATGGACTGGACCGAACCGCGGACCGGCAACCAAGTTTTTGGAGACCCGCGGACCGGACCGGTATGTATACGAGTTTTGAAAGTGACGATTTTTTTAGAATACTACTTATCGAAGAAGTCACCTAGCCTCCTCTGAATCCAGTCACGACTCGTAAGTAACATAGAGGTCCGTTATTCCTTTAGTTTTTGTCTGTGAGTGTGTCGACCAGACGACCAATTGCTTTTAGTCGTTCCCCATCATTATCCTTCATTGGCCTCGTCTTTTAGCCTCTTTAATCGTCTCCAGGACAACTTTGGCTTCCGCCTCGGTCGCTTCAAGCACCTCCCTAATCCTCCTTGCGATCACTCATTTAACTCCTAAACCTATCCCGACCACATCCTTCTTCTCGTCCCTACGTCACAATTTATCTTCACTCAGTCCCTCAAAGGTGTAGTCGAGTCCTCTTCCTCTTCACGCCTCTTCCCACACTCCTTTGTGCTTCTCGTCTTATCAACATCCTCACTCTCGCCCATTTCTTTTAGGAGCTTCATCCTCCACACTACGCCTCCCAATAAACATTTTTCAGATCGAAGGCTAGTTTATTCTGTTTCTCCCACGCACTACTCTAACACGGCCTCCTCATCCTCTCGTGTCCATCTTTCTTCTTAAGGGATCGTTTGGTTGCCCTCTTAAATCATGGGAAGTAGAACTTCCCATGAATTGATAAATTGGGATGTTGTTTGGTTGCCCACTTCCCGGGAATTCCCACTTCCCAGGAATTGGCACTTTCTTCCTAATGGGGAGTTACTCACCAAGCCCCATTTGGTGCGCAGAACTTCCCGCATGAAGTTATTTCCTATTTGGCAACCAAACAATATTTGTAATTCTCATTAAATACAAATTCACGTGAATTTAAGTTTCTGGTAACTCCATCCTCCCATGGTGAACCAAACGAGCCATTAATCTTCACTCACATCTCATCCTAGAACCCTACCAACCACCCGGCCACACTCTCTGGCGAGGTGGAGACTTCGCACGAGCACAACAAACATAGGGCATCAATCGAGTTAATACGAGAGGCTAATCAACCTCTAGACGGGATAGCTTTGTTGCATAACTAGTATTACCCCGTGCAAAATTTGCACGAACCTGTTTTATTCTTACTTTTATTATAATTTTCTATATTATACGATTTACGTCCCTACTTTTCTATTTTTGTAAATTATTTTTTCTGAGCTACGATTTTCTACATTTTTTTTAAAAAAAAAATTGAAAGTCCAATTTTTTTTATTTTTTTGTTTATTTTTGTTGTTGTTTTTTATTAGTAGAATATTGGCGATCTAAATTGAAACGGAGATGGTAGATCTTTTTTATTAGTATTTTTTTTTAAATATTAAATTTTTCGTGTAATTTTCCATTTTTTCAAGATCTGAGACTCTTACTTTGATAAATCATAATTAAAAGACTTTCTTTGATTAACTAAAATAAATGGTAACTTACTTTCATTAAGTGAGTTAAGTCATAATTATTAATTTAACTTCATGTGATAGTTATTTTGATATAAACTTCATTTATGTAGTTAATGTCGTGAGAAGTGGTTATTTTATTCTCCAAATATTTGTGGTGTTGCCACGTATGCGTCTTTTGATGAAAGTGAATGTGGTTCTTCTAAAAGACATTACTTTATATAAATAGGGATTGCAAAAAAAAAAAAGACCATTAGCAAGGTCTTCGTTCTCCAAATCCGGTTCCAAACCTGCTTCTCATCCTCCAAACTCGACTAGCCTTTATCTTCAATCTAACCATTACAGGCGGACTTGACCGAATAAATTATGCTCTTTTATAAATCACAGCACCAATCATCACGAAAATTAGTCCTATTTGTTTTTGTTATGAAAATAAATTTTGGATAATGCAAAAGTCCTATTTGGTAAACAATATATTGGGTGAAAATTATCAGATTCCGATCTAAATAATAGATTGATGGTCAATCTACAAACTTCACGTGTTTGGTAAACGACATACTGCGATAACATATTGACAAAACCTAATATTTTCATTTAATTTGATAGTCAAACACTATTTTTTATGCCAATATAAATCTATTAATTTTATGTGTCTGGTAAACGACATATTACGATAACCTATTGACCGAAATCTAATATTTCAATTTAATTTGATAGTCAAACCGTATTATTATACTAATAATTTACTAATCGTATCATGCTAGGGGGCCTTTGGTTGAGGGGTTATAGGAAAGAGAAAGAGAATCAACATTTCATTCCCTTTGTGGTGGTTTGTTTTAATTTTTTTGCATTCCCTTTCCCCTCTGCCTTCCTTCCCAATCCCCTGTACAGCCCCCAAGGGTCTGGATTTTGATTTTCTCACCCACCGCCCCAACTCATCACCCACCACCGTAAAATCACTACCACTAGGGGTGTTCACCTGTCCAAACTCGGACCGGACCGGCTTGACCCGCGGACCGGCAACCCAAAAAATCCAAACCCGCGGACCGGACCGGTTACAAAGAAACCCGGACCGGACCGGACCGAACCCTCTTAAGACCGGACCGGACCGGACCGAACCGGCAAAATACACTAAATTTAATTAATTTTTTTAAGTGTGGACCGGACCGGACCGCGGACCAGCAACCAAGTTTTTGGAGACCCGCGGAACGGACCAGTATGTAGCCGGTCCAGACCGGACTGGACCGTACGTCCGGGTCGGTCGGGTTTGCCGGTCCGGGTCCCTTTTTGAACACCCTTAACCACCACTTCGACACCACTACTAATGTCACCACCACCACCACCACCACCAATGTCACCACCACCACCACCACCACCAATCTCGTCACTACCGCCACCCCGAGACCGTCACCACCTCGTTATTTCTATTACCTATAATTTCTAAACAAACAACAAGCAAAATCTGAGGTAATCCCTCTGATTTCCCTTCCTTTACCCTTGTTTTCCTATGTTTATTTCATTTGCCTTTCCCGTGTTTTAACCAAACGTTCCCTTAATATTTATCGGTTATTACAAATCTCCTAGTGTGATACGACCATTTACTAAGACAAAAATCCATTAAACCGACTAACAGACAATTATATTGCGCGTATATATACATTTATTTCCCGTTGTCTAAAATATTTTCCAATAAAATAACCTCAATTTCTTCGGATCTCCTTCTTCCATGATCAACACAATTTCATCACTAAATTCAGCTCTGCTCAAACCCTAATTTTTCCCCCAAATTAAAGCGCCAAATCACTCGATTCCACACAGGTACAATTCATAATCAATTTATGACTTATCTCTCCAATGTTGCTCAATTCTTCTTTAAATTAAATCGAATTTGTATTGGATTTTGATTAATCTGGTGTTTTTGTTGTTGTTTTTATTTAGTAATCGAAGTTATTGATTGATGTCAGTTCCTCGATCAATGGATAAATCAAGTACTCTTGAGTACATCAATCAGATGTTCCCTACAGGTATCATTTCTCTTGCTACGTCGATTTTGATTGTGTTGATTCTCCTTGAAGTGTGTTGATGTTCGTTCATTTCTACTGTGTTAGAGATTACTGGCCGATTATCGATTTCTTGTGTGTTGATATTAGTTCAATTACTGTGAGAAATTGTCGAAAATATTCGATTGTGTTAGAGATTACTGGCCGATTATCGATTTTCTGTGTGTTGATATTAGTTCATTTCTATTGTGTTAGAGATTACTGGCCGATAATCGATTTCTTGTGTGTTGATATTAGTTCATTTCTATTGTGCTAGAGATTACTGGCTGATTATCGATTTCTCATGTGTTGATAATTAGTTCATTTCTATAGTGTTAGAGATTACTGGCCGATTATCGATTTCTTGTGTGTTGATATTAGTTCATTTACTGTGAGAAATTGTCGAAAGTATTCTGTTGTGTTAGAGATTACTGGCCGATTATCGATTTCTATAGGTGTTGGATTGAGTTTAGGTTACTGATAATGTAGGTTATTGAATTGTGTTTGGGTTGCTTTGGGACTATGGCTTGCTGGTGTGATTTTAGATTTGCTGAATTCGGTTTAGGTTGAGTTTTTTTTTTTGCAGTGTCAGATTAGTTTTGCTGTGTTTTAGTAATCACTCTGTCCGTCTCGATAATTTGTTTAGCTTTTACGGAGTATATTATTTGTGAAGAGTATTTTAATCAAAGGTAAACAAATGACCGAGATGAAGGGAGTACATGATACAATATTACCATGTTTAGTTGCTGCTTTCTTGTGGAATATCCGAGCTCCGTTGTTCGAGTTTCATTGGTCTCTTTTTATTGATTATTTTGGTCAGAGGCGTCATTATCTGGTGTTGAACCGCTTATGCAAAAGATACATGGTGAGATTCGCCGCGTGGATGCGTCCATATTAGCAGCTGTTAGACAACAGGTAATATGCACTACGAACATTTTGTGATTTCTTAAGTTGATGAGGATGCCCTGTCTATTCTATTTGTTACTCGTCTTGTTTTAGGTTGAAATCAATGTCTTTGTTGTTATGTCATATTTGAAATCATGTTGAAAGAAGATGCAATAACTAAGAACCATGTGCTCATGTAGGTGAATATGATGTGTCAGTATGCGAACTGGAAACTGGATGTTTATTTAGTGTCTTTATCGGTGATTCTGTAATGCATCTTTCTCTTCCTATTTGCTATGGCCGATGTCTTCTGTTTCATACACTTATTCCCCTTTCTTAAAAGCGCTATGATCTCCTTCTATATTTAGCTTCACTTCTTCTTCTTCCCTTTTTTTTTGTTGTTGTTGTTGCATATACTATTTAGTAACTAGGAGTGGGTTTTGAATTTGACGGTTATTTTCTTGTAATTAGAGTAACTCAGGTACTAAAGCCAAAGAAGATCTTGCTGCAGCTACTCACGCAGTGGAGGTTCGTTACCTGTATTTGTTAATGCGATTTATCTAGTTTTTGATGATCATGAAATGGTTGCTTGGTTTTGTCTGTTGACAGGGAAGTTATATACTCTGTACTTGTTTCATTGCTTCTACTTTTTCACTATTTGGTGTATGGAATTTCCAATTTGTAGTCAACTAGTTAATTATTTTCATGTCAACAGGAGCTCATGTACAAGATAAGAGAAATTAAAACTAAGGCGGAGCAAAGCGAGACCATGGTTCAGGAGATTTGTCGTGACATTAAAAAGCTAGATTTTGCAAAGAAGCACATAACAACTACTATCACAGCTCTCCATCGTCTTACCATGTTAGGTTGGTCATTGGTGTGTGATATGCCTTTCTTATTCTTAAAAGATAATCTGCCAGTTCAGGGGTTAACATTCAACAATATGACGACATGACGTGCATGCTTTTTTTCCCGAGAAGTTCTTATGTGTCTAAAATGACTAATGCATCTCAAACATAAATTCAGTTCTTTCCACGCAAGTCTTTGGTCGTGCTCAGTTACTGAATGAGTGGGTACTTTAAAGTAGAAAACAAAGTCTCTCAAATTAAAATTTTTATAAAAGTTGCTGTTGCCGTATGTGTTACTTTACCTTAATATAGTCATTCTCCCATTTATGTTTTTCTGTGCTCTTAAATTAAGAATATAGTATCAAATTCTCAATGTTTTGGCAGTGTCTGCTGTTGAACAACTTCAAGTGATGGCTTCGAAAAGGCAATATAAGGAGGTCGCTGCTCAATTGGAGGTAATTATTTCCCAAAGGCAATTATATATAAATAAATGCTGTTGGTACCTGATGGCTTCGAAAACGCAATAAATAAATAATGACACAGGTTTTCTTATATTCAGTTTTATGTTCTAAACTTCTAACTTCAGGCACTGGGGGTAATATTTTTGTTTTTGTTGATGTGTATCAGGCTGTTAATCAGCTGTGTAGTCATTTCGAAGCCTATAGAGATGTTCCCAAAATAACAGAGTTGCGTGAAAAGTTCAAAAACATTAAACAGATCCTGAAGTCTCATGTATTCTCTGACTTCTCAAGGTTTGCGGCTCTTTCTTTGTAACTTCTCCCGGTATCTGTTATCTGTATATTTAATTAGTGTAATTCCTTAATATTATAATGATGATAATAATAACAGCATTAGCAAAAGTAAAGATACATTAATCGTTCTTGACTAGTGATCAAATAGTCCTGTTATCTGTCATGTGAATTAATTCTCATTTGGGTCAATGTACTCCCTAATTAATTTCTGGAACCTCAGCTTAGGTACAGGAAGAGAAACTGAAGACAGTAAATTACTGCAGCAGCTGTCAGATGCTTGTTTAGTAGTTGATGCTTTGGAACCCTCTGTGCGGGAAGAACTAGTGAAGAATTTCTGCAATAGGGAACTTACTTCTTACAGACAAATTTTTGAAGGAGCTGGTTTGTATCCCTTGTCTTCTGTTTTATCATATCTTTGCTTCAAATGGCTGTTTTTTTTTGAACTTTTGATTTAGCTGCAAATATCAGTGAATAGAGGTTCTTTCTGATTTTCCTTGTCAATATCTGTAATAGAACTCGCAAAGCTGGATAAAACAGAAAGGAGATATGCATGGATCAAGCGTCGATTAAGAACAAATGATGAGATATGGAAGATATTTCCTTCTTCCTGGCGTGTTCCATATCTACTTTGCATTCAGTTTTGTAAGTTGACAAGGTACATGTCTTCTAAATCTGGAGCATTTCTGGAGTCATGTGGGATTCAGAAAATTGGAGCAGTAGCCTTTCTTGAGTAGTTTAAAAAAGTCATCACAAGTAGCACCATATCGGCAGTACCCTGGTTCTGTCTATTGAAGCCGTCTGTCGCGGGACTTATTCAACCTACCCTTTTGTCCAGACTAGTAGAGCCTTAGTAACAAAATATGTAGGTTGTTTTCTGTTCCTCCTGTCCCGCTATGACTTCTAACCTCAAGCATTGATGACTGATGAGCCGATGTACTCAAGTTCCTTACACCCCAAGGCCAAAGAAGAGTGAGACATTGACGCCATTTTAAATGAAAGTCACCCGCAGTTATGAAACTTTTTAAAATAATGGGAGGTCAAGTAGGTGAAATGGCTATGGTGAATTTAGGTCACTGCACATGTGCGTGTGGTTTTTGCAGTGAACTATTAATTGTGTCCAAGAAGTTGCTGCTGCTTGTGAAACAGTTTTCTCACTCAGATATTTGAGAATGGCTTTTTTTTGCTAACACGACTCTCAAACAAGATTGTTTTTATATGACCTTTTTGTCCTCGTTCTTGATGGTCCTGAAACTAGAAGCTTTAAACAGAGTGCCAATGATGAAAAGTTATGCCATAAATCATGATTTTTTTGCCTGTGTTTTTCGCCATTGCAGAACACAGCTTGAGGATATACTTGGTAATATGAAAGAGAAACCAGATGTTGGGACTTTGCTGATGGCAAGTGTTTCATGCTTAGTTATCTTGACATTTTTTTTGGGCACCACATGATTTCATTCTTTGTCGTTGTTCAGTTATGTTTCCTTGAGAATTTGCACACTTTGTTCATTGGCTGTCTGTTTAGTTTTACCCATTACATGTTACTTTTGCGTAAAGTATTGTTCCCATATGGAATATTACCAATCACTTCTACCACATGTAACGCTTGACGGCTCGATTGACCAGTTAATATTTCTAATTTTGGACATGACCATATATAGTGACGAAACACTGAGGAGGCGTTTGGTAACGAGGGAAAGGGAATAGCAAAGGAAATGAAGTCCCTTCAATTAAAATGCTTGTTTGGTATGTAGTTTTACAGGGAATCAAAACCCACCATGAAAATACCACCCCACCATTAAACCAGCCTACAAAACTGCCATAACTAGGATTGTTAGAGTGATTTTACCTGGTGGTTCAAAGCTTAACTTCCGCTTATGTCTTAAATTGTGACCAGCTTCTGTTCGTCACAGAAATACGCGAAGTACATGTTAAATTTTATGATATTGATTTGTTATACCCATACTTTTTTTGTTATCTATAATTCTATTTTAAAATTTGATAGGCGCTTCAGCGAACTTTGGAGTTTGAAGAGGAATTGGCTGAAAAGTTTGGAGGAAGTTCAATTAGAGAATCTGGACACGATGCTGATGACACAGATAAAGGAGACAATACAACTCAGACTGTGTTAGATATAAAGAAAAAATATGAGAAGAAGCTTGCTGTAAACCAAGGCAGTGGAAGTGATGTATGGTTTGGAGTTTAAGACTATTTTGTTTTGTTTTCTTTAGGTTTATTAGACCCAATACAATATACTGATATTGTTCATTTGTACTTTGTTACTTACAGGAAAGGGATACTCAGAAGGATTATTCAGTTCCTGGAGATGGGGTAACTTTATTCATCCTCTTTTTTTTGCCCTTTCTCCTCTTATTGTGATGAAGTTACAAAAAGGAATCATGCTTGTGTGCACAACCACTGTCTTTTGTCCTGTTTTTATTGAAGTCTATGTTGATAATTAACTGAATGTATCTTTTTAGCTCGGCGTCTCCATTTCCATCTATGTTATGATTATAATCTGACCTTTGTCCTCAACATGTCCTCCCTATATCATTTTTTTTCTTTTGAATTTCTGAAGTACTCCGTATTATATTTTGTATCTACAACCATTTTTTTGGAAAACTATCAGGAGTACACTTAACCTAAGCATGCTTTTTTTTCTTCCTTGGAAGTGTTTATGGGTGGGTGATATATCTTATCATTGCTCGGAAATATTGTGGATCGGTAAATCCGGGTGGTGGCGGTGGTTATTCTGATGTTATTATAAAAAACTATCATCACTGAAATATGTTATCTTTATGATTGAAATCATGCACTTCACTTTAATAAGATTTCTTGTCTGCTTGTGCACTCTTATGTTGTTCAGTAGATAGTTTTTTTTGAGTCCTTAAGAAGATCATCTGCCATATTTGATCATTCCTCTTAACCAATTCGGTAATCTGTTCCTATTTTATAGCTACTTTCTGTGTACCTGATAAGGTTAAATTGTTTATTTTGTAGTTCAACTTTCGAGGGATTATCTCATCCTGCTTTGAGCCTCATCTGAATGTTTATGTTGAATTAGAAGAGAGAACATTGATGGAGCATTTAGAGAAGCTTGTTCAGGTACCTCTTGAAATATGTCTCCCAACTCCTTCCTTCTATCTTGTAGATAGCCTAATGTTTGTTAATCCTGTTGTCTTCATTTCAGGAAGAAACCTGGGCTATTGAAGAAGGAAGTCAGACTAACATCTTATCCAGTAGCATGCAGGTACATGTCTCTGTCATTTTTATTTTTGGTTACTGCTTATCTACTAGCAAACTACTCGTATATGTATCTTTGCGTTAGAATGATCGGAACTAGCGTATATATCAGTTAAATTTTATTTAGTCACAAACAATATATAGTTAAATTTTTTGTCAACATAAGTTAAATACTCCGTATATAGTTAAAATCTGGAAGGAAAGTTGTAGAAAAATATGAGATGCTGGAGTGAGGTAGCTTTTGATATGAGATTCTATCTGCCTTTTTACCTCCAAGATGCACTCATATTTGATATATTTTGTGTTTTTTATTTGTGTAAAAACATTAGTGAATTGACTAAGTTAGTATTGTTGTGAAATGCAGGTCTTTCTTATAATCAGGCGTAGCCTGAAGCGATGCAGCGCTTTGACAAAGAATCAAACACTCTTCAATTTGTTCAAGGTTGGTTTTGGTAAACTCACCTTCATGTGATAGTGATATGAATGTCGAAGCAGAAGAATAATTGGTTTATTCATCTTGTAATTGGGAAGAGTTTTACTGACTGAAAGCCTTATCGAACTTTTAAAGGGAACACGGGCATCATGAATGATTCAATGATTGTGGTAGTTAAGAAAAAGGATAAGTTCCTCCTGAACGATACTTTTAGGCTTCCTTTTTACTTTTAGTTTCTTAGCACCCATTTAGGTATCTTTTTTATGCTTTCATCATTTCAAGTATATGAACATCTTGTTAACTGTACTAGTTGTAAGATTTTTTATGCTTTCTTTGCATATGCTGAGCGCGTGATTTAAATTGCTTGGTGAAGTTTGGGATGCCATAAAATGTAATCAGAAAAAGGGACAGGGAATAGTGAAGTTACATGCTAAATGATTGTTGGCTTGGAAAAATGTGACATTACATGCCAAATGATGGTAGAAGACAGAATGTGACTGATATGGTTATGGTTTATGTCGTTAGGTATTTCAAAAAATGCTTAAAGCATATGCAACAAAGCTGTTTGGCAGACTACCGAAAGGTGGGACAGGAATTGTAGCAGCAGCTACTGGAATGGATGGACAGATTAAGGTTGCATATCTTTTATTCAAATTATTTCCTATGTTTTGGTCATATTGTAAAGTATATTTACGTTTTTATCTTCTTCTTTTTAATAAATATTTCCTTTTTTGATTTCTGAATCAGACGTCTGAGAAAGATGAGAGAATGATTTGCTATATTGTAAATACTGCTGAGTACTGTCATAAAACGGTAAGTTTCCTTTGTAAGCTGTTTGCTTTGTCTTAAATGTAGTTATTTCCCCCTTTAATCTTGTAGTGGTGATATCATCTGGTTGCATTGGGTTGAAATTGATTAAATTACTAGCTGTGGTAATGATTTGGATTGATTACTTCTGACGAGTCTTGTTTTGCATCATCAAAAAATTCATTCAAGGAGTTATTCTATGCATTTTCTAGTTACGACTTGGGATGCATTTATTTCTAAAATCATTTGTTGCGGTGGATGTATTTTCTCATTGCTTTGATTATTTTTTTTTCTGTTGGATATAATTACATGATGTCCTTTGGGTCTTTCGCCGTTACAATGGACCATCCAAGGGATAGTTAAGTTATAATTGTTCTAGATGGTTCACAACATAATATATACGAGTACCACCAAAGAGAACCTGGAAAAGGACTCATATTGGAGTGCAGACCTTAGCTTGGCTGTTTGAATTACTCTTAATCTCTCTTTTACGGAATTGCATGTATTACATCCTTTCTTTCTGTCCATAGGCTGGTGAATTGGCCGAAAATATATCGAAGATCATTGATCCCTTGTTTGCAGACAGAGTTGATATGTCAGAAGTGCAGGTAAACTTCACCACTTGTTAGTAATTTGTAGGCCAATTCACTACCCATCATAAATTTGTAGGACTTTGCTCGGGTTGTCTATATAAATCTTTCAATCGTGCAGGATGAGTACTCAGCAGTCATCACAAAATCATTGATAACTCTGGTGAATGGATTGGAAACCAAATTTGATACTGAAATGGCTGCAATGTCACGTGTTCCCTGGGCAACATTGGAAAGTGTTGGTGACCAATCAGAGTAAGCGGCATATTGGTATATATAAGACACTGATATGACTAGTTGATTAAAAATTCATAATTAAACTTCCTTACGTGCAGGTACGTTAATGTTATAAATACAATCCTTACGAGTAGTATTCCTGTTCTTGGGAATCTTCTGTCCTCCATTTACTTCCAATTTTTCCTTGACAAGGTAATCAAGAATTTTATATGCATCTCCTTAATACTGCGTTGGCTCCATCTTTCAAGCATTTTGCTTTGTTTTTTTGTCGAATCTTCATCATTGTTGATACAATTTTCCAATATGATTGTATTCCTCCGAATGAATTCCTGTGCATATCATATTGCTAAACGTTTTCAAATGCCTTATATTTCTTGCAGCTTGCTTCATCTCTTGGTCCACGTTTTTATCTGAACATCTTCAAGTGCAAGCAGATTTCGGAAACTGGAGCCCAACAGGTAACTATATATTACACACACATAATTTTTTCCTTGATGTGGGACCATGTGTATTATGACCAACTGTGGACTCCTCAAATAACCTTCATGAATTTGATTAGTAATCCCGTGATAATGTAAGAAACAAATCAGATACATGTTTTAAGTTGATACTTACCAATGCTGTCTCTATTCAGATGCTTTTGGACACCCAAGCTGTGAAAACGATTCTTCTCGAGGTTCCTTCCCTTGCTAAACAAGTGAGTTGTTGACAGTTTCAGATTTCCTTTTTGCTTTCTGTTTGTGTACACGATTGCTTTGTGCCCAATTTTCTGCCAGTTAAGCTGCCTGTAGTCAGTCGTCGGGTAATGCATCTCTTATAACCAGTTTGTACATTTGGAAAGGTCGGTTTATTTTTCCTGATTGTCATTTCATGGTCATCATCATTTCCGTATATCTGTGTTTAGACTACCGGAGCTACTAGCTACTCCAAATTTGTCAGCCGTGAGATGAGCAAAGCTGAAGCCCTTTTGAAGGTACGTGAATGTTATTGACTTGACTTGCTTCTGAATATTTAATGATATGCTGTGCCACTGTGGGCTGACAACCTGTTATTACCAGGTGATATTGTCCCCTATGGATTCTGTCGCAGATACATACCGTGCGTTATTGCCAGAGGGGACTCCTTCCGAGTTTCAGCGAATACTGGAGCTCAAGGTATTTTATTCATTTAGCCTTACTTCTCCATTTCTGCAATTTAGAAGCAAATTTTATAAATTTAAAAATTTTGTTTGCGAAACACGACATTTTGCCCGAGTTCTAGCAATTTAAAAGCAAATTCGACGAGTGAACAGTGTCGCACGTGCTTCTTAGCTTTGACTTTTGTTGTTCAAAAATCTTTCCAAAATGTTGTGTTTCGCAAATACCTTTTTTAGTAAGGGATGTTCCACAAAACGTTCTTATTAAAAGTCGTGTTTCACAAAAAAAAAAAAAAACTTACAAATCATCATTTTGGTAAAGAGTAGGTCTCCTAAAAGACGGTCTCTCATTAACTTTACTGAGAGACTAAGTACAAATGGAAGTAACAGTGGTACCAAACCTAATCATAGTAGGTACAATTAACATAAAAGAGTATACAAATATAAAGAGGGTACGTTTCTTATAAAAATAGTTACAAAACAAAGTTGTCATTTGAGGGTATGAATAGAACATAGGGTGGTACTGAAGAGTATTGAGAGACCGTCTCTCTCAAGAATTTGTGTTTGGTAAATACATAACCTGACATTAGTTATGAAAATGTTGCGAGTAACAGGGCCTAAAAAAGGCAGATCAACAGACTATACTAGACGACTTCAACAAACACGGGTCAACCATCAAGCAAGCATCAATGGTGGGTCCTCCATCTTCGGTACCAGTGGCCCCAACACCACCTGGTCCTACAACCGTGGTCAATCCAGCATCGTCCTCCGTGGCAGCTTCTGGGGAGGACGTGCTGGCCAGAGCAGCTGCTTTGGGGCGTGGAGCAGCTACAACGGGGTTCAAGAGGTTCCTTGCCTTAACCGAAGCTGCTAAAGACAGAAAAGACGGTCCATTTCGAAAGCTCTTCAATTCATAAGGAGAGCTTTTACAAGCTGCACAACCCGTCTGTCTCTCTCGTCATTCACTCCATTGATCAAGTAACTCCCCATTCATTTTCTTCACTGCTTACTTATTCTTTGTTTTTCCTATCATGTTGTGCCCCCTCTATCGTTGCTAGCTCGTGCACAAAACTAGGTCTTGTTAATAGAATGGTACAAATTCTTGTTTGTGACGAGCATATCTGTCACAAACTTGTGACGGGTCAAATATTACCCACATGGGTAAATAAAGACAAATCATTTGCTATTCCCGATGCATTCTGATTTTGTCTTATCTAGCTATAAGGGTGATGTTTGACCCGTCATAATTTTGTTACGGATATTACCCGTCACAAGGGAGACCAACCGGAAACTTCCTCCTTTTTTTATCTTCCCATTTTTCATTTTGGTCCGGCTTTTTATTTTCTTCCCGTTTTCCTTTTATTTTTTTTTATTTAACTTTTGTATTTTAGTCTGTAATTTTCACAATACTACCCCCACTACTTATTGATATACGAGTATTTTATTTTTATTTCTCTATTTTATATCTTTTTATTTTACAATACTACCCCCACCGTCTCCTTATTTCTCTATTCTATATTGTTTACAAAAAATATTCTGTCCATTTAGAATGGGAAGATAAAAAAACGGAGGAAGTGGTAAATTTTGTCAGGATATTTCGCCAAGATAGCTATTGTGTTTCGAGGCGGTATCAAGCTGTCTTTATGGTGCAGAATGCGACTACTGATTCCGATTATATACCGGGTTTCTTTTTTTTTCCTTTTTTTTTTTTTTTTTTTTTTCCGGTTTTGTTTTTGTTGTTGTGAGGGATTATATGCAATTTCCCATCATTAGAACATGATTTCGATGTATTGGGCTTTGGATCCATGATTTCGCAGTTACTAGTGGGCCGAATCAAACCTTTCGTGACAGTGAACCTTGAACCCGACCTGTTAAATCGTTAATATACCCAAAGTGAACCCAATTTTTCATACCCGAAGGCGGTCTGACCCGAAGCGGGCCCTACCTGAATCCAACACGGTTGGCCCGGGTTCGCAATCTGTCGTATGGAATATCTATGATGGATTGATGGGTGTCTTTAATATTCCACACTACCTTCAAGAAATGGTGTTCTTACCTTACTTTTCGAAACAAAGTAGTATCTCATGCATCTACGTAGCTTGTGTCGAAATCTAAGATTTATAGGCACGAAACATGGGAGTATATGTTTTTTCGAGGAAACGTCGTGTATAAAGAACAAAATTCTTTGGTTTTAGCTTCTCAATAACCAACTTTATTTTCCCCCCTCTGTTTTCTATCTGATTATTCTCAACAAAATGGTGATCTACAATTTAGATGAAACTCCAGATATTTTTATCACTCCTAACTATTACGATGCTACGTCGTCTGCGTATCGAATGGAGCAAATCACTGGTGAAGACAGCCGGAAAACGGTTCGTAATATAGACTTGCGAAAAGACACATTGATGATACATGGAACACAAATCAAGGAAACTATGTTGAAGAGGTTGTATGAATCTCTTGTCATAAGGCCGAAAAACGGTATCGCTTATGTTAATTGCAATGGTGCTTTCTATGTTCTTATAGCCGGAAAACTTTCTAGGTCGATCGATAATGTTATCTTCGATTGGTCTTCTTTTGGTGTCATTGTCCCGAACTCTGTCCATGATTCTTTGAGAAAACAGCTTGATGAAAAGGATAAGGCGATGGAAAACACGAATCACGAATGTGAGTTGGTTAAGATTGAACTCGAATCTACCAAGGCTAGTTTGAAGGCTTCGAACGACGAGGTTTTTGAGCTCAAGAAGGTTCAAAATGACTTGGGTTCGAAGATCCAAAAGGCATATGAAAAGGTTGCTTTGATCGATTTTGAGCTTGAACTTTATAAGATTGAGTTGGAGTCATGTAAGAAAGAGTTGGATGATGTCTTAGATGACCTTTGTAATTGCAAGGAAGAAAGGGAAAAGATGGAGGTAGAATCACAAAAAAGGAACGGCGATTTTGAAACGAAAATAACTACGTTGGAAAATGAGATATCGTCGCTACAATCTGAATTACAGTCGACTAAGGATCAGCTTCAGAACTCGAATAAAAAAGCGAAAGAGAATGTAACTACATTGGAAAATGAGGTATCGTCGCTACAATCTGAATTACAGTCGACTAAGGATCAACTTCAGAACTCGAATAAAAAGGCGAAAGAGAATATAACTGCATTGGAAAACGAGGTATTGTTGCTACGATCTGAATTACACTCGATCAAGGATCAGCTTCAAAACTCGAATAACAGAGCGAAAGAGAATATAACTACATGGGAAAACGAGATATCGTCGCTACAATCTGAATTACACTCGACTAAGGATCAACTTTTCATGGCTAATAAAGAGGTTGAAGAGTTGAAGGGTGAAATTAAGTGTTATGAGAAGGGACAACAATATATGGAAGTAGAATTAAAGAAGAAGATTAAGGAAATTAGGTCAATTAATTTGGAGATTAAGGGTAGTAATCAGAAGTTGGATCAAGTATTAGTTTGGAGATTATGGGATGAGCTTAATCGTCACAAATTTTCTGTTGCGTGCATCAAATGTGGGCACGTTATTAATTTTATGTCGTTCAAAGAAAATGGAATGTCGTCTCTTAATATCGAGATTATTCATGAAATATCAATATGTTAAACAAATTACGAGTATTTATTATTGTTATAATTTAAAAGGATGATTAATAAAGTTGTATGATTGTATACTAATCATGATATTAATACTCCCTCCGTTCCATTTGATTCTTTACGTTTATTTTTTCATACTTGCCAATGCACGTTTTCTTAAGTCTATATTTTTAGTTACATATGTCTAAAAATTACTATAAAAACTTGATATTTATAATGTATTCGATCAGATAATTTAAACAATATCCCACTTGCTTGTACTAGCCACTGTTCAAATTAAATCGAAGGAACATCCGAATGATGGAATGTAATAAAATATAGATGTAAATATATCGTACGAGTATTAGTTACACTTCAGCGAGCCATCACCCAAAGACTTTGGTTGAGATTATGCCTTCTTCTAGTAAAAGAAGAGAAGATCAATTTGCCACCAAAAGCAATGAATATTCTACATTCTCTTGCACACAAATTAAAGAATCATAATCAAACAATATGGTGAAGATATAATTAAAGTGACTCATAAATCAATTTTGAAAACACTATCATTTAATTTTGAAACGATAATTTATTTATTTTTGAATATTATTTTGAAAAGAAAAAAAAAATCACAAAACCAATATTAATATAATGGTAGTCTATAATTTAGAGGAAACTCCAAATATTTTTATTTCTATTAAGTTCTACAACAACAAATTTATGTACCAAATGTTTGAATTTGAAGAAGACAAGAGAAAAGTTTTAGGTTCAATAGACCTAAGAAATGATAAATTGAGAATATATGGAAAAGAAATAGAAGGAGAAGAAATGTTTCAAAAATTATATGATGCCCTAACTTTTATTGGAAAAAAAGGTATTATTTGTGTAAATTGTGATGGTGCATTCTACTTCATTTTACAAGACAATGCTCAACAATATAGGCCGATTCATAATATCGTGTTTGATTATTGGGCTGACTTTGGTGTTCTTCGTCCCAATTCTTCGTTGAAAAAAGAGTTGGAGCAGAAAGATGCGAAGATTATTGAGTTGGAGCAAATACTCCAAGCTCGAGTTTCTTCTTTTGATCAAGAAAGACAAGAATTTGAGGCTCGAGTTTCTTCTTCTTTTGATGAAGAAAGACGAGAATTTGAGGGTCGAGTTCAAAGGGAAAGTGAGAAAGTTGGTTTGGTTGAATTTGAAGTTGAGATTTTTAGGGTTGAGTTGGAGTCATGTAAGAAAGAAGTTGATCAACTTTTGGATGAACTTTGTGAATGTAAAGAGGAATGTGGAAAGATTGGGATTGAATTAGGGCAAATACAAGGTTTACTTTCGAATGAGATTTCTAGAAATCGAGATTTGGAAATGAGTTCAAAAATGTTCGAGAAAGAAGTTTCTTTAGTACAGTCTGAACTGGGGTCGAGTAGGTATGAAATCGATGTTCTAAAGAGAAGAAATGGAGAATTGGAGGACGAGGTTTTGTCATTACGTTCAGAATTACAGTCGACAAAGGATCAGCATTTGGATGAACTTCGTGTTCATATTGAAGAAATAAAAAAGATAGAATTAGGGTTACAAAAGATGCAAGAACGACTATTTTCTTCTCGAATTCCTAATAATAAGGGTCAACGAGAGTCGTCGTCGTCCTCCAATGAAGGATTATTATTACTTACGCGTTATTGTGAAAATGGACGTCGAGATGTAAAAGAAGTGTTACAAAAAATACAAGATCAACTTTGCATGGCGAATAAAGAGGTAGAAAACAATATAACTCTCTTGGAATTTTCAAGAAAAGAGAACGAAGAGTTGAAGGAAGAAATTAAGTGTTATTATGAGAAAGAAGACCGATTACAAAAGAATTGGTGTAAGATATTAGCTCGATTAATTTGTGCCGTAGGTTATTAGCTCAATTATTGTGTATAAAATCGATCTTTGGCTTCAACTTTTATACCTTAAATTACGATTTTAATTGAGTCGGTTCTATGAAAATTATCCCGTATTCCCTTAATTTCAAAAGTTGGATTTTGTAAGTTCATGATCGAAAATATATACAGAATACTCTGTAGTCAGTATGTTTTAGATTTAATAAATTTTTTCGTACCATATAATGAATGATAGGACTAATAAATTGGAACCCATATTATATATATTCAAGTAAAAAATAAAATTAATTAGGTTATTCTGATATAATTATAAGTTTATAACTCGTCATAATATAAGAACATTTTTATTATGTACTTATTTGGGCTATGTTTTTTCCAGCTTAAATTTAGATTTTATTTAAACTCTTAACACGTAAGTATTTGTGTTAATATATAGGAAAGTAATTGTTACGGGTTTTATGTAATTCGATCATTCAAGTTATCAATAATATAATCGTTACTTTATTTTTCCATGTAGGGTATAAATGAAGTTAAAGAAGAGTGGAGGTGAATATTAACAATTTAATACATGGAAGTATGGAACAATAATGTGTGATATATGTGCCCATTTTTTTGGGAACCCCTTTTTAATTTGTATGTCATTATATCAAAATCAACCCCTTGAGTCAAAATAAGTTCAATAATAATAATGGTAGTCTACAATTTAGAAGAAACACCCAATGTTTTTATTTGTACAAGTCTACATGGGAACAAGTATTTTATAAATATGGTTCAAATCGACACACAGGTTGGTAGAGAAGTACTCCGTAGCATAGACGTAATAAATGATAAATTGAGGATACATGGAAAAGAGATCGATGAATCTATGTTTCAACGTTTGTATGAATCCCTAACGTTCAGGGATGACGCTGGGATTATTCTGGTAAATTGTGATGGAGCTTGTCTTTTCCTAGAATGGAAGTCTAAACGTGATTTCAGGCCGATTCATGATGTTATATTTGATTGGTCACGCTTTGGAGTCATCGTTCCTAATTCTTTGAATGATTTGTTGACGAAGGAGTTGTCGGAAAAAAGAGAGGAGAATGATGCATTGAGCAAAGAACTTGCTTCTTGTAAAGCAACCCTAGAGGATTTCCAAGGCCAAGTTTGTTCTACTAAAGTACAAGTACAAAAGGTATGTGAGAAGCTTGCTTTGGTTGATTTTGAAGTTGAACTTTATAAGATTGAGTTGGAGTCATGTAAAAAAGAGGTGGATGACCTCTTGGATGAACTTTGTGATTGTAAAGAGGAAAGAGGAAATATTGAGGTCGAGTTAGGGAAAATACAAGGTTTGTTTTCGTCTGAAATGTCAAGGAATCGAGATTTGGAAGTGGATTCGAAGGAGTTGGTGAATCAGTTGGGTTTAGTACATTCTGAATTACAGTCGAGTAAGGATCAGTATTTGGAGGAAGTTCGTGTTTGTCTTGAAGAAAAGAAAACATTTGAATTAGGATTACAAAATATGAAAGATCAACTTTCTTCTGAAATCTTTGTTTTGGACAAAAGAAATAGAGAATTCGAAACGGAATCAAAACAGCTTGAGGATGAACTTTGTAGAGTACGTTCTGAATTACAGTCGAGTAAGGATCAACATATGGAGGAAGTTCGTGTTTGTGTTCAAGAGAAGAAAACACTTGAGGTAGGATTACAAAAGATGCAAGATCAACTTTCTTCTGAAATTTCTGCTTTTGACAAAAGAAACAGAGAATTCGAAATGGAATCAAAACAATTTGAGGATGAACTTTCTAGAGTACGTTCTGAATTACAATCGACTAAGGATCACATGTCTTCTTTTAACAAAAGAGATCAAGAATTGAAAATGGAAACGAAAATGCTTGAGGATGATCTTTCTTTAATACGTTCTGAATTACAAACGACTAAGGAACACGTGAAAGTGCTTGAGGATCGACTTATGGATTGTGAAAACGGACGTCAAGACATAAAAGAAGAGCTACAAAAGATTCAAGATCAACTTTGCATGGCAAATAAAGAGGTCGAATACAATATAAGTCTTTTGGAATCCTCAAAAAAAGAGAATGAAGAGTTGAAGGATCAAATTAGGTGTTATGAGGTGAAAGAAGACCAATTACAAAAGAATTGGTGCACAATGTTAGCTCGACTAATTTGTAGGTGAATTCTAGCTATTACAAATACTTGTATATATTTTTATTTATGTTATGAAATTAAATATACGTAGTATGTATTTATGAATAATTGGTGAATAAAGTATTTTCATTGACTAAAAAAAATGTACTCTGCCCAACTATTGTAATATTCATTCGTTCGAAAGGGATGATTTTAAAGATAAATAATATATGTAATTAATTATTAATGTAAATAGATTCATAATTTAATTTGTTACTACTTCATGTGACCTAGCTCAGAAGAAACAAAGGTTCTTTATATATGATAAAAATTCAAAACCCTAGCTAGAATCATCCTTGTGATTCTTACTTAGAAAACCCGATAATTTATAGATGCTTTTCTCTCAACAAACATCTTTCAAAAAGAATATATACTTGGTTCGATGATATATGTCATGTTTTGGACAAAACAAACGTGTGTATATACATACACTTCAATTCGATCACAATCATTATTATTACAACCAAACATACATTATGGGAGGAAAACAATCAAGAGTGTCCGAAGGAAGAATAAGAGAAGAACTCGATCAAAAACTCTCTTCAATTCGGAGTGATTTATCATCTACTAGGGCTACTTTAGGAGCCTCAAGAAATGAGATTGAGTCCCTTAAACAACAATTGTCTACATCTCAAAGGACTCTTCAATCTATGATTACTCAACTTGCTTTCACAAATTCTGAGGTGGCATCGACTAAAACTAGGTTAAAAGCTTCCCAAGACGAGTTGTCTGAGCTCAAAAAACAGCTGTTGACACGGGAAAAACTACAATCTGACATCGGAACAAAGTTGTATAAGATGATTGACCTCGAGAATCGAGTTCATTCTAGTATGATTGAGGTACTATCAAGTAGAATAAACTTAGAAGTCTCAAATATTGATGTAAATGCCCTAGGAGAAGAAGTTGTGTCATGTGACAAGTTCCATGAAGACATGAAAATGAAGTTGGATAAGGTAATAGAGCTTGAGAACAAACTTTCTTCCATTAACATTGAGATGGTCGACATAAATTCAGGTTTAACAGCGTCCGAAGCAGAAGAAGATGAGCTTGAAAAAGAGGTTCTAACTCGTCACAAATTCGATCAAGACATGGGCATTCAGTTGTGTGACATACTCGAGCTCGAGAAAGAAGTTGAATGGAGTTCATCTCAAGCATCATTTGCTAAAGATTGTTTTGAAGAGATGAAAAGGGATGAAAATGAGCTTAAAGAGCAAGTTTTGATATGTGAAAAATTCCAAAAGGAGATGGAAAGGAAGTTGCTAAGGGTTATGCAATTGGAGAAGGATGTTTGTGAGACAAGTAGTGAGGCTTTGGTTGACAAATCATGCATTGTGTCCTTGAAAAATGAAGAAAGTGTGTTGAAGAAACAACTTCTTGATGAGGTGAAGTTTGAAGAACAAATGAGAATTGATATGAAGAAGATGTTAGGGCTTGAGAATTGAGAAATGTCTCTCTCGAAGATATTGCATAAACTGGACAATCATTTAAAATCGGATGCAGTATATGTTAAAAATGAAGAAAGGGTTATTCAACCCTATCATAGGTTTTCAATATATCGAGTTTGAGTGTCATATGTCTGTTGTTATACCTAGAAATTTTCATGTGATGGTATAACTCAAAAGTTATCAAGAAATTATCTCTGATCAGTCATTATTCCAACGTGAAAGCTAAGCATTTTAGTTTTCTGAGACAATACTCGTATCATTTAAGCACCCCGTGAGTCAAATTAACAAGGATTTTTGATACTAGCTTGTACACCAATACACCATGTTACAAGACTAATTGGCCGAAACTTACTCATTTTAGCATTCGTTTTCTTTGGAATAAGGACGATGGTGGTTTTAGGTCGATCATCTCAAGTCAATTCAACCTTAAGGCGATCAAATTTCTGATCACTCGGGTTATTTCATACAGTATATAGTCAATATATAGATCAGGTGGTTTTGGGTCGGTCATCTCAAGTCGAGTCTCAACATTAAGTGAATCAAGTTTTGGGTCAAATCGGATCAAACTTTGAATCATATTCAATTATTTTCGGATCAGTTTTGAATCTCGAGTCAGCGTTATCAGATCGGGTCAATATGGAAAAACTAACTTTTTTTTGACTTGGAAGAATGATGGTCTTCACACCGATGACACCAGAAAAAGAGGCCGTTACTCGAAAATCCTACAACCCTGTCCACCTGTCTTTCATTTTGCCCCTAAAACCTTTAATTTTCAAAAATAAATTATTAAAAAAATTCACCCATTCACATCTCTTCGAACAACATTCTACATTCCAATCACAAATCCATGCAATTTCATGTCCCAAATGTTATAAATTCCTGATTTCAAACCCCCATTTTAGTCAATTTGTTATAAAATTTCGTGCTTTTTGGACCAAATTCAGTAAAGTTTTGATTTTGGATTCTGGGTTTGTTTCAATTTGTAATTTGAGCAATTGGGTATCTTGAAATTTTGGATTTGGGTTTTAGGTTTTTGAGAATTCATACCCCCAATCCCTCATTTTAGTCACAATTGTGATTTGATCCAAGATTTTAAGGTTAAAGTTTTGTGCTTTCTGGAACCAAATTCAGTAAAGTTTTGATTTTGGATTCTGGGTTTGTTTCAATTTCTAATTTGAGCAACTGGGTATCTTGCAAAATTTGATTTGGATATTGGGTTTTTGAGAATTTTTATTTGTATGTGGGGAAATGAGGGTGTTGAAGGAGGAAGAAGAACAAGAACAAGAACTACCTGTGTATGAAATAGGGTTGGTGTTTCCTAAAAAGAGGTGATGGAATAAGTGAAGATAATGATGAAGGTTCATGTGATTGTGATGCTATGGAAGTTGTTGTTGATGAATTTAAGAAATTGGGGTTTTTAGTTGAGATAGTTCCTGGCCTTGCTCATGAATTTATTAAGGTTAGGTTTTGTTTGTATAAATTTGTAATTGTATCTTGTGTTTTTTTCATAGGATCTTATGTCTATTCTGGCTTAATTGAGTAGGGTTTAGCTTGTGAAATGTTGTGCTTAGATTTTACTGTTGATCAAGGTAGATTGTAGAAAAGTGGTGGTACTACTCGCTTCGATTCTTACGAATTGTTACATTACCCTTTTTAGTATCAATTGAATTGCTACATTTCTATAGTGCTTACGGGTGTGTTAGTTGGTATGCCCACGATCCTCACTCACAAGTCACGACATTGTTCCTTTTACAAAAAGTAAATGTAACGGTTTGTAAGAATCCGAGGGAGTATCAATTAGTGCTTAAAAGTTTATTGATTAAGGTAGATTGTAGATGAGTGTACAATCAATTACTCAATTAGTGCTTATTGGAGTTAGCTCATGTGATTAGTGATTTGCTTGGGATTGCTTTCCATGTATAAGCAGTTTTGTAGCAAAGCTCCTGAAGTAGGTGTGTGAAATTGGACTTTCGTTGACGTAATATCGACTTCCTTGTGATCTCGAACATGGTTTGTGGCATAGGGATCACCCTACTTACCTTTAACCTCCCCCATACCCCGCAATTTGTGAGAACCTTTGAAATATTGGGGTAACATGTTGAAATTGTGATCTCTATTCTCTAGTCAAATTTGACGAAAGTAACTGAGTTTATTTCTCTTATGAGTGTAGTACTCCGTAACTAGTAAGTTGTGATCTTATCTGGATTCTAGCATAGTATCGAGAGTTCTCGGACCTCAAAATTGTACATTACCATTTTGGTTATCTTTGTTTCCTTTTGAACTACAATTTTCTATATACGATCGCACATATTGAGAAATAAAACTGTTATTATTAGTATGGGACGAAGAATTTTTTATGCCTGAAAGCTTAAACGACATTCCGCTATTCTTGCCTCTCAGTTGGCAGCGCCTTTGGAGGTCTTGGGAATGGCCGCAGCAGAATTGCAGATAAGAAAACGAACAAATATTGGTAAGGATAGAAAACTAAGTAGTCGAGCCTTTGCCTCTTTGGAGTTTGGAGTGTTGTACTCTGCAGGAAATGGCCATTTCACTTCGTACTTTTTTTTTGTCAGGAATGGATTTGGCTTTTGAGTGGGATCAGGTTAACGCATTTGCTAGACAGGTCGATGGCTCATTGTTCAGTTGGTGTGAACGTTATCATTGTTACCACCACATACTTTCTGGAATCGTAAGCATATCATTTACACATTTAATGATGCATGAAGGAGTATTGCTTGATCGTGATGCTTATGTGCCGTGCTTTAATAAACTGAAAATTGAAGGTAAACAAGAGCAAGGCAGCTCTATTCCTACAATACAACGGAAGAAACTTCTCTTGGGAACCTTGGGAGCCTCTCCTTCAACGACTGGAAAAAGAGGGAATTCTTAAGCGAGTATTCCCATTGCATGGTACAAGAACCTATTTTTAGTGCTAAGCTGCTTACGTATATCATGTGGTTGAGCGAAGTATGAAATTTCTTTGATGGTTAACAGATGAAAAGAAAAAGAAAAACTTGTTGAGGAGCTGGGCACTTAACTGGTGGGACTTTACAGCACAGCCAATCGATGACATATACCTATATTTTGGTACAAAGGTAAGTTGAAATTGAAACGATCCTAATCGCTGCATCAAACTTCTGTCATTATGTAAAATCTTCAACAAGGGTGTCATGTCACGATGATAATGTGCAGATTGCAATATATTTTGCGTTTCTTGGAATGTATACGCAGTGGTTGCTCTTTCCAGCTGCGCTAGGGATTGTTCTTCGAATAGTTGACTTTGGGTAGGACCTTGTTGTACTGTACCCTAGGACGTTTATCAATGAACCTAAGATCTCTTAAAGAGTTGACATTCGATTGTTTTGCTCTTCTCAGATCTCTGGAAAATCTGGTTCTCCCCGTATTTTTCATATGTATTATATCATGGGCTGTATGCTTCTTCCAATTCTGGAAACGCAAAAATTATGCACTTTTAACGAGGTATTTCCCATGTATAATAATGGTTTATTCGAAGCAGCTTTACGTATCTTATTTGTATTAAAGTACTTGATTTATGTGAAACGGGTCTTGGTTCTGTTTCATACTCCAGGTGGAAAATTAGTTATACAGTTGGAACAGGGCCTGGATATAAGGTTTTTGGTATGGATATGAACTCTCGACAGGATCCTTTGGAGTTGGAGAAGAAGCTCGAATTAGATAACATGAAGGAGAAAGAAGCTTATCAAAGAGAATGGTCAGGACGTCTAAGGCGATTCAGGAACGATGCTATTGTTGTCCTCAGTATTATCTGTCTCCAGTTGCCTTTTGAGTTAGCTTATGCCCATCTTTATGAAAAAATTGGATCTGACATCATTAAGTAAGTTCCTTTTTTGCGCTTCTTGTTTTCCTATTCTAGTGCAGTAGATCGTCGCTGCATGAAATAACTAATGGTTGATGCTGTTTGTATATAAAGAACTACCCGAGTTATGACTGTTCTTAAAAGAATGCAATTATACTGTCCACTTAGCATATAAACACTAAACAGTGCATTATCCACTTTTGAAGATCATGAACGATTCTGTCTTCCTTGATAGGTTTGGTTTGACAGCCGTCTACCTACTCCTGATTCAATATTTTACGAGAATAGGAGGTAAAATATCGGCTGATCTTATTAAGAATGAAAACAGTGAGAATAAAGAGTTTCGGGCTGACAGTTTGGTTTATAAGGTGAGGAATGCATATGTACTCTATTAGTCTATTGCTTGTTACTTCTTCAGAGGATTTCGTGTAACAAAGTCACGTGTTTTGCAGTTGTTCGGGCTCTACTTCATGCAGACATATATTGGTGTTTTCTACCATGCGTTGCTGCATCGCAATATTTTGACCCTTCGTAAAGTCCTTATTCAGCGACTAATTGTTTCCGAGGTACAAATATTTACTATCTTCATCCTGTTTGTATTGCTTTTGTATATAGAATTTGATTATTTGTTTGTTGCCGTTTAAATTATGCCCTAGGTCTTCGAGAATCTGCTTGAAAATTCTCTGCCTTTCTTCAAGTACAGCTACAAAAAATTTCGAGCTGTTAGGTTTGCCTCTTGCGTCTTGAATCTTGAATCTCTTCCGTTTAAATCTCTTGGATGTCGTGATTGATTGTTTTTGTTAAAAATTCAAGGTATAAGAAAAAACATGACAAAGGGTCGTCAGCATGGAGGGTCAAGGTTACTTCAAGAGTCGAGAAAGAGTATCTGAAGTCTGCTTACTCTGCTAGCATTGGTGGAGAACTCGAAGATGGACTTTTCGATGGTAACGTTTATGCTTCAGTAGATGCTTTACTCTTCTTTTTTTCCATCATTTCCGACTTTTCAATTTCGATGGTAACGTATTTGCAGATTTCCTGGAGTTGGCGCTGCAGTTTGGAATGATCATGATGTTTGCATGCGCATTTCCTCTCACGTTTGCATTTGCAGTAATTGTAAGTCGTTTTACCCTTGCATTCTCTCGAAATCAATGATACGTCTTAACCTGTAGTTCTCGGTCATTGTGCAGAACAACATTATGGAAATCAGGACCGATGCTCTGAAGCTGCTTGTCATTCACAAAAGACCTGTTCCTCGTGCTGCTGCTACCATCGGGGCATGGCTCAACATATTCCAGGCAAGTGTTCCAAATTTCGAGCCCTTTAAAGCATCTTTATTCGTAAATCGTTCATGTCTTGACATCGCACACTGATCTTTGTGTTCGTTTTGGGTTTCAGTTTTTGGTAGTGATGTCGATTTGCACAAACTGCGCTCTTTTGGTTTGCTTATACGACGTGGAAGGAACGTGGAAACTAGAGCCAGGACTTGCTGCTATTCTAGTCATCGAGCACATCCTTCTCCTCATCAAATTCGGGTTTTCTCGCATTATTCCAGAGGTCAGTTGCCTAACGTGACTAAGTACCCTAGACAGGAGGTCGGTCTTCATAAAGTAAAAGAATGGTAAATGTGCAGGAACCAGCATGGGTAAGAGAAAGTCGAGTGAAGAATGCAACGCATGCACAAGACGTGTCGAGGGAGCTTCTGAGGAGTATTTCAGGTGGAGAAAATACGATGAGACGAGTTGAACGGAAAGAGAAAGAATAGCATGGAGAAGGGTAAGGGTGTGTTCGGACTGTTCGCCTTGGACTGCTGGTATATAAATTTTTGTTAGGTCAGCTTTGTAGGTCAGTTTATGAATTTGCAGCAGCAAAGAGAAGGGTTTTGCAGCATTACATATATATTTCTTGTAATATTCGACTCACTCACTCAGAAGTCGAGAGAAGATGTTGAGCCTCTGTGTGTTTTGTGTTCATCAGGCTCGATGGGCGATTATATCATGTATGCATGTAATATTTATACAACATAATATGATTGTTCGATAACAAGCTGAGTATATATATCGAAGTTGATTGGTCAATTTAAACAGGCATGTCGGAATTTGTGATCAAGATATTCACAACTCGACCTCGAGCTTATTTCAACGTTATTTTGAAAAATGTTTAAAATACATTTTTATTTAGTGTTTAAATTGTTTTTTTTTTATCAATTATTTTCATTGAAAATAAACGTTAAAAAAAGTGAAAGAAATAATACTAAAAAAAATGTTTGTTGGTAAATAATCCCTTCGATCATTTGTTTATTTTATAAAAATACTAAAAAAAAGTTACAAATTTTTATATTTTAAAATAATATCTGTATAACGTAAATTAATTATATATTTTTAAATGTTTTCGTTAGTAATTTAATTCATTCGGTCATTTGTTAAAATACTTTGATTAAAATACATTAAAAAAAATTACACACAATAATCCAGATAAAAGATGCCGAAAGAGTAGGTTAATGCAAAAAGTCAAAAAGGTTCGCGAGTAAAAAAGAAAAAAAATCAAGCTTCTTCGAACAATCCTTGAACACGAGAGAAACGATTTTCATTGAGATTCTAGTGTTCGATACCTTCATGAACAAACGATAGTTGTCCGCATACTGCGTAGAGAATGCATTAGATCACTTCTACAAAAATGCAAAGCTGGAAAACAAGAGTAAAAAGTCTGAAAAAACTGTCTATTTCCTCACACGAACAAGGGAACAATAGTCTTATAGTACCAACTAAAAGGCAAAACAAAACAGGATAACAATCACGGCTTAAACGACTTCCTTAAGGTCTTAGTAGTCGCGTTCAACAAAGGGTCAAATCTAAATTCACTTCCTGCCACGGAACTTGGGTGGCTGTCTGTTCCTCTTCTTAACACCTGACTTGGTCACTTGAAGGCTCCTGTTGACGACGCTTAGCCTGGCGAGAGCTGCTTGTTTCAAATCTGGTCTGTAGTGGTTGTCACCGACCTGCATTCATGAGCATAGCATTCGCATCAACACATGTCATTCGGACAGTACAGATCATAAACTGCTCCAAGTGTCTGAATTACAGATTTAGATAGACCATCAACAATGCACAGTGTTACCACTTTTGTATCAGATCTTAAGAGTCAAGAAACAAACAACTGCAATAGCGGGGATGGTCAGATTAGACAGTAAAGTCGGAATTCAGTTGCTTCCATATAATACGGTTCATTAAGTTCCAATGGTCATGAACATTAATGGTTAGGCAACACAAAGGTCACAGATGATCTGAACACTGCAAACTGTCAACAAGCAACGAGACGGCAGTCGAGGACTGTATGATCATCAACACATGTCACTCGGACAGTACAGACCATAAACTGCTTCAAGTGTCTGAATTACAGATTTAGATAGATCATCAACAATGCACAGCGTTTCTTAAGAGTCGAGAAACAAACAACTGCAATCGCGGGTATGGTCAGATTAGACAGTAAAGTCGGAATTCAGTTGCTTCAATACAAGACAGTTCATTAAGATTCAATGGTCATGCACATTAATGGGTAGGCAACACAAACACAAATGATCTGAACACTGCAAACTGTCAACAAGCAACGAGACGGCAGTCGAGGACTGTATGATCACACGTGAAGGATATAAACAGCAGAACAACAAAGTGAAGACAACGTTTGCAGTAGACGAGATGAGTAGGGAAGATTACCTGGTTCTCAACAGCCTTAGCCATCCTGCGGAACTCTTTCTTCATCACAGACTTGTGTTTCAAGCTCGAGGGATTGTTCTGCTTCCTGGTCTTTGTTGTAGTCAACACAACCGAGTCTTTGCCTTCCTGTTGGACAGACACAGTTTTCGGGTTTGCCAGTCCTGATACATAAAATCACATTTCAGTTCAGATGACATTCCACAATCCAATCACTATATATACATACACATCGGTTTCATACAGGGGTTCGAAACATCGGGCATTCACAAGCAAAATAAATACTCTACAGAAATTCGAAAACAAAACTACATGCAGAAATCAAACCAGTAGTGTCGCCTAAGTATATACATCTCGAATGTATATTGCTACACGGGTTTTCATTTCTAGTCCAATTTCAATCAAAATACTACTCAAGAAAGGACCGGCTTCAGCGATCAAGCTCCAGCAATTAAATCAATGTTTAATCGAGCTCCAGCAATTAAATCAAGTTCGATAAATATTAACAGTAACACAAATTCGAGCTGCGAAAGCATAATATACAAAAAAAAAAAATACGAGATCAAGCTCGAATAAAATCGATATCAAATACAAAACCCATTAATAATAAACAATTAGATCATGATGTAAGGGTTGTTCTCGCTTAACCAGAGATCTCGAGTTCTAATCCGAGACTTAGAACTAAAAGCTAGAATCCAGCAAACCCTAACATTTTTTAGGTATAAAATAACTAAATTAAACGTTGAATTGAATATTAATCTGATAGAAAAATGATGAACAAATTACTAATAGCAGAATGAAAGAAAACAATCGATTGCTAAGAACATCAAATAACATAAATCTAAAGCGATTAAAATACCCAAATCAATAAATCAAGTTATAAACTAATTACAAATTACAACATTAAAAAAAATTAACTGGGAAATTACCAGAGAATTTGTACGAGTGAATGTTGTAGAGGTTATTGGGCTCCTTGCTGAATTGAACTTTAGCAGACCCATTTCCGAATTGCTTAACAAAAAAGCTGTTGTTCTTCTTAACAATCTCCCATAGCAAAGCTCCTGGAACTGCTGCCATCTTCTTCAACTTCTTCTTCTTCCTGAAATTTCAAATACCCAGAAAAATAATTAATCAGTACGATGGTATTGAGTATTGGATCGATTGAAATGGGGAAATCGTGGATTGATTGATTAAGCAAGTAAAGAGGAATCAAAGGGTACCTAGGGTTTGAGTAGTATGGGGGTGATGGAAGTAGGAAGACGGTGAAGTGTGTTGAATTAGGGGTTTTATATCGGAAATGTTAAAACCCTAATTTTGATGTTCTTTGTTTTGGGCTTTTTGTGTTTTTGTGTCGTAAGTTGGGCCGAACTCGGCTCATTCACAAATTTAAAGTGAAACTTGGTCCGGTATGACCTTCTGAACGACCCGAATTGAAGTGTTTAGTTACACGATTCTTCGAGAATTTTGGGTTCGGAACAAAAAATGGTTGAAAATCGCATGATGTGTTTATAGTTTCATATGAAACGGTGACACAAAATTTGAGCTAGAGAAACATTCGAAGATCCAGATATGTACAAAAAACTCGTATTGGATGAAAATCGGTTATTTTGTCCAAAATTGACACATAATGTAGTGATTTTTGGACCTGAAAATGAATAGGATATGGTAGGTAGGACAAAGTGAAACCTGGTCTGGTAAGACCTTTTGAACAGTCCGACTTTAAGATTATAATACACGGTGTTCCGAGTTTAGGGTCCGGAGCAAAAATGACCAGAAATCACATTGAGCACTTATGGGGTTCATATGAAACGCCGACACAAAATTTGAACTAAAACAAAGAACATTCGAGGCTCTCGATATCTAAAACTTGCAGTTGACGAAAATAAGTTAATTATTTGAAGCAACCTATGACACATGACAACAAATCTATGACCAGCCTATACCTGGTCCGGTAGGACCATTCCAAAAGGCATAGATTGAAGTATATAAATATACAAATTTTCAAGATTTTGAAGTCTGAAACAAAAATGACCGAGATTCTGACAATCAATCCGGGAGAACATATCATTTGGAGTCTTATTATTGAATGACGTGTTATTTTAAAAAATACTGGTTGTCCTTTTGGTATGTTCTTTTAAGTGTTTAACGACGATTAATTAAGTGCTTAATGACCTTTAATTAAGTGCTAGAGTTTGGTTTTTTTCCCAAATCCTCGATCAACGTAAGAGAAGTCTTGTCATTCGAGTTGACCCCGGAGATTACTCATACCATAAATGAACCAAACACAAGGTATCTGCATTGAAATTCTGAACCAATAGCACCGTGTTATGATTTCTCATGTCATACCGATATTTTTGTGCGAACCAAGCGACCCTCGAGTGTTTACTAACCAGTTCATCTCCCCTCAGACGAACATATCCGTCTTAAACTTAAATAGGCCAAATAACGTCTCATTTGACTAAATAAGACAATCATTTTTTGCCAATCCTTACCAGTTTTGCTTCAATCTTACGGAGTATAGTACTCGGTATACTCCCTACCTGACCCGTTACAAGTTATCGACAAATATCTCGATCACAAAATAGAAATTTCACCTTTTTCTTTTTAATTAGCAAAACGACGTCGTTTGGGTGGATTCAAGATTTCAATTTTCAAGTCTCACCGCCTGCACTCTTTGTTGCTCTTCCTTCTTCAGTTCTTCCCCAAATATTTTGGGGT
Source organism: Agrostemma githago (assembly GCA_958450325.1). Taxonomy (NCBI): domain Eukaryota; kingdom Viridiplantae; phylum Streptophyta; class Magnoliopsida; order Caryophyllales; family Caryophyllaceae; genus Agrostemma; species Agrostemma githago. The sequence continues at coordinate 86,833,835 of OY288239.1, read as the reverse complement.
TTTTTTTTTTATTTTTCTGGGTTTTACGAACTTCACCTGCAGCTAAAAATCAACATTCAACAATGACTGGTAATTTTCCGCAAACTATCTTCTGGGTAATTATTATTCATTCGATTTGTACGAACAATTATGTTATTATGGAGTATAAAACTGAGCTCAATCAAGCAGACACACTCGCGTTTTGTTCCTGTTTCGATGTTTAATTACTTGAAAATTTGCCTTTGAGCCGCTTAATTGCTTAAATTTGTTGTAATTTTCTACTTAATTATGCTGATTGATTTGATTTAGGGTTACCCACTTGCGTTTTATTCCCGTTTCGATGTTTAATTACTTGAAATTCTGCTTTTGAGTCGCTTAATTGCTTGAGTTTGTTGTAATTTTCCACTCCTTACTTAATTGTGCTGATTGATTTCATTTAGCAAAGAATTTAAGGTTACGCAGTTGGGTTTTGTTCTTGTTTCGATGTTTAGTTACTTGAAATTCTGCTTTGGAGTTGCTTAATTGCTTGATTTTGTTGTAATTATCTACTTAATTGTGCTGATTGATTTGATTGGCAAATAATTTAGGGTTACCCACTTGCGTTTTGTTCTCGTTTCGATGTTTAATTACTTGAAATCTTGCTTTCGAGTCGCTTAATTGCTTGATTTTGTTGTCAATTTCTACTTAATTGTGCTGATTGATTTGATTTAGCAAACAATGTAGGGTCACCCACTTTCGTTTTGTTCTCGTTTTGATGTTTAATCACTTGAAATTTTGCTTTTGAGTCTCTCAATTGCCTGATTTTGATTTAGTAAATAATCTGGGGCTATTTTGTGGCGATAGATTATGTGCAGGAGCAGGAGATGGAAGTGGAAGCACTAGAAGCCATTCTTATGGATGAATTTAAAGGTTTCTTGTCTCTCTAGTGAATTCAGCTGTTTATATATACTCCAGAGTATTATGTTTATGCTGAACAATGCAGTTTCTGGGTATTAGGTTTTTTCTTAGTAGTAGTTTTTGTTGATTTCGAATGATGATTCACATTAGCCAACCCTAAATCGTTTTGGGACCAAGGCTCTGATGATGTTGTTGTAGTAGTTTTTGTTGTAAGACTTGACGATTTTGGATAATGATTCACGTTAGCCGAACCTTTTTTTTGGATTAAGGACTTACGGCTTGATGTTGTTGTAGTAGTAGTTTTTGTTGTAAATGTTCGTTCTACTGATGCCTGATGTTTTGAGCAGAAATTCACTCTGGGGAGAGCGGGCTTAACACTTCTAAACCATGCTATCAGATCACAATATGTCCTCAGGTATTCTAGAAAGCTGTATCTTTTCCTCCATCGAAACATTTTTTTTCGATTTATTGGTGGATATAAATTTATGGTGTTCTGCTAATAACATGAAATTGGCTTATTTCATTTATTTATTTATGCTTTCTTCAGTGGATTTTCATGAGTGTTTTTGTGTTGTAGATTTGTAGGCTGAACAACATGGTTGTCGAGTGAAAATCCCTAATGTTGTGAGTTATTACTAACAATGCATTACTCAACCAAAATTTAGCCTTCTTAGTTATATTGGCTGTACAGCAAGCTGGTTGAGGTCTTAGGAGAACACCTGTTTTTTTGGCAAAGTAATGGTAATCAATCATAGGAGATGATTTGAACTAATTTGTTATGGCAGCGGATTTGCAACTTAGTACATAATACTATAAGTTATGGCATCTTGAACTATTGAAATATGAAAGCGAATGGTTTTAACTTTTAAAGATATCCAATGGGTTATTCTTAGGCTTTGTGCCTGAAAGATGGGAATTGACAGCAATTTCGGAAATAGAACTGCTGACGGGTGGCCTTGTGGCTTAGAATCGTATACTATGCTTTGATCTAAATCATGATTCACATGTTCTTTCTGTTCGGTGATTGTTCGGAGGGTACTCATTGTCCTCTATCACCTAATCTTGTTGTATCTAGCTGTTCTGGCCTGCATTATCGTTATCATTTTTGGGATTCTCACGAGTCCAAAAGGCTACTCCCTTAGAGCTTCAGACTGTGCAACATGCATTTGTGAATTGGCACTTGAACAGAATGGTCACCAAATTATTGTGTGTGTGTGTGATGAATAGTCAGATAGATTTTACGTACGAGGAGTACTTTTGAAAGTCCTTCGTTTGCAGCATTTTCATTTATCTTACAATCGACTAAGTTTAACATTATGCTCTTTCAGGACGAGGAATTAGAGGACACACCTTCATTGCCAGGTGTTTCATCTTATTTTTTCTATATTTATAAGCATAACCTGATCTCTTGCTTCTCGTAAAAGGATTGGAGGCTATAGATTTCTACTACTAGTTAGTACATCTTTTTTTCCCATTGAGAACTGAGCTATTCAATCAAAATATTCCTTGCAGTTCAATTGGCATTGATCTTCTCACATACGGAAAATTATCCTGATGAACCTCCATTGCTGAATGTTAGAAGGTCAGTTCTGTGCATGCCTATAGCTACAAACTTGTATCAAATTATGGAGAAAAGTCGGTACTCCATACATAAATATGGAGTACATTTTTGCACAACAAATTTTGTCGAAAACTATCCTGATGAACAATTTTTGTTTTTTCCCAATTTGGTTATTTCAATCCAAATTCAGCATGGTGTGATTTAATTGTGTGATTTTCAGCATACGTGGAATATCACTTGAAGATCTCAAAACATTGAAAGAACTGCTCCAACAAGAGGTGTTCTAGCTACTTCACAGTTGCTTCGTATATTGCATTTGTTACTTTATTTTTCTAAGTTGTTAATTCAGTGCAAATTTTATATTTTGTTACCCCTCCATTCATGGCATACCACTAGCGGAGTTGGAGGTCTGTTTACATCTCCGATTAACACGCTGGCTAGATTGTTACCTATGAAGTTGTGATACTTTGTTGATTTTAATTGGAATCCTAGGCACCGTAAGAGTGGATGATAGAATATAATATTGCAAATTGGTTATGTTTTATTTCATGACACACTTTTGTTAGGAGCAATACTTATGTGTCTTTGCCTTGCTGGTCTAAATACAGGCTGCTGATAATCTTGGGATGGCTATGGTATACACTTTGTTTTCTACTGCCCAGGAGTGGCTGAATGTTAGATTTCATCAAGATGGTCTAATCGAGAGCAATGCTGATGATGATAAAGAAAAAGATGAAGTAAGTTTATCCATTGTCACCTAAAACTGGAAGTAGGAAATTTATACATGGTCAGAACGAGTAATAAGAATGAGAGTTGGGTAATTGACTTGAAATAAGATGAGAGTTCCGGTGTAAGTGTTGTGGTCATCACTTCAGAAAGTTAAATTTGGTAGTCCGTGACTCAGGGATGCATAGATTGATAGATATATCTGCATCAGTTTTTACTTTTTAGTTAATTGATGCATTGTCTTTGATTATTAGGTTATAGTACCACATGGAGAACCAGTTACTGTCGACACTTTCCTGGCATGGAGAGAGAGATATGAAGCTGAGATAGCTCTTGCACGAGCAAAGTGAGTCTCTTTGTTTTGTACTATGTTGGATAGTAAGCAATCCACCATCATGTCTTTGAATATAAATGAACCTTTTTCATGTCAATACGAATGAACCTTTTTCTTGCACGAGTAATTCGTTTTCGGTTGTTTTCAGGTTAATGCCAGACTCTGTTCTTTCTGCTTCCAAGGAAAAGAGGCTCTCTGGGAGGATGTGGTTTGAAAGTGGAAGAGCAGTGGCGGCAGCCGTAAGCTTCTTTCTCGACTCTATCCGTTGTTACTTTTGTAAATTTTCGACTTTTGGACCTACTTTGATGACCCGACCTAAAGAGTAATACAACCTTCAAGGCCTCAATCTCACTTCAATTACAAATTTTTAAAAGCATTTCCTGTTTATACACCGTTATGACGCGCTTGGTGTATTTTATGTTATGTTTATCCTAATTTTTTGCTCTAAGAGGGAGAAAAGGCGGGGCTTTTGATTTCAAGAACTCACTGTTTTGGCACGTTAATCATGGTGCTGTTTTGCAGAGAGGTGCACTGACAAGCAAAGATGAATCTGAGGAGATAGACGAGGAAGATATTGACTTTGACGATGATGACTTTGAAGGTATTACATTCTAAATGTTAGAATATGACTTTTTGTAGGCAAGGCTTGGTCTTCTTGCCCTTAAAACTCATATCGGCCTCACTTTTTGAATGTCCTCTACTCCTCTCTGCTAGACTTTTCGCATTATACTGCAATGTCTTTTTTCACTTGCAAAATTTGAAAGTGAAATGAATATTTTGTGTAATTCAGATGACGAAGATGACATGCTGGAGCATTATTTGGCGGAGAAATCAGAAGAGTCGGCTTCACATCCTTGAAGAAGAGCAAGTTAACATTATTTCGGAACATGGATAATGTCCAACAGATGTACCCAACACAGCACATCAGACCTGAATGTTTTTTCCAGTGCGTAACACATCGACCAGGTACATCATACAAAACGATGGTGCCTTCGACATCCTGATATGCTTAACATACATCAATTTCTTTAGTCTAAGGCATGCAATTTTGGTTCATTTTGTTACTACTAGAGATTTTGATTACAATCAGGTCATAAACCCTAAAATATGCTTGCAATATGATTCCTTGAATTTTTATTTGGTGGGAATTCTTGTCGTCTGGTGTTTTCACCCAACTCATATGCATATTAAACTGATAGGTTTCACATTAACGCTATAGAGAAACCGTCTTTCTAAAGATTTTGTGGATATAAACCCTGTTTGGTAAACAATGGATTTATATTGGGAGAAGTAGATTTAGTAAAAATATTTAACTAGAAGAATGAATTAACAGATTTGACTAGACAAAATTGTTTTAAAGATGTTTGATAATTGACAGTTTTAGATTAGTAGATTATTGCATTCTTTTGTTAAATAGGAAAAAAGTTTTTGGGGTTTAATATTTTCTGAAGGGGTAAAAGTAATAAAAAAAAGTCTCACCCAATAGGCTGGTAGGAACAACATATTGCAAAATGGCTTATTGTACTCGATCTACTATTTCAATATGTCATTAACCAAACTCTCCGGACAAAATTTTCGTTAGCCATGTTAAACCTCTCTAATATGCTTAAATTTGCCATTTACTGAATGGGGCCATAATGGCGCTAACTTCAACAAATTTTTTTTTAGAAAATTGTCTGTCTAATAGTGATTCCTTTTTAGAGTCTTCAACCATCCTAAAATTAGCACCGAACCTACACGGACTCTAATTTAACAAATACTTTAAAATCTGGTCAAAATTGATGCCCAAAATCTGGGCAAAAGGTACAAGTTAGCCCAACTCAGCCCCAATTGGATCGGCCAGCCCAGAAAAACCCGCAACCTAGACAGGCCATGCCCGATTCCATACTACCTGTGTCTGGTCCAGTTTTTACCCATGGATAAAAATAAATACCCGAATTTCCGAGAGCATATCTGTAGTTGGATTGACAGCCACACCACAATCAGTCAGTGATTTATGAATTTATCTCAGTGGTGGTGGGCTCATAATGCCAGGAAGTCAATATATAATGGTTGTTTGTTTCATTGCCGTTCCAAATGGGCTTATACTCATCCTCTATTTTGACTTTTATTCTTCTAACAAGACTACTTTTGTCATACTTAAGTTATATTCTTTTTGACTGAGGCCGGCTGACTATAACTTAACTGAAGTGGTGTGATCTGATATAATTGTGGTAAAACAAATCTCCTGAGGAGCTGCAAAGATGTCGAAAAGAACATGGTCTTAAATGGTAAGATTATTAGTCGTCATGATATGACTCTTATCTAATGGCTTGTGAGAGTCTTGTCTCGAAGTTCGTATGAAAGTCTTAGGTCGAGTCTTTAAATCAAGACTCGGCTTAAGACCCTACATGAGTCGGCTCATGTTTCTATGTGTGTAACCCAATAAATAATCGACATGGGTCCATTTTTCTTTTCTTTTTTTTCTTTAGAAGTTGGAAAAAATAGAGTAAAGATTAAAGTTTGAGGTGACCCTTTACTCTATTGAATAGAGTAGAGTATGAGGTGCGTATGAAATGAGTCTGAATAAAAGTTAGTGGAAAGTTGACGTGACAAAGTCTCAAAACCCGTTGATCTTACCCTTACATCTTTTTTCAAATCCAAAGGGTACGCTTCTCTTTTGAACACTATTCACAACTATAGAGAATCTTTAATATTCTCGACAATCTAGGAGTGATCTTGTTTGATTTCTCTTTATGAGTAGATTACGAATATCAAATTTTTATAATTTTTGTGAATGTAAAATGAAAGATATTGACCGTGTCCCTTTACGTGTCCCTTTGGATACTAGTGGAGGGAGTACATAGAACTATAGAAGTTTAGAACAAGGTTGAAATACTTTTCTTAGTTTCTATGTTTGTTATAAACTCTGCATCTCAACTGTCTAACCATCTACTGCCATTCAATTCAATCCTCAACCAATATGAATAAACTGTGTGATCAATCTTTGAAGCTTTATTCTCTGATCACATTAATCATTTGTTTCATACTTCCCATCTCATGTGCATTAGACAGGATTACAGTAAAATCCTCCTCCTCCATCTCTGGAAACCAGACATTAGTTTCAGCTGGAGGAGCCTTTGAGCTTGGCTTCTTCCAACCTGGTCAATCATCCAACTTCTATATTGGTATCTGGTCCAAGCAAATTTCGTATTTTACTGTTGTTTGGGTCGCAAACCGAGTCAACCCTGTCTTAGATAAACACAGTTACGAGTTTAAAATCTTGAATGGAAACTTGGTTCTTACAAATGGGATCAAGTCATCACCACCCGTTTGGTCTACAAATTTGAACTCCACAACCCTTAGAACATCAGTAGAAGCGGTTTTACTAGATTCAGGAAACCTTGTACTTAGAGATGAAGGATCTAATACTAGCCAACCACTTTGGCAGAGTTTTGATTATCCCACTGATTCTTGGCTTCCTGGTGGTAAGATTGAGTACAATAAAAGGACTAACAAAATGCAGCGACTTTCGTCTTGGAAGAGTCAGGACGATCCTTCTCCTGGTCTTTACACGCTTGAGATAATTCCTAAGCTAAGCGAGTATGTTCTAGTGTGGAACGGAACAAAGCCATATTGGAGTAGCGGTTCATGGAATCAGGAACAAAAGATTTTCAGCAGAGTCCCTGAGATGAGGTTAGACTATCTCTATAACTACAGCTATGTCGATAATGTGAACGCGTCCTACTTCACCTATAGTCTTTATGACCCTACGATTATGTCGAGGGTTGTTATGGATGTTTCGGGAGTGCTTAAGACGGTCACATGGCTGCCAAATACCGAAAGTTGGAATCAGTTTTGGGTTGAACCAAAGCAACAGTGTCAAGTGTATGCTTACTGTGGTGCTTTTGGGAGTTGTACTCAAGATTCAATGTCATTTTGTAACTGTTTGCAAGGGTTTCAGCCGGAGTCAGACAGCGATTGGAATTCGAGTGATTACTTGAGAGGATGCGTAAGGACGACTCCACTCGGGTGTGGGAAGGATAATAAAGATCGGTTCTTTGTATATAGAGTAGTCGGGTTGCCTGAAAACGCTGAAAAAGTGGCGTCCGCAAGCTTGCAGGAATGTGAATCAATTTGTTTGAACAATTGCAGCTGCAATGCTTATTCATATGACAGTAATGGTTGTTCTGTTTGGGTTGGGGATCTGTTGAACTTTCAGCAACTTTCAGTTGGTGATCCCAATGGCAAAACCCTTTACCTTAAGCTTGCTGCCTCGAAATATCCAAGCAAGAGTAATAAACCTTTGATTGTGGGCATTGTCGGGGGAGCTATCGCTCTGATATTGGCCATTTTAGGACTGTTTTTAGCTCGACATTGTAAGCGAAAAGCACAGTATTCAGAATCTAATAATACCCCTCTTGAAGGTTCGCTGAGAGCATTTGGATATAAAGAACTCCAAATTGCGACTAAAAATTTCTCAGAGAAACTAGGAGGGGGAGGATTTGGGTCTGTGTTTAAGGGAACATTGCCTGATTCATCTGACATTGCTGTGAAAAAGCTGGAAAGCTTCAGTCAAGGTGAGAAACAGTTCCGAACTGAGGTCAGTACAGTCGGAACAATTCAACATGTGAATCTTGTTCGGCTTCGTGGGTTTTGCTCAGATAGGGCTAAAAAACTACTGGTCTATGATTACATGAAAAACGGGTCTTTGGAATATCATCTTTTCCCCGGCAAAAGCTCTACAACATTGGACTGGCGAACAAGATACCAAATTGCCCTTGGCACAGCGAGGGGGCTAGCGTATCTGCACGAAGAATGTCGTGATTGCATCATTCACTGTGATATCAAACCAGAAAACATACTGTTGGATGCTGAATTTTGCCCAAGAGTTGCTGATTTTGGTTTGGCAAAGCTTTTCGGACGAGATTTTAGCCGGGTCCTAACTACTATGCGAGGAACGATAGGCTACCTTGCCCCCGAATGGATTTCAGAGGTATCAATTACTGCAAAAGCAGACGTTTATAGTTACGGAATGGTACTGTTCGAGCTGATATCAGGCCATAGAAACATTGAACACTCAGGAGACGAGACAGTCAAGTTTTTCCCAACTTGGGCCGCTAGTAAAGTATCGGCCGAGGAGGATATCATGAGTGTGTTAGATCCTAGACTCGAAGGCAATGCGGATGCGAGTGAGGTGATCAAGATTTGTAAACTTGGTTACTGGTGCATTCAGGATGATGAGCATCATCGGCCGTCGATGGGCCAAGTGGTTCGTGTTCTTGAGGGTGTTTTGGATGTGAACATGCCTCCTATTCCGGCGTCTCTCTATCTTTTTGATGAAAATGAAGAGCATCCTATGCTTGTTTGAAGTTTTCGGAATGGATTCGATCCAATCAAATGTTTGATCGAAACATTTTGTAATCGAGCTAGGTCCTGGGCCTGGTCGTGCTTAAGTCGAGCCAACGCGGTCTTGCTCGCTCGTGCTTGGGCTGGGTTTGTTCCTGGATACGATTTTTTGCACAATTCAAAACCGTGGCCCAACTTTGAGCCCGATTCGTGCTTCGCCACGTGTCCCTTCGGGCTCGGGCCGTGCCGAGATGGGTCTGACCCGATTTGCCTGCTCTAAACCCATTTCAAGCCATATGTTTTTCTGGTCCGGTTGTAGCCCATGGCTAAAAATAAATACCCGAATTTCTGAGAGCATATCAGTTGTTGGATTGGCAGCCACACCACAATCAGTCATTGATTTATGAAGTTCTCTCAGTGGTGGGCTCATAATGCCAGGAAGTCAATATAGAATGGTTGTTTGTTTGTTTCATTGCCGTTCCAAATGGGCTTATACTAGTCCTCTATTTTGACTTTTATTCTTCTAACAAGACTACTTTTGTCATACTTAAGTTATATTCTTTTCGACGGAGGTCGGCTGAATTTAACTTAACTGAAGTGGTGTGATCTGAAATAATTGTGGTAAAACAAATCTCGTGAGGAGCTGCAAAGATGGCGAAAAGAACATGGTCTTAAATGGTAAGATATTAGCCGTCATGATATGACTCTTATCTAATGGCTTGTGAGAGTCTTGTCTCAAAGTTCGTATGAAAGTCTTAGGTCGAGTCTTTAAAATCAAGACTCAACTTAAGACCCTACACGAGTCTTGGCTCATGTTTCTATGTGTGTAACCCAATAAATAATCGACATGGGTCCATTTTTTGTTTTTTTCTTTAGAAGTTGGAAAAATAGGGCAAAGGGTAAAGTGTAAAGTTTGGGGTGACTCTTACTATATTGTATAGAGTATAGTACATGGTGAGTATGAGATGAGTCTGAATAAAAGTTGGTGGAAAGCTGATGTGACAAAGTCTTAAAACCCGATTATCTTACCTTATACATAGAACGATAGAAGTTTAGAACAAGGTTGAAATACTTTTCTTAGTTCCTATTTTTGTTATAAACACTGCACCTTAACTGTCTAACCATCTACTGCCATTCAATTCAATCCTCAACCAACATGAATAAACTGTGTGATCATTCTTTGAAGCTTTATCCTCTGATCACATTAATCATTTGTTTCAGACTTCCCATCTCATGTGCATTAGACAGGATTACAGTAAAATCCTCCTCCTCCATCTCTGGAAACCAAACAATAGTTTCAGCTGGAGGAGCCTTTGAGCTTGGCTTCTTCCAACCTGGTCAATCATCCAACTTCTATATTGGTATTTGGTACAAGCAAATTTCGTATTTTACTGTCGTTTGGGTCGCAAACCGAGTCAACCCTGTCTTAGATAAACACAGTTACGAGCTTAAAATCTTGGATGGAAACTTGGTTCTTAATAATGGGAACGAGTCATCCGCACCCGTTTGGTCGACAAATTTGAACTCCACAACTCATAGAAGATCAGTAGAAGCGGTTTTACTAGATTCAGGAAACCTTGTTCTTAGAGATGAAGGATCTACTACTAGCCAACCACTTTGGCAGAGTTTTGATTATCCTACTGATTCTTGGCTTCCTGGTGGTAAGATTGAGTATGATAAAAGGACGAATAAAATGCAGCGACTTTCGTCTTGGAAGAGTCAGGACGATCCTTCTCCTGGTCTTTACACGCTTGAGATAGTTCCTGAGCAAAACGAGTATGTTCTAATGTGGAACGGAACGAAGCAGTATTGGAGTAGCGGTTCATGGGATCAGGAACAACAGATTTTCAGAGGCGTCCCTGAGATGAGGTTAGACTTCCTCTATAACTTAACCTATGTAGATAATGTGAACACGTCCTACTTCACCTTCAATATGCATGACCCGAAGGTTATCTCGAGGTTTGTTATGGATGTTTCGGGAGTGCTTAAGACGGTCACTTGGCTGCCAGATTCCGAAAATTGGAACCAGTTTTGGGCTGAACCAATGAAACTGTGTCAAGTGTATGCTTACTGTGGTGCTTTTGGGAGTTGTAATCAGAATTCAATGCCATTTTGTAACTGTTTACAAGGGTTTCAGCCGCAGTCAGACAGCGATTGGGGCTTGAGTGATTACTCAAGAGGCTGCGTAAGGACAATTCCACTCAGATGTGGGAAGGATAAAGATCAGTTCTTTATTTATAGTGAAGTCGGGTTGCCTGAAAACGCGGAAAAAGTAGCGTCCGCAAGCTTGCAGGAATGTGAATCAACTTGTTTGAACAATTGCAGCTGCAATGCTTATTCATATGACAATAATAGTTGTTCTGTTTGGGTTGGGAATCTATTGAACTTTGATCCCAATGGCAAAACCCTTTACCTTAAGCTTGCTTCCTCGAAATATCCAAGCAAGAGTAATAAACCTTTGATTGTGGGCATTGTCGGGGGAGTTATCGCTCTGATATTGGCCATTTTAGGATTGTTTTTAGCTCGACATTGTAGGCGAAAAGCACAGTATTCAGAATCTAATCATACCCCTCTTGAAGGTTCGCTGAGAGCATTTGGGTATAAAGAACTCCAAATTGCGACTAAAAATTTCTCAGAGAAACTAGGAGGGGGAGGATTTGGGTCTGTGTTTAAGGGAACATTGCCTGATTCATCTGACATTGCTGTGAAAAAGCTGGAAAGTTTCAGTCAAGGTGAGAAACAGTTCCGAACTGAGGTCAGTACAGTCGGGACAATTCAACATGTGAATCTTGTTCGGCTTCATGGGTTTTGCTCAGACGGGGCTAAAAAACTACTGGTCTATGATTACATGAAAAACGGGTCTTTGGAACATCATCTTTTCCCCGGCAAAAGCTCTACAACATTGGACTGGCGAACAAGATACCAAATTGCCCTTGGCACAGCTAGGGGGCTAGCATATCTGCACGAAGAATGTCGTGATTGCATCATTCACTGTGATATCAAACCAGAAAACATACTGTTGGATGCTGAATTTTGCCCAAAAGTTGCTGATTTTGGTTTGGCGAAGCTTTTTGGACGAGATTTTAGCCGGGTCCTAACTACTATGAGAGGAACGATAGGCTACCTTGCCCCCGAATGGATTTCAGAGGTATCAATTACTGCAAAAGCAGACGTTTATAGTTACGGAATGGTACTGTTCGAGCTGATATCAGGCCATAGAAACATTGAACACTCAGGAGATGAGACAGTCAAGTTTTTCCCAACTTGGGCCGCTAGCAAAGTAGCGAACGAGGAGGATATCATGAGTGTGTTAGATCCTAGACTCGAAGGCAATGCGGATGCAAGTGAGGTGATCAAGATATGTAAACTTGGTTACTGGTGCATTCAGGATGATGAGCATCATAGGCCGTCGATGGGCCAAGTGGTTCGTGTTCTTGAGGGTGTTTTGGATGTGAATATGCCTCCAATTCCGAGGTCCCTCTATCTATTTGATGAAAATGAAGAGCATCCTATGCTTTTTGAAGTTTTTGGAATGGATTCGATCCAATCAAATGTTTGATTGAAACATTTTGTAATGGAGCTAGAAAAACAACGGTATTTTTGTGCCTCCTGGGCCGGGTCGGTCCTGGGCCTTGTCGTGCTTAAGTCGAGCCAACACGGGCTTGCTCGCTCGTGCTCGGGCCGGGTTTGTTTCTGGATACAATTTTTCCCACAATTCGAAACCGCGGCCCAACTTTGAGCCCTATTCGTGCTTCGCCACGTGTCCCTTCGGGCTCAGACCGTGCCGAAGTGGGTCCGGCCAGATTTGCCAGCTCTGAAACCCATTTCAGAGCCATATGTTTTTTAACTTTGTTGAACAAAACACGCTCATAAACAAGTATGGAGTATGAAGTTCTAACTTCATGTCTTCATGGAATCACCGACTAACCGTGCATTATAATCCATTTTAGTTCTTTGATCCAAATGACCATAAGAGTTCTTTTACTCCAATGTTGAATTTTCGAATCTTAATACCCTCTTAACCATGATTTTTTTTTTTTTGGGTTCAAAGAGACTTATTATGGTCTCGAATAAGAATTGAAACCCGACCCCAACTTCATTATTGAACTAAAAAAATGCTTTTACCATTTGAACTAACTTGTATTATTAAGCTTTAGTAATTTTTAAGTCACTCGTAACAACAATAGAGAGAAAAAACTAGCTTTAACCGTTGATCACTCTCTTTTTTCATTTTCTTAATTTTCTCTCGTCTCCTTACTTAGATCGTACTTCGTATTCTTTTGGATTGGACTGAGTTGACCTAATTTGAACTGAAACTAGATTAATCTGAACTGGGTTGAAGTAACTAAAATAATGAACCTTAGGACTAAGAAATGTTGTAGACTTGTAGGTAAACTTAGAAGAGTTTTGTTTCCAACAATACTTTCATACTTTTTCTATTTCTTCTCTAGTTGATGTTACTCCTCCAACTATTCTAATCGTTCTTTATGTTTTCTAGTTGATATACCCGTCACAAATCAATGACGGATCAAATAATACAATTTGCTTAGAAAAGGCAATGCTTGAAAGTAACACATGAGTTTTGTCTTTTCTACCCAAGTGACCAGTAGAACCGGCAAAAAATGACACGACACGAAATAAACGGTTTGGGTTTAGGATTAATGATTCATTTATGTAAGTGGGTCGACACGAACACAACACAAAATTTAATCAGGTCGGGTTTGGGTTGAGGAGTTCGTGATCCGTTTACCAGTGACACAAAGATGAATATGACATGATCCGATCTATTTGTCAGATCTACAAGTGGATACAAATATTATTTGATCCATCGTACATTTGTGACGGTCACAAACAAGAATTTTGCATGTTTTCTTAACTCACTCACTCTAATAGGAGTAGCTCATACTACCAAATGACAAGGACTAAGGTAAGTAAAGGTAAGCAATGAAGTAGATGGGTGTTTTTAAAAGGACAAGTACTACTAAAGATAATAAAAAAGAATCATGCTTGTTTATAGAACAACTACAATGGAGTTAAACAAAACATTTTCTTCCAACAAGGAATAAAGCTTAGTTTTAAACTAGCTTAAGCCCCGTGCAAATGCACGACTTATTATTACGATAATGTGTTAGCAATAACGATAATAGACTAATTTAAAATTATATCTATTGTGCAAAGATCTCACATATCAAATTTTTAAGAGATACTCTAATATTTGGACTGATTTGCAGTCAATAAATATATTTACCTCGTTTTATATAGATATGTAATTATTCGTTATTCTTGGAATTTTTTACAACAACTAAAATTTAGGGGGAAAAAAATGCGTAGAATTGCGACACGTGTCCATTTACTTATCTTGTGGTTTCTCTTTTAGTATAATAGAGTGAAGAGATGAGAACAAGGAGTAGAAAAGCCAACTTTGTTTGTGACGGTAACAGATGATATATTTGTCACATTGTTAATACAATATATCAGTATATTCGTTGAAATAGAAGAAGACAAAGGCAAATTACATAGAAATAATATACCAATGCTTTATATGGAGTATTTATTATTTATTTAAACGATTATTATTTGACTCGTTATAATATTACGACAAATAACTCAGTCACGATGGAGAATAGCTCTCCTATGGAATCGTTTTATAGCGTTATAGAAACTCAATAGAGAATAATAAGGAGTACAAATTAATAGTCGAGATTATTATTGTAAAAGAAAAGTTACTAAGTTAATTTTTATCAAATTATCAGGGTTATCATTGGACGGGTGAACACGAATAGGTCTTCTGAGAGACGGTCTCTCATTAACTTTACTGAGAGAAGGAGTACAAATGAAAGTAACAGTGGTACCAAACCTAATAGAAGTAAGTACGATTAACATAAAAGAGTATACCAATATAAAGAGGGTACGGTTCTTATAAAAACAGGTACAAAACAAAGTTGTTATTTAAGGGTAGGAATAGGAAATAGAGTAGTACCGAAGAGTGTCTCTCAATAAGTTATTGAGAGACCGTCTCTTCCAATAATTTGTGGTAAAGTAATTAGTTGGACGTTTTGACCATTAGGAGAGAAAGGTGCACAAAGTTCGGATTAGTATGATACGTAGTACTGTATTAAATAATCCTAAATTTGTTTCGTTCAATGAAACGCGCGTTTAGTCGCATTATTATAATACTCCATGGATAACAGTTCCGAACCTGATATTCATTGTACAGTGCTCTCTTAACCGCTAAGCTAACCTACACTCTGTACTATCCAATATCTTAGTCGATTTTATTACTATACTGAAAAGTCAAAATTCTACTCCATTTTCCTCCGTAATACTCTCTTTAATTATCATTTATTGTCCAATTTCATTAAACACAATACTTCTAACATATATCAGTGCAGATCTTTTGTCGCTTTTCATGTCCTACTCTGTGGTACACCATACACGATTACACGGTATGACACCTCGCCTATTGCATAAATAAAATATGCAACAAATATTAAACTCCGTAACTTGTTGATGTGTCATCCCGTGTATGGTGTGACACAAAAATGGGTCGGAAAATCCACACAAAACATATATAAATATATATATATATAGGGATGGCAACGGACCGGATCCTGACCGGATCCGCATAGATCCAGATCCGGATCCGCACCCCTAGTAGCGGATCCGGATCCGGTCCGGATCCGACGGATCCCAAAAATGTAGATCCAGATCCAGATCCGTCGGATCTGGACCGGATTCGGATCGGATCCGCGGATCCAATTTTTTACTTAAATTCTACAAATTTTTTAATTAATACGTATTTACGACCATATTAATTTTTATAATTTTACAAATAAAATCGAATATAAAGATTCATAATCAAATATTAATAAACTAATAGAAAAAAAAAAGAAATAACCAAAAAAACACAAATTAAAGTACTAAGTTTTTTATTATTGTTAATTTTTTAATAAAACGGATTTGCGGATCCGGATCCGGATTTACTTATTAAGATCCAGATCCGGATCCGTTTAAAGATAGCGGATCCGGATCCGGATCCATATCCAACGGATCTCAAAATTTAGGATCCATATCCGATCCGTGCGGACCGGATCTTGCGGATCCGGATCGGATCCCGGATCCGTTGCCATCCCTATATATATATATAGTATTCATAATACGGAAAATTTCGTTAGATTGAATAAACACTCGTTAGAAAAAAGTACTCCCTCCTTCTTCTGGAATAAGCCCCGTATTTTTTTTTGGGTATTTTTTTTGAATTAGCCCCATTTCTTTTTAAGAAAATATTTTTATCTCTATTTCTCTCTCATCATATGCATCATATCATCATCCTCCTCCTACTTTTTCACATTTTCTTAATCTTCGTGTCAAACCTCAATGAGACTAACTCAAGAAGAAAAAAAAAAGGGGAAGTAGTTAAATTACGTAAATAAACACAAAATCTTGGAAGAGACGGTCTCTCAATAACTTATTGAGAAACCATTTTTCAGTACCACTATATGTCATATTCGTACCCTTAAATGACAACTTTGTTTTGTACTCCCTCCAGTCACTATTTTTCGCCCACTTTCCTTATTTGGAAGGTTTTTATTTTTTACCCCACTTCTCTACTTTTCTTTTATATCTTACACTTTTACCCTATTATCCTTCTTTCTCTCCTTTATTTACAAGAAATGCCTTTGAATTTTACATTTTAAGGTCCACCATTCATTTCTTTACCATTTTATATTCATTTTTCCCTACCCACAATCATTTCTTTACCATTTTATATTTATTTCTTATTTTACGTGCAAAAGTAAGTGGGGCGATAAATAATGACCGGAGGGAGTACATGTTTTTATAACAAGCGTACCCTCTTTATATTTGTATAATCTTTTAGGCAAATTTGAAAAAAATGGTTAAAATTATCGATTTTTGTTACTCCATACTTCGTAAAAATGATACATTTTCATATGAATTAAGCAAATACTCCCTCCCATTTACTGGAATCCTACCATTTGATTAAAATATACCTCACATATATTCAATCTTGGGTAGGTTTCCAATGAATGGGAGGTAGTATGATGAAATCGCAACCCCAAAATTTGAACTCTGGATTCGCCCCTGCTTTTAGGTTAATCGTACCTACTTCTATTAGGTTTGATATCACTGTTACTTTCATTTGTACTTAGTCTCCCAGTAAAGTTAATGAGAGACCGTCTTTCAGTAGACCTGCTCGTAAATAAAATAGGAGGAAGAAGAAAGGACACCATTTTAATAAAACTCTGAAAAGAATATATAAAAAAAATCCATTTCTATTTCTATCCTCTGAAAATCAGGACGTAGAGAGAGAAGAGAAAAAGAAAAGAAAAGGGAGGTTGAAGAGAGAGAAATCGAAATCTGAATTGTTCGAATGTTGTGCAAAAAAAATAAAAAAATAAAATTAAAGAAAAAAAATCTCAACATTATTTTTTCCCCTAATTTTATCCTTTAATCTAATTACAATATCATCATCATCATCATCATCATCAATCTCAATTAATTCCTAATTTTTAGTATTTTTTTTAAATTTTTTTGATTTTTTTTTTATAATCTAATTCCCCTAATTGATTTGATTTGATCTTCTGATTGAACATCGATTTCTGATTTTTCAATCGATCGAATCATGCGTTTATCAGTGATTTTGACCTAGGAGAGAGAGAGGGAGGGATAGGATAGGATAGTTTACGGAGAGGGTGAAGATGAACGGCGGCGGCGGCGGCGGAGGTGGCGGTGGTGGAGGCGAAGTTTTCGGCGTCGTGACGCCGTCAGCTCCGCTCGACTGGAAATTCTCTCAGGTTTTCGGTGAACGTGCTGCGGGTGAAGAAGTCCAAGAAGGTCAATTATTTTTTTGTTTTGATTATTGTTTTTTTGGGTAATTTATTTGAGATCCGATTGTGTGGATTGGATTGATTTGATTTAGGGTTTTGGATTGTTCGATCTGGTACTTTGGTGCTGTGATTTGCCTGTGAAATGTTGGGTTTTGTATTTTTGTTCGATTTTTGGTTGATTAACATGCAGCTAGATGTAATTTGATTGTTTGATGAGTTGGTATACGTATTGTAGAACTCTGATTTTATCGATTAATCACTGTTTTCGTCGCTTTTAATGTATATCAATGTCGTTGTGAGATTATGTGGATGGTGTTGAGCAGAAAGTGGTTTAGCTTAGGTGTATAAAGCTAACACCTTTGTTATAATTGGCGGGTTATTGATCACGAAGCTGTATTACTAGAGAAGCTGATGATGGGTGGCTGGTAACTAGAGCTGTGGGAGCTAAAATGGGTTCAATTAGGTGCCTTTTGGGAGCTGTAGAACGAGATTGAGTTGCGGCTGCTAGATAGTCGTTGTGGGTCGATAGTGGTAGTTCTAACTTCTAAGTGGTTGGATGAGTACGAGATAAGGTTTTCCGACTATTATTTGTCCAAAAGCTAAACTCATGGTTACCTGTAGGATTTATGGTGTTGTTGGTTGTTAGAATTAGAATGTGCAACAGCTGTGAAAGTAGTTTGTGAGTTTGTCTATGCTTTTTTTGCTGGAATCAAAGGTCTGTGTGCTTAGGTCGCCTTTCGTGCTGTTCCATGCTGGGTGATCTCTCTTCCAGAACCTCGGCTTATTCAGATGTATTTTCGATTCTTAGGTTATTAAGAACTGTTATGAAAGGGGCAGGTGATGTTTTACATAGTTGAACTTTGTATTCTGATTTGTTTTAGTGTTATCCTGCATAAGACATTAGATAGTTATCCGGGTATCAGCTGAATCTTTCATCTTTACCTGCTATACATGATTAGTTCTGAATAGATTTCTCTTGTTTGTGCAGTTGATATCATTTCAGCCATTGAATTCGATAAATCTGGAGATCATTTGGCTACTGGTGACCGTGGTGGCCGTGTGGTTTTATTTGAGAGGACAGACACAAAAGATGTGAGTTCTGTACATCTCATCTTATCTCATCTCATTAACACAAAATGGGTGGGCTTGTACTCATAAGTTTTACGTGCCACTATGCAGAATGGTATTAGTAGAAGAGATATGGAAAGGATGGACCATTCGGCTAGTAGGCATCCCGAGTTTCGTTATAAAACTGAATTTCAAAGTCATGAGCCGGAGGTAACATTCATATTTTCTTATGGTGGTTACATGGTTGCACTCTTTGTAGGTATATGAAGTTGATGCCAATCCGTTTACTTGATTTTGTTGTATTGATGATGAGTTTAATTCTCTTGTCTCTGATCAGTTTGACTACCTAAAGAGTTTGGAGATTGAAGAGAAAATTAACAAAATCAGATGGTGCCAGACTGCGAATGGTGCATTGTTTCTTTTATCTACTAACGATAAGACCATCAAGTTCTGGAAGGTAGGAAATTTATTTTCCAATTTTATTCATCACCAAGTATTTTGTCACTCATGTTGAAGAGAGCTCTCTGTCTTTCCTCTAGACAAGAGTTCTAATTTGTTCATTTTTTTCTGTTTCCTTCCGTCGGTGTCCAAAATTTTATCAGAATGACTGTTGTCTTATATCTAACATAATGGCTCTATCCTTGGTAAGTTCTGATCAAGTGAGCTCTAACAATAAGCCGTGGATCCCTTTGATGAAGATTTACGGGCTTATCAGATTCTCAATCACGATGGTTTCAAAAATAATTTCAACAAGACGTAGATATTCTCTTACTGATCAAAATCTCCTGAAAATAATCGTGGTCGCAAAAGAGACCAACTTAGTATTACCTTTATAAGTATGACATGAACGAACAGCAGACTAACGGAAATGAGGATGCTCATTGCCATTGTTTGATACTATCTCACTTTACTAATGCATGTCCCGTGCGATATTTGAAATTTATCCATTGGAAACACTTGGGTATAAAACTGTACAATGTCTGGTATTGTTATTCTTAATGATAAATTTTGTGTCGCTATCTTGAATATATTGCTTGGCTGCTTGTGAACATTCTGGGGCACAACTCCAATGTGACTTGATGGATTTCCCCAGGGATCTTAAACATAGGATGTCTAGATTTTGAGCACTACTTTGAGAGATGAAATTGATGCCCCAACTAATACCTGGAATTTTGAATTGTGGGAAGTGGGAACCTTAACCTCGGGTTTGCACTTGGTTCTCATTAGCTGTTCCACTCATGACTCAATTGCTTGGCTTACTGTGTTGTAATCACCATAGCTTGATTGGTTTTGGAACAATTACGACTATCATCACCCTACTCACTAGAGAGATTCCCTTAAAAGAGGGATGGGGGGCTTGGACATATGCAACATGTTTCTTGAAAGATTAGAGAAGCTTTTTGGTGTAAGTAAAGCTCACTTAACCAAAATTTGTCAACAATTATTACCCATTACTACAATCCAAAATGCCTGTCTCGCATTTTGAGCATAACTCAACACTGTTGAGAATTTGAGATTAACCGTCAAGACTTCATCGTTGGTGTGAACTTAACTGTATGGAATCACCACATGTATGCACCTCGTTCTTTCTATGGTTGGCGGAGATTTCTTGTTCTTTCGTCTCAGATGTGTATGTTTCCCAATTATCTGCCCTTTGTAGTTTTCCTTTCTTTGAGCTTTGGTACTCAATTAATTGATCTGAAAACCATTACAGGTTCAAGAAAAGAAGGTCAAGAAGATAAGTGAAATGAATATGGACGCTAACAAAGCTGCAGGAAACGGTGGTGGTGCAAGTTCTAGTGTTTCGAGAAGTTCTAAGCCTCATCTTGCAAATGGAGCACTTAATGACAAGCTTTCCAGTTCCTTGAATGATGATCTATTGTTCCCACCCGGAGGGATATCCTCACTGCACTTACCTGTGGTAGTTGTACCCTATCTAGTTTTACATTTTTTATCCCTTAATCTTCTCAAAATGAAGTTTCGTTCTGTTATTTCCATAGGCCTTTCATAATTGGACATAAGATTTCTAGTAGTCCCATCTTTTATATTGCTACATGCACATCACACAATCATACAATCATTTAGTGAATATGGTGTATCTTATCTTGTTACTACATTCTAATGTAACTTTTGTCAAGGATAACTAATAGGGTTTAAGTAAGCCTTATTGCTTCATTATCAATGTAATTAATTTAAGGATGAATCTAATGGCTGATTATGCTTTCCGGATAGTCAGTTATATCTAGGTGAAAAGTTTATGGCCTTGTTTACTGTAGTTGCAAATATTCACTGATTCGTTTGTGGGGGCATTTATTGCTACAATTTTGTAATCTTCTTTTAGATCATAGACTGCTCTTTATATGTCTCTCTTCTGACAATTGGAACTATAGCTGACGGTGTTGTTGACTGCATGAATCCACAGGTTACCAGCAATGAGACCAGCCTTCTAGCTAGATGTCGAAGAGTATATGCTCATGCTCATGACTATCACATTAATTCGATATCAAATAACAGGTGATGATTCCTCTGGGTATAGAATCTTTACTTCAAATGTTTTATTATGTTGACGTTATACCTTTTTCTCCCTTTCAAGATCATTTATGCTTGTCACTCAGCTTGTGTATATAATAGATTAATAGGTAGTAGGTATCAATTTAACGTTTTATAATGTTGCTACTAAATTCAAAGGAAACATTTTCTTTATCTAGAGGTCAATACTTATTTTGGTTTATGCTACTTATAAAGTTTGCATGGGAAGATTAGTCAGGAATCATTCCTATGGTTGCCTTGATGTGAGTATTAGAATGAGCCTTAAAACTTCCACAACAACAATACCCCAAGTGTCTCTTGGGCTCGCCTAAATTGCTGTATAAAGAGGGGTCAGATGTACGTAGACGTACTCATGTGTTAGCAACGTATAGAGATTGTTTCTGGAAGTCCTAACATGAAAGTTGTGCTGAGAATTTTATCAAATGAATGTTACTTCACAATAAACGTAAGCACAACTAGTTTAGTCAGTCATTTTGCCTTTATTACATCATAATTCAAAGTCAATGGATAAAGGATGTTTGGCTTCACTGGAAATGGAACACCTTGAAAGCTTCCATGAATGTGATGAATCCTAACCTTCCCCCACTCCAACCCCTTCATATTCTAAGGTTATTTCGATAACAAATCAAAATATAGTAAACAATGGTCTGAGAAATAATTTGTAGATGAACGTTGGTGCGCGAGACTATAAGCTCACACTCTGAGCTGACAGCAAATGAGGGATGATTAAAAGCGGTGTTTTGAGCTGACTTAAGGTGCCTACTTTGGTGCTTTATCTCCAGAAAACTTTTCAGGATAGTATACTTGCCAATACATGCTTTGAACTATTGTAGTTATATGATACGCAAGGTCTTTTATGACATCAAGATTTATATGTTTTTATTACAGTGATGGAGAGACGTTCATATCAGCAGATGATTTGCGCATAAATCTTTGGAACTTGGAGATTAGCAGTCAGAGTTTCAATATCGTTGATGTAAAGCCTCAAAATATGGAGGACCTGACTGGTATGTTCTTATTTTGTGGCATCATTGGCTGAGCACTCAAATTTGGCAATGGGTTACTTGACTTGCTTCTTATTCTTCTTCGGCAAAAAAAAGTCTGGACAGATGACTTAGATTGTTTCTTGCAGAAGACACTTAATTTTTCTTTATTTATATATTTCTCAATTTATGAGTAGATGATTAAAGCTGATTGGTGAGTTTGTGGGTTGCTGGGGGTAGTGGTCTAGCAAATAGAAGAGCAGTTACCTTCACCAGATCAGGTGCTCTGACTCTCTGAGGCATCTTCTGAAACATTGTAGAATAATATTGAGCAATACAACAGATGGTGGGTTTGTCCTTGCCTCCATGTGCCTGCCCTTGTGCCCCATTGTTGTGCTTCGAGTGAGCTTGTTCTGTTACAAATCAGAGTAAGCTGATGTATTCAGTTAGAGTGATACACCATCTGGTTCAAGTGAAAGATTTTCTTTTGCCAGTCCTGTTATTGGGAAAGTCATTGTTTGGGAATACAAATAGTGACTTTAACCCGTGGATGTATACGACATTTCTCCTGTGGTTGTTTTCATATTTGTGGTAGAGCTAGTCGTAGGTGAAAAAATATGAATACTGTTGTTGAATTTGATTGGTTATCTGGATGTCTTTTACCCGTTGTTTCTCTTTGAAAGACACCTACCTGCTTCTTTGAAAGACACCTACCTGCTGTGTCTTAACCTTGATGAAGATTTATTGATGTTTTCTGGCAGAGGTTATCACGTCAGCTGAGTTTCACCCTAGCCACTGCAATACGTTGGCATACAGTAGCTCAAAGGGGTCAATTCGCCTTATTGATTTGCGGCAATCAGCATTATGTGATAGCCATGCAAAAATGTGAGCGGTTTTGTTACTCCATATTATTTTCTTTGTCTTATAGGTTGTATCTTTGCTGTTTTAGTAACAATATATGCAAATGTAAATGTGTTTACTGCGGAAAAAAAAACATGAATTCCACTAATTTATATGTGCTTGCAGGTTCGAGGAACAAGAAGCACCTGGTGCAAGATCCTTTTTTACAGAGATAATTGCCTCAATTTCAGATATCAAATTCGCAAGAGATGGAAGACACATTCTTAGCCGTGACTATATGACTCTTAAGGTTGATTTTCTTATCCTTTTACGGGTCTTTTCTTGTTTTCTGCTTCATCGTGCATCTATTTGCGTAGGACTGGTCGAATCTGCCGGCATGGTGTATTCTATGCTCTGTGCTGAATCTTTCATTTGTTTTAGGATAGACATTTTCCTTGCTTAGGTCATGTGGACTGTTGCTTCCTTAGTGAATCCAATTTTACCAATATGTATGCTAAAACAATATTGATTGTTGAAAATGGCTATTTTATGATAAATTTCATTTTTTGGTCTGAAATAAATTGTTGTGTTGTTTCGGAATGCCACACTTCACGAAAATGTATAAAATAGAGGTAGCCTACTCCCTAAAGTTGGCTGCTTTGGAAGCTTTCGGGTGTCAGTGTGTCACTGTGCATCATTTTCAAAAGAAAGCATCCATAGCATGAATTCCTTGTCATTTTTGCCTGCTTCTATCTTATATAATACGTAAATCGTTTTATTTCAGTTATGGGACATCAATATGGATGCAGGCCCTGTTGCAACCTTTCAGGTCCATGAACATTTAAGACCCAAGGTGAAACATTAAGACTTCAAATTTACATTCTTTTCTAATTTTGCATGCCTGTTAGATTATTTGGTAGTGCCATCGAGTAGTGGTACTACCACTCATGACACGGACTTTGAAACTTGTCGGGTCAAAAATTCCCTTCAGCACACAAAGAGAGCAAACTTTTTAAGTTGTCGTTTTCGGCAATCTTGGCTTTTCTAAACGTGCTTTGTTTTCCAGCTATGCGATTTGTATGAGAATGATTCAATCTTCGATAAGTTTGAGTGTTGTCTGAGTGGTGATGGACAGCGAGTGGCAACTGGTTCTTACAGGTATGTGTTTGCGTACTCTAGGAGGTGTTATTCATTTTATAAACTTCTTGAAGCTAACTCAACCTTCTTTTCTGTGCTACAGTAATCTGTTCCGTGTATTTGGCTCCGCTTCTGGAAGTTCAGAGGCCACTACTCTGGAGGCCAGCAAAAACCCGATGAGGTACTTTCAATTTATTCTAAATTAAGGTGAACAGGAACACAGTTAACTAAGTTGGTGCTATTTGGAGTTAAGGTTAATGATTCGATTCATGTCAACTGCAGGAGACAAGTGCAAACTCCATCAAGGCCTTCCAGATCACTGAGCAGCATGACACGCGTTATCAGACGAGGTTACCTTTTTTTTACCAAGGGCTCATTTCACAAACAGCATCAAATATTTATCGTAGTGTACCTCAAAGTCACCCGACTATGGCCGGTATGTAAAGGTTCAATGTACGTTGCCTTACTCTTGTGTTGTCGACACAGAGAAAATGCAACTTCTGACCCATGTTCAGGCTCTAGTACAACAACAACAACAACATTAGAGTCTTAGTCCCAAAAAGACTCGGGGTCGGCTAACATGAATCAATATCTGAAGCCGTCATCCAAAAAAAATTTAAAAAAATGGGAAGGCAAACAATACGATAAAATAATAATAAAAATACAGTTTCAAACGTAAAATTAAGTTGAGAGTCGTAATAATAAGTTGTTCAGGCTCTAGCTCACAGATTTATTATGTAAGGCGGTTTCGATTAACCATTTGATAAAATCACAATCTATTGACTCAAATTCCATCCAGAAGGTGATCTGTTTACTAAAAGTTCTTTGTAGTGACACTCCGTAATTAGGTAAATTGCATGCTGTTTTGCTATGCATTAGGCCTTGTTCTTTGCGGCTTAACTGAACTAAATTGAACACTACTAGCCCAACCGAACTGAATTAAATTGTAAGCTGGAAAGAACACGGCGTTAGTGTAGAACGGCCTTGTAGGAGACCTTTCAATGAATAGATTATATAACCAGTTTTTGTGATTTTGAGTGTTATCACAAAGTTTTTGAGTTTTGTTGTAAATTTTCTGAGCTTTTAATGTGTAAAGTTTTTTAGCTAAATCACACAAATGTTTTGCTCAAAAACTTACAACTTGGCTCAGAAAAACTTCACTGTCCACTTGAAAAAAAGAATCTTGACTCAAAAAGTTGGTGATGATGGAAATGACAGGATCGGAGAGTCCTGGCGTTGATTCAAACGGAAATTCTTTCGACTTCACAACAAAATTGCTTCACCTGGCATGGCATCCCTCAGAAAACTCAATCGCCTGTGCTGCAGCAAACAGCTTGTACATGTACTATGCATAAAAATAACGGCACAGGAAGAAGACGAAGAAAAATCAAAATCCAAAATCTGTTGTTTGGTTGTACCTTTTTCCAGGGTCAATTTCCGAAACC
This sequence comes from Agrostemma githago, assembly GCA_958450325.1. NCBI lineage: Eukaryota > Viridiplantae > Streptophyta > Magnoliopsida > Caryophyllales > Caryophyllaceae > Agrostemma > Agrostemma githago. The sequence continues at coordinate 86,808,138 of OY288239.1, read as the reverse complement.
CAGATGGCCCCCCCACCTTCCCCCCACTCCCACCACCGGTAAATTGGACGGGTTTGCCCCTTTTCACCCCAGAAGAAGAATCATCCACCCTTCTCATATAGTTCCCGATGCAGCTCATCAGATAATTTTATATATACGTGGCTCGCTCACAAATTCCCGTTTTACTTTAATTATATATTTTTTTAACCTGATGCTGATGAAGAGGTTAGACGGTGCCCCGTTCTCTTTAGTATGTGTTGGGTTGAAAGCCGAGGGGGGGAAATGTGAAATGTGTTTGTAGCACTCAGACGGCCCGAAAATTGTCGAAACTGAAGAAATGTTTCATATTCCCACAAGAATTTGGAAGATTAATGTAGCCTGTCTTTTTTTTTTTTTCTTTTTTTTTTTGTATTTTCCCTACCCCTTTTGACCTATAAATTGTCTGGTGGGAAAGGAGTTATTTAAAACATCTAGTCCATTGATTTATTTATTTCTCAATAGTATTGGTAGGCAAAAAAATCTTTTTAATTTTTTTTAATTTTTTTTTTTTACTCATGATGACAATTATGACTAATTTCTTCTCCAGGGTTGCATTTTGTCTGATACTGTTGTAAGCTTTGTAACAATTCAGATTTGGGTAGTAGAAATCCATCAATTCTCTTAGATGTTGTGTTGCTTTACTTGTAATTGCTGTTTTTTGAGTGGTGAAGTTGGTGGGTATCGGGCACAATTTCTGGTCTGTGACGAGCATATCTGTCACAAACTTGTGATTGGTCAAATGTTACCCACGTGGGTAGATATAGACAACATTTGCTTTATGTGATGCATTCTGATGTTGTCGTCAGAACTTTGTGACGGATATAGCCGTCGTAAGGAAGATCATATCGGGCACAAATTTTGGTCTGTGACGAGCATATCTATCACAAACTTGTGATGGGTCAAATGTTACCCACGTCGGTAGATATAGACAACATTTGCTATACATGTTGCATTCTGATGTTGTCGTCAGAACTTTGTGACGGATATAGCCGTCATAAGAAAGATCAACTGGGTAATTTTTTGGGTAATTTTGTGACAGATATAGTCGTCATAAGGAAGATCAACTAGGTATTGGCCTATTGGGTAGGGACTAGGGAGGTGGTACTCATGAAATTTGTATAGATAAATAGATTATTTGTGTCGGGATCATGTTTTGAGATCACTACCCCAACACCCGTCTCAATTACATATCGTGTCATGTGTTGGGTCTCTCTCATAGCAAACAAATCAGGTCGTGTTTGTGTCTCGTGGAAACGGGTCACTAACTAAATTCAACCCAATTAAGTCTCGTGTTATGTTCACTTCAACCCACACATTAAATCTCAACCCAAGCTCATAAGGGTGTTGTCTAGTGGTTAAAACATGTGGTCATCGGTCCAAGGGTCTCAGGTTCAAGCCCCTGCAAGCGCGAACTTGTGGGAGTTGTATGGCTTGAGACTATGCCTTCTAGACTTCGAGCCTGTCGCCAACGGGCGGTTTACCTTGGTGTGCGTGGTTTGCAGGCTATGCGTACACCGAGGGTTTACCCAGAGCGCACCAAAAAGGTAGCGGCTGCGGGTTCCCTCGTTCATCCAAAAAAAAAAATCTCAACCCAAATCCATCGGCTTCATCTCACGTCTATATTTGAAAAGTCGTATCAAGTCTCAATCGAGACTTAAACCCTGCTCTTTTGGACTTATATTCAGGCAGTTTCAGCTCAGCTTCAGGAGACATATTTTGTCTCTATATTTCAGTCCGTTTCAATTAAATTAAATTAAATTCAGTTCAGTTCAGTCCAGTCAGTTTCAGTCCGAAAAACACAGTCTCGGTGTTCGTGTCCATCCCCTTACATCATGTTTTCAACCATGAATCACTACTTTCTTCCGTCCGCTTTAATGGCGGAAAATCCATCGCAGGTAATTATTTATTTCTCCTCTTTTCTTCCATTTTTAGTTCTACATTGAATCTCCCCAATTTGAATCTGCGACCTCTGCACATCTGATAAGTTGTAGACTTGTAGTATATCGAAGACGTCGTAATCAAATCAAATTGATTTCAATGGCACTAATTTAGTGTCAATTTGCAAAATTATGAACACAAATCAAAGCTGAAATTTCCTAATTCCCTAATTTTCCGTGCTTACTCATTTATCAGGATTGAATCTAGGGTTTACGCTCACATTGGACGTAATTTCATCTTCTTCCTGCAATTTGGGATTTCACTTCCTCGATTCTGCAATTTGGATTAAATCTAGGGTTCATCCTCACGTACGGGTGGGTTACTGCTCACATTGGACACAATTTCATCTTCTTCCTGCATTTGGGGATTTCACTTTGGCTATATAACTGTTAACTTCTCGATTCGTCGTGAATTGTGTTAGACAATGTTCATGTTTGGAAACCCAGAACCCTAGTTTGCCTTGGATCTCTTGATTTTGCCCTGATATTGGATTCGCCTCGTGTGGTGGCAGTTTAATTCTGGTGTAATAATGGATAATAACACTGCTTTTACTCCTCGAAAATGGAGGAAAGTAGCTTACGGAGGAATGCAACCAGGGTACGACGACAATCACACCGATGAATCCTTCCTCGAGGAGATGGTAACCAATGCCAATGTAGTCAAGAGAGACTTATTCAAAGTGATATCGGATTCAATTCCCGTCTCTCAGTACATTTGCATTGTCACCCTTGTGCTCTTGGTTTGGTCTTACACCCTCAACTCGACCATAACCCACAATTCCCTCTTGCTCCTCGACGTAACCCTACTTGGTTCAGGGTTCTTACTCCTGGTTCTAACTTCAGAGATGTTGACACTGAAACTACTTTGCAAATATGTGCTTAACATCTCTTATTTCATCACGGGGTTGTATGCATTGTCCCCGATTTACCATACTCTTACGAGATCAATCAGTTCTGACTCGATTTGGGCTCTTGCTGGAATGCTGGTGCTTCTACATCTGTTTTTGCATGATTATACGGGGTGTAATCCTACTTTGACGAGCAACATCTCGTTGAACACTTCCATCATAGCTTCGGTGTTGATTGCTTCTCGGCTTCCGTCTAGGCAACATGTGTTTGCTGTCATGTTGTTTTCGTTGTTGGTTTTCCTGTTTGCTCCATTTGTGTTGTATTGTATTAAGAGGTTCTCGTTTGTGTTACATCTTGGGGTTTCTGTTGGATTGGCGGGGTTGGCTTTGACGTTGGTGTACAGACTGCAAGGGTTTTTGTTTGGGATGTTGTTGGGTTTGCTGGTTTTCGTCACGTTTATATGTCCGTATTGGCTTATCAGGATACAGAAGTATAAGTTCGAGATTAATGGCCCTTGGGATGAGGCCAAGCTCTGTTTTGACATAACTGAATGAGTTGAAACATTCATTTTTCAGATGTTCCGTTATCCTAATACCAGAAATTTACCAGTAAACAGCATTTCATATGTTGTATACTCAGCATTGTCCGGTGCACGAGCATGAGATCTTTGGGATGAAGCTTGTATGTATGTATGTGGGTGATTGTCGGCATCAGTTCTTGGTCGTGATGTATTGGTTTTTGTCGAGTGCAGGAGCATGAGATCTTTGGGATGAAGCATGTATGTATGTCAGTATGTGAGTGATTGTCGCCTTGTCGACATCAGTTCTTTAATTTTGACAGAGGAGATTACAATGTGTTTTGGTTTTTTCTATTCTACTAGTTATTCAGATGGTGCTTATAGACTCAATGCAACTAATTTTTGTTGTAATTTTCGTGGGTTCGTGTTTATCTTCTTCATTGTCATCATCTTCCAATTCAACGGTTTGTTTGAATACACAGCGCTTCAAAAGCATAAACTGTTTCTCCCTTAATGTCGTTTTAGTGATCAAGCGATACCATGTAATCTATGAGCATATCATTCCACAAATACTCGAGAGACGGAAGGGCATAAAAGAGGAACAACAACAACAACAATAGGAGACAAAATGAAGTAGATTGGTCTGAAACGAAAAGAAGTTGAAAAGAACGTGATCTAACTGAATAGTACTCGTAGGAGTTAAGCTTGTTAAATATTGATGGATGCCCCAAAAAAACTATGGCAACACATTATTAGCAAGAAACAAAGATATGTGTCAAACTATACCAACAAAAACATCAGAACAAAATGCTACTCACAAATCACAATAACTACTAGTGAATCAGTTTCACGACGAAAATTGGCTCAGGCTCAAATACATGCTTGGGTCAGCCAGCCTTCATCACGTTTATCGTCAACAGAAAACTAATCTAGTTTATGAGGACCGCCGGGTTTAATGCTGGCCTTAGCCTGAGCAAGGAAAGCGGGATCTGGGGTGTGCTTGTCGGTAGGCTCTCTGATTGCCATCCATATGTAGAATCCTAGCATCACATTGACTGATACCACTGCAAGAAGTCCACTCAACAGGTTTTGAGATTGCGGCGATATGTGTGAGACACCTGCCAATTTGTGCATCAATATCGTAAGGGATTTGCCCTGCAAGACCCACTTCTCTATCGCTAAGACAAGAAAAAAAACTTACCAGGGAACCAATCATGCTGAAAACCGTATAAAATTGCAATAGGTAGTATCCCCATGAATATTGAAACAACGAAGAACTTTCTCATCACTTGTGCCATTGCTCTTGCAACCTAAATGAAGAAAGAAATATTAATATACAGCCCGTAATTGTCTTTGCATTGAATCGAAAGAACAAGGATAAACGATACTGTAGTACTTTTCTCCTAGAGGTGAAAACAGACAGGCTCGTTAATCAGACCAACTTATGTTGTTTCCTATGAATGCAACGTTAAGGTCGCCCTACAACATTAGGGTACTACTCCATAGTTGTCAATTTTTTTCAAGGTCACCTGCCTTACAACATTAGGTAGTTGTTAGCACGGACGGTCAAAGTATCAATTTTTTTCAAGGTCATCCTACAGCATTAGGGTACTAATTGCCTAGCCTAGACAACAAAAAGTATCCGGGTTTTTTCAGGGTCATCCTACAGCATTAGGGTACTAGTTGTTAGCAGCGACAGTCGCCTGCCTAGCCTAGACAACTAAAAGTATCCGGGTTTTTTCAGGGTCATCCTACAGCATTAGGGACTCAGGGTACAAAGTTAGCAGGGACGGCCGCTCCAACAAAACAACAGATACAGTATTGATTTTTTTCAAGGTCACCCACTCACCCTACAGCATTAGGGTACCCCTAAACAACAGAACAGTATCGATTTTTCTCAAGGTCACCACTACAGCATTACTAGTTCGACCATTCAAAATCTGGATCGTTATTTTCGCCCCCAAAAAACTTCAAATTCTGATTCCGTCGCAAATAATACTCCCTCCGTTCCAATGAATTGTTTGCCTTTCCTTTTGGCACCAAGGTTAAGGGAACCAATGAGGGAGTGACATGTAGAACAAAACTCATGAGAATGATCAAATTGCATATAAAAAACATTCCTAAAATAGAAAGGCAAACAATTCTTTGAGACGTCCCAATATGGAATAGGCAAACAATTCATTGGGACGGAGGGAGTAACAACCAAGTTTGGGCAATATAATTGAACATGATAAGCTAAAACAAGAGAAAATCAGTGAAACCCATGAAATCTAAGCTAACAAAGAACCAAGTTTGGCAATATAATTGAACATAAATCTATAATCTAAACAAAAGAAAATCAGTAAAACCCAGAAAAATTTACGAGCAGCAAATTTGATGTAAATCAATTCTGTAAATACTGAATTCATGAAATTAAAGATGGAGATATTGAAAATTGAATATAATACCAAGTAAAAAGAGCAGATTATTGGCGTATGATGATCAGATGATTGCCTTGATTGTTTTGATTGAACAAAGTAATAGAAATATTTGGATTGAAGGGTTTTGTAAATTCAAGTGTTTCAGTTCGTGTTATCACGATTCACGATCACTACCCTGTCTATCGATTATACTACTCGTAGTTGTGTGAGTTTTAGATCATCTTTGGTAAACGGGTTAACCAGATCAGATTCGGGTCAATCACTTTTATGTCAGAACAATTAGGTTGACTTCGGGTCACGCTGACACATTTTGGATACGTTTTAGGATATCGACTCATTTGCTGTAATAACATTTGGGTCAGTTATGGGTTAAAGACTCAGTTTGGATTACGGGTCTTCAGTTTGAGTGTTGGGTCGGATTAGTTTTGTCAGGTCTAACTGCAACGAACATTATGAACTACTTTAGTCAAACACAAATTATACTATACAACCGTTGTACCGTATGACGGCCCAATTTATGGTAAAAAGTTACTCCCTCCCCACCACAATGATCTTCCCACCTCATTGTGGCTCATGGATTAAGAAATGGGTAATGAAATGCGGTAAATTGTTTGGTGGGGTTCAAGATGTCAAATCATAAAAAGTAACTAATAGGAAGAGAGTATAATGGATAAGTAAGGAAAGTTTTGAAGTGGAAAAATTTTAGTAGAGTTTCCTTTTAAGGAAAGTGGGAAAATTTTAGTGGAGTTTCCTTTTAAGGAAAGTGGAAAATCTTAAATAGTGACCATGTTTTCATATGAGAAAGTGGTAACTATTTATCTGAAAGTGGTAACTAACTAACCTAAAATGATTATTTTTTATCATAAGTTGCAAACTTTTACTATTGTCGCATGATACAACAGTTGTACACAATAATTGCTGTTAGTCAAATCACCAGAAATGCTGGTTGATTGTGTGGTCGGATGGTTTGTTTCGAGGGTGGTGATGGTTCGTGTGGTGTCATATGGTAATAGGGGGCTCCAAAAGTGGTCCAATCCGGTCTGGTCTTCGGGTCACCAAAAAATTGTTGACGGTCTAAAGACAGATCCAATCCATACTTTTAAAATGGTCAAATTTAATCTGTTTTCTCGGTCTGATCCAGTCCAAACCCAGTTCTAAGTGGGACCAGTCTGGTTCAGGTCCTTTCTAACCGGTTCGTTTTTTTGGATGACCGATCTTCGGGTCTATCTGATCTGATTCAGATTTACATCGACTAACAAACACCATGTATGAGTCAGTATTTGACCCGTTTGAAGGTTTAAAACGAATAATCCGTCGAAGAAAAACAAAGTCGAGGTGAAGTGGTGAACGTTAACGTTGATCTGGATTTCTCTGGTGTAGTCGTAAATCTGGACACACCTTCCATTCTACAATCTTCAATTCTTCAAACCCATTTCCTTTGATTCGATTCCCCCAATTCCCCAGATCTATTCGATCAATCACTTTTCCAAGCTCATAATCCCCTGATCTCAACTGGGTTTTCCTCAATTCCACCTCAATTTTACCGGGTTCATCGCAAAAACAGTTACAAGATTGTTACAAGAACACCATTTTCATGGTGAATTAGATTAGATTAGATTAGATTAAGGAAGAAAGCTAAAGAAACAACAATGGCGGGTGCGGCCGGTGGGTTTGTGACAAGGGCTTTTGAGTCTATGCTCAAAGAATCTTCTGCTAAAAAGTTCACTTCCCTTCAATCTGCTATCCAATCTTACCTGGGTTTGTCTTAATTTCTTGATTTAGGGTTTTATTTCACTGTATTTTGTACTGATTGTTTGGTTTATTGCTTAATTACTGGGTTTAGTGCTTGATTACTGGGTTGATTGCGTTTTTGATAGATGGGATTAAAGAGGAGAAGCAGCAATTAGCTTCAGCACCGGTGGCCGAGGCGCCGAAGAGGTTAGATCCATGCTCAGATTGTTCTGTTTTCGTTGGTTTGATTTGAAATTGCTTGTCTTTTTTGTTGCAGTGAATTAGGGTTGTTTTGTTAAATGGAGTGTAGAAAACTAGAAATTACTTCCTGTTTTGGAGTTTTGAAGTTAAAATGTTGGTCCTATTTGTAAGATAGAGTCTCGCCGTTTCGTGATCAGACAACTAGACAAGGGAATTAGGGTTGTTTTGTTAAATGGAGGGTAGAAAACTAGAAAATACTTCCTGTTTTGGGGTTGTAGAGTGTGTTTGGAGCTAAAAATGTAGGTCCGATTTGTTAGATAGAGTATCGCGATTTCGTGATCAGATAACTAGACAAGGGAATTAGGTTATGCCACTAAGTCGAGCTCTTTTAGTGAACTCGAGGTAAGTGCAGGACTTGTTTGCTGGCTAAATGTACTTGTGGAGTAGGAAATGTACGGCGTCTAGAACAAATGATCGAAATTAAGCTTAATTCTTCCTTGGAAGGTTTGTTGTGGTCTAGTTGACTGTTTCCGACTCTCCAAGAGATCCACAGATATTATCATGCTAGCCAAGTCCGTAAACTAGTGGACTGTAGCATCGATTACGTATGAATTCTTCGTTGTGTAACAAGGTAGTCAACTTTCTAAGAAGTGGCAATTCACATGCTTGCTGAAGTTGAGGAATTACCATTGTTTTTGTAAAGGGAGTCACAAGAGAAAATCAAGGTCATGAGTATCATCCTTTAGCTCGCTACTGGAGCACTTGCTATTATTTGTATACGTCAGTACTGTCTTAGAGGAACTTGTGTGGCCGAGGGAAAAGCAGTTTTGATGGTTTGTTAATGCCGTTGTATGCAATTGCATCTTTTTTTCCTACGCAAGCTTATTTTATGCTTGAGGCAATATGACTTGAAGCTTGTGATATTTATGGAAGAATCAAGTATTTAAATCTGCTAGACTCCTTAGTGCTGATTATTATCATATGGTTTCATATGAATACACAGCATTCTATATGAATTGGAGACACTCTCGATAGGATACACGCATTTAGGGCATACACTTTTGGTTTCATGCATGCTATAACCAAAAAGATATGCCTTTCGGTCTATATGTTGCAGACTTGTACACTTGTATTAGCTCCTTCATATGTTTCTTTCTGACTGAAGTTGCTCCAAACCTTACCGACTCTTTCCTTATATACATCTTTCATTTTTGTGCAGTGAATCTAACTCTGATGAGGTAGTTAACAAGGAAGAGGTGGAGTCTGACAAGTCTCATGACTCTGGGGAGACAAAACCTTCAGATGAAATAGCTAAACCCAAGATTTGTATTGCGGCAGCGTTATCCAAGGCGGGTCACACATTAGAAGAAGCTGAAACAGAACTTGTTCTTAGTCCACTCCGACTTGCATTTGAGACTAAAAATACGAAGATCGTGGAATTTGCACTGGATTGTCTTCATGTATGTGGTTTTTTCTTCTTAAATTTCAATGCAACTATATACAATTTGTTTTCCAGTTTGATCAATCAGTCATCTTTGTCCATTGGTAATACTTATCTACATCATTTTTTTAGCTTGCTAAAATTTATTTATTTGACCCAGAAACTCATTGCTTATGACCATTTGGAGGGTGATCCTGGGCTGGAAGGTGGAAAAAATGCAGCTTTATTTGCTGACATTCTGAGCATTGTTTGCAGTTCTGTGGATAATTCTTCCCCTGACAGGTATGAAGCATTCACGATCTAAGGCGTGGGTGATTTCAGTGAACTAATTGCTTATGTTTACTAAATCTGTGTGTGATTGCAGTACTGTTTTGCAAGTACTGAAAGTGCTTCTGACTGCAGTAGCATCAATGAAGTTCAGAGGTATGGGAAAGACCAATTTTGACACATCATTGTGGGTGATTTAAAGTCAAACTGGTCGTTGATTTTGTTATTGCTATTTGTATTCCAGTGGATTGTAGATGGCTTGATGCTTTGAAAACAAATTTCTGCTCCGTTTTGTTTTGTTTTGTTTTGTTTTGTTTTCCTTTCTTTCTTTTTGGTTTTTGTTTTCCACAAGTTATAGAACACTTGCAGGACGAGTCCTTCAAACTGCAAGTTTTGCAAGAACGACAAAAATTTTGCTTCCTTGTTTTAGAAGCTTAGGATTGTTTTTTTTTGCTCTACCCCTTTTATCATTTTTACACGGGCCAAGTGACAATCCAACGTTGTTTATATTCTTCAAATACAGTGCATGGCGAACCTTTGCTTGGAGTAGTAAGAGTATGTTACAACATAGCTCTAAACAGGTAACCCTTAAGAAACTTTTGGATTTTATGATTCTTGAGAAGATGGAAGGTTACTTTATTTGCCACTATATTGCATCATTGTCACAACGTAATGACTGAAATGGTATGACACTATGACCGAGCACCTATAATGCTGTCACCATAGGGTGCCCTTCTTGGTGGCAGATTTAGTTTGACAGTAACCTTCAGTGATTGTGAGAGGCTTGCGTTTAGTGCATCCCCACCAATAAGTAGGTCATATCTCCATGTCGGCATATCTCCGTACCATGATCCCTTCCAATCATGTGGGAGGGGGGAGTTGACCCCTACGCCTTAGCTCTAGGAGTTTACGTTACAAATACGTTTGTGCAACGGTACTGATGTGATGATGTTTTATCTCATGACAATATTGTGCTGCTGCCAGCAAGAGTCCTATTAATCAAGCGACATCAAAGGCTATGTTGACTCAAATGATTAGCATCGTATTCCGGAGAATGGAATTTGATCAGGTATGGAACATGCGAAACTCATCATGTCCGTCCCCCTCCCCCGGGAAGTTTCCATTGTTTAATGGGAAGCATATTGAGATCCATTTTTCATCCTATGAGGCAAATTAAAATCCTCATAGCATACCTAGATTTTTAAAAAAATGATCCACTACTTATACCCCTCTCCCCTCCTCTTCTCTCCTCAACTTATATCTAAACATAGGGTTAGGACAAAAGTATTTAAATATGTGTTGATATTATGAGCGAATGAAGGTTCGTGTTATATTAATTATGCACTTTACTTTTGTTTTAGAATCACAGTTATGCCTCGAAGGAGTTCCAGGATCAACGTTCATCTAGTCCTGAGACACATACAGGGGATACCAACACCAGTGATCCTACATCAAACGCAGAAGTTAGCCCTGTGGACGGTCAAAGTGAGAAAGAGATGACTCTTGGGGATGCACTTTCTCAAACCCCGATAAATGATGCATCTCTTGCGTCTGTAGAGGAGCTTCAGAATCTTGCAGGTGGTGCTGATATAAAGGTGCCTATTTCAAACTGATTCAATAACATACTTCAGTTGCTTCGTGTAGTTTAATTGTTTAATAGACCTATTCCTTTTTGTGACCCTTTATTTGGAGGATATGCTGTCTGAGGGAATACAATTCTGTCAGACTTGACGGATAACATTACATTTGCAGGGTCTGGAGGCCATGCTAGATAAGGCAGTACACCTTGAGAACGGGGATAAGATAAAACAGTAAGTGCACTTTTGGGGTGTTTTGGTCTTTTACAATGATTTATTATTCTCCTGTGAAAGCCTTTTTTCAAAAATTGTTTCACGTTGATAATGTAATATCGACCTTTTTTTGTACAAGTGGTATGGATCTTGAGAGAATGAGTACCAGTCAGCGTGATGCTCTTCTGCTGTTCCGCACGCTTTGCAAGGTATTTGCCATAACTGACTTCCTTTATCATCATCAATTTGCCTATTTCTTGCAGTTGTGATTCTGTGATTGTTTGCAGATGGGTATGAAGGAAGACAATGATGACATTGCGATAAAGACACGTATCTTGTCTCTGGAACTTCTGCAGGTTATTGTTAAAGTTTAAGATATGGTTCTTTTGCTTAATAGGCTCGCATTACTTGCTCTTCTAGTCTGCTTGCTTAGATGCTTTCGCTTGGCTATCCGAGCACATGTTATATTTTATCTTTTAACCTTATGGATTACTGGATTTTTACCTTTTATTTTTATGTTTTCCGGTTTATTTTTCTCTCTTTCTATTTATTTTTGGGGTCCTAAAATACTTCAAAACTGTTGATGTTATGGTATTTGCAGTCCATGTATTACTGTCACTTATGTGCTTATTTTTATTTGGTGGATGTTAACTATGATGAATTTCGAAGAGTGACACTGAAGCACGATGTCTTACAGGCCTTTTGTCAACTTAATTTGAAAGGAAAATCTTTCTGTATAATATATCATATGTTCAGGTAGGAAAATACAGTTTCTTGTGCTGCCGTTTATGGTTTTATACATTCCAAATGTGCATCTCTTGTTTATGGGTGTTAGATTATTGATTTTTCTTCTACTTTTTTTATTCTTATTATGGAAAGCTGAATTTCAAACATATAATTGTCCCGTGGGCATGAAATGTGTATATAGGGGCTTTTTTACTGTAGGCTTGTGTGGATAACCTTGTAGATTGCTTTGTGGCTTGGTAGTATTGAATCTCATGGAAGCTTCTTCTGTTTAGTATATGACGCATATGCTTTTATTGTGGATTCTCATAGTTTGTTGTGGATTGTCATAGAATTTCATAATATGCTTTTTATGGATTCTCATAGTATTACTTTTGGTGGCAGGGCTTACTGGAAGGTGTCAGCCATGCATTTACTAAGAACTTCCATTTTATTGACTCAGTAAAAGCATATCTGTCCTACACTTTGTTGCGGGCATCCGTTTCTTCATCATCTACAATATTTCAGGTTGATCTGCTTGCATTATTTGACCCTATGTCCATGGTATTAGATCTTGATCTCAGAATCGGTTGTTGCGATCTGATCCTGGTCCTTGGGCCATGGATGCAGCTAATGCTGACTCAAAATGTCGTAACTGTAATCTTTAAAACTTACTATGTTGCGATACTGTATCACGATACAGATTTAATACCTTCCTTTGTCCATTTAAGTGTTAGTTCTCTGTAGTTCTTTATTCTAAAACGGCTTTGTGTTTTTCTTTATCCTGATAGCATGCAGCTGGAATATTTGCGGTGCTTTTGATCCGATTTAGAGAGTCTCTTAAGGTACTACAGTTTTTTAATTCAGAATTTGGAGTGTTATCTGTGTTCTTAACTTCTTATCAGTGTGTTTGTTGTCTCCTAAAAGGGTGAGATTGGAATCTTCTTTCCATTGATAGTGTTAAGGTACTTGGACAATGCAGATTTTCCTCCTAACCAAAGGTTAAGTGTTTTGAGGTAAGGAATTTTCTTGTGAAATTATTTTTGGCCTTTTTGCTCTGTATTCTGTTGGTGATTCTCTCTGTTTTTCTCGTAGCCTTTTCTCTAAGGGTTAAATTTTTGTAGGATGCTTGAGAAGGTATGCAAGGATCCACAGATGCTTGTGGACATCTTTGTTAACTACGACTGTGATCTCGACGCGCCAAATCTTTTTGAACGCACGGTATTAACTGCTGTTTGAAGCTCTATACTGAAAAATATGTGCTGGTTGTAATGTTCTTTTGACATATCTTCTCCTGGTAAGGTGACTACTTTGTCGAGAAATGCTCAAGGGACTCTAGCTTCCGATCCCAATTCTGTTGCTGCCTCGCAAAGTGTGTCTGTCAAGAATTCCTCACTTCAGGTATGTTGGTTTTGGAATGGCTAAGGCATCAATCTTTGGAATAGCTTTGAATGATCTTGCTTGTTCTAACTATGAATGGTGGGAATCGTGGGATTGCTTTGTTAGTTTTTATTACCAACAAGGTCAAATACTTGTTATTGTTCGGCTTTGCAACATGGCATAAGTGACTCACTAAACAGTATGCGCTTCTCTGTGACATAGCAGTTGCTCAATGCAATTAGCTATGCAATTTATGGGTCATCGGAAAATAGCTTCTTTGTATTCGCAGGGTTGGGCTACCTTCTAAAGCACTGGGGTAATGTTATTGCCGTTGCATTTCTGTGTTTTCTGTCCATTTTATTCATCACGCTTGATCATTTTTTTTCTTCCTTTTTTTGCTCCGGGATGTAGCCTTGTCACTTGAAAATGTATGTATATTAGGAGCTAGCCAGCTAAAGTGTCAAGTGTGTTCTTCCCAATTTATGGAAGTTTCACTTCTTGATACCTTTGCAGTGCCTTGTAAATGTGTTCAAATCACTCGTCGACTGGGAGAAGTCGCATAAAGATTCAGAACAGAAGGTAAAGGATGGAAATTCACTGGATGGACGCTCTAGTAAAGACACTGTTGAAATCGAACAGATAGAGGATGCATCCAGTGATTTCGAGAAGGCGAAGGCTCACAAGTCAACTGTGGAAGCTGCGATAGCTCAGGTAATAAGTGTTGGAGTTGGGCATATGCCTTAAAGTTTCTATCTCTGAATGACAAACTGAATGGGGGTAGTTGTTATCTTTTCCTGGTAAAATAGGTCTATCATGCAGTTTCACTTTACCAAAGGTCTAGAGCTGCATCCTTCTATATCAAGTGTCACATGAGTTAATTGCAGCCTTAGTCCCAACAAGATTTGGGGTCGGCTAACATGAATCATTCTCTGAAACGCAAAGTCGTTTCCAGTAAAACAATCATACCAAAAAGGCATAATGATAGTAATAAGTAGAATAATAAAAAGATACGGAGGGGTGATGCCCACATCGATAATTCTGGTGCTGCCTTAGAAAGAAAAAAATTGACCTTTTGAAGATGCAGCGGAGTAAATTAAATTGGTTGAGAAGAGTTGTATGGCTGCCATTTTTGTAGTGTAAACACCGAATGACTTTCCTTGGTTGTTCTTATAGAATGTATCCTGTGGGGTGGAGTTAAAGCTAGTGTTTTACGACTGCCTTTTATTTATCATCATTCTATCCTATATTATTTGTTTCCTTGAGATTTATGCGCTAGTTTTGGTTATATTCTATGCTACCACAGTTTAATCGGCATCCCAGCAAGGGTTTGGAGTATCTAATTTTTAACAAGTTAGTGGAGAATACACCTGTGTCTGTAGCCGAGTTTCTAAAGAATACCTCCAATTTGGACAAGGTAAGATAATTAAAGGACTCTCTAAACTTTAAGTTTCATTTAGGAAGAGTTGAGTTTGATGATTTTTAATATTTTACCGACATTGTTATTGCAGACTATGATTGGCGATTTCTTAGGACAACACGAAGAATTTCCTTTGTCTGTCATGCATGCTTATGTTGATTCTATGAATTTCTCTGGAATGACTTTTGCTGCTGCAATACGCGATTTTCTGAGTGGGTTTAGACTTCCTGGAGAAGCCCAGAAGATTGACCGTATTATGGAGAAATTTGCTGAACGGTACTTGTGACACTATGATCTGTGTTTCGTGTTTCATTTGTCCAATTACTCATTTGTGTTGAATTACTAGTCACTTCTACGGCTTGTTACATTTTTTATTCCCATGGTTGGCTTTCTGATCCCTCTCTTCTGGTATGTAAGTATTAGTTACTGGTTGACTTTCCTATTTTTATGGGTGAGATGTAGATATATAAAGTTGGTCCACGTTATAATAGTATCTCTATTGTTGTATTTGAAAGCCCATGATAAGTTAGAAGTTTTTCCACATTTTATTTTAGAATCTTACTACCTCCGTTTCTTTGGAAATGCCCCACTTTTTAAGATTTGTGTGGAGTATTTTAATCAAATGGAGCATTTCCAATGAAACGGAGGGTATAGCGACAATTCCTGATTCTGACACTTCAATTCCTGTTTGAGTTACGTTAGCGCTACTTTTTTCTTAAAATGTATTGTTGCTACGGTTTTCTCTGTTGGTTGGTCAACTGATTGAAATAAACAAGTTATCATGTCCTATTATGCAACTGTGATTCACGTCAGTTATCCTGAATACAACCAAAACTGTGATTTTTTTGCTTGTACGTGTTACTGGTTGTAAACTTGTTACTAAAGCTTCATCTCTTCTTTGCAGATATTGTGCAGATAACCCTGCCCTGTTTAAGAATGCGGATACTGCTTATGTGCTTGCATATGCGGTCATTATGCTGAATACTGATGCCCACAATCCTATGGTTTCAGCTAAAATGTCCAAGGCTGATTTCGTACGTCTGAATACTACGACAGATGCAGACGAGACCCCACCTACCGAACTGTTAGAAGAGATCTATGATTCTATTGTGGAGGAAGAGATAAAAATGAAAGATGATCGGGTTATGATTGGAAAGACGAGTAAACCAAAGCCAGAAACTGGCCTTGTTAGCATCCTTAATTTGGCTCTTCCCAGAAGCAAGTCTTCGACAGAAACTAAATCTGAGAGTGACGCTATTATTAAGCAAACACAATCTATTTTTCGTAATAAAGGAACAAAGAGAGGAGTATTTTATACCTCGCAAAGAGTGGAACTCATAAGGCCGATGATTGAAGCAGTTGGATGGCCTTTGCTAGCCACATTTTCTGTTATTATGGAGGAAGGAGATAATAAAGCAAGGGTTCAACATTGTATGGAGGGATTCAAAGCAGGAATTCACATCACACATGTTTTGGGAATGGATACAATGCGTTATGCCTTCTTAACATCATTAGTCAGGTAATTTATGTTCTGAACCCATTCCCCCATGAAGAAGATGGAAACTTCTCTTGATATAGTCTCTCGTTTTGCTGTCTAACTCTGGTTTTGTGTAAAATCTCACTAACATCTATGTGGTCTGCTACTTCCACGCATACTACTTTTGACTCTTCTCATGGATTTTCGTTCTGTTAGATTGCCTTGAAAAAATCAAGGGTCCTTTTGTCAATCTGCCTTTTATTTCCATTCACTGGATTTGAAGACCCACTTCTTTTTTTTGGAGTATGATGGAGTACAGAATTGCTCATCAGACAATTCACGCTTCTTACATTGTGAATTAGTAGTCGGATCAGCACAATTCTCAATGCAATTTTCATTATGGGTCTCCGGAAATAACCTCTACGAGTATATGTTTTCAACTAGGGGAAGAATGTATACATTTGCACCCTTGCCTTGTCATACTTTATTGCGCTAGGTGATGGTACTTGTCTGGGATAATGTTGAAAATTGAAATAATGTTATGGTAATATAAATTATGTCTGATACTTAAACGTTGATATTATTGTTAAATATAGAAAATTGTCAGTAAAAATGAGGACATCTGTCCTTATAATGTTAGATATATAAAGAAAAAATTATTTATGTGATTATGTCTACTGTCCTTTAGGCGAAGCCATACCTTTTCTTCTGATTTGAATCTTAAAAAACAACCTCACAAATTTGTTCCTGTGTGCTGTATATTCCTAATCTGATGCTTCAGCAATGACTGCCTACTAATAATGAATGTTACTTTTCATTTTTCACAGATTTACTTTCTTGCATGCTCCGAGGGAAATGCGAAGTAAAAATGTTGAAGCATTACGGACTTTGTTAGCTTTAGGCGAGTCTGATGCCGATGCTATTGAGGACACATGGAATGCTATTTTAGAATGCATTTCTCGCCTAGAATACATCACCTCGACTCCTGCTGTTGCTGTAACTGTGATGCAAGCATCTAACCAGATCTCCAAGGATGCAATTCTTCAATCTTTGAGAGAATTGGCTGGGAAACCTACGGAACAAGTTTTCTTAAATAGTGTGAGGCTTCCTAGCGATGCCGTGGTTGAGTTCTTCACTGCTCTTTGTGGCGTCTCAGCAGAAGAATTAAAACAGAATCCAGCTCGTGTTTATAGTCTACAGAAACTTGTTGAGATTAGCTATTACAACATGGCGCGTATACGCATGGTATTTCCTCCTTAAATAAGATACAAAGGGAATATTAACATAACAATAAATTAACGCTGATTCTGAATGATGCTCGATAAAAAGTGTTGAAATTGTATCGCATAAGTTTGTTTCACAATAAAGAATACACGGCTAGTTTAGTAAGTAACTTTGTATTATCTTATCTTAATCCAAAACCTATAAAATGTAAGTCGTCGAGTCCATTGAAATGGTTGGAGAATTCATACTGTGCAAATTTTATAGAGAATAAGTACTGTATTAGGATCCCACTGTAGTAGAAGCCTTAACATTCTCAACCTACCTATTTTTTTCTTTATCTAATTTGTTTTCAATTTTCTCAGGTGTGGGCTAGAATTTGGTCTGTTTTAGCCAATCATTTTATATTTGCTGGAAGTCACCATGACGAGAAGGTGGCTATGTATGCTATTGATTCCTTGAGGCAACTGGGTATGAAGTATTTGGAGCGCGCTGAACTTGCCAATTTTACTTTCCAGAATGACATTCTGAAACCATTTGTTGTCCTCATGCGAAATAGTCGAAGTGAATCCACCAGGAGACTCATAGTCGATTGCATAGTTCAGGTTATTGTTCAACATTTTATAGTTTTCCTCTGATCAGCTTTTTCATTATTGGCAATAACTCGACCAGCACACGTTTTTTCCCCATAAATTACTATAATTATAGTGTGTTTGTCATATTGTAGATGATAAAATCCAAGGTGGGAAGTATTAAGTCTGGATGGCGTAGTGTATTCATGATTTTCACGGCTGCTGCAGTTGATGAATCCGAGCCGATTGTCGAAAGTGCATTTGAGAATGTGGAACAGGGTGAGGCTAAATGTTGTTTCGCCCCTATCTGTATTATGCTCTCCTCTTGCACATATTAGGATATGAAATTGATTGGTATTTGCCATTCATGTGACGTACAGTGATCTTGGAACATTTTGATCAAGTTGTTGGCGATTGCTTTATGGACTGTGTCAACTGCCTTATTGGATTTGCCAACAACAAGAGTTCTCATCGCATAAGCCTGAAGGCTATTGCATTATTGCGTATTTGTGAGGACCGACTTGCTGAGGTTTGTCTCTTTTAATAGCATTTTGTTGATCTTGAATGTATGTAACCGTCCAAATTGACTCTAGGCTAGGTTGTGTAACATTGAAATGTCGTCTTCTAAATATAAAACTCCAAATTCATAACTAATCTAAAGGTCCCTTGAAGGATCAAGGAAGTTTCTTTGAAATGTTGACATGAAAGACTGACAACTAAAATGTTTTTCTGTGATGTCTGACATGTTATGTTAACACATCATCTTTACATATATATATATATATATATATATATATATATATATATATATATATATATATATATATATATATATATATATATATATATATATGAGGGTTTTGCGAAGAAAGAATCATTTGGTGATTAGCTGTGAGTTTGCAAATGAAAAAAATATCGGGACAAGTAACAAGCGATACACATCTAATGCCAAGTAATATTAAAAATGAATTCTCGTTTTTTTCAATGAAGTTTGGTAATATTGCTTGTGGCAATAACTCTGACCACAATCGTAAATATGCTCTTGAGTTTTATAATTTATAACTGTCTTTGATATAACATCTGCCTTTTGCTGAATCGGGGTTGATTTTTGTGAAATGTCAGGGTCTTGTACCTGGCGGTGCTCTAAAGCCTTTAGATATAGACTCAGATGAAATTTTTGATGTGACTGAGCATTACTGGTTCCCAATGTTAGCGGGTTTGTCCGACCTGACATCAGATTCAAGGGCCGAGGTCAGAAACTGTGCCTTGGAAGTACTCTTTGATTTGTTGAATGAGAGAGGTAGCAAGTTTTCTCCGACCTTCTGGGAGAGTATTTTCCGGCGCGTGCTTTTTCCTATCTTTGACCATGTGAGACATGCGGGAAAGGAAACCTCACTTATTTCTTCCGATGATGAGTGGCTCCATGAGACCTGTATTCACTCGTTGCAATTGCTGTGTAATCTCTTTAACACTTTCTACAAGGTATGCCATGTTTTTTAATTTTGCTTTGAATCTCATGAAGGAACAATTAACAGTATATTAATCGTCTATGTTACTCAGTCAAATTTTTTGTTACCTGAATGTGAACAGTGTCTTATATCAATTTCGTATTTTTATATTCCTCTAAACTTCCCTATTCTCCTCCGTCTTTTATACTGTTTTTTTTTTCGTATCTTGCATTTTGTTTAGGTTTATGCTGTACTGCCTATTATGTGGAGTAATAAAATCAATATGCTTAAAATATTGGTTTGAAAATCTCATGAATTTTTCTTTATCTTGTTAATTTCAGGAAGTATGTTTTATGCTACCACCATTGCTTAGTTTGCTATTAGATTGCGCAAAGAAGACTGATCAATCGGTGGTATCTATTGCGCTTGGTGCATTAGTGCATCTCATAGAAGTTGGTGGACATCAGTTCAGTGAGATCGACTGGGATACCTTGTTGAAAAGCATAAGGTTTGTGCCCGATTTTCTTTTTGAGTTTTTTTTAAAAAAAAGATGTGCGTCGTGACAATTTATTGTTCTGGATTTCAGAGATGCTTCATACACTACACAGCCGCTTGAGCTGCTGAATGATTTGGGTTTCCAGCATTCTAATACTCCCAGGAGTCTTGGTGATTCAAAGCCTGATGTTGGGGATGGAGGTTATTTGGATTCTCCTGACCACGAGTCTGTCAATAGTCGGCAATTTGACGAAGACCACGGGGATCTTCAAAATTCTGAAATATCTGATGGTTAGTTACATTCATCAATATGGCTTATTACCTAGAGTCTACGCTCCACCGGGCCAAATATATCATATTGGTTTGTTGCCCCCTGGGGGAAAAAATGTCATATTAACTATGAGTAGAATACTACGGAGTAGATTATTTCGCCTGCATGTCTCGGCCAAACTGCAAATGATCACCCTCTAGACCCAAAAAATAACAATGTTACTGCACCGGAATAATGACGAGAAATGTCTGTTACACAGGATTACCATCTCCCTCTCCGAAGCCTACTGACTCAGGGGAACTGCAAAGAAATCAAAGCTTAGGTCAAAGAATAATGGGCAATGTTTTCCTCAGAAGCTTTACCTCCAAATCAAGGTATCAAGAACTTGATGTGCCAGTGCAATCTCAAGCTCAGGTAATTACACGGAGTGCTGCGTCTATAATGGATTTAGAACTCTTACACTATTTGGTAAAATGTCCTACCTCTGAGGAATGAGGAAACCAACTGAAGGTCTAGAAATCGGATCTGCTAGTTGCTTAATTGCTTTCCCTTTTTTTATCCTTATAATGGGTGGATAAGATTTACTCTTGCTCCGGCTCCGGCTCCCCTAAATACATAGATTTTGATACTCTTGCTTACTTTTATCTTTATTCTTCACCTGTACTTGTTCTTACTTTTAGGCTCCTGAAGCTGCGGAGTTTGATCAAAAGGACGAGACTGAAAGCCAGCTACTCACAATCGTTAGGGGCAAATGCGTCACTCAGTTGTTGCTTTTGGGTGCAATTGATAGTATTCAGGTACAAGTTGATCATTTCTCCGTATCATTGTTGTGCTTACGAGGAGCAGTATTGCATGTACTTATGCTTACGAGTATGCATGTATTGCATGAATACCGATGCTTACCTATTGTTTTTTGGTGCTTGCAGAAGAAGTATTGGTTGAAGTTAAAGGCACAACAAAAGGTCGCTATTATGGAGATATTGCTATCTATATTGGATTTTGCCTCTTCTTATAATTCCCACAATAACCTCCGACTGCGGATGACTCACATTCCAGCGGATAGGTAAAAGATATAAAAGATTGTTATGATTGTTCATTGCGTACTTTTTTGGATATATCGCCTCTACATTGATTTATATTTTCACATTTTATACAATAGTTATCAACTTAAAGAAATGGTAATGTGAAAATATCGATTTTGATACATTGAACGTCTTACATTTTTAGCCGACCCCAAATCTTTTGGGACTAAGGCTCTGATGTTGTTGAACGTCTTACATATTTTCTTTACATATTTAGATAAATCGATGGTCAATGTTGATATCGATAAAGCACCAAAATTATAAGGAAAATAAAAATGCGATGAAGGTGTACCCCTGTGACAATTTGGCTTTTGCAGGCCTCCATTAAATCTATTGCGGCAGGAGCTGGCAGGAACCTGTGTATACCTCGACATATTACAGAGAACAACATCCGAACTTGAAACTAGCAAAGAAAACGGTGATGTACCAAGTGACAGCCCAGATTCACAAAACACAACAAATAATCACGAGAGCGTGGTCTCCTACTCTAATGAAGAAGAGCAGCTTCACCGGGTAGCAGAAGAGAAGCTGGTTTCATTTTGTGGACACGTGCTTCAAGAGGCATCTGAACTTCAGTTGGCCGTCGGAGGCACTAATAACATGGAGATTCATCGTGTACTCGAGTTGCGTTCTCCTATTATTGTAAAGGTATGTTCATCGTCTGATAAAAGCAACTTTTTTATTCAAGTGTCTTTTCGGAGAAGCCACGTTATCTTGTTTTGGCTCAAGGATCAAGTAGAGGAGAAAGAGAGTTTTCGATAATTTAATTTGAAAAAACCAAATTACTCTTACAAAAATAATAGAGATGCGTAAATCACGTGGGTTTGTCTTATGATTAAACTCCTGATGCATTAAACTGATGCGTAAACTCCCGATGCATTATGATTTTGTCTTATCTAGGCATGTGGATAATATTTGACCCGTTGTAGCTTTGTGACGGATGTACCCATTACAAGGGAGACCAACTGTTGGGAAAAAGTGCATTAGAACTTAGAACGTCAAGAGTTCATATCAGACCGTTTTTCTTTTCTGGTTGGTGACGTGCAGCTTACGTGACTGTATTTCTGTATGTTACTTTGTATTTCCTATGCATTGTGGTTTGTCTGATATAAGCAATCAATCAAACATGAGCGTGTTGAGCTGCTTTGACGTGAGCTGAGGAATGTCATTCTTGGTTTCTTGGTGCAGGTTATAAAAGGCATGGCGGGAATGAACAGCTATATTTTCAAGAGACATCTCAGAGACTTCTACCCATTGCTTGCTAAACTAGTGTGCTGCGATCAGGTTAACTATCAACCTCGATTATATTAAGTCAAATTCATCTCTCGTTAATTATTCTACCTACCCACGTGACTGAAATTTGGCTGTGTTTTGGTAATCAGATGGATGTTCGCGGAGCACTGGGCGAGCTTTTCAAGACTCAGATAAGCACCTTATTACCCTAGCTAGCCGTGTATCAGTATCCTACTCTACTCGTGTTTGACCTAGTTTGCAGTGGGACTGCCGCCTCCTTGGAGATGACGGTTTTCTTGCATTTTTGCTGTTTATTCTTTGGATTCTGTATCACGGAGTACTTTGTATATCATAGCCGGAGAGTTGGAAGTTAATCGTTGACATTTGAGGCGCAGGGGTCGGAGGTGCAGAGGGTAATTTTGTTCAGTAGGTCTCTCTATTTTTGTTTCATTCAGTTACAAAGTGAATATGAGATAACTTCAAATTTTCCTACTCCGTATTACTTCAACTAAATATTCTACTCGTTATATCAGCATCGAGTTTATACAAAAAAGAAAATATGATCCCATAAAAAATTCCCGTACTGTCGTGCGTTTAAGACATGTATAGATAGATGTCTGAAACAAGAATTTGTGAAAAACGAATTATTCACTGCTCCCGAACCTGGTGGAACGACTTCAAAACCAAACCTCAAAGTTTGGTTTGGATCGGGTAGGGTAGAAGGGGATCCAGAACCGACCCAAAATCAAAACACCGTTGGGTATGTTTTTTTGGGGCTTTGTTTGGAATTAAAGGCCTAGCCCGTGAGCCCGACCAAAACCCGTTAACTCGTCCCAAACCCGCTTGTCCATGGGTCAAAATTTCACTTAGCCCGACCCGAACCCGCATATGAATATGATCACCTCTATTTGGAATGAACTGGACCGACTATAAGGGTTTTTTTGAGTTTGGACTGGTTCGTACCTATCCGATCCGATCCTATCCTATGAGACTGTCTCACGGTAAGATAGTAGGAGATGTAACTCATCAATACCGAAACATAAATTCTTGTACTGTATGAGACGGTTTACAGTAACTTTATTGTGAGACATCTCACAGCTAAAGACTGAAAGAGGTAGAAGGTTCAACCGAAAGCAGAGGCGACAACAAAATGCCAAAAAAATGTTGGAGAATCGAATAGCCTTCGCATTATAAACAGTATATCCTCTTATTCTTCTACACCTCCCAAGTTTCTAGTACTTGTTCTTCCTGTTGAGAGTGAGAGTGAGAGTGACCTCATTCTTGGAGGGTACCTATCCTCCATGTGTAAGTATGTCACACTCAATATTCCACCTTCATTATCTATTCTTTAAACATATACTCCCAATTGAGAAGAAGGTGTAAGCTCAAGTGGTTAGAGCTACCTTACCCCGACTGAGAGGTTGGGGGTTCAATTCTCACATGCGACATAGTGCGCTCTTCTATAGACCAAAAAAAACTTATACTCCCAATTAGAGGATAATACAACGGTTTTAAGGTTTTGAGATTTCACAAAGATTTCGAGTTTTGCTGTAAACTTTCTGAATTAATAAATATATACACAAAAGCTCAAAAACTTTGACTTGATTGTACAATTCTATTGTACAACCGGTGTATAATCCTATTTTCCAACATATACCGAATTTCAATTGCAAAACTATTCAAAATAATTAAGAAATATCGTGAAATGTATTCTAAATCATTGTTACATTTCTAAGGCTCGAACTCGAGGCAAAGTCAAGTTAATTACTCCATTATTTGAAGGAAAAATATAGTGTCAGTCTATGGTATGCTTCCCTTTTGGACATTATAAACAATTAAAGAGAATTGTTAATAATCCCAACAATTTGTAAGAGAGAATATAGTCACGTGAGATATGTTTGATTCGTCTTTATGAGTAGATTAAGAATATCGAATTTTTATAATTTTTGTGAATGTAAAACGAAAGATATTGACGGTGTAAAACAAATGTACCCTTTGGATTCAAACGGAGAGAATATTATTTTATGAAAAATGATAAATACAGCCTTAAGATTGTACGTATTTAAGAAATCATAAGAGAAAATAATATTGTAGTATTAATTGCATCGATATACGTGTAATTTGGGCTTCAAATTCTATATATATATACTAAATTTGAAAGATTTTAATGTCTTAAATACAACTCTTTAATACTGTATTTAACTACCGTTATTTTATTATTTCTTGTGAGTATAGTAATGGAGTAGAATACATTGTCCATACGTATGAAATTCCTTATGAACCAAACGCTTTTAAAATGCATCATTAATGAGTCATTAGATGAATACAAACCCATTTAGGCCACATTATTTAAACCCTTTTGAATCAAAGAATTTCATGCCTACACTAAACATAAAACGTGTTTTATCATGTATTTATGCCCTAAAAAACAGGAAGACATGGGACCGTACAGATCACATATGATTTTTGGACATTATTCACTATTATTTTTTATTTTATTTTAATATTCTCGATAATTTATTAGAAAAAATATAGTCAAATGAGATTGTGTTTGATTCGTTCTTCATGAATACATTAATAATACTTAATACATATTTTCATTAATATTGAGGTCAGATCATCATTTTGGAGACTATTTCAGCAGATCTATAGATTCCTTCGCAAAGGGTGCTGACAATAAACAGCGATATATAGAAGGCTATGCAGAAACGCTTTATTCTAATAGTGATCTTTGTCTCAAGGTGTTCTTTATTTTATTTTTTACAAATTTGTATTCAGTTCAATTTGACATCGTTTGTAGATGCCGTATGACTTATTATTAATGATATTGATTTTCACTTTTAAAAAAAATACATATTTTCATATTTTATTAATGCAAAAAAAAAAAAGATATCGATGAATTAAAATACACCTCGATAAATACAATGAGTAGATTATCCAACCAGTTTTTTTCGAGTTTTGCTGTAAACTTTCTGAGAGAGTTGTCGAGCTAAATCACAGAAACTTGCGTAAAATTAGTAAATATACAGAAAAGTTCAACAACTTTGAGGATTTTGTACATACAACTGGTGGTATAATACTATTTCGAAGATAAATGTGTCAAAAAAACATAAGTAAAGAATAAGCATGGAATGTCTTGGTAATATTCCTTTGGCATCAAAACATATTCAAATTCTACATTCGCATATTACCCATATATATTATATATATACCCTCTAAGTATTACTCTCAATTCTCAATTCTCAAAACACAAAACACAAACAAATTCATAATCAAATCAACAATGGAGGGAATAGCTGTGATTTTCGACTTCGACAAAACCATAATCGATGTTGATAGCGATAATTGGGTCGTTGATGAGTTGGGTTTTACCGACGTTTTCGATAAACTTCTTCCCACCATGCCATGGAACACACTCATGGTAATTCATTTGCTTCCCCTGTTTTCCTCTGTTTTTTCTAGGCTAAAATTCCAGGGTTCATAACTCTGTTTTCCTCTGTTTTACTCTGTTTTGCTCTGTTTTTTCATAGGATACAATGATGAGAGAAATGCATTCAAAAGGAGTCACCATTGATCAAATTGTTGAGGTTTTAACCCGAGTTCCGATTCATCCTCGCGTTATTCATGCTATCAAAACTGCCCATGCTATGGGGTAATAATCTTCCCATCATTCTAATTTGTTTGATTGAAAAAAAAAATTAACAATTTTCTGAATTTTTTGAATTTTAGGTGTGATTTGAGGGTAGTAAGTGATGCAAATTTCATCTTCATTGAGAGTATATTGAATCATCTTGGATTAAGAGAGTATTTCTCGGAAATCAACACAAACCCGAGCTATGTAGATGAAGAAGGGAAGTTGAGGATTCAACCTTACCATGATTTCACCAAATCCTCTCATGCTTGTAGTCTTTGCCCTCCCAATATGTGCAAGGTATTCATGCATGCTGTCTGTTTATTAAAATACTGCTCACAAATAATATAAAAATAATCAGATTGATTGTGACAGAAAGAGGAAGTGTCTGATTGTTTTTTATTAAAATACTGTCTGAAATGTAGGGCCAGGTGATTAAAAGGATGCTATCTGAGGAAGAGAACAAGAAAATCATCTACTTAGGAGACGGAAAAGGAGATTATTGTCCATCATTAAAACTACGCGATGGTGACCATATGATGCCAAGGAAGAACTTCCCAGTCTGGGACCTGATCTCTGAAAACCCGAGTGTTCTAAGAGCCAAGGTCCATGAATGGACCGATGGGGACGAGCTTGAACAAGTTTTACTGTCGATAATACAAGATATCGTCACTAAGGTAGACGGAAATACAATGGTTCAGTTGATGAATATCGATTGTAAGCTTGAGACTATGCCTATATCACCCCATGGTGCCTTTGCTAAACCTCTTCGTGTACCATTTTGAACATCACAACATTTAGGAAGAGACGGTCTATCATTAATGTTTTTTGTCTTATTTTGTTTTGTTATATATTAGTATAATTACTTGCATGTAATACTACTACCATTTAAGTGAAGGGAAAATGAAATTAAACCCTTTGTAATTGTTACTTAATTACTACAATAGATACTATGAAAGTTAACTCTTTGTATTGTAAAATACAAAGGTAAAATATCGACCAGTAGTCCGAATTTGTAAACGTTGTAATTGTTAATTAAGGTAGCTGACGTCAAGATATAATAAAAATGTTACATCGTATATAAGATTGTAATTTTTAAAAAGTCCAATTTTATTGATGTAATGGATAGTTTTCTCCGATTATTACTCTCAGTCCCCATTACACAAAATGCGTAATAGTGGAGTTGTTTGGTAAAATTATTTTGACCAAACTGATACAATATCAATGAGCAGATTTATACAACCAGTTGTACATAACTTTATGTACAATTGATTTTATGATTTAAGTATGTATTATCACAATTTTTTTGAATTTTGTTATGAAATTTTTGAGTTTTAGTGCAGAGTTATCTAGTTAAATCACATAGATATTTATGAAAAAAAAAACAGTCTGTCTCATACAAGTGATTTGATTAATGATTAAGAGAGTAATAATTTTTTGAGCAATTCTTTTGGAGTAGGTATCCTGAGAGACGGTCTCTCATTAATTTTACTGAGAGACTAAAGTACAAATGGAGGTAATAGTGGTACCAAACCTAATAGAAGTAAGTACGATTAACATAAAAGAGTATACAAATATAAAGAAGGTATGCTTCTTATAAAAACAGTTACAAAACAAAGTTGTCATTTAAGGGTACGAATAGAACATAGATTGATATTGGAGAGTGGTTTCTCAATAAGTTATTGAGAGACCGTTTCTTCCAAAATTTTGTGATTCTTTTGTGAAAACCTCTCACAGAAACCTTCTGTGGGACACACAAATAGATAACAGATAATAATACAACTCCGTAAGTATAACTGAGACCGTCTAATAATAAAATTTGGGTAAAAAAATCGGATAAATTACTCCATCATTTGAAGTTTTTAACCTAGAAGGAAAAAGCTCTGTAATTAAGTCGGTAAAAATGGGGAAATCGCGAAAAATGGCCTCTTTGAACGACGGTGTTGACAAGGGGAAGAACCCTTCTTCTTCTTCTTCATCATCGTTGGGGTATATTTCACATTTCATCTTCGATTTCATTTCTGTAAATCCCTAATTTTTGATGGTGGTACGTCGAATTATCGTGTTCTTAAAAGTTCTTGCATGTTTCCCTATGTGTGATGATGATGATACATGAATCATGAATTATGATCGTGTTGATTGTAGAATGTAGTAGAATCGATTGTTTTTTTTAGGGTTTTTTGATCTTTGCATGGTAACCCTATTTATGAATCATGATTATAATTAGGGATTTCAATCGGAAATGTCGTCTATTAGGTTCAAAAGTTGGAATTATACTCAATAATTATACTTCCTCAGTCTCAATAGATAGCTTACGGTTGCTTGGAGACGTAGATTATTGACTGGGACTTAGGGATTTGGGTTCGTAACTCGTAAACTGACTTTTGGAACCGAGCCTCTTAAATTCATTTGACGGCCCTGATTTTGTTGATTGTAGAATCGATCGTTTTGTTAGGGTTTTTTGATCTTTGCATGGTTAAACCCGCTCCTGCTCCTATTCATGATTATAATTAGGGATTTTCATCCGGAAATGCCGTCTTATTAGGTTCAAAAGGTGGAATTATACTTCCTCAGTCTCAATAGAAAGCTGCTTACGGACGTTACAGTTGCTTGGAAACGTAGATTATTGACTGGGACACAGAGGGATTTGGGGTCGTATACTGATTGATTTTTGGAACGGAGCATCTTAAATTCATTCGACGGCCCTGATTTTGTTATGTTATTGGTGGATTCATCGAGTTTTTCCTGCTTTGTGACTCCGAAATTGTGAAATGGAGTATATCACAGTGTGTCTCTTTTTTCCATAGATGCATGGAGTTAGGCACTTAGTCGTATTACAAAGCTGGGGTCCATACTAAGGTTTTATTCCGTCATTTGGTTTTGTGATGGGGAGAATACAGAGTCGAGTCTTTCCCCTTCTGCTGGCCCAAACCAATTAGTGGAGTATAGCCAGGTTGCTGTGTTTCATAGGAGTATAGGACATTAGTCTCTGGAGAAATTGTCTCACGAGTTTACCTTTTAGGCAGAAATCGTAATCAATTTCAGGCAATTATTTTAATTAGGGTGGAAACTGGAAACCCGAGTTTCTCATCGACTAAGAAGAGATTTCCCTTACTTACCAGTGTCAACCAACTGCTTTAGTATCGAGACTTTTTGGAAGGTGCTCGAAACCAAAATTGTGCGAGTTTATAGTGGTTGCCTCGGTCCTAATAAACCAGAGATAATGTCAGTATGTTTAGTTCCAGTGTAAACAGTATGCAAACCCCAGATTCAGGTACTGAAAACTCTCGACACCTATTGTTGAATATGAAAATGAATATGAATATGAGCTGTATAATATGTGCATTATCCGTCTCCTATTATCTGCTTGAAGATTTTGATGTTAATTACCTTGTAGAATACTAATGGAAAGGAAGGGGAAGGCATCAACTCTATCGAGAAGGAAGAGACAAAACGAGATTTCATGCGCAGAACGAGGTAAATAATGTCTGCTGTTTCATGTATTTAAACAGTTAGCGATAGCAAAGTTTATTGTATCGAGGGACTCCAATTATGTTGAATAAAACCTGTTCAATGCTCAGATTCTGTATCTGCTCTGGTTGAAGGACGCTCATCGTCAGAAAATGCAGTCCCTCCACCACCCAGGTCTGTGCGAATAAGATCAATAAGCAGATTAAATGTTTACTGTTGATAAACGTCTCCCGACCCGACCCGTGCCGACCGGAAGACCCAAGTTTGGCCCATAACCCTAATTGACCCGGCCTTAATCGAAACTAACCCGGATGTTAATATAGCAAACGAGTCGATATCCTTAAAAAAATTTCAAAATATAAAATCCGACCCGAAGTCAACCCAAATTTTATAACTTGAAAGTGGTCCGCCTGAAGCTGACCGGACCCAATCAAATTGACTCGTTTCCTGGTCTACTTGATAGTACCATGTTTTATCTTTACACATGCCTGATATTATACTACTATTATAGAGGCCATTATGCATTTATGTAAGCGCATTTTACACGATGTTTGTATGTTCTATTCTACTAACGATTTTGAATGGAGTATATTGAAGCAGGTTCATCACTTACATCTTGCCGGATGACTTGCCGACTGATGAGGAAATTCGTCAACGTACCCCTAATGTAATCACATTTCCTATTCTCATGTATTTACAATTTACCAATCACTACGTGTGTGTGTATATATATTACATATTTCATGATGTTATTATTATATATTGACGATGTTACTACATATTACATGATGTGCTTGGCGTGACTGTCCCCTAAATGATGTTATTATTTCGATCATATTTAGGAGTGCCTTGCAGCATTTTACATGATAAAACGTAACACGGAAGTGTTTGTACGCGCGCAAATCGAGATCTTGACTAAGCTGAAGAGTATGCTGCAAAACAAAAATGGGCAAGCACCCAAACTTAGGATGATTGATATTATGATCAACATTCTTAAAGAGGTTAATGTCGCTGCATCTAAGATTCCATGGTTCGAGCCTGAGATTGATATTGATATTATGATGAACAATCTTCAAGAGGTTAATGTCATGATACACAATTTTAAAGTCATTGCATCTAAGGATCCATGGTTAGAGCCCGAGATTGGGGGGGAGTCAAGATCAGGCGATCCTGAAATACAACCCGTGAATGAAGTGAAAAGGGTGGCGGCGTATTGCAGTGGGAAGATGGGTAAGCAAGTTACTGAAACGTCGATCGTTGTGGCTAAGAAGAAGAAGAAATGAAGAATCTTTTTACAAGGAAGTGAATGTAGTAATGGTGGAGAATTTGCAATCATCTTTTGTTGCATGGAATGAACATGGTGCGGTTTGCTGTAGACCTCATCGTTGTTTGATTTCAGGAGATTCGTGCTATGATCCCCGGTTTTTTTGAGTTTTGTAACTAATTAGGAGGACGGTACTACGATCGCCATCAAACTTGGAAACGGCCTACCGGCATGGCGTGCTGTCCAAAACCACTCACAAACATGGTGTGCTGTGTTGTGTCGTGTCGTGTCGTGCTTAGGCAATGCCTAATCAATTCCTCTAAATTTTCCTTTATTTTTGCATTCTTGATGTGTCAAAGCGAGTTGTGCGCATGTGACCAAGTCGTACCCCGTTTAAACACGATCTTCTTTTTCAAATCTTGGCCCAAACATTGCCGTAGTAAGCTTTTGAATTGGGTGGGGAAATATATAGTATAGATACACTAATCGTTGTTCTCACCATAAACGGATTATTTCAATTGAAAGTTCATAGTAACTTCGTTTATATTCAAAGGGTACGTTTCATTTTTGCACATGATCAAGAAAAACTTAAAATACTATTAAAGTCTTAAAGGTACAATAATTTGAGACAAATTAAGACAAAAAATATACTAAAAAGAAAAGAGTCTGATTGGATTTGAACGATTCAAACCGTAATACGTACCCTTTCGTGTTATATTGAAATTATACATTTCTCCTTTTTAAGTTTTAACCACTTACTTTAAAAAAAAAAAGGTTAGTCTGTCGTATAATGGTTTTTCTAACGTGTGCCTAGTGGGCCCATGTGAATAAGTTAATTAAAGCAACATTTACGTGGATATTATCATAATAAATTGAAATATTAAGTTCTATTTATCACGATATCTATGATAATATTGCTTTAATTTTTTTTTTGAGAGAATAATATTGCTTTAATTAGATGACCCCACATTAGAAAAACTGTTCGTATAATTATAAAGGATCAAATACTCCGAATTATTTATAAATTCTTTTACCATATTACGACGGTAATTTCTTTCTGGTTAAAGATATCTAAAATTGTACCGTTGATTCAAGTTGATCGAACTTTGAAGCCTCCATTGTTGGTTGATGCAATGTAGTTACTGAAAGTCGGCAATGTAGACAAAAAAATCCCCAGATTACTACAGTCAATTTCATACCAACCAAAACCCAGTCCTACTTAAATCCCCCAAATTGATTTAATCAATTAATTTAATTTATTTTCTGTATCACAAACCCCAATATTTTAAAACCCCCCATTTTTATATACCTAAAGAATAATCACTTTTCGCCACCTGGGTATTGTCCGGGATGCCGACTTCTTCAATGGGTACTTCTTCTATTCTTTTTATTTTAATTTTAATTTTTAATACTTTAATATTTGATGATTAGGGTTACTCCCTTTTCCCCCAATTCAGTCAAAATACCATCTCCTGTAGTTTTTTTTTGATTATATTTAATTGCAAATTGATTTGCAGGATATGGGCTCTACACAAATGTACTGTAGCATTATAGATTATGTTAGATTGGAATTGAATTGTTGTCCAAAAAGTTGCTTTCTTGGTTTCAGTTTAGCATGTACGCCCTCTGTCTCGTTCAATAGTTATCTATTTCCGTTTGTGTAAAGTTCTTGTTAGGCGTGTTGTGCAAATAGATTTTGTGTGGTCCAAATTCACGGGTTAAACAATGGGTAACTTTTGAATAAGACGGAGGGGGAGTATTTGTTTGATTGTTTGTATTGCATAATAATTTATAATTTTAATGTTTGAATCTTTGGGAATTGTGGGTGTTCCATTGTCTGGAATGATATGTATACCATGAAATTTATACATTTTTTAACAACATGGTTGAGGATTGAATGTTTGCACAATTGGAGCTAATATTAGTGATGCATGTTTCACTGTGAATTTTGATTGTTACGTCTTCTACTCTTTGCGTCTTAGTCATTTGTTTGTGACGAGAGTAAGAAAGACTGAGACGGAAGGAGTATAACATTTTCAAATCCCTATCGCTTGTAATTTTCGGTTTAAAACTCCCATGTTGCGTGGCCTTTTTCGTTCAAACATTCTCTGAACGCCATTTCGACAAAAGCAAAGCTACTTTCTAGCTAATATCAACCACGATAGATGTTTATCTTTGTTACACACGGCCGGTCCACATACATGATACATCTGAATTGTGGTACTGAGTTTTTAGTACAGTCGGATGGTGAAACTGAGGTTTTAGTTAAAGTTATTGTGTCGTCATATGATTTTATCGAGTTAAACTGTCACCGTGTGTATGTTACTTTTTTGTGCAAAATAAAAACAACTTTTGGGTGGAGGTAAAACCATTAACGTCTAGTATTCGCCAAAAGAATTAAGATTTTGCAACTAATATTCGTGTTATTATTTTGTTTGAGGACATGAATGATTACATGTGATTTTTTAAATTGTCGTGGATGTTTGAACTGAACATCAATTTTTAAGAAAGTATGCTGTCATCATTGCTTTTGTGAGGTCATTATAGCTGTTAGGATATTAAAGTTGCCGATGTTCTGGCCATTTTGAGACATTTGTGTCCTACTTCACCTTGGGGATGAGATAAGTTGGTTTCATTCTGAAGGATCGACCTAGTTTTCTTTCTTATGAAAAGTATTGACCTATATTCGTCGGAAAATGTCTTTTGCTTTGGTTGAAACTAGCTTTAGGTAATTGCTTTTAATAAACTATTCAGAAAGTTCGGAGTTTCTGAAATTTCCTAGATAAGTTAGGAGCTTTGAAAATGAGCTAGAAATTGTTTTGATAAGTAAACCGTGGGCTAGAAATTACTGCATTGAGACGTGGATGTTTCTAGAATATAGTAGCATTAATTTTGTTTGATAGTGGTATTTTATCAGAAAAATAATCTTTGAATTAGTTAGTATATGTTTTGTTGGGGTGTGTGTTTATGGGATGGTGGGGTTTAAGGAGGCAGTATAACATTGGTAGTCATACACTTAGGGTATCTTCTTTAGCTAAAACAAACATTTTCTCCTGCACTTTTGAGAGTTCCCTATATAAGTACTCCTATATAACTATGTATATGCATGGAGGGTACTCCATTGCGGCATAAGCCTTTATAACAACCTTTTATGTGTCGCTAAGAAATTTTGCACATGTAACCATACGTGTTCATGGCTGGCTTCCCGAGCGAGCTTGTCTACAAGCGTTTAGTGTGCTGACCGCTTATTTTCTTCTTCCCTGATTTATGATATGCCTTCGTTGGATTTTCTGCATGTTATTTAGATTGTTCCTTGTATATTTATATCTCATATACTTTTGTTATTGATGTTCTGTATATTTTTTTGACTAAACAGATGTAATATTCAGATGGAAAAGTCAAGGAAGGGAGCAGGTGTGCATTACAGCAGTGCTTGGAGAGTCGAAGGCTCGTGCATATCATTGTCGCTTCCGGTATTAGTCTATTTCTGTTTTTGTAGTAGTAATTACGTTACAAATGAGAAGCTCTATTGTTCAATGGATTTTAAAGGGGAACTGAACAATATTACGGATACCAAAACTAATTTTTTATGCTATATAGAAGTAAGATTATAGTAAAATTTTAAGTAATACGCGTAATAAATAGACGACCGTCACTCCAGTCCACATCTTGTCCTTTTGTAGGCTGGCACCACTTTTATGATATCTTTTGTACATTGGCGTGTGTCAAACGTCATCCCGCTGGTGTCTGTCAATTATTATTATATCACACTTAACAAAAAAAAGAATAATAGTATTTAAATTATAATACTGCAATACAGTAATAAATACTGTCATTATAATTAATAATAACATTAAGTGTTCACTCGAAATGAGTTTGTTCCATGATCTGATGTTATAGTCATAGATTTGTATTCTTTGAAATGTCTAATTAATACGAGTTTCATGTTTCCTTTGCGTGCTATACATTTTTTGGTGGATACTGGATAGCTTTGAGGGTGATGATTAATTATTTATTCTGTTTATTAATCCGTACAAATGATTCTATGTTTTGTAATCTGTAGTGACCATTTTTCCAAATGTTTTTTTATAGTGATGTGTAATTTGGAACCATCCTTTTCTTTCCCCAAGTGTTCTCTATTATACCTTCAGTTGGACTCGCATATGATTGTTTCTTTCTAGACTGATATTTTGGGCCTTAAATCTGTTCAACCTGTCAATAGGGTATATCTGGCCTCGTTGATTTTGGTATGAAGTGACAAGTTGTTGTTGGAACAAAAAACAAGACTATTGAGCTCTTACTGGTTATTTTTTAAATAAATGCATTTTTATTACTCCCTTCATCCATTACCGTCGCCTTCATTTGATTTTGGTAGTCACTCCTGGTAATTCCTAGGAATCACCCCATTTTGTATTTTTGGCATATTCTTAAAGTTTCTCCATTTTTTTTGAGCATGCTTTGTGTGGCCAAAATTCAATGCTGTTGTGATGAGATCCACCGCTGACTTACACGCATATACATTATACTATAAGTGACTTGTTTTTTGTAGGGATTTCTGATAGGGATATTACATAGAGATTAGGCATGAATCACGATAGCAAAGACAACAATCTAAATATATAACAAAGATACAAATTTAACGAGGTTCACCAAACTTGCCATGTTTTCACAACGGTTGCATTAAGATTTTATTGATCACTCTTAGAGGAAATATCATAACAATATTCACAAGAAAATGACTACTCTCATTACTACTTTAATTGTGAGATGAGGAACTGGGGGATGCTAAAAAAGTGAGCAACAGCTTCTCCTTTTATAGGCAAATGAGCAAGATAAGTGAGCCTCCATACTTTGCTTTTCTCACTAACTCATAAATGCATACACACATGCTCTCCTTATTTTACACTTTACACTACTTTCATAGTCTACTGCTAACTTATTGACGATGTTTACACTTGAATCCAAAATGGAGGTTGGACCCAAGTGTATTGGCAACGAATCTCCCACCTCCTGACACTTGCAGAGACTTTTAGAGGTAGCATTGAAATACTCTTCATTTATGTGATGCACCTAGTACAACCGTGTCTTCGCTAAACCTGTCTCAGATTTTCTACACTCACGATCAAAAGATCACTCTCAACTTCCAGAACTATCGCCACATTTCCGTCCTCATGTCCATACACACCGTAAACCCAACTAGTCGGGCCTTCTCTAATGGGTGACTAAGTGCAAGTTCACTAGGTAGGTTACTTCGTCAGTGCTGTTGCACTAGGATTTTATTATCACTCTAAGAAGATATACAATAAGAATAATATACACAAGAAAATAACCACTCTTATTGTGAGACGAAGAGCCAAGGGGTGCTAAAAACTAAGCAAAAACTTCTCCTTTTATAGCAAATGAGCAAGATTACGCGAGCCTCTATATTTTACTCTGCTCAAAACTCACAAAATGCAGGGACACATGCTTTCCTTTCTTCACACTATGTTTACACTTGACACCAAAATAGAGGGACCCAAGTGTTTTGCCATCATTTTGTTTAGGAAAAATCATAAATGACTATTTTATATGATGTTGCTACATATATTCTGATATATTAATGGTCATGGTTGACAGTGGTGACTGCCAAAGTTATATGGATTATGGGGCCAATTCAATTATGGAGTGGATGTAGTACATGTTTGTTGTTGGAGGTAGCAAATGTTTGTGGCAACTTGGAATTAGGTAAATTTGTAAACATGGGTGGAACGTGAGACACAAATCGTTATGTTGGTTACAGGTGCTCAGTAGTCGGTAGATAGGTCTGTAGTGTGCCTGGAGCGATCCAAATGATTTGAATAATCAGTTTTTTTTTTTGTCATTTGCCACGTGTTTTTGGATAGAAGGACTTGAAGTAAAAGGGAGGGGAGGGAAATGGTGGATGTAATTTCCTTTGATTGGTTAGCAAACGGTAAGTGGAGGAATTTGGAAAGGGAAGAAGAATCGATCCCTCCATTTTCCCCCGTGCTTTTATAATTAATTTCTCGGCTGTTCTATCAATAGGAAATTTCTCGGCTGTGATCAATATGTTTATCCAAAGTACTTGTAAATTTCTTTTTTTCCATTGAAAAAACAACAAAG
This sequence comes from Agrostemma githago, assembly GCA_958450325.1. NCBI lineage: Eukaryota > Viridiplantae > Streptophyta > Magnoliopsida > Caryophyllales > Caryophyllaceae > Agrostemma > Agrostemma githago. Next base: position 86,771,162 of record OY288239.1, on the reverse strand, counting down.
TAGTTTTTCTTTCTGAAAGTACTTTGGAACCTTGTATAATTTTGAACAAATTCAATAAAAGGAGAAGATGGGCTTAATAGTGGGCCTACATGAACTGAAAATGGCCGGGGAGAACTTTCTTAGTCTTAGAATAGTTAATTTCTGCACCAAGTGGTGTTGCAGTACAAGATATGAATATGGATTGCATGTTGACTTGTTGAGGATGAAAAGCTCTTTTAGGCCCATTTGTTTATTCGTTTTGGATGCGTATATGGAAAATAGCTTCTATATTATTTGGTGGTCTTTTCTTGAAGATGAGAACTTTTAATCAATTTTAATGATTAGTGGTTTGAGACAATTGTGTATGTAATATTTGATTATTTGTAGGCCAGCTTTTTATTACAAATTTTATGCACTTGATTTTGTGCTGTTACATTTTCTTTTAGTATATTATGATTGGTTTTACAACTAATTATGCTCTTAATACATACCATATGGTCATCTGTTGGTTGCTAAAGATACCCTTTTCATTCGTTTATGTTTGTAGTTCGGTGCTTTATAAATTATAATGTAGAGAATCATCTTGCATTTCTCATCAACAAGTGGACAAATATCATTCTGGTTGTTGGTGTGCGACTTTATTTGTATCTGTCAAAACGGTCTAAAATAGTTGACTTCCTCGAACTGTTGCTTATGTTGTTTCAGTATCTAGAACAAGAAGCACTACCATTTTCCTGTTTTATACTAATCTCTAATCGTGTATTCATACTCCATATCAGATCGGCAGCCAAAATGAAGATTTGGAATAAATGATGACTAATCTTTATGTCTATTGACATTTGAGCCAACCTGGATAACTATCTGTGAAGCTTGAAGCAATGCTTTTAAAGTAAGATATGTCGACCCACTCATCTTTAGTTTTCTTATCTTTTTATTACCTGATAGTGCATGCATTGGATGATCGGTGACTCATTGATTCAGACATAATTCTGTCATGCATAGCCCTGGGTTCTTGATGTGACTGTGGTGGTTTGTGCTTTCTCAAAAACCAAAGGAATAATATCGTCTACCGTTAAGATCTCCGCTAAGTTTAGTGTTTGATTATGAGTTGGAGAAATTATTAGAGTGAAATCATCATCGTCTTAAAAAAGCAATTGCGAATTTGTCTCTGGCCAAACAAATCGATTCATGATACTTTTTTGCTCTAATTAACACTTAATTTTGTTTGTCTGAGAACAGGTTAATTTTACAGCTGATACTATTAGTACTGTAACTGTAATAAGTTAATTACACTGTAACAGGCTTGTTTGTTTTTATTGAAAAGTTGATTATTTGTGTCTTGATGAGTTTCTGTCTATACAAAAATAAATTACTGTAGAAATTAGTTATAGCAAAACTAGTCGCGATGCAATAGTCATCCAGGAATATCAGTCAAGTATTGTAGAAATTAGGTTATAGTCGTCAATACCAATGAATATATGAAACTCGTGTCTGATGTTTATGTAAGATCATAGGTCAATAATATTTGTAGTTCTTCTCTTTGCTTGATGTTGCACTTCAACATAGCTGTGGGCCTGTGGCTACCACCACATGAAATTGCTTCTGTGAGGCAAAGGAGTCCACAATTGGGTTGCTCTATTAAGAAGCTAATTGGAAGAAACATGATTGCGCCATTATTTGTAAGGTTTAGGCGATGCAGTCTTTGAGAGGGTTGATATCCTGAGTGATGATTGATGTTAGCAACTTAGTTTCGTTGGGCCTACCTAATTAGTCGAATGAAAGCCATGGTTCATGGGCGTGTTCGGATTGGGGGAATTGGAGGGAGGGGGAATCCTCCGGGTCTGCAAATGAGGATGTAGGGAGGTGAAGAGGGAGAGATTTGAAGAGACCCAACATATGAAAGAGCTGGAGGGAAATTGCATCCAAACACCCATACCCTTCCCTCCTCCCTTTCCATCCTATTTTGCTATCCAAACAAGGATGATATTCTCACTTTGAGGTTTAAATTAAGATGATTTTCTCACATGGAGTCCCAGGTTTGAATCACAGGAACCTCGACTCCTCGAGTGGAACCATGAGGAGCCTATGACTTTTCTTACTTCAGCTCACTCTTTGGGATGTACTGTAATGTTTAAAAGTTTTGTAGATAGAGGACCGGGGTTGGTGGAGCCGTGGAGCAAGCTTTGCAGATCTTGCCTCTTTGGAACTGGACTTTGGATTTAGGTTAAAAGTTGACCTAATTGCTGTTTTGGTATTTGTGTGCTAATCAGATATTGCACCCTTTGCAAGTCTAGTTCTCCTTCTGATAGATTGCTCCCTTTTGGATGCTACAATTGGCAAGCTAGTCATGTCGAATGGGAACTAATGTCATTGAGACTTTATCTTTCTTGTTTTGTGGAGCAGATACTGTGGAGGTATCTGACCAGTGTTATAGAGGTAAAAGGAGGTGAGGGGGAATGAGGGAAAGGAAAGGGTTTTATTTTTGTTTGAGTGAGCATCTACCCAAGTCTTATGCACCAAAAACCTGCAGTTAAGTTCAACAATGGATACAGGTTCTTTACCGAACTTGACAGTATTAGATTTTGGCGACGACACCGCTATCGTGTCTGAGTTCAAATTGTTGCTATTGTTATAAATAGAGGATGGATTTTAAGGAAGAACCAATTTTCTTGTGGGTTAGTTAGACAACTGTTACATTCTGGTACAATTGGACTTGCACTGATGCTTAGATATTGTTACATGTTAGTGTGAAGCATAATAGTCTCAGAAATCATGTTATTCTAGATCCACACACACACACACACACTCTTAACCTCGTATGTGATTTCCTTCGTTTGAAAATCATAAAGGATAAAATCCAGTGCTTAATTCAAGTAAAGCATTATCAAAGTCACGAAAAGGTGTCCGAGTGAGCTGACCGGTTAAACCTTAGGATTTTAAACATCCCATGTTAGTAATCAAACATGAAAGTGAATACCCCTTCTATCCAATCCAAGCTTGCACTCACTATAAACGGACCATCCAGTCCAAACTTTACATTCCCTTTTTGGTAAAAGACTTGCCATATACTCATATCCTTCTTCTATTTACAAAAATGCCATTGCTTTTTACACCGTTTAATTTTGGAGGCCCATAAGACATTATGATTTACCAATAATACTGATGGATTGGATGGGAGGAAGTATCTTTCAATTGAGGTCTTAAACCTCAGTACACCCAAAAATTGATCTAGCCCTAACTTTATATTCCAGTTTCCTCTTAATATTTTATGAGTTTTCTGTTACTTTTATAAGTTGTGATCTGTCACTGTTATTTGTTGCATACTCATGATAGGGTACAGTGGTATACACAACCCACATGCTTGCTTTTCTTGCACTGAATCATCTAGAGCTGTGAAATATAGGTGTTTCGTTGGATCTGTCTTCAATTTGAAGTTAACTAGTCGAATTTTTTTGACTGCAACCCAACCTTTCTTTGTTGCTACCTGAGTTTTTTTAGTTTGGGTCAGATCATGCATCTTCTTCTGTTGAGGAAATCACTAAACTGATACCATACTCTCCGATCTGGTTTAACTTATCGTAGAACTCTTAAATTTAAGCTAATATTTCATGTTTTTATTGACATGCTGTGTCAACATCTCTAACTCCAAAAATCATCTACTCATTGTATGCCCCTTTCCTTAACTTCTCATTTACTTTTCTTTTTAGTAGTTTGGCAACACCATCTGTACCTTTAAAGCGTATCTTGATTTTGTTGGCGTTAGTATTACATTTCTCTGATGTGGGAGATTTGTGTAAGGTGGCTACGCTTATTTGACTTTGAGGTTGAGTGATGCACTAATTAAGATGATTGGATGTTTACAAAGTGATGTCGTCATCAAGGGTAGAAGGAAGAGCCACAATGACTCAAATAAGGTCATAAGGAGGATTAATAGTGATATGTTCTAACTGGGATTGGAAAAATTATGGCTTTGATAGGGCCGAATAGACGATTGGATGTTATGAGGATGATGGTGGTTGAGTTTACTATGTGCGTCAATTGAAATTTGCTACCCTTTGCTTCCCCCCCACACACTTATTTGTGTTTTTTTTCGTTCCGGTTATTGTCTCTTTCGTTCCATCTTTTATAGGTTATTTTTGGTCTTACTTCCCATTCTGTTTGTCTCAAATCCTCTCTAAGGGGTGTTGGTTTCATGTGTGGGTATGAGTTTGTAATCATAAATCATACTTGGGTAGTATGAGTTAGATTTTGGAACTTGATTCCTCATACCTCGTGTTTCAATTGTGGGTGCTATGATGTTGGAATTTGATTAGGGCTGAAATTTTGAAAATACAATATTTTTAAATAATTGTTGTTAACATTATACATTTAAATTATTCCAAATAAGTTTTTTTTTTCACCTTTATTTATTCCTTTAATTTGATACATATAGGTATCAATCTCATACCCACCTCTTCATCGGGTTTGTGGTATGAGTATGAAAACTAGAATTTTTGCAAACAAATAGGTATGAGTTTAGCTTATTGCATACCCATACCCAAACACCCCTATATGCATAAATTAACAAAAAATAATTAAAATTATCTCTCTGGCTCCATCTCTCTTCTTGCTTTACGCAGACGATTTAATTCAAAGAAAACCCCTTTTATTGGACTTTTGGTGTATTATCAAGCCGGGTGCCTAGTGAGCAAGGAAGAAGAGTGAATTCAAGGTAAGGAAGATCTTGTAGGCGTTTTTAAGCTACGAAAAATAGTTAGTGTTGCCTGCCCTAAATTTCAATAAAGGAATATGAAAACTAACTGCGTCCAAAGTGAAATATTATTTCCCTTGTGGAGTGGGTCGTGTGTCCGACATATATAGTGACTTAAAATCATTTGTTTAATTTCTTGGAGAAGTTGTCAGCTTGACCTTGTTATGCTGATTTTTTGGAGGACATTTTGTGGATTAAATGTATGATTATAATATGCAAACAAAGATTAAACCTAAACCAACACCAAAAGATAACTCAACCGAGGGTTTTATATCTGTTAAATAGTTATGCATTGACTTTCTTTTCTTAGCTTTGAGCAGACATTTAATGCCTGTAACAATTTTCTTCAATGAAAAATATAGAGTTTTCTTGAACTCTTGTGATAATGCATCTCAAGACATGAACATAGGTTCAAAAATAAAACTAGGAAATACAAGACGGAAGAATTTCAACTTACAAGATATAAAAAGCATTCCCACTACTAAGTGAAAGAGCTGAAGAGTCAAATTGTTGTTGTTGTTGTTGTTGTGTAATTTGAGCTCACGAACTCTAGATCTTTTATCTCATGAGGCCGTCATCTCTGATAACTCAGAAAGTTTTTGAAGGTTTAATTTCACCACGGTGTCAGCAAACATCTTTGTATCCTCAGCGGTGTTACCTTCTGGTATGTCCACGGTGTAAGATTCTAAAACAATAGTGTAGTCCTTGCCCATCTGACTGATCTCATTTACTGATGTGACTGAGCAGTAGTTCTTCAGCCTGTGCTCACCTCCTAATACCTTGAAGCTCATTACACGTCTCTGATCATCAAGCATCTCTAGTCGTTCGGTACTGGTTTCAGCCGGCAGCCCTGAGATTACTGTGACATTCCTCACACTTCCTACCGCTAATTCACCCTTCATTGTGCAACTATTGATAAAATGCTTATAAGTTTGAGGGTTATCGAAAGCTCTTACATACCGCCAGACGACATTTGCGGGGGCATTTATACGCTGTATTATTAGGGATGAACATTTGTTTGGGGATGACTCCGCTGTGTGGCATGTATTAATTACATTCTCCAGCTTGACATACTCTTCCGATGTAAGACTCTGGGGTGACAATGGGTTCCGGTCCATATATCAGAGGCGCTAATTTGCACTTATGACAGATCTTGCTTAGAGAGAGAGAGGAAGAAGTGTGTGAGAGAGAAATGGGGGGGTAGGAATATTGATAATGGTGTAGAGAGAGAAGAGAAGTTGGACCTTTTCATGTGACAATGGGCTTATTTATTGGCTTTTCTCAGGGAGTGCTGAGTGCTGAGGGGAAAGGTTGAATGTTTAAATTATTTGGCCGAGTGTTTTGATTTGTTTAGGTGCTAAAAGAGATGCTATTTTGTTGTTATTGGACAGCTCATTGTTCTCTGGGGAATTAATTAGATTATTAGTACCAGGGAAAGCTACTAGCTTGTATTCAGGGTTTACTCTTATTTGTGCATGCAGTCATCTTGATACATCTTACGGATCCGCGGCTCAATGGTTGATGTAATAAAAATGTTAATTATTGGTGAAAATAAATTAGTAATAACCCTATTACCCTTCTTAAGTATTCCGTAACTGTTTACATGGTGTATTTTAATTACTTACAGCATGTGCTGTAGTATTAGTTGGTCAATGCTGTCATTTGTCTACTGTTGACTTCAAATCTGTTATGTGTTTTTGGCCTTCTTTAGTTCATAGAGTAAAACCTGGACTTACTGAACACCCTAAACTGTACCCCCTCCATCCCTTTATATTGTTTTTGTTTGACTTTGTAGTCAAATGCTGTCGACTTTGATGGATTTTCTCATAATATATTCAAGCATATAGCTGGTTTGATAATTAATCGTGACATATTTGAAGTTATAAGTCGTGCATATATTCGGAGAAATTGATGGTAAAAGCAACTTTAGTTGACCATAAATTTCGACAGTGGTACGACTATGCCAAAAGTCTCATCCAAAATTTCCTAACCTTGTTTTGGCTCATTGGAATGGGTTTATAACTACTTGTTTGTTGCAAGGTGGTAAAATTCTGGTAGTCATCTTCTTGAAGTTTTCATTGTCCGAAGTTGATTTAAGTGAGTTATTTGTGTGTTTGGTTGGTAGTAACATATTTGTGTGTTGTTATAAAAATGTGTAGTGACCTCCCTAATTTTTTCAAGAGGATGTCGCTTCTTTCTTGACATTTTTTTATTATGTGACTGATTAGTACACTGTAATGCTCTTCAAGTGATTAAATCCAAGGGAGTGAAAGATTGATCTGCTTAATCACATATCCACTCATTTAATTGTTAAGAAGGGAAGTGGATAGTAAAGATATATAGCCAGGCCAAATGATTATACATTCTTTTTGTGTACTCATCATATCTTGGAATCGGTCACTGTGGCCGATGAGGCGATGATACCGCATAGACATGTGGTCATCGTAACCATTAAATCCTTGTAACCTGGCATCGATGCGGTGTCACAGCTCATTTATCAGACCATGTACTCCGTATGTGGTTATAAACTTGCTTTTTAAGATGTGGACACTGACCCTTTATTTCCCATAAATGAAGATATGATTCAGCAATATTTCTGGTTACCTTGTGCAGCTGTTTTCCTTGTGCACCTGGTTTCCTATAATTGTCATTCTTTGACTACATTGTACACGTGCTTCCGATGCAAAATGGTTCATGCCATTTCTTATTTCACCTTTCGATTTCTAGCTTATTAAATGTTGTGCTAAGATCATGTATGTCATTTTCTCAGATTACTGTACGTCCTACACCATCAAGCGTTGGATCTTTGGTGAGTCAGCCGGAGGTAATTTCTTTTTTTTTTCTCTGTCATGTGTCCGAGCCATCTTTCTCGCCCTGGTTAGATCAACATGGGCGAGAGAGTCTTTGAGACATTAGGCTAATGTTGTTATTGACGTAATATAGTCGGCTGTCAGGAACTGGTATGATAATGCCAAAACGAGCACACAGCTCTTGCGTGACTCAAAGAGTTTTCTATGACATGTTCATTAATATTTAAAGATTAGTATATTTGTCCGCTTGAATGAGCCGCAAGATTGTGCGTAGCATAATCCAACTTGTGCATACTAATAAGTAATGAGACAGCTCCACTGTCATGCAAGTTGCTGTGTAAAGAAACAAAGATTACTAAATGAAGAAAGTTCTGTACCTTGAAAGAGGTTGACTACCTCTATGCCACATAGATCTAATAAAAGGGTCCTTGTCTTTCGGCTTTAGTACGCAATACTCTTGAGCACAATAGGGTTTTCGAATGAGATATATTAGCAAGTTGTTGATTTACGATAATAAAAAAAAAAAATTAACAATTTGTGTTTTAAATATGTTTGTTTTTTTTCTGATCAAATATTCATTGGTTTGGATTTGTTAATATTGAATTGGTTTAGTCCTTGTGGTCCTACTCGTTGTTTGTGTTTTCTGTTTTTTAATTTGCTCCATTATCGTTCATTATGTTATCGCCTTAACTTTAATCTGATTTTTGTAACTTCACTTCTCGTATCTTTTTTCTAACCCTGATATTATATAGGGGAAAGAATCAATATTTTTAAATGTTTTTAAATGTTGATTCTCTTCCATTTCTGTTGATTTGGCTTATTTACAATTATATCACACTTTTAAAAGTACTCAAGAAATTAATCCGACCTTATTTGATGCTAAAGGGAGCTACAACGGCTGTTTTGATGCCGCTATAGCTCTTAATGTTTTTTTTTCAACTAGCTTAGCTGACATCTGCCACATTGGAGGACTATGTGAACACCGTTACACCGGGTGCTTGACTGTTTTCAGAAATTTGAGTCTCGAAATTAGAAAGATGCTTTGCTAATTATTAATTGGCCAGTTGCATCTTTGAAAACCTTTCAGACTGTTTCTTTGCCGCTTATCATTCATGCAAACATCTTAGTTATATAACCATGCTTTTTCTGCTGTCTATATTGTAACCCGTTAATGCTACAAAAACCTGTACTCCGTATTTCTTATAACTTCTCGTTATCAATAGTTAATGCATGTATTATTACATTATATATATATTGTCTACTACATGGGGAAGAACCGATGATGTTTACGAAAAATCTTGGATTCTTACAATGCTGTTTTTCTTGGTTAATGCTCCTTCATCCCATTCCATTCTCTCTAACTGATTAAATGCCATTTTTTAGATTTAGTGATGTTGAAAGAAGACAATTTTTTCCCATGGGTATACAGGAAATAGCATTATTTTACTGAATATATGTGTTTCATAGGTGCCATTTCCCTGAACGGGAATGATCGTCGCTTTGGAAACAAGTCATAACTACTGATATAATTGCATTTCTTCGGTTTGTTATGGTTATTCAACTTTCCGGGCTGTTTGTAATTTTTCATGGTGTAACATTCTTCACACTGTTACATTATACTCCTTTTGATCTCATCTTGCATTCCTAACTGTGATATACTCGAAATTTCTCAAAATTAATGTGTGCAGATGTCAGTCAATTCTGCATCTCTAATTCTTTTATGTTCATTAAAATTTTGGCTTACAACTTTGTGAACGTTTTGTTTGATTGTTTGAGTCGAAAGGTTCAGCTATTGAGCATTCCTAACTGTTCTTCGTTTTCTGTTAGTTCTGAAATTTTACACTGTCGAATTCTATCTTCTGTTGGGAGTAAAGTGTAAAGGTTTTGATGCTCATACAGACTGAATTCTGCAGCAGTACTCAGTTGTGTGTAACCTGTAGCGAGATTTTCGTGAATATGTTGCTGTTTCTGCGTGATACTTACTTTGGCACATATTCCCTTTGCCTCGTTCAATTGTTTGCATTTTATATTCATTGTCTCAAGAGATTTGACGCTGACAGTAATGCTTGTGACGGAATCAGAGTAATAATATACCGTGTTATCAATCACTGATACCAGAATCGGAGTTTCGTTTGAACCTAAACTGTAGTCGTTCGTGGGTTAAATCATCAGAATTCGCGAGCTAGATCAGGTGGGCTAGCGAACCTCTTGTTTAAATATTTTTTTAAAAACCGTCGGTCATTTTATTTATAAGGGTCCTATTTATATGGCCAGCAAAATATCTAACATTTTTTAAAAAATCACCGGAAATGGACGAATTTGAAGGTTATTATCCACGTTTTTCGATCAAATTTGGTCCCGAAATTAAATGTCTCCAAATTCGCACAGTAGCTATTCCACACATTGGAGAAATCTTTGTGTAGCAGAAGGTACGTACGGTTTGAAATACACACCTTACAACATGTTCTAATATGTTTCGAATAATGTCGAATTATCGCGAAATCTTGTCTTTTATTACTGGAATCTAAACTATTTAAGTATTTTTTTAACATCCATCTGTAATTTTATATTATTAGGGTCCTATTTATATGCCTAGCAAAATATCTCACATTTTTTGAAAAATCACCGAAAACGGGGAATTTGAAGGTTTATCCACGTTTTTTGGACAAATTTGGTCCAAAATTAAATGTCTCTAAATTTGTACCATAGCTACTCCACACATTGGAGAAATCTTTTTGGATAGCAGAAGGTACGTACGGTTTGAAATACACACCTTATAACATGTTCTAGTATGTTTCGAATAACGTCAAATTAGCGCGAAATCTTGTCCTTTTATACTAGAATTTGAACTATTTAAGTGTTTTTTTAACAATCGTCTGTCATTTTATGTTATTAGGGTCCTATTTATATGGTCAGCAAAATATTTCAGATTTTTCAAAAAGTCACCGGAAACGGACGATTTTGAAGGTTATTATCCACGTTTTTCGGGCAAATTTGATCCCAAAATTAAATGTCTCCAAATTCGCACAGTAACTATTCCACACATTGTAGAAATCTTTTTGTGTAGATGAAGGTAGGTACGGTTTGAAATACACACCTTATAACATGTTCTAATATGTTTCGAATAACGTCGAATTATCGTGAAATCTTGTCTTTTATTACTAGAATCTAAACTATTTAAGTATTTTTTTAACATCCGTCTGTAATTTTATATTATTAGGGTCCTATTTATATGCGTAGCAAAATATCTCACATTTTTCAAAAAATCACCGAAAACGGGCGAATTTGAAGGTTATTATCCACGTTTTTCGGACAAATTTGGTCCCGAAATTAAATGTCTCTAAGTTTGTACCGTAACTACTCCACACATTGTAATTTTTTTTTTGTGTAGCAGAAGGTACGTACGGTATGAAATACACCTTATAACATGTTCTAATATGTTTTGAATAACGTCGAATTAGCGCGAAATCTTGTCCTTTTATACTAGAATCTGAACTATTTAAGTGCTTTTTTAACAACTACCGTCTGTCATTTTATGTTATTAGGTTCCTATTTATATGACCAGCAAAATATCTTAGATTTTTCGAAAAATCATCGGAAACGGGCGTATTTGAAGGTTATTATCCACGTTTTGCGGGCAAATTTGGTCCCGTAATTAAATTTCTCCAAATTTGCACAATAACTTCTCCACACATTGTAGAAATCTTTGTGTGTAGATGAAGGTACGTACGGCTTGAAATACACACCTTATAACATGTTCTAATATGTTTCGAATAACGTCGAATAAACGCGAAATCTTGTCTTTTATTACTTGAATCTAAACTATTTAAGTATTTTTTTAATAACCGTCTGTCATTTTATATTATTAGTGTCCTATTTATATGCCCAGCAAAATATCTCACATTTTTTGAAAAATCACCGAAAACGGACGAATTTGAAGGTTATTATCCACGTTTTTCGGGCAAATGTGATCCTGGAACTAAATGTCTTAAAATTCGAACAGTAACTACTCCACACATTGTAGAAATCTTTCGGTGTAGCAGAAAGTACGTACGGTTTGAAATACACACCTTATAACATGATCTAATATCTTTCGAATAACGTTGAATTAGTGCGAAACTTTGTCTTCTTATACTAGAATCTAAACTATTTAAGTATTTTTTTAACAACCGTCGGTCATTTTATATTATAAGGTTCTTATTTATATGGCCAGCAAAATATCTCACATTTTTGGAAATATCACCGGAAACGGGCGAATAGGAAGGTTATTATCCACGTTTTTCGGGCAAATTTGGTCTCGAAATTAAATGTTTCCAAATTCGCACAGTAACTACTCCACACATTGTATAAATCTTTTTGTGTAGATGAAGGTACGTACGGCTTGAAATACACACCTTATAACATGTTCTAATATGTTTCGAATAACGTCGAATTATCGCGAAATCTTGTCTTTTATTACTAGAATCCAAACTATTTAAGTATTTTTTTAACATTCGTCTGTAATTTTATATTATTGGGGTCCTATTTGTATGCCCAGCAAAATATCTCACATTTTTCAAAAAATCACCGAAAACGGGCGAATTTGAAGGTTATTATCCACGTTTTTCGGGCAAATGTGGTCCCGAAATTAAATATCTCAAAATTCGAACAATAACTACTTCATACATTGTAGAAATCTTTCGGTGTAGCAGAAAGTACGTACGGTTTGAAATACACACCTTATAACATGATCTAATATGTTTCGAATAACGGTGAATTAGTGTGAAACTTTGTCCTTTTATACTAAAATCTAAACTATTTAATTGTTTTTTTAACTGCCTTTCATTTTATATTATTATGGTCCTATTTATATTTGCCGACCAAATATCTCATGTTTTTCTAAAAATCACCTGAAACGAGCGAATTTGAAGGTTATTATCCACGTTTTTCGGGCAAATTTGGTCCCGAAATTAAATGTCTCCAAATTCGCACAGTAACTACTACACTTATTGTATAAATCTTTTGGTGTAGCAGAAGGTACGTACGGTTTGAAATACACACCTTTATAACATGTTTTAATATGTTTCGAATAACGTCGAATTAGCGCGAAATCTTGTCCTTTTATAATAGAATCTGAACCATTTAAGTGTTTTTTTTACGACCGTCTGTCATTTTATGTTACAAGGGTTCTATTTATATGGCCAGCAAAATATCTCATATTTTTCGAAAAATCATCGGAAACGGGCAAATTTGAAGATTATTATCCACGTTTTTCGGGTAAATTTGGTCCCGAAATTAAATGTCTCCAAATTCGCACAGTAACTACTACACTTATTGTATAAATCTTTCGGTGTAGCAGAAGGTAAGTACGGTTTGAAATACACACCTTTATAACATGTTTTAATATGTTTCGAATAACGTCGAATTAGCGCGAAATCTTGTCCTTTTATAATAGAATCTGAACCACTTAAGTGTTTTTTTTACGATCGTCTGTCATTTTATGTTACAAGGGTTCTATTTATATGGCCAGCAAAATATCTCATATTTTTCGAAAAATCATCGGAAACGGGCGAATGTGAAGATTATTATCCACGTTTTTCGGGCAAATTTGGTCCCGAAATTAAATGTCTCCAAATTCGCATAGTAACTACTCCACACATTGTAGAAATCTTTTTGTGTAGCAGAAGGTAAGTACGGTTTGAAATACACACCTTATAACATGTTCCAATATGTTTCGAATAATGTCGAAATAGCGCGAAATCTTGTCTTTTTATACTTAAATCTAAATTATTTAAGTTTTTTTGAGCAACCGTCTGTCATTTTATGTTATTAGGGTCCTATTTATATGCCCAGCAAAATACATCACATTTTTCGAAAAATCATCTGAAACAGGCGAATTTGAAGGTTATTATCCACGTTTTTCGGGCAAATTGGATCTCGAAATTAAATGTCTCCAAATTCGCACGGTAAGTACTCCAAGAATTGTCGAAATCTTTCTGTATAGCAGAAGGGACGTACGGTTTGAAATAGACACATTTAAAACACGTTCTAATATGTTTCGAATAACATTGAATTATGGCAAAATTTTGTATTTTTCTACTAGAATCTAAACTATTTAAGTGTTTTTTTAACAAACGTCGATCATTTTATGTTATAAGGGTGCTATTTATACGCCTAGTGAAATATCTCGCATTTTTCGAAAAATCACCTGAAACGGGCGAATTTGAAGGTTATTATCCACGTTTTTCGGGCAAATTGGGTCCCGAAATTAAATGTCTCCAAGTTCGCACAGTAACTACTCCACACATTGTAGAATTTGTTTTGTGTAGCAGAAGGTACGTACGGTTTGAAATACACACCTTATAACATGTTCTAATGTGTTTCGAATAACGTCGAATTAGCGCAAAATCTTGTCATTTTATAATTGAATCTAAACAATTTAAGTATTTTTTAACAACCGTCCGTCATTTTATGTTATAAGGCTCTTGTTTATATAGCCAGCAAAATATCTCACATTTTTCGAAAAATCACCGAAAACGGGCGAAATTGAAGGTTATTATCCACGTTTTTCGGGCAAATTTGGTCACGAAATTAAATGTCTCCGAATTCGTACAGTAACTACTCTACACATTGTAGAAATCTTTTTGTGTAGCAGAAAGTACATACGGTTTGAAATACACACATTATAACATGTTCTAATATGTTTGGAATAACTTCGAATTAGCGCGAAATCTTATCTTTTTATACTAAAATCCAAACAATTTAAGTGCTTTTTTAACAACCGTCGGTTATTTTATATTATAAGGGTCCTATTTATATGGTCAGCAAAATATCTCTCATTTTTTGAAAAATCACCGCAAACGGGCGAATTTGAAGGTTATTATCCACGTTTTTCGGACAAATTTGCTCCCGAAATTAAATGTCTCCAAATTCGCATAGTAAATACTCCACACATTGTAGAAAACTTTTTGTGTAGATGAAGGTATGTACGGTTTGAAATGCTCACCTTATAACATGTTCTAATATGTTTAGAATAACGTCGAATTAGCATGAAATCTTGTCTTTTTATACTAGAATCTTAACTATTTAAGTATTTTTTTTAACAATCGTCGGTCATTTTATATTATAAGGGTCTTATTTATACGCCCAGCAAGATATCTCACATTTTTCGAAAAATTACCGGAAACGGGCGAATTTGAAGGTTATTATCCACGTTTTTCGGGCAAATTTGGTCTCGAAATTAAATGTTTCCAAATTTGCACAGTAACTACTCCACACATTGTCGAAATCTTTTGGTGTAGCAGAAGATACGTACTGTTTCAAAATACACACCTTATAACATGTTCTAATATGTCTGAAATAACGTCGAATTAGCGCGAAATCTTGTCATTTTATAATTGAATCTAAACAATTTAAGTAATTTTTTAACAACCGTCGGTCATTTTATGTTATAAGAGTCTTGTTTATATAGCCAGCAAAATATCTCACATTTTTCGAAAAATCACCGAAAACGGGCGAAATTATCCACGTTTTTCGGGCAAATTTGGTCTCGAAATTAAATGTCTCCAAATTCGCACAGTAACTATTCCACACATTGTAGAAATCTTTTTGTGTAACAGAAGATACGTACGGTTTGAAATACACACCTTATAACATGTTCTAATATGTTTCGAATAACGTCGAATTAGTGCGAAATCTTGTCTTTTTATTCTTGAATCTAAACTATTTAAGTGTTTTTTAACAACCGTCTGTCATTTTATGTTATTAGGATCCTATTTATATGCCCAGCAAAATATCTCATATTTTTCAAAAAATCACCGAAACGGACGAATTTGAAGGTTATTATCCACGTTTTTCGGGCAAATTTGGTCCTGAAATTAATTGTCTCCAAATTCTCACAGTAACTACTCCACACATTGTAGAAATCTTTTTGTGTTGCAGATACGCTTTGAAGTACACACCTTATAACATGTTCTAATATGTTTCGAAAAATGTCAAATTAGCTCGAAATCTTGTGATTTTTATAGTAGAATCTAAACCATTAAAGTTTTTTTAACAAACGTCGATCATTTTATGTTATAAGGGTGCTATTTATACGCCCAGTGAAATATCTCGCATTTTTCGAAAAATCACCTGAAACGGGCGAATTTGAAGGTTATTATCCACGTTTTTCGGGCTTTACACTAATGGAAAAAAAAGTTGATTTGCGGCTCTACAAAAGTTTATGCGAGGCAACTTTATGTGATTGCAGTGTTACAAAAAAACGCCATAATTAGGGTTTTACTTGTTGAGTTGCATTTACTGACACTTTTTGAGGCGTCATCATAAGAGAAACGCCGCAACTGAAGCACTATTTGAGGCGTTTAGCCACAGAAACGCCGCGAATAATTACACTTTTCGAGGCTTTTCTGCACCAAATACGCTGCAAAAGAAGCACTATTTGAGGCCTTTGGCAACAAAGACGTCGCAATAATTCTTGTAATTTTTAGGTAAAACGCTACAAAAAATGAAACCTTTTGAGGCATCATCGTAAAAAAAAAGCCGCAAATGAAGCATTATTTGAGGTGTATTGGTGTAAATAATAACACTTTCTGAGGCGGCACATGAAGAAAAACGCCGCAGATGAAGCAATATTTTAGGCATCTATCACCTAGGACGCCGCATTTATATTTTATTTCAAATTTTAATAAAAAACATTTTGGAGCATCCACTGTGTTCTTTTTTTGAAATATGCCGCACATGATGTTATATTTGAGGGGCACAAATATATTTTATTTTAAATTTTAAAAAATAGTACAAACTTTGGAGCATTCACAGAAAACGCCCTAAATAGGGTATTATTACAAGCACTTTATTACCAAATATATTTGAAAACAGGCAACTCATTCGACGCAAATGGCTTGCCCTATGACCATTTGAAAACTTTCTGTTTCAAGGATAAAATTAAAACTCAAATCTTGTAGACATACCCACAGGTTCTAATGACCCGAGTTATCAAACGACTTTCTCCAGCACCGTGAAGTTTTGCTAGCATTGAAGTTGTCATTGACGAGAATATTACTGGACCTGATATCTCGGTGTACTACTTTAAAACATCACTCCAGTTACAAAATGATACCACAAAATTCTAGTTATGCTCCATAAAAATGCGGGAAATAAATAAAATAAAATAAAATTCTACTTTAACTCACAACAATCCTAGTAAAAACCTGAAAATCCAAGAAACGCACAAATAAAATATCAGAAAATAGAAATAAAAACAGTGACTAGAAATAATATACCAGAACTTGGGCAAACTGAGTATAATAAAGATTCAAGAGTAAAAGATAAAAGCAACTGTAACAAGTCAAAACATCATGTGAGGGATTGGAAACAAAATAAAAAAAATTAGGGCATCAGTTTTAACAAGAAGAATTAACGTATAGTGGAAATTAAGGAATACGAGAGAACATGTTAACGGATTCAAACGCCTGCAAGAGAATTAGATGTACAGTAATAAAAAAAAATAATGGGATACAGAATAATTATACATTACAAACAACCTTGCAAAATGTGAACATGGTAGGAGATTAGTAAGACATGTACTCGGTAATCAGAGCAATACACATGAGGATGTAGCAACGAGACTGTGTCAAGAGTAAGAAGAGATATCAAACTTAACAAAGCAGAACAAGATCGAATAAAGAAAAGTTAATTATTTTATCATTCTATGCAGCTAAATACTTTGTATTATAGACAAAACATATTTGGAACATGGGAAGATAGAGGCAGAATCAAGAACATGTTCGCACTAAGTTATGTTTATACTTTATAGAGAACATGAGAGAGAAACGGTGGGTAAAATTAAAAGAGCAAGAGAGCACCTGACGCCTGGCAGAACCGTTGTGGTGGGTCGTGGTTCCTTCTGTTGGTGCAGGAATGCACCCTCGCAACATGGGAGTGTACAGCGAATGACACACAATACTTCAATTTGGAGTACAACTTTGGGAGAACATACCCTTTGAACGTCATAACACAACAACGTGATCAGGCCAACATCAGTTGAACATCACGGATAGCAACCAGCTCGACAATGTTCCTCACAATGACTCTCTTTTGATGGAATATCTTGCAAAATAAAAATGCAGTATAGACAGCAGAATAACTAATCAGCCAAAGCAAAAATATGTCAATTACTAGTACAAGCAAAAATACGTCAACCAACTGAGGAAAAAATTCAATAGCATGTTACTCGGTATTAGCTTAGCATTACTTGCGCAACAACGCATAAACCCTAAAAAATCCACCAAAATCATCAATCGACAATTGAATCGAAGATTGCTAATAAAATCAAGAAAAGAATCAATCAAACATCAATCTGAAGAGGAGATCTTCTTCAAATCAGCAGCAGTAGGGCAACAATAGATTATTACTCTGTACAAACAAACTGAATCGAATAACCTGAATCTGGAGAATTTCCGCCCAAACAAGCAAACAAACAAACAAGCTTAATCGAATAACCTGAATCATTATTACACTTACCAGTTAAGAAGTGGGCATAACAATAGATTAACATCAACTGTAAACCCTAATTTGAACCCCATCCAAGAACCCCATAATTTGGAATTTATAAAAAGATCCCAATTCAATGTAAACCCTAATTTGAACCCCATCCAAGAACTCCATTAATTTGGAATTTATAAAAAGATCCCAATTCAATTATAAACCCTAATTTGAACCCCATCCACGAAGACCCCATTAATTTGGAATTTATAAAAAGATCCCAATTCAATCATAAACCCTAATTTGAACCCCATCCAAGAACCCCATTAATTTGGAATTTACAAAAAAATCCCAATTCAATTGTAAACCCAAATTTGAACCCCATCCAAGAACTCCATTAATTTGGAATTTATAAAAAGACCCCAATTCAATTATAAACCCTAATTTGAACCCCATCCAAGAACGACATCCAAGAACCCCATTAATTTCGATTTATGAAAATATCCCAATTCAATTGTAAACCCTAATTGAAAAACCCAGATATTTAATTATAGAATTGACTCAAAAGACAATCCACGTAATATTAGGAAAACAGATAGAAGAAGGAAAACATAATCAATTTTTACAAAAATTGAAGGAGAACAAAGAAATCGTAACAATCTTCGACATTACCTGGTGATGTGAGGGATGAATGCGGCGGCGAAGATTGTGTTCTGGTGGCTGAGCCATGGCGGTGAGCGGTGGTTAGCAGTTGTGGGTGGTCGTGTGCGTGCACTGGTAAACGATCGGGTGGTTAATCATAGATCAAGCACATGGGCTGGGCTAAGTCGGTCCATTTAATCGGGCCTTTTTAAGGAACCCATACCCGACCCTAGAGGGCTTTTAATGGGTCTCTGGGTCAAATGAGCTTTTTGGGTCATGTTATTTGCATGGACATACTGTTATTTTTTTATCAAAGATACAAATTTATAGTAATGCCCGTAACTCGTCTATCACTCACGATACCATACAAATTAATAGAGTAACAAGTACTGTATTAACAAGTTATTTGAAAAACTAACAAGTAAAATAATAATTTGACTTCTCCTTAGTCCTTATCATATTATAATACATTATAATAATATAATATGAATCTCGGTTGAGTCTTAGGGCCTTAAGCACGACCCATATCCAGCCCAATTTTCAGCATGGACCTTTGGGGCCGGGGTTTGGGCTTTTATGGGTGTAAAATCATAGCTCAAGCCCTCTTAAATATCGAGCTGGGCCAGGTTGGGCTTATGGATCTGGACTGTTTGATCACCTCTAGATCTAGCAATGCAAACTCGAGTCAAGTCGACTCCATTTGGATTTCGAGTATACTCGAGTTGTACCATTATTCGTATCATTTTCGATCACCCTTTTGGGTCGGGCCCGTAGATCCACCATGGACCCTAAGTCACCTAACATCGAATCTATCTATCATAATCTCTTTTATGTATAAATAAAGTGACTAGTAAGTCTCCCTTGTAACAGATGTATCGTCACAAACCAGTAACAACTCAAATACTATCACATGATTAGATAATGCAACCGTCGAGAACATCAACCCAAGTAACATTATTTGATTTGTCATTTGTAACGGGTACTCTCGTCATCAAATGGGTCATGGGTGATGGGTCAGACACACATGCTCACAGTGTAACTTGGGTCAGTACCCATGTTTTGTTTAGGTGTATAAATACAAGGCTACTGCAACACATTTCAAGCCACTTCCATCAACATACACACATACATACATCAGTTGAGTGAGTATGGGTGAGTTTAAGCATTTGGTGGTGGCTAAGTTCAAAGAAGGTGTTGTTGTTGATGATATTATCAAAGGCATGCATGATCTTGTCTCTCATGTTGATGCTGTCAAGTCTTTTGAATGGTATGTAGCTTTTCTTATCTTATTCCGATTATAAATACAGGTAAGATTGATATCTCGGTCGTAGGATTTGAACCTAGCTTAGAAGTAGGCTGGTCTCTTGCTGAGATCCCACTTGTGAGATTGCTCTATTACCATGCTAGATGAACCATTTCAACACTGAGTTATGTATATTAGTGCAAATCTCATGTTCCATTTTTGTGTTCTAGCTACTCTGTGTGCCACATCATACATGGGATGACACCTCACCCATTGCATAAATGCAATATACAACAAAATATTAGATGATGTGTCATGCCGTGTATGGTGTGGCACACGGGTGGAACAATACAAAAATGGGACGGGGGATCCGCCGCACTGAATATCTAGGCACATGATCAGTTCTATCTTATATCCACCATATTTGACATCTCTTAACTAAGTTTAATAAGACGATATATCTGACTTAAACAAGAATTTGTGTAATGTGAAACAGGGGAGAAGATGTAGAGAGCCATGAGATGCTAAGGCAAGGATTCACACACTCATTCCTCATGACCTTTGCAAACAAGGAAGATTTCACTTCATTCATGTCTCATCCAAAACATGCTGAGTTTTCCTCTACATTTTCTCAAGTAATTGACAAAGTTGTTCTCCTTGACTTCTCTAGTGTTCTAGCCAAGCCGGCCAGCTGATCCCGAGTCTAAGTCTGAGTCTGAATCCCTATTTATTGTAGGGTGGTTCATTACTTATGTGTCTGTCTCATGTGTTCTATGTTATCTTGATTAAATCATGAAAGAACATCCTCAGTAATTATTGTGTGAGACTGTATGTTTTGCATCGTATGACTGTTTTAGGCCATGTTCTTTTCTATTAAAGTAGGTCTAACTTCACTGAGCACGCGACCGAGCAAGGCTGCAAGGTGAGCTAATCTGAACTGAATTAAACGAGGTTAAATTTAACTATACTCGATTTGTGATAAAAATAAGTAGGAAAGAACGAAGCTCATAAACCCCATAATTTGTTCCGAATGATAGATCAAATCACACATAATAAAGGTGCATGGTTTCGCCATCAAACAACAGTAAATCACCCAATCATATGACAAGTTGAGTGAAAACAGTATTATATTTGACCCGTTTTAATATTTGAAATGGATATTCTGTCTTAAGCAAGATCAACTTATACTAAAAATTGGGAAACATGGCTCGTGAATGTCATGGTCAAGTGACTGACTGAGAAGGGTTTTTTGTCCCCCACTTTCTTCACCTAAAGCCTCCAATTCTTCTGACAATAGTCCTGTGTTACACGACCTTAAATCATTTAACTATTTCAATTGAATTGTTCACATTATTATTTTTGATGTTTTTATTCACTTTAATTCGGGTTCAAATGTTAAAAATAATCACGAAAAAGGGGTCTTGATTAAAAATAATGTTCGATAAATGGTTTAGTGACTTTAATAGTGCGTCAAAGTACGGTCAGAGTTTACTATTTTCTACCATCGAGTGATTATTATTTTTGACCAGTCAGTTCTAATAACTCCTAAGACATGGCTAATGAAGTATATCGGCTGCTATTACCACACTTGGGCCATGTTCTTTTGGACTTATATTCAGTCAGTTTCAGTTTAGTTCAGCTCCATGAGGCATATTTTGTCTCTATATTTCAGTCAGTTTCAGTTAAATTAAGTTCAGTCAGTTTTAGTTCAAAAGAACATGGTCTTACTATAACATTAGTGACGACGATAAATGGTTGTTGTTTTCTTCTTCTAAAATTACACTAAAAAGTGATCTAAACTCAAAAAGACAACAGTTGATCGAGACAGAAAGAGGATTTACTCGAACATTGAAGGTCATGATAGTATCATATGCATGCATGGTGGTGATTATTAGGTCGGCAAAAAGATGTGTCTTTACTCTTTAAAGATCCCTATCCACGTGCATAATCTCTGTGATGGTGTTCTTACAACTTACTACCCGACCCGGAATGCTAATTATTTCCTCTTTGTGGGGCTCCACAAACCCGTTAAGATCGAGGTATCTGGATAATAGATTTCAGGTTCGATCCCCCCTTTTCAGTATTGTAATGCGACTAAGTGCGCTCTTCGTTGAAGAAAAAAAAGTTATGGTTAGGATTCTTAGACCCGTGATTCACTTATTAGTGGAATAATGACCAAATTTTGGGATATTGATAGCTACATATCTATGTATATGGAGCTTTCTGGTTGTACGAGATGGCGATGTGGGTCAAGTTCCGGACAAAGTTAGAGTTAAGGTCATGAAAAGGGAACTAAAGTTTTAATAATAGTTCATTAATCGTCGATCAATTATAATAGTACGAGGTCCTTTTGGTAAAGAGCTGATCGAGAATAAATACGTGAGAGTTTGGCCCAAAGCAGACAATATTGTGGAGTACTGTATAATGTATCGTGCCCACCAATGCAACGAATAAAGACTCAATATCCTGGAGTATAATATAGACGCTTTTTCTACAACATGCGGTATATATCAGATACTAGGGTCGATGTGTACTCCGTACTACATATGTGAATATATATAGGTGACTTACGCCTTAAAAAAACATGGAACTTCTAAACTCGAGGGATACTCGTGTGAGGTTTGAATCCAGTCGCACTCATAATCGTTATTGGGCTTGCCCAATATTATTTCAAAGATATATACACCTTTGACAAGAAGGTAAGCCTACCCATTACCCAAGGACTAAGCCCAATTCACCGGTTCATCACCCATTTTTACTCTTAATTTCACCCTATTTATCTCGTCCCAGTTACACTCTCTCGTCTAAAAAGTTGTCACGTGAGTAACTAACCTGATCATTTTTCATTTTCCAACATTTGCAATCATTTCTCGCGCACTCTCCCACGCCAAAACTTTCTAATTTTCTAATTTTGATGACTATCTACACTCTACAGTCGCCAAATACGGGTTGACAATAATCTTACTTCTTAAAAACGAAATAAAAAACCCGAGTAGTCTAATCTTACATGACCCAATTGACCATTATACAGTAGAGGTGCACGTTGTGCATTTAGTAGTTCATCAACAACACTGCAAAAGAAGAAAATAGATGAGACAATTCCATTGAAATTGAAATCTTCACTTTTACGCCTTTCTTTAATTAGCACCACATTTCACTACACAAATTCAGTTAAAAGGGGCTCTACTTTTTCAACTCATTGGAGTAATATTTACGGTAAATCATTGAGGTAAGAAAAGTTTACTCACCCGACTTAATTGGCCTAGGTCAGGTTTGGATTGAAAGATTTGTGACACGTTTACATGTGACACGAACTTGAACCCAACATGATCCGATCTGTTTGTCAAGACTAATTGCTACGTTGTACTCCCTCCACCCCACTAAGATCTTTCCACTTTCCTTAAAAGGAAACTCCACTAAGATTTTCCCATTTCAAAACTTTCCTTATTCATCCATTATACTCTCTTTCTATTGGTTACTTTTTATGATTTGACATCTTGAACTCCACCAAACAATTTACCACCTTTCATTATCTATTTATCTTTGTGCCAAGTCAAAGTGAGAACATCAATGCGGAGGGGAGGGAGTACCATACTGAGTGTACATATATACTACGAGTAGACTTGGCAAAACTGACCCTACCCGGATAAGTAAACTTGAACCCCATCCGACATCCAAACTGAAGACACGAGTTTAACTCGAATCCGATATGATCTGAACCGTCTCAAAATCAACCTGAAAGTGGTCCGGTCCAACCCACTTGACCCGTTTGTCAGATCTAACTACAAGTAGACCTATCAAAACTGGTCCGACCAGACACTTCACCCTAATACCCAAATTGAGCTGGCGTAACCCAAAACTGATCCGAATGTTTTTCTGACCCAAAAATGGTTCGATTTGAAGGCGACCCACCCGATTGACCCATTTGTCGGGTCTAATGTAAGAGTACAAAATAGGGTATTCACATAGATATAGAGGAGATATTGTATTGAAGTAGGGGAAGTGATGATGGACCATTGGAAAAGTAGTAGTATGGGCCAAAAATGTTCAAATGTGTAATTCAGTGAAGAAGCAATCTATTCAACAATGAACAACAACTTGAATGAATACTACTACTCCGTACTTGGAAGGGTGCTATTGTCCACTGATAGCGACCCGGGCCAGTTCGGTATTCATCCAATGGGTATTTAGGTCGGTAACTTGACCGTCTCATCCACTGTGCTACAAAATATGCTTCAAAATCTGTCATTAGTCTCGTCAAGACGAGGTACCTTGAATAATACAGAGTAGGTTTCAGGTTCGAAATCTCCTCTCCTATATCGTAATGCGATTTTCATTGAACAAAAAAAAAATTACAGTAACTTTTTTTTTTTTTATCTAGCTTGAAATTAACACTTTTTTTTTATCTGGCTCCAAAATAACTAGATAAAGGGTAAAATGTAAAAAGATCTGATAAGTATATCTTTAATATTTATAATAGATTCGATTAGACAATTGAAACAAGACCATCCCGAGACTCTGACTGCTCACATATAATTTACCATGCACAGAAAGACTGGCAACATGAATCCAACCCTGACCTTGACCCTGTTGGTACATGTTTTGTTTATATTGAGGAAGGTACAAAGCAGACTGCACAGGTACTCAAAAATGATAGAGAAAACTACTGAAATTCCACAAATTCTTATATGCGACATGTATACCCGTCATACAATTTGAATACTAGAAGGTTTGATCCCGTGACCTTTCAGGTAGATGGAATAGACTCAAACCACCCCACTACAAGTCACATATGTGAACATTATAACATAATTTTATATATAGAGTAACTATTCAGAAAGAAAATTATGAGGCTCAACAAAATTAGAAGCCCAGTTCCCCTGCTCGCCCTGAACCTCCTCTGGGCCGCCCCTAAATACAGACCTACAATTTATTACTCGTACTACTATTTGACACATCATTGATTTGTGACGGATACAAACTTGTTCAAATAAAAGGCTTTAATTGATGCTCTGCTCAATTCTTCAGTCTTCTGTACAAGATCTTTTTAGTCCTTCCATGTACTACTACATACTCCTCTTTTAGCATCTAATTCCTATCTTTTCATCTTCTCCTATCTTTTCTCTTTTCTCTTACAACACCCCACAAAGGTAACAAAGCACCATTTGCTATCAAACTAATTTTCAAATCTGATCCAAACTCGACATGGTTGAATTCCAAACATATAATACCCAAATGAAAAAATCATTTAAAATTTAAGGGTTAGTTACCTTGTACGGAGTACGATTTTAACTAGTTAAGATAAACGAGATCTGTATGTAGACTGTAGCGACAACAACAACACACAATAATTTAAAAACATGTAGGAAGTAAAGTTGTCTGGTTTCACTTTCTCGAGCTTCAAAAGAATCATTATGTATATTTACATCACGTTAATAATACGAGTAATATCTAAAACATTACCCCTCTACAAGGGCTATCACTTAATCAGCCGATAACAAGTTGTTCTAACTTACTAATAATCTGAGTTCTCAACCTCGAAACCTCAGAAAACACACAAGTGTTAATACTCATCATGGATCAAAACAAAACTAAATCACAAATTAATCAAGTTTCTAAGTGAAACCAATCAAGCATCTCAAGTTGAAGCCCGACTTGAGGCTATGCCTTCTGAACTTCGAATCTGTCCCAGGGTTCAGGTGTTCTTACTAGCATACAATAGCAATGAGAAATCAAGAGAACCATGATTACCCTTTTGATGATCCAATTTCTCCTCCAACCAAAGCCTACTTTCACCACCACTTCTAACCTTAAACATAAACACACCAAACCCAGAAGAAGAAGAATTGAAGAACCAATCATGAACATCCCACATCAAATCAATCAACAACCCATCAACAAAAACAATCTGATTCCCTCTAAAATTCCACTGTAACCTCCTCACTTTCATCACACTCCTCTTATCAATACTCACATACAAAACCCCTGTCTCCTCACTGTACCTAATCACTACATCATGCTCCACTCCAAATTCACTGAACTGTACTTTTGTACAGTACAGCATTGCATTCCCTGTGTAATGCTCTCGTCTCGATACCACACACGCCTTTTGACTAATTCCCTGACCCTTTAGTCTTTTACTGGCGGCCTCGTGAGCGAGGTCGCCTAGAGTTAATGCTAACTCACTGTTGAAACAAACTAAAATGTAGTACCCGTCTACAGGTTCGGGTCCTGTATGGTATGTAGCTGAAGACAGGTCCCAGAAGACATCGATTTTCGACAAATCCGTCATTTGGAATGTTTTCTGACCCTTTTTCTTACGGAAAAGACGTGAGAATGTGTTTAATCTGAATGTTTGATCAGATTCCGTGTCTGTGTCCGTGTCTGTGCAACCAAAGTTGATGGTTAGGCCGCCCTGACCTAACTGGTTTCTGCACCAGGTGACTGTGAGCATCAGGGATGGTGTTTTGTAGAGGTAAACGACGGCGTTTTGGATTGCTGGAGTGATGTTGGGATTATTATTGTTATGGTTTTTTTTTTTTGTTGTTGTAGGGATGTAACTTGAACAGGTTGTTTCTGATACTTTTACTGCGTGTTCACTGAAACATGTTACCATGTCTCTCATTTTTTTTACTGCAGGAATTGTGAAAAATTGCAGGAAATTTGTGGGATTGTTGAGATTTTGAAGGAAATGTTGAGAGGAAAAAGAGGAGGAGGAGGAGATCCAAATGTTCTGACAAAGAACCATGTATATATATAATTATAGTATCGGATTTTCTAACACATATCTACTGGACACACGTTAATGAATTAATCATAGAAATATAAACAATGATAATATCAATATATCACGACAAATAACATATTAATTCATATTTACCATACTTACATAATATATACAGTAGTTTAATGTTTTCGTGATTTATTTATTTTATTATATTTATTAATTTATATCGGTTATTTTTACGTGTACCCGCTGGGAACACGTTAATAAGTTAATTAAGGTAAGATTAACATGGATATTGTCGTGATAAATTGAAATACAGAGTATTAATCTTGCTTTAATTGGGTTTACTGGGTACACGTTATAAAAAACCGTATTTATATTATGATTGAATTGGGATTTAATTAAGGTGATGAGAAGATTAGTTTAATAAGAAAGGAAGGAGAATAGAAGGTTGGGGGGCAGGGGAGGGCAGAGGATTCTTTGTCCTGCCGGTTCATATACTCTTTCCTTTAATTCTAGGAGGAGATAAACAGAGTTGTAACTTGTAACTTGCAAGGGACCCATAAAGAGATTATATTATGGAAGATGTCTTAATCCAGTGTTAAGACTAAGTACCCTGCGCGTTCTGTTGAATAAAAAAAATAAAGTGATTACGTATTGTGGGATATTATTATCGGTTTTTTAATATGTATCCACTCGATATATGTTTTTGGTTCATCGAAGAGCGCATTTAGTCGCATTACAATATAAGGGAAGGGAATTCGAACCTGAAACCTACTAGCCCAAAGCACCTAGTCTTAACCACTAGGCTAAGTCATTTTCGGTAAATATGGTAGATAATATGTGAATCCAATAATATGCTTGAAAATCTTTCCTTAATTCCGTTGGACACATGTTAGAAAAAAAATCATATTATTACTTAAATGGAAGTAGAAAATTGGTTGATATTTTCCAAAAAAAAAAAAGGGAAAAAAAGAAGAAGAAAATGATCTGATTTATAGTAGGATTTAATTAATTTGATGGTTGGTGAGATAATTAGTGATTAATTTAAGGAAATATTTAAACTATTTAAGTAATGAAATCATGATAAATTTACTTATTTCCTTGCGTGGATACAAGTATATTTTTCCTTTAATGTATAGTTGAAAAATACTTAGTATTGGTATATATCGTTAGGAAAATACGGTCAAAAATTGAAATACAGAGTAGCATTTTTTAATTAAAAAATCTCCTCAATAAAATATCATTTCGTTTCATTTTTTTAATTCATATAAATACTTTTCATAAACAATTTGAATTCAAAAAAAAAAGTACACAACTTTGTAAGAATATAATCCCATTTCAAAGTTGATATGATTACTTTGCAAAATGATTCCATTTTCTTATCTAGAATACTTTCTAAATCGTTGTATTTTGCGATAGAACCAAATATTAATCCTCCATTATATTGCTCATATTTATGACCGTTAGATTGTTTAAATACTGTACTAAATAATAACCGATAAAAGAAACTGAAAAGAAGAGGAAATGAAGAGGATTTATTAATTTGCCTTCATCAATTTATATTATGGTTCAATGTACTTATAGTACAATGAGTTATGTCATTAATTGGCTTGTCTGTCCATAAACTTACTAATTGACATAATTAATTGTGGAGGATTTAATTAATTTTGTCTAATTAATTTTGTCTTATATATTATAAGACCTTTTATAACATTATTTTTGCATAAATTATAGAGTAAGACGATCTTACACGTGAAACGATACATTTCTGTAAAATACAGACACAATATAATAACACAAAATCTTGGAAGAGACGGTCTCTCAATAACTTATTGAGAGACCACTATTCAGTATCATTCTATGTTCTATTCGTACCCTTAAATGACAACTTTGTTTTGTACCTGTTTTTATAACAAGCGTACCTTCATTATATTTGTATACTCTTTTATGTTAATCGTACCTATTTCTATTAGGTTTGGTACCACTGTTACTTCTTGTACCACTGTTACTTCCATTTGTACTTAGTCTCTCAGTAAAATTAATGAGAGACCGTATCTCAGAAGACCTACTCATATAATAATACTAGTGTTTCTAAATGTGCATGTTTTGAGGATAAACATGTCACATTAGTTCATTTATTTCTCCCTATTGCCAACTAATTCAACCTGTTTCCACCTAAAGTGTAATGATAACTGAATCAAGCCTTAAGTAAAGGTAAAATGCACAACACAAATTATGTTTACCACGAAAAAATATCTGTCATAACATTGTAACATGTCAAATATTTACCAACTTTGATAAAAAAAAGACCGAAACAGTATTATCATCTTTGAACAATGTCTTATCAGTATCTAGTTAAATGGATAATATTTGATCAGTTATAATTTAACGACATGAGTATACGACGGATAACCTGTTACAAGGGAGACTGACCAAAACAGTATTATCATCTATGAACAATGTTTTATCATTATTATCTATCTAGTTAATTAAATGGGTAATATATTTGATCAGTTATAATTTAACAACATGAATATACGACAGATAGGTGGATAACCCATCGCAAGGGAGACTGACTGAAATGAGAAACTTTATTGTTAAATAGTGAAAAAAGATGATAACAAATTAGGTCATTCTTACGTTTTACTCTAATGTCATTTTCGGTTTGGTTGATTTGCAAGTGAGGCAAGTAGAGAAGAGAAGGTAACATATCAATTCCAATAATTGTCCTAAAATTTCAAATTTATGGGTAGGGAAACTAGAAAGTTGCATTTTAATTTAGGTCAAACTAATCCTTCCCCTCCCACTAACTATTTACTATTGTGTACAATCTTTTTGTATAGTACTCCCGTCTCCTGACGTTATCCAGTGGTTAAGATCAGAAAGAGATATTCTGCATAATAGGTTTAGGGCTGGGTTCGATGATTTACATCTCATTTTGTGTACATACGTATAACAAATACAATATTCTTTAAAACACTTTACACGTGGAAATTAACGAACGTATTTATGAAAGACGGTCTTACTGAATAATTTAGAAAGAAAACAAAGTCATTTAGTACAAAGATGTGTACTAAAAGATGTGATTTCGAATCAACATTCTTCTTACAATCATTAGTACGAGTACTGTTTATGCAGGTTCATCGAATCTCGTTGAAGTGTTTCGGTATTTATATCGAGTTTAGTCATTGAAATAAGATGAGGACTTAGCTTTACAATTCTACAATCCATATCAGCGATTTTGATGACGCTACTATCGCATCGGCCTAGCTATCTTAATCAATGCCATTGCCATGGCATATTGGCATACATAGTTGCTATCACTTAACAATTTGTCAATTTGAATGAATTAATGAATGAATACATAATTTGGTATGCATGCTTTAATTTAAGGATATATAGGTAGTGTTTAGTTTGCACTTTGCTAGCTAGCTAGTCTCCCTTCTCTAATCAAGTCCATACCACTTTATCCTTTCCTTCTCTAAACACATTAATGATGCAAAAATAATGACACCAAATACAAAGTGGGTACTATATATGACTACATACCCAAATTGAAAGTTGTTACATATATCCATACAATGCAATCAATGCATGCATTGCAACTCTCTAGCTCGGACTGGTCTAGATAGAGACCGTCTCTGATCACTAAGTTTGTAAAAACTCAAAAAAACAAAAGAATTCAGACTCAAAAAGCAGAAGCAGAGACGATTCTCGAAGGCACCAAGGAGGCTAGGATCGAGACGGGAATACTGTCATGTTATTATTGAAAGCGATTGCAAGATCATCATTGACCACTTGTGATCTGCGAGAAAGGTCGGGGAGAAGCGACTTGTTTCTTATCATAGATGACATTGCTTGTAATTTTGATTGTATTAGCTGGTCCTTTGTTTCGCGTCAGTGTAATCGTGCAACTCATGAATTAGCGCGTGCTATGTCATTTTCTGTAGGGAAGCGCGTTTGGGAGCATTGTGGTCCGACAAACGTGGAAGTTGTTATTTTTTGATGAGTTTAATGCAATTCACTAATTCCAAATTAAATTGGGGTTACTTCAAAAAAAACATTGCAACTTAGGGAACGAGAGACCGTCTCTCACTAATTACTCTCATTAACGTTAATAAGATAATGTCTCTTCTTAACGATTATTCTCATATGATCGATACTCCCTCTGTCTTGTTCATCTGTTTCAAATGAACGAGACAGGGGAGTAGTATTATTCTACATTTCATACATTTTCTCTCTTGTTGTTTTCCTCACCTTTAAATACCTTTGCAACTTGAATGAAGGCATATAAATAAACCAAGTAGAAAATTTGAAAGAGCATGTGCATCAACCATCTTGGCTAGACAACAACATGAACAAATTAACTTCATGTCATTGTCCAAATTTAAACATATGCTTTTCTTATCACCAATTCTTCCCTATCATTCCTCAAATATATTATTTCAATATATAAATTCCCAAAAAAAATGTGTATGGCAAAAAGTAACTATACATTAATAGAGGATACCGTAGTACGGTATCCGAGTAAGTTTAGTAAACACACAATATGACAATATTGTGTGAAGGTTTAAGAAACCTAATAGGAAAATATTGTGTCGTGGATTTGCTAGTTTAAATAAGATACAGTATATTCATGATACTATAAATATGGGTCGGCGGTTTGTATTCCTATTTCAAGAAACAAAGAGAAAAACAAGTTACAATAGTACAAAACCTCGTTATATTTTATCATAGAGATCGACTTATTATTTCAAGTTATTATATATTGAACTAAATTACGTTCCATGTTGTCCTAGGGCTCGTTTGGTTAACCATGGGAAGGCGAAGTTACCGAGAACTTTAAATTCACGTGAATTTGTATTTCATGAGAATTAAAAAATATTGTTTGGTTGCCACGTGGAAGAATTAAAAAATATTTCATGCGGGAAGTTCTAAGGCTTGGTGAGTAACTTTCTCCATTGTGGAGGAACTGACAATTTCCGGGAAGTGACAATTCCCCGAAGTGGGCAACCAAACAACTCCTTGAAAATGAACTTGCACTTTCCGATAATTGGATGAGTAACCAAACGACCCCTTAGTGTCAGAATCGACAACTAAAATCAACGAATCGACAATTTTTTAGAGAAATTAAAGGAAGAAGAGATGGATGATTAAAAGGAGGTGATATGTAGTGAGAAGACGACAATTAATCAGCCACGCAAATTAAAGTACATACACACTGATCTTATTTCTAATCCAAAAATTATGATTCGAAAGGTTTCGGACGTGCGCTGGACTGATCCTCTTCTAACCACACCATGGGAACAACATTTTGCCCATAATAATACGGTATCGGTTATGGGTCGTTTGGTTGTCCTCTTAAATCATGAGAAGTAGAACTTTCCATTAATTGATAAATTGAGATTCTGTTTGGTTGTCCACTTTCCGGGAATTGTCACCTCCTTCACAATAGGGGAAGTTACATACGCATCAAGTTCCCCCTTGGTGCGTAGAACTTTCCGCATGAAGTCATTTGGCACGTGACAACCATACAATATTTTTGTAATTCCCATGAAATACAAATTCACGTGAATTTCAGTTCTCGGTAACTTCATCTTTCCATGGTGAACCAAACGAGCCCTTAGTCTTTCTTGTGACGGAATATTGATCATATTATTATAATGGTTCAAATATGACCCGTATAACAAATGATTGTTCCTTGGAAATAATAATGTTTTTGTCTAATATTTTACTCGTTATAAGTGTATAACACTGTGATGAATATTTTATTTTTGTGACAAAGTATACCCTACATTTTTAAGTGCATGCCCTAATTATTAGCTTCCTTTCTTTTTTTTTTCATATTTTTGTATTATTATTCCTTTTACAAAAGATTGATTATTACTCATTATATATTAAATCAATTTTTAAGTATGGTTAAGTGGGCAAAAATGAAAGGACCCTCAAGGACTCCCAATCACATATTTTAACTAACGGTTTTTCTAATTAATATGCTAATTATGAAAAAAATCACAATGAGATTATCACGATAAATTGAAATACCAACCCTTAATTACTATACGTAGACAAAATAATGTGATTTTTTCCTTAATTAACATATTAACGTGTGCTCAGTGAACACACGTTAGAAAAACTGTTTAACTAATTACAAAGACACTGTAATTATATTACTCCGTATATTTTGCAGTAGATATTTATTCACAATAATTTTCTAAAATTTATACTTTTTAATAAAAAAAATATCTACTAAGACATCATTCAAATATCCAATCGTTGAAATTAAGGTGAAAAACCAAACTACTACGGCTCTTTTTGTAACTTGTTAGGCACAACAACTATAAGATCAGATCGAGTTTCATAAGTTGACATCTACAAATTCTACGTACAGTTTGCAGTGAAAACACAATTAAACGACTAATTCCAATAATCAACCCTAAACCCTAATTGACTAATTCCATTATTATCGACTTCAACAGTAGTTCAACGTCTTCAAAAGGAACGATATTAATTATATTAGTATTATCGGGTCACATACGGGGTCATGTAGGAATTATATATGTTCATGCATGAAGCCGTGAAGCTAAGGAAGATGAAATTTATTCACGTGGATTTAATTCTCGTATTCAATGATTTCATAATAGGGGCTCGTTTGTTTACTCATCTAATTACCGGGAAGTGCAAGATACCATGAATTGTATTTTCTTGAAATTGTTTGGTTGAGCATTTCATGGGAATTGTCACTTTCTCCATGATGGGGAAGTTACTCACCAATGTCCGCTTGGTGTGTAGGACTTCCCGCATGAAGTCATTTCCACATGACAACCAAACAATAATTTTGTAATTACCATGAAATACAAATTCACGTGAATTTAAGTTTCCAGTAACTTCATCTTTCCATGGTGAACCAAACGAGCCCTAGGTCGATAATGATCGGACCGCTTGACTTACGATTACAATAGTCGATCAGTACTCTTAATTTTTAAAATTTAATGGTGTTAATAAGCTGTCATTAAGGTTGAAAGCAGACACCGAGAATAATGCATGGCACAAAATTCATGCAGACACTAAGCTTTAAACCAACAGTTGACTCCCATTATTAATTATTCTACGTAAACAAATTACGAATATATATATATAGTAATCTTATTATACTCTCTACTTGTGCTATTTATAGCATGTGTACCTTAGATTACGGATTAATTCAACAATCTAACACAACAAAACAATTAATTATGTCATGCTCTCAATAGAAATAATACTTTTACATTATAATAAGGGTTTTTCTAACCTGCACCCACTAAATAAACGGTAATTAATATGCTAATTAAAACAAGATTTCGAATGATATTATCACGAGAAATTGAAATATTAACTCATATTTACCATATTCAGACTGTATCATTAATGTGTGCTTAGTGGTCTAGTGGATGACTGGTCGGTGGAAATACGTTATTAGAAA
Organism: Agrostemma githago; assembly: GCA_958450325.1. Taxonomy (NCBI): domain Eukaryota; kingdom Viridiplantae; phylum Streptophyta; class Magnoliopsida; order Caryophyllales; family Caryophyllaceae; genus Agrostemma; species Agrostemma githago. The sequence continues at coordinate 86,737,085 of OY288239.1, read as the reverse complement.
ACTCGCTTGTCATTTTATGAATTTGTCGTCCTAATCAAATTTCCATGTTGGTTATAAATGAGTTTGAATAATGTATAATAATATCGATTGCTTTTACCTCTCAAGCTTTTCATTTAAATTGTTGTCGTGTCGTGTACTGTTGTGTTAGATGTCAAAAACGTGTCTGTATCTATATCTGTGTTTGTGTCTGTATCGGTGCTAATTGATGCATGGGTAATGTGTGACACTCAAATCAGTTTAATTGGCAACAGAATAGAAGACAAGCAAGTTGGCATGTTAGGGTTGAGGTTAACACGCAAGACACACACATATATTGAGTATCATCATATATATTATCTCATGCATCATCCTTCATCTTTCCAATTCCAAATAATCGTACGTAATTTGTCGTTACATAACCAATGGAATTAAACACCCTCTTTCCCTCCATCAAACAAACTTAATCTATATAATCACAAATCAAACCATTCTGCTTTGTGACAGAAATATCCGTCATATATTATTATAACAAGATAAATACGAGTAATACTCATTTAAAATAGAAAAATGACCTGAACCCGAAATAACTTATTAGGCTCATCTGAAGTTGACCCGACCCGGTTGATCAGTTTGCCAAGTCTAATCGTCAATGCTTTGTCTTTAACTATTTAAGCTAAACAGTTACTCCCTCCGTTCCAATGAATTGTTTGTCTTTTCTTTTGGCACCAAGGTTAAGGGAACCAATGAGGGAGTGACATATAGAGCAAAATTCATGAGAATGATCAAATTGCATATAAAAAACATTCCTAAAATAGAAAGGCAAACAATTCATTGAGACGCCCCAATATGGAATAAGCAAACAATTCATTGGGACGGAGGGAGTATTACTTGACTCGTTATAAGAATACGATGAATATTAAGTTCTGTCACAAAGGAGACTAACTGATGTATAATAACGAGTTTATTAATAAAGTCGTTTAATTTAATTAATTTAATAATATAAAAAAAAGTCTTCTAAAGTGAAAGGACATGTCAATATGTGATGGTGTAGCTAAAACATGTGAAAGTCATAGTCTCCCACAAGGCAAAATCTTAATTAGAGAATGTGACTAAACTTGAAGGATAGAGTCCCTACATAACATCACTGCCTTAAATGAATAGTAATAGATCCACAAAGTCAAGTTTGTCAATTTAAAGCTTCATTCAGGGTTCTTATTAATACCACGAGCTAGCTAGGTTGTTACCATACCCTCAAAATTCCATTTGTTTAGTCTATATATATACTCCACATTAATATACATCTTCACTTTGTAATAAAGTCTCTTCGTATTGTAGTACATCGTCTTTTAACCGTTAACTGATTATATCAAAGTGTCGGTGTAACACCCCGGCCCAATCCTAGGACCGAAAATGTTAGTCGCGGTAGCTCGCCAGGCTCTGTACTGGTCTCACAGACCAACACGAGTCATTTCTAGGACATTTTGTGTTCATTCATGCGCATCCTGGAAACCTTCCCAAACCTTCCCAGGAGATGCACGCTTAACTACAGAGTTCTTTTGCATGGACAACCAAGTGCACTTTGTTGATATGAGTAGTACTTTAAAACCCTTTAAGCAAAGCTCATAAATAGGACATCTTCAATCAATGCAGGGTGTTTCAGTCGGCTGATGTAAAGATTTGTTTTTTCTAGCTGAATAAAATGTTTAAACGAAATATGGTTAAACGAAATTGAAATAAACTGAGTTGAGTTTGAGTTAAACTAAACTGAACAAGACTACAATTGAACTAAAAGCAAGTTAACAAGTTCTTGTCTGTGACGAGAATATGAAGATGACTTAGATGACAGAGCATGTAACCCGACCGACCCACTTATCTAACGGGTCGAGTTATTATGGTTAGAATCTTGGGTACAAAGTCAAGCAAACTTAAAGAGGTGGATGTCGACAAGCCCGATCCAAATGAAACAAGTCCACAAATCAGCATTGTTAGGTCCAATTATGTACAAATTGAAAGTGGCCCGACCCAATAGCTTCCACACTAACACCCAAACCTTACTTTCTTGGATTTCATTTACCGACAGACAAAGGTCGAAGTTCAGTTCAAACGCATTCAATTAGACTTGGCAACAGGTCAACCGAATCGAGTTTGGGTCGAGTCACTTTCGGGTTATTGAATTCGGGTCGGGCCGAATCATTTTGGGTTAGGTCATTTTCGAGTTTGCTATTTTCAACTTTTTGTAGGGATATCAACTCGTTTTCTATGATAACATCCATGCCAGTTAGGGGTTAGGCTGAATCAAATTGTGTTATGGGTCAAAATGAGGTCTTCTGTTCAAGTGTTGGGTCGGATCAGTTTTGTCAGGTCTACCTTCAATTCAATTCAGACACTTTCAACTTAGTTAAACTTCAATTCAGTCAGTTTCAGTTTAAAAGAACATGACCTAAATCGTTTTTTACTTGTAAATGTATGATTGGATCAAAGAATTGAGATAAAGACAAAGATAAAAAAAAAAGTTTCGGAAGAAGCAAACGTTCGGTCTTATATTTGCAAATTGAATATTAATCAACCCGAATAAATTTAAAACAAATAATCCACTTTAAGAAAGACCGATTATTAAATACTCCCTCCGTTTCTTTGGAATTGCAACATATTCCTTTTAGGATAGTTTCACTAGAATTGTCACATCTGTATAATGGTTATATTTTTGTTAGTGGAGATGTTTTACTTTATTAGTGAGACTCACCATCCACACTCACAACCTTGATATTTTGGACATCAAAATATAGATATTTTGGAATAACAAGACCAAAGACGGATAACGTTCATGAGCAACGGTAACCATAGAATAATCACAATAAATACAAATTCCACCAAATTTACCGCGAAAAATCAAAAAAAGAAAAAAAAATACAATTAAAAATACTCCGTAAAATGCATGCGTTCTCAGTCTTCTCACCATCTCCACTTCAACTGATAATCATCACGATCAAGCCCAAGTATTCACGCTCCTGTAACCCTAAATCATGGAGGATTCGATCGACGGCGGCGGAGACAGTGGAGACGGCGGAGAGAGTAGCGTCGGTGGATTTTCCGGCGATAAAGACGGCGAAGAGAGTGGTGTTGGTGAGGCACGGTCAAAGTACGTGGAATGCAGAGGGAAGGATACAAGGAAGCTCCGATTTCGCCGTGCTTACGCTTAAAGGCGAGGCTCAAGCTGAGACCTCTCGTCAAATGCTTCTTGATGATTCCTTTGATGTTTGCTTCACTAGGTTTTACTCTCGTTCCTTGAATTCCGATTTGATTTGATTTTGTTCTTGATTGATTTAGGTTTAAGTTTGATTGGATGAAATCGAGTCGATTTTTGAGATGAAGAGAATAGATTGTGGAGGAATTAGAAGTAAGGATGTTGAAATTACAAACTTCGAGCAGCTCAATTTGGGGAAGGTGTGCTGGAAATCTGGAATGTGTGATTTCCTGCTTGATTTAGGTTTAGTTTTATATGAATATGCAGAATTAATGAAATTGGATGAAATCGAGTCGATTTTTGAGATCAAGAGAATAGACTGTGGAGAAATTGGATGTAAGGATGTTGAATTACAAGCTTCGAGCAGCTTAATTTGGGGAAGGTGTGCTGGAAATCTGGAATGTGTGATTTTCTGCTTGATTTAAGTTTAGTTCTATATGAATATGAAGAACTAATGAAGTTGGATGACATTGAGGTGAATAGGAGTGATTTGGGATGTGTTTGAGGTATATGAGTTAATAATTGAGTCGTTTTTTGAGATGAAAAGAATCGATTGTGGAGAAATTAGATGTAAGGATGTTGAATTACAGGCTTCGAGCAGTTCAATTTGGGGAACATGTGCCGGAATTGTGATTTTCGGCTTGATTTAGGTTTAGGTTTAGTTTTATATGAAGAATGAATGAAGTTGGATGAAATTGAGGTAAATAGGAGCGATTTGGAATGTGTTAGAGGTACATGAGTTGTTGATTGTGGTGAAATTAGAGCTAAAGATGTCAAAAAACGGATTCTGCGTTGCTGATTTGTTAAGTTGTTAGATTTGTTCCCGAAATAAATCACCTGCTGAAAATTTGAATCTTTAGTGTATTTGTGCAATCTGAGGTCAATACAACAATCCCGCTCTCTCTGTATCACATTGGTCGTAAATCCCTTAGATGGGTGTCGTAAACTCATGATTTACAAAGCCCGTTAAACTCAATCACGATTGTGCTCACTAGAGCTTACACTCTAGTATGTACTTAAGCTTGAAATGAACTTTTTATGAAAGGAAAGGTAACAAGACGGTTTATCTATATGCTGAATTGGTGTTCCTGCATAATCATTCAGTGGCCCGTGCTTCATTATATGTTCAAGCTATGCCTTAGTTTATTTCTGATGATTGTCCCAAGATAGAGCATGTCGTTTTTTCAGCTATTGCTCTGACAGTGAGCTTGAGTGCTTGACTGCGACTTGTTTTCCTCATGCAGCCCCCTATCCAGGTCAAAGCGAACGGCCGAAATTATTTGGGGTAGCCGTGATGCACCAATGATCCCTGATACCGATTTAAGAGAAATAGACCTGTATTCTTTTCAAGTTGAGTAAATTGTAGACATTCTACTGTAAATTGTAAAATGGGTTCTGCAACGGTCCTTTCTGGTTGTTGATCCATCTGATTTTTTATAGGGACTTTTGAAACACGAAGGAAAGGAGAAGTTCGGTCCTGCTTTTCGCCAGTGGCAAGTTGACGCTCCTAACTTTATCATAGATGATCACTATCCTGTAAGGGAGTTATGGGCACGTGCCAGAAGTTGCTGGGATAGGATCCTGGCACACGAAAGCAAGTCTGTGCTCGTAGTTGCTCATAATGCTGTGAACCAAGCACTTGTTGCAACAGCAATCGGTAACTTTTGTTGAGTCGTGTTGAGTCTACACATGGCAAACGGGTCATGCGATGGGATTTCACTCAGGTCTTACGAATTTGGGTCATTTTGTGTATGGCTCAGCTCGGGTCTTTTAGGTCAGTGGTCAGTGGTTAGTGGTTATTGGTCGGGTCATTTTTGGGTCTGGTTAATTCAGTCTGTGCTTACTTTATGTTGTTCTATTTGGGTCTGATGTTTCAGTATGATGCTTGTGTTAATCCTTCATTTCTTTCAAATTATCAGGTTTGGGAACAGAGTATTTCAGAGTTCTACTTCAGAGCAACTGTGGTGTAAGTGTGCTGGATTTCATACCCCGGGCTGAGGAGAGGTCTCCGTACATTAGCCTTAATCGTTTGAACCAGGTACAAAAACATAGCCAAAAACATAACCGTACATTAGCCTTAATCGTTTAGCTAAGATGTCTAACGAGTTTTAGTTATCTATTACCTTTCTATGCTCTGATTAGTATAGATTGATTCTGTTTTGACAGACTCCTGGTTCACCCATAGCTGGTGGAACTTCTGCTGGTAGAAAAGCAAGCAGTCGGATCATCCTGGCTTGTCATGGGACATTGGAGAACACTGTCGAGGTGTGCCCATAGCTGAATATTTATTTTCTACTATCCGCTTTTCCCATTTTCTAAAATATAAATTTCTGTTATGATAAATCGTTCTACTTGAAGTACTATATTTTGTTTCACAATTAGTCATTTCCATGGTGTACTCAGTTTACGACTTTCTGGTAGGTCTTTCGATATTAGTTCAGATCTGAACTTTAATTTAATCTCTTGGCAGGTTGGAGATCAGCCATTGAACATGCTTGGTGTCATTCAGGTGATTTAAACTTTCCCATAATCTTTTGGTCACTCGATTTCTATGGGAAAAAAAACAGGATATGCAATTCATGGGTATTATCAATGACGGAATTCTTTCATGAATGAAAACAGTCACAGAAAACTGCAGAACTGTTGCTCGATTTGAAAGTGAACACGGTAGTTAGCAGCCCAAGGAAGGCCGCTGCTGAAACAGCTAAGATCATTTCTCAAGTAAGCTTCTATACCATGCTTCCTTTCCTCAACTCTTTAAGATTCTTTAGATTTGCATAGATAACAGACGGTTTTAAAATAGGTTCAAGAAGCTGCAGACTGCTTATTAGGTACTGATTGTGTGCCGCGCTATGTGGATGTGAAAGAAAACAACGAGTTTTCCGTTGAAACCTTCCTCGGGCATTCAAAACAAGTAAGGTTTTAAACAATCTATTGGGTTTCAACCATTACTGTAAGGTTTTGATCGAGATAATTAGTCTTGTGATATGACACCAAAATCAACATGACCAAAAAGTCACGTGTTCAAATACCGGCAGCCTCCAAAATCTCACATTTTCATCACATGGAATGGGCGGGCATTCGAGTTTGGTTAAGACGGTCTTTTAAAAATACTAATTGTCGCTTAATCTTGTATTATTAGTGCTTTCAAATTGATTTTCAAACAGTATTTTATTATTTTTTATTTGTTCTGGGGATGACGACTTGATGATTTCAGATTCTGATCCATGTTAGCCGACCCCAAATCTTTTGGGACTAAGGCTCTTATGTTGTTGTTGTTGTCGCTTACTCTCGTAGGATGAAACTGTGAACTCGAGCATTTGGCCATCGCTGAGTGGACTCGAAGACAGCGTGATCGATCCACTATGGGATCAAACAGGAAAGATTTGGCAGAATTTGACGAAAGAGTTATCGAATTCATCAGAACAAGAAGAAGAAGAAGAACAGGTGGTGGTTGCAGTAGGACACCCAGTCCTACACATTGCTCTAATGGTACATTGCCTCAATTTGAGCAAAGATTGGTTGGGATCGTTCCATCTCGATGAAGGTAGTATAAGCGTGATCGATTTCCCAGATGGACCGACTGGAAAAGGTATTATTCGATGCATTAATTATACTGCTCATTTAGGAAGATGGTCTATTCCCATCACTCGCTCTACAACTGACGACGAAGAGTTTTACTAATCTCGGTCTTTGATACTTGACCCCCCGTCTTAAATGAGAATTTGTGTTCTTTGTTAGTCGAGGAAGTATAATGTTAATGTTATTACAATATCACAAATAATATTTAATTAAATAAATATTGTAATTAATTATATAAAGAAAAATACTCCCCCCGGCCGTCCCCTTAAAGATGGTTCTGTTTCATTAAAATACTTCTCACATGTAATCTATAAGAGACAGATGAAATATGATAAAAACTAAAAAAGACAAGCATATCATGGGGTGTTCACCGGTCAAAATCCGGACGGACCGGATTGACCCACGGACCAACAACCCCAAAAATCCAAACCCGAGGACCGGACCGGTTAACAAAGAAATCCAGACCAGATCGGGACCCTCTTAAGACTGGACCAGACCGGACGGTATAAATACACTAAATTTGATCTATTTTTTTAAGTGTGGACCGGTCAGGTCACCAAGTTTTTGGCGACCCGGAGACTGGACCGCTATGTGCCCCGGTCCGGGCCACTTTGTGAACACCCCTAAGCATATGTACAGATACAAGTATACAACCCTATTCGGTATGTTTGTCGACTTGTATTCTCAAGAGTAAAAATTAACGTGTTACACACGACAAGACTAACTAACCCATTGTTACGTATACATGTTAGTTGACGTGACCCAACCCGATCTGACCTGACCTAACCTGACATGTGTGGTCTCCCAAGATCAAAAGAAAGGAGCCCTTTGTGGTCTCAATGCCTTCCTTCTTCTATGTTTAGGCCTTAAACTCTTGGCACAAGAATCACTCTTACTACTCTCACTACTCTCACTTTTCTCCTCCACCTTTTCGACTCGACTTAGCTTGCACAACAACGAACAATACAACGCAGTCGTCTCCGTCTTTGACAACTTATACCCGCACTCGACACAATACCCTTGACATCCCATTTTCTCTAAATTCTTTTCGGGATTTTTCTCATTATTATTTCTCGACTTTGGGAAGTAAATGTCTTTGCCGTTTATGTTGTATGTTTGAATGTCCGAAACGTCTAAGACACTCGAGCCTAGGCTTGAGATGTCGGTTTTTAGGTACGCGTAAGTGTAGGTGCAGAAATAGGCTCGGAAAATCCGGTGAGATGTATCGTGTTTGGCTTCGTCTGACCTCGACAATGATTCTTGTCCACAGTCGATGCAGAAACTGATTTTTTCGTGAGGTTCTTTTTTCTTTGTCGGGTTGAATCTCGCGTTTATCATGGATAATATCCATGACGGAATACCCATTTATTTGTTCTAAGGGTAAGATTATCAGACTGACTGACGTTACACATATCCATATATATGGAAAATTTAATAAATTGGGTGATGGAATCATACTGGAAACAGGAAACTTGAAACATAGTAATTCCTACTCCTGTTATAGGAAGGGAACGTATAAAGGAAAGTTTAATTTGATGAGTTTGTCTTATTAGTTTTTCTCCTTTTCCTAAGAAAAATCGATGTAGTTTCAAAAAAAAATCGATGTAATTTGTGAGAGTCCTTGAGATACCGGAGTAATGTTATTATTGTAGTAATTCGTATCACGTAATTCTAAAATTTCTACACAGGGTGGAAAATAAACAAATCACGTTACATCCTACGGAGTAAAAAACAAATATATATATATATATATATATATATATATATATATAAATAATAATAATAATAATAATAATTAATAATAAAATAAAATAAATCATCCTATTTCCTACATAGGGTCCCTTAGTTTTTTAGGAAAGTCTATCCCTTATTTCAAATAATGCATTCTTCCAAATTTATAAGATCAAATGATGGAGGAGAAATGAGAGTATCGAAAAAGCGATAAACTCGTGTCGGGTAAAAGTTGAAACTCGTGCAAAATGGTCGTTTACTTGTTATTTGAGGTTGAAATTGAACCAGAAATATACTAAAGAGTTTGTGAAGACGTGGTAAGAAAAATCAGATGGTAACGAGACATTGTCTGTTAGGACCTCTCGGACAGCTCAAATCGTAGTGTTATAATACACGGTTTTCGTAGTTCCGAGACCCCAGAACAAAACTTGCTTAAAATCAACTGTTCTATTCCTTAGATCAAATAACGCGTTTCTCCCAGATTTGTACGACCAATATAGTGGGACACCAAAATGGGACGAGAGATCCAGTCATGATCGATAAGGGCTTAGAATTTCATGAGAATGGAAGTAGATGTTTCTTCTATTCTTAGACAAATTAACACAATTTGATGAATATTCAAGATTTTAAGTCAAGTCGTTTGGAGTTTAGTAGTTGAGATGTCACAAGATGTGATATTGCGATTAATTAACACAATTTTTTGTGGTATAAGATACTCCCTCCATTTCATTGAAAGCTTCCACTTTTCTTTTTTTGTAAATTTCTTTGATAGCTTCCACTTTCTTTTTTGGTATAACTATTTCTCCCTTACCTAGGTGGCCCACCTACTTTACACCTTCTCTACTTTTGAATATTTTATTATTATTTTTAAAAAATGTGCCCCTTTTTAGGTGGAATCTTTCAATGAAACGGAGGGAGTATTTTAATTTCACACTAATTATTGTTTTTGTGGTCATTAATGCATGTTTTAGTTGTCCTAATATGTAATGATATGTGATTAATCATGGCTTCAACCACAATTTATGTTACTTAAGTGCATTTTGTTAGGTAATTAACAAAAGTCAGAGTAAGTCTCCCTTGTGACGGGTATTATCCGTCACAAGTTTACAATGGGTCAAATATTACAGCATGATTGGGCAAAGACAACCAATCTATGTGTTATTCCCTCTGCATGTCTTTTGTCTTTATCTCTTCTATGTGACCCGTCACAAGTTTTCATGTAAATGATATTAGGAGTTGTCGGTCTGGTTTAAGATGGATATATATATGTCTTAAATTTATAACGGGTCAGGTATTTAGGATAAGACAAATCTCATGTGATTAAGTTATAGGAAAATATTTGACATTTTCTTTCTAATCGAAATATTTTTGACCCATTTAACCATTTTAATATTAAGATTAATGATATATCTGTCGCAAGTAAAATTAACTAATACCGAATACTTGGGTGACATTTAGTAAGTGACATCACTTATTAGTGACATGTGATTCCTTAAGTTAAGTGTCTAGTGTGACAACTTCTCCATTTTGAACCTCAAACCTCACCAACTCTCAAATTCATTCTCAAGTCATCTTTAATCCCATTCCTAGCCCATTGTATTTGAGTAACTCTTGATTTGATGGGCAAATTGGCAAGTTCGGGTTCCGTCTGATCCAAGATCGAAAGTTTTAAGTCCAGTCTTCGGTCCATGAAAACTTTATTTTTGATCTTCGGTCCGGTTCAATCCGATCTTGACCGATGCTCAGCCCTAATACGGATAGTTAAAATTTGTTAACAACACTTAACATGGTATCAGAGTTCTTGGTTTCGTAACTTAAATTTGGTCAAATGAGCGATTGGGCATTGCCCTGGCTCAAGAGTCGACTCGAATCTGAGACCTATTATCCATGGTACCTTCGATGTCTAAGACCGTACTTTAATTGTAACAAAAAAAATGCTTAAGTAGACGGGTGATTAAAGTAAAGTGCATCATTATGACATCAAAATTAAGACTTTAAATAACCAAAAACCATTGTGGTTTTGTTTGGTAAATGTGAAATGATAACATAAAAGAGTAGATACTTCTCTACTCATCATAAACCATTAACAAAAAAAATAATAATAAAAAAAAATCAAGTATGATAAGGGTCAAGTGTTGGTGAGATTTGTGACCAATGGCTAAATAAATCAACCCATAAATCAATTTAAACAAGAAAAAAATTACATTATTATTATTGATAGCGAAATACTTCGTCGACAATAATCATGTACGTACTTATTAACGCCTCGAGTTGAAACAAAACGTACAAGTTTGTTTATTTGCGACTCTGAAATTGAACTGTTCTTTTGTGACGAGTTATCCAAATTACGATGTTGTTGGTCAAAACTCAAAACTAAGATTAGGGTTAATTAGAAGTTAATTAATGAAGTTTAATTAGGTAGCTTCCAAGCTCTTGAAACATAGCTTCCTTGCAAGCCTACAATGCTTCAATAACCATATTAATGATATTTCCTTACTATTTCTTAGAATTACACTTTAGTCAACCAAGATAATAAAATTATACTCGTAGTAATTATTGCGTGAAACAGTTCCCTAGATTTGTACAAAAATTGCTAATTTATCAATAGTAAATGAATTGTATGTGTATCTGACCTATCACCTATGTTTAAGGGAATACTCTTCCAAAAAGTCGTGCATTTGTATGTGACTTGTACTACTTGGATAGTTCTTTGAAGTATTTTATTAATTGTGTAATTAAGTTATTAAACTGTGTACTAAACCATGAATCCGCTTTATGTCTAAAAAAAAGTTTTTTTTTTTAAAAAAAAGTATGGCCAACATGGATTGGGTAAGTAAGAGTGTAAGACTTAAGAGTTTGAATAATATGACCCACCAAACTTGCCCTTAGTAGGTAGGTAGATTTTTTTTAGTTTTAGAGTAATTGACTAAGGTAACTAATACTAGTATACATTAAAAAATATCTCAATATCTTAAAATATTTTAAAAAAAATATCTCAAAATCTAGAATAAAAAAAAAAAAAAAAAAAAAAAGGGTATTGTTAATCATTTAATATTTTATTAATTTAAAATTTTGATGCCTAAATTACACATAAAACCATCCAATTAATACATATATTAAGGATTTATTTCGTTTTTAGTTCCCTTAGACAACCCAAATGTATTTATCATTAACCAAAAAACTAAGTATAGAGATCTTCAAAAAAAAACTAAGTATAGAAGTATGTAAATTTAAGTTTAGACTAAATCAAATTAAAAGCTACTCCGTATTAGTATTAGAATTTGTCGTTTGCATTGTGTATCTGTTTCCATTAAAGCGTGCAGCTAAAATGAAATCCTAAAATCAAGTTAATCTCATGAAAGACGGCCTCTACGAGTTATAATAAATATTATAGTACTCCCTCCGTTCCAATGAATCTTTTGCTTATTTCATACTGGGGCGTCTCAATGAATTGTTTGCCTTTCTATTTTAGAAATGTTTTTTATGTGTAATTTGACTATTGGCTCCACATGTCACCTTCTAATTGGATCTCTTGCTCTTGGTGTCAAAAACAAAGACAAACAATTCATTGGAACGAAGAGAGTACAATATTAAACAAATACAGAATACTCAGTATTGTATATAACCACTCATTAAATCGAGAAATAACTGTCTAATTATATAAATTCCAAATAATTTGCGTGGAGGTAGGGATATTCATTCAAATAATTTGTCTTGAAATTGACCTTGTGCTAATTATAGTGGGTGACTTAATTAATCAATTTTCAAAACTTTTTGTATAACAACAACCGGTAAATTAAGAAGAAATTAAGTACGTATAGTAGGCTAGTAGCTAAGTAGCTACATCCTACATTCCTTTTTGAAAATCGGGTCATAATAATTATATTAAATCAAACTCCGCTCAGTCAAACATGACTTGTGAAAAACACGATATTTTCATTTCACAAATATCTCTGTCATAAATTTCAAACAGATAAAATATGTCACTTACAGATTATACGAGTAAGTGGTTCATTACAAATTTGTGACAGATATATGCATAACACAAAAAAAATCTACTGACCATGAAAAAAGTTTCATTAAACCATAAATTGTTGTTTGTAACGAGCATATTCAATTATTCATCAAGAATTTGTGACGGGTCAGATATTACTCCACATGGGTTGATGAAGACAAAGTATTTGATATTCTCAAGATATTCAGATTTTGTCTTATCTAATTACGTACTCCCTCCGATTTTTTATTTTTGCCCCGTATTTCTTATTTGACAAGTTTTTATTTTTTTGCCCATTTCTTAACTTTCCTTTTTTGTCCTAGGTATATTACCATATTGTCCTTATGCTTTTCTTTATTTACACAATTTGCCATTATATTTACACACTTACACCTTTATGTTTGATGAGTCATTGCGCCTAGTCACCAAAATTCATCATCAATTCTTTCTTTATTCATATTTTATCAATTTTCTTAATTTCTGTGCAAAAGAAAACGGGGCAAAAATTAAAAACCGGAGGAAGTATATAAAATTTCACCTGTTATAATTTTGTATATCCGTCTTAAGAGAAACCAAATCTAACGAAGCACATACTGGCGGGCGACTAGGTAGTCTACCTGTAGAGTCAAAGATATGCACCTCTCACCATCAATTTTTATTTATTTTGATTTAAATAAATATTGTAGTAAAGGAAAACAAAGTGCATGCATGTTTGTTTGTTAACTCTATTAGCCGGCCTATTTTCTATAAAATCTCATTACAAATTTACAATATATTTGTTTCAATTATTTGTTAAATAAATTAAAGGATTACATTACCTAATTTCAAATTAATTTCGAACAATCAATCCGAAATTATTTTAGATAATTTTTTATTCACTAATTTTAATTTAGTATCGTAATTGAAAAAGTTTCTATGAAACTGTTTCCAAAAACTTTTAAGGGAGACGACACTAGATATCTAGATTTTCAATTTGTTCTTTGAAGAACAGTCTTATATACGTAAAACCAGCGTCAGCGAAACTATAAGATCAAAGAATGTTTAAATGAAACTACGGTATATGATATGGGGTCTTCATTGTCTTACACGGAGTACATTTTTTTTCTTCATCTTTTGTATTCGAGATAGAGGAAATAAATTGCATATACTACACATTTATTAGGATGCTATATTAGATTCGGTTTTTCTAACGTTGTCCACTGAACACATGTTAATATGTTAATTAAGGAAGAAATCACAATTATATTATCACGATAAATTGAAATACCAACTCTTAATTACCATACTTTGACAACTAATGATTGTTCATTCCTTAATTAGCATATCGGTTTTTCTAACATGTGTCCAGTGGGCACATGTTAAAACATTAATGAAGGTAAGTTTATCAAATATATTCTCTAAGTAGGTAAATTATAGGTTAATCTTTCAACTTCTCAGGATAATTTGATTGATAAACCTACCTTAATCAAGGTATTAACATGTGAACCTACCTTAATTAAGGTATTAACATGTGCCCAGTGGGCACATGTTAGAAAATTCGTTAACCTATACACGTTAGAAAATTCGTATTATATTTTACTAAATTACCGTACACAAAAAATATCATTAAAAATATCTTACTATAAGTATAATTAACCAGATTCAATGTCAAAATTATGAGAGTTTCCCACATCTTTGGAGATATGAAAACAATTTTAGATTGACAATATCACATTACTAAAAAAGAAATATGCTAGGATGGTATAATCAAATATCTTAGCTTTTATGTATAATGTTAATAGAATAAATTGTAGTTTAGCTATTTTGTATAAGAGGGAGGATTTTTATCTAGGGTAGATATATCGGGGATAACTCAAATTTTGTATTATTAACTCGTTTTGATTTCAAGACGATAGATCTGTAGAGGGTGAACTTGTTGTCACATTAGTAAATACGGAATACGGAGTATCATTTATTGTCAAACTCACCCAAATACACAACCCACTCATCATAACTGGTTTTGGTGATTATTTAACCCTTTATAGATCACTCCCTTTGGTCATCTTCTTTCTAGCTGAACTGAATTTAAATGAAACATGTTTAATAATGTAACTTAACTTAGGCTAACAGAGTTGAGCAAAATTGAACCGAACTATTTGGATGCGTTGTGTTGATTTCACTAAACAAACTAAAATTAACCGGGAAAGACTTTATCTTACCTAGGAAAATTGATTTATGATGAACATTATTAACCCGAGCTGAAAATAAGTCCAAAAAAACCAAACCTTACTCGAACCAATAAGGCAAATTCCTGTTATAACCTTGTGATCGACAACTCAAATAATATCCACTCGAGCTAGATAAAGTCAAATAAGTTATCACTTCCTAAGTTTGTCTTCATCTCCCAACGTATCTTATGTCACCAGTCACCGATTTATGATTGATATATCCATCACAACGAAGATTAATTTTCCCAAAAAAAAAAACACAAAATCTTGGAAGAGACGGTTTCTCAGTACTTAGTGAGAGACCACTCTTAAGTACCACTCTATGTTCTATTTGTCTTTTTAAATGACAACTTTGTTTTGTACCTGTTTTTATAAGAAGCGTATCCTCTTTATATTTGTACTTCTATTAGGTTTGATACCATTGTTACTTCTATTTGTATTTAGTCTCTCAGTAAAGTTAATGAGAGACCGTCTCTCAGGAGACCGGTAAAAAAAAAGGGAAAGTGGAAGGGGGTAGGTGTGAGATTGACCGAACCACCAACAAACACGCACACACAATCACCTCCCTATATAACCTCCTCTTCCTTCCTCCACTTTCTCTCAGGCTTGAAGTTTCCCACCAAACTCCAAGCTTTCTAACTTCCATTCCCAATTCATCCAAACCTGTAAAACTAATTCACTTCATTAGCTTAATTAATCAACTAATTAACTAATTAATCATAATTAACTACTGTAATTACTTAAAACAACAAACAAAAATGCAGACATTATCTCCACCTACCACCAACCCGCTCCGAACCCATCTTCTAACCCAAACCCGACCCATTTCCTCCACCCGAACCCGTCTCGCTATCAATTGCAACGCCGCATTCACCCGAGCCGGCTCCATCGGGTCCACCCGAGCCGACTGGCTCAGCACCTGCGCCATCATCTCCTCTCAACAACACAACAACAACGATAACAACAACAACGATAACAATTCCGAGAAAATCAACGGCCACCGTACACTGGACCTGGTTCCGGTGACAACCGCCGCACACGGCGGAGGAACGACAACGTTGACGGCAGCGAACCTACCGAAACCGCTCTCAACGGACCTATCTCCAGCTCCGATGCACGGTTCGAGTCTGCGAGTCGCGTACCAAGGCGTACCAGGTGCGTACTCCGAAGCAGCCGCCGGAAAAGCCTACCCTAACTGCGACGCAATCCCCTGCGACCAATTCGAAGTCGCGTTCCAAGCGGTCGAGCTATGGATCGCGGACCGGGCGGTTCTCCCGGTCGAAAACTCACTCGGCGGTTCAATCCATCGTAACTACGATCTATTGTTGCGTCACAGGTTACATATCGTTGGAGAGGTTCAACTCCCGGTTCACCATTGTTTACTCGGGTTACCCGGTGTGAGGAAGGAGTACTTGACCCGGGTTATTAGTCATCCGCAGGCGTTGGCGCAGTGTGAACATACGTTGACGGAGTTAGGATTGAATGTTACTCGTGAGGCGGTTGATGATACTGCTGGTGCTGCTGAATATGTTGCTGTTAATGGGTTGAGGGATACTGCCGCCATTGCTTCTGCTCGTGCTGCTAAGCTCTACGGCCTTCAGGTTCGTCCTTTTTTTCCGTCTTTCTTTGGAATTGCTACATTTATTTATCCGTCTTATAAATAAAATAATAATTCAAATAAATTCTCACCTGATGAACCAGACTAAGGGAACCAATGAGGGAGTGACATGTAGAGAAAAACTCATGAGAATGATAAAATTGCATATAAAAAACATTCCTAAAATAGAAAGACAAACAATTCATTGAGACGCCCCAATATGAAATAGGCAAACAATTCATTGGGACGGAGAGAATATATGAGTTTCATCTTGATATATCTATGTTAAATGAGAATTTTGGGTTTATTTTTATCGTATTTAATTAACGACTCAAAATTGGTAATTAGATCGGGTAACTCAAGGATTTATAAAAGGTTTAATGGAGTAATTTTTTTTTTTTTAATTTTTTAATTTTTTTCAACGAAAAACGTACCTAGTCATATTTGAATATAGAAAATGAGATTTGAAAGTGAAATATATTGTTCAAGATACCTAATTTTAAATTTTAAGGGAAATGATAAATACAGTCTTGATCGTAAGAGGAAATAATTTTTCATTAATTGCATCGATGTATATGTAAATTGGACCTCAAATTCTATGTTTATACTAAATTTGAAAGATTTTAATGTCTTACATACAACTCATAAGACTATGTTTAACCTAACCCAAATCTTCGATTTAAAGGTAGGTTTAATTAAGGGGTAGTACAATTTTGTGGGTAGTAGAGGGGACCAATTGGCCAAATGTATGAAAAGTATTCCTAATTTGTTGATATGTCATCCGGAGTACGTCTTAATAATTTTACGATTAAGACAGAAGCTCGAGTCTGATATATTTGGTATACAGATGATAATATTTCTCACAGATGATAATATTCTGTATAAAAATAATAGTTTGAATATGAAAAATGGCGGGTTCAAGGGTTAATTTGTGAATGCCTACAATATAAGGGAGGGAGGTTCGAACTTGTGATTTATTGTCACAGAGTATCTAGTCTTAATCACTCTGCTAAGATATTTTCGATATATTTTACTGCAATTAGTAGATTATACAACCAGTTGCAACCCGTTTATGATTTTGAGCTTTATCACAAAATTTTCGAGTTTTATTGCAAACTTTTGTAAAGTTGTCGAGTTAAATCACATAAGCTCAAAAACTTACGACCAGATGTATAATCTTATTTTCTACTCCCTCCGTCCCTAAATGATTGTCCCATTTTCCTATTATTTGTGAAGAGTATTTTAATGAAATGTGACAATCTTAGTGGGACCGAAGTAGTATTTTGTTGGTGCATGCGGTGGCACTTAATAATGGAAGTTATATTGAATCTCTCGCCACATTGATGTCCCAACTAATATAAACCCGCTATTACGTGTACATTTCTTGTCGTCAACTTACACTACCAACTACGCATACATACCTAGTTTTTCATGTACAACTTCCATGTAATATTAATTATGGAATAAGACGGTTTCACATTTTACAATGATCCAAAATTTTTAAAAATAAACTTCAATTATTTATAAAGAATCGTTGTCTGGTGTGAGATCGATATCTTACTAATGTAACTTGTAAAGTACTAATGTACAGGGGCGAATCTAGACTTAAAATTTTGAGGTAGTGGGTTCATTATATTTGATCACGATATATGAAAATGTTTCAACTTTACGAAATTTGGGGTAGCAAAAGTCGATAATTTTAATCATTTTATGTAAGTTTGGGGTAGCGAGTGCTACCTTTTGCTACTAGCTAGATTCCTCTCTGCTAATGTATGGTGTATGATAAGATAAAACAATATTTTAATACAGTTAGGGAAAAAAAATTAGGTTAAACCCGACTAAAAGAAACCTTAAGGTTTCTTGTAAAATATACTTCGTACTCCGTATTTGTTTGGCACGTCAAAGTTTAGTTATACAATCTTCCTAGTTTTACCAAAATGTAATAATCCCTCCAGTTTTAAATGGTTGTCTCATTTCTGAATATATGTGAAAAGATATTATACAGTATTGAAATGAGACAGTCATTTAAAACTGGGCAGAGTAATAAATGTTACTCCAGTGTTAGTACCGTCCTAGAAATTCAAAAAAAAAAAGTAAAATTAAAGGAAAGTACATAGTACAAAATTGACGATTAATGTAGTTGTCGAGGGTACGGTTAACTTAAAAAAAACGTGACAGTATCAAAATCGTCCTTATAAAACCCTCAACCTCTATCACAATCGTCCTTATGTACAAGAAAAGTGTCGGCCGTCGTATAATTCTGGGTATTTTGTCGTGCTCAAATGTGTCCCCATTATTATTGAAAAAAATAATAAAAATAATAATTAAGACTAATTAATTAATTAATTAATTTAACAAGTCATTATAATTCTTAGTTGGAGACAGTAGTTATGATCTTGCTATCTTATTATGTGGAGTATAGCATTATTGACTACTGACATCTCACCCACTTTTCCAAATAATTATTGGAAAAAATTATATTCTTGGCACAACTCATGAAATTGTTATTGTTCAAATAATTGAATAATTCAACTCGTTTTTGTAGAAAAATTCTATTTTTGGAACAACGAGACTGGGCACGTTATTATCAAATACTATTATCACATGGTTAGATAAGACAAACATAGACAGTATCAGATTGTCTGTCTTTATCTATCAAAATGGGTATTGTTTGACTCGTAATAAATTTAAGATAGCTAACGAGAACTTGTCGATTTGGATAGGTAGGTTTATATCACAATCAATTTGGTTTGAGAAAAAAAAAAATTAAAACTTTTTTTTTTTAAAGTCCTTGTATAAAGGTGCATTAATATTGATGGTAATGGACTAATGGTAAAATAAAAAGAGTACAAGGCTAAAGAAATTTGGCAAATGTTTTTACTAAAAATAGTAATCAAAGTAAATAACATAGCCGCCTAATTTTACGAGTTTAGATTCTCTCCATTACTCGATGTACTACTTATTTGGCCGCCAAATTCCCTGACCAGTTAGTCTTACTTAAGACGGAATATCATTCTGTCTTAAATTGAAAAACGGGTCAAATATGAAAGTATTTGATAATATTTTTTAGATAGGCAACTTGTCATGTGATTTGATATGTATTTGATTTGTTACTCCATCCGTTCCAATGAATTGTTCGCCTTTCATTTTGGCACCAAGCAAAACTCATAAGAAAGGTCAAATTGCATATAAAAAACGTTCCTAAAATAGAAAGACAAACAATTCATTGAAACGCCCCCAATATGGAATAGACAAACAATTCATTGGAACGGTGGGAGTATAATACTGTTACAAACAAGAATTTACCTTCAATTATTCATAAACTTAATTTTTTGGTTCAAACGGGTCACGTGTTCGAATTCTGAAAACCCCTTCGTCACACACAATTGTCTTACATTTTTTTTTTATTTTTTTTTTATTTTTTTATGGAATAGATATTAGCGGACGGAATACAAGACGACTCAGGGAACGTGACACGGTTCGTGATGCTAGCAAGGGAGCCGATAATCCCACGGACGGACCGGCCGTTCAAGACGAGCATAGTATTCGCGACCCACGACAACATGGAAGGCAAAGGCACGTCGTCGCTCTTCAAGGTTCTCTCGGCCTTCGCCTTTAGAAACATAAGCCTAACCAAGATCGAGAGCCGGCCCCACCGCAACCGCCCCATCCGCCTCGTGGACGACGCCAACGTGGGGACCGCCAAACACTTCGAGTACATGTTTTACGTGGATTTCGAGGCGTCCTTGGCCGAGCCGAGGGCTCAAAACGCGCTAGCCGAGGTCCAAGAGTTCACGTCGTTCTTACGAGTTTTGGGTAGTTATCCTATGGATATGTCGCCTTGGTCACCTTCGCGTTGTGATAATAACCAACAATGATCCGAACCTGGACAGGTTTGGATCATTCGACGTTTATATCGGAAAAAAAGATTATATATATATAAAAAAAAAAAAGGAAAATGTTGGTTTGTTTATTTGTATTGTTTATTTTTATTATTATTATTAAAACTTTTAAAAATAGAGGTAGTGGGGTTTTTTTTTTGGAGGGGATTTTCTTGAAAATCTGGGAATTTTTTCAATTCCTCCAAAAAAAAAAAAGGATAATTAAGGGTTGTAATTGTAATCTTGTATTATCATGTGTGGACCGGGGAGTGGGTTTAGTTGTGGACCGGAAAGAGACCGGTTTTAGGTGAAATGGTTGGTGGAAAAATGTACATGTAAATTAATGAACGATAATGTGGCCTTTATCTTTGGACCGGAAACTCTTTTTAATATTTTTTTTAAACTCTTTGTTGAAAGAGTATAAAGATTGTGAATACACACATTATTATTGGAAGATCGTTATTATATTTTCTCGACTTTTTTAATCCTTTACGTTACTGTAAATCTTCTGTAAGACGGTTTTTTTTACTTATTATAAACAAAGACATTTGTAACCGTCTTCTATAAGAAGGGTTTTTACTGATTACTAAATTCTACGGAGTATTTCGTGAGTATTGATATTTTGGACTCGGATTTTTTTTTTTTAAATTAAAAAAAAAAAACTTGAGGAAAATGCATTGCTTAGAGGACATTCGTGTTAGGTCGTGTTTTGTTAGCTCCCGAGTCCTGGCTCTAAGCCAAGACACTAAAGTATAAATTACTTATATTTATTTCCGTAAAATAAATATAGGCAATGGATGATTTGAACCAGAGACCTACTGTCCTAAAACACCTAGTCTTAACCTAGAAAACACGAGATTATTGAGATATTGACAAATGCTATTGTTTTTATTATTCTTTTCCTTGAAGCACTAGGCTTCCTCTTGTATTTATATACAGTATTTATTAGTTTGTCAATAATAATTTATAACTTTTCTCAAATCTTATATTTTTAACGTGTGTCATGAACCCACGTTAATATGTTAATTAAAATAAAAATTATAATAATGATAAATTTTTCGTGATAATACCATTGTGATTCTTGTTTTAATTACTTCGTAGCATAACGTGTACTCAGTAAACACATGTTAAAAACCGATATTCAAATACTCCCTCCGTCCCACTAAGATTGTCACGTTTAATTAAAATACTTCTCAGTTCTCACATATAATAGGGAAATGAGACAATTTTTAGGGGACGGAGTGAGTAGTAAGTAGTTAGGACTTAGGAGTCGTCTCTTTATCTAAAGATGAGACACCGATGCATAATTGTAGTTAAGA
The DNA here is from genome assembly GCA_958450325.1 of Agrostemma githago. Lineage (NCBI taxonomy): Eukaryota > Viridiplantae > Streptophyta > Magnoliopsida > Caryophyllales > Caryophyllaceae > Agrostemma > Agrostemma githago. Next base: position 86,715,551 of record OY288239.1, on the reverse strand, counting down.
ATAATAATCATGCTTTCCATATTTTATTTTATGAAGAAAAAAAATGATGATGATGTGTGTAAAAGAGTCAATGAAGATAATGGGCACACACAACTTAGTTACTTAGTTGGTTGTTAGTGAGTTAATGGTGTCCCATAATCACTCAATTAGTCCAAATCTTTGAGCACATTACTCAAAATTAAAGTCCTTACCAAACTATTCCTAATTACGTACATAATCATTCATCCTCCATTTTTTCAACTACAATCACTCTTTTGATTTGTGCACTGTCTCGATAATTTGTTTACCTTTGATTATAATATTCACAATTATACTACTCGTTCTGTTCAAAAACGTGTCCAATTATTATGTACCATGTACGATACATGTTGAAATAAAATTAAATAAAATAAACCGGGCATGATTTTATACATGTCCAAATGGTTTGAGGATTAAGAATTTAGGTTGGATGGGATGAACCGGGTTAATTTAATTCGGGTGCATTTTCATTTTTGGATGTGGAGATATCGATTCATTATTATTTTACTTAAATTTGTGTTTGAAAGTATATATTTTTAATTTTTATTAATATTTATTTTACTGTTTGCCTTTATTTTTATTTTTATTTTATTTGTTACCATTATTATTTTTATTTTTTGGATGACGACCTCAGATATTGATTCATGTGCGTCAAAAAAGAGTTGGGTTGAGCTAGGTTAGAGCGGGTCTATCCGAATTAGGAGTGATGCTCGGCTAATTAGTTCAAAGGCGAGGTTGGGTAGAAATGTACTCGCTCTTATTCAATGAAAACTTCCACTTTTTTTTTTTTTTTTGTAAATTTCTTTGAAAGCTTCCACTTTCTTTTTCGATATCACTCTTATCTCTTACATAAATAGCCCACCAACTTTACCCTCTCTCTACTTTTGAATATTTTATTATTGTTCTTAAAAAATGTGTCATTTTTTAAGTGGAATCTTTCATTGAAATGGAGGGAGTAGAATAATAGAATCGAGTCATTCAGATTGGGTTGGGTAGAATAAAAAGCCAAGGGGTGTAATTCTGTTGGGATAAGCCCAACAGAAGCCATGCTATATAACCTTAAGAAAAAACTGCTAAAGCTTTTGAAAGTCCAAAACCCACAGCCCATTGGTCTGTGATTCTGAGATTTTCTTAGGTTTATTCACTTACTCGTGTTATTTTCAACTTATTTTCAGCTCCCTTAAGGAAGTTCATTTTGTCTCAATATTTCAATTCAGCATACTTCAATCCAAAAGAACCGAGTCATTGCTCAAACTCATCTATATCTATCTACCTTGGAAGTTCAATATATAGATCGAGCTACTCGTATTCATCAACAATGTTAGTTAATATAATAGGGGTTGTCGCTAAGAACTTTATTCAAAATGTTCTATCTAAAACATACTCCGTACCACATAAAAAATTGATTTGAACCAAGTCGATGAATTATAATACTCTATTGGTCAATTAAGGCCTTGTTCTTTTCAACTTACCTCACCTTAATTCAGTTCAGTTCAGTTCAGTCCAGCCGAAGGAAGTTCATTTTGTCTCTACTTCATTTCATTTCAGTTCAACTCAATCTATCTTAGTCCGAAAGAAGCAGCAAGTCTCCCTTGTGACGGGTAATCCGTCACAAGCTTGCGACGGGTCGAATACTGCCCATGTGGGTAGATAAGACAAAGCACATGGTCATTTCCAAGGCATTTTGCTTTTGTTTTATTACCCCACATGGGTAATACTTGACCCGTCGCAAGATTACGACGGATATGTCCGTCACAAGTGAGAATTTGTGCGAAAGAAGAGAGTGACAGAATTAGTCTTAGTCTATGTGTAGGACTCTAGGAGTGAGGCATTATATACATGAAAATGGAGGAACATAGAGAGGAGAAAAGTGGGACAATGGAGTACTAGACTGACTGGAATCGCACTGAAACCACAAAGTAGTCTGAATGTAATAAAGCTAATAATAACATGATTCATTGGCTCCAATGGACAATGTATGGCAGTACTACTACTACATTGCATTCAACATGATTCCAAAATTAACCAAACAAAAGTCAAATACTCTAGTGATTTCAACATTCATTCAATTATTTGATTAGCCAATGCAATTTAATTTACTCACATGGTCTTTCTATTTCTTCATTTACAAGAGGACACCCCATGTAAATTGGAGGTATATGAGATTAGATGCATCATAATATTCATACTTGTTTGTGTTTTTGTGTAACAATTCCTTATCTTTTACGACACAACAATAACATTATCCCAGCGTCTTAAGAGCATATAATGTAGGGAATGCAAGTGTAACATCATCCTCGATACATGCTATGTCACTTAAGGAGAGCTTATCTAGGGGATACTTAAAGATGTCGAGAAATTGGGGTTGCTCGGTCAAAGATCCGAGTCACAATGAAGGTCCTTAACTTGAGAGACGTTTGTAGGCCCCGTTCTTTGAACTGAGTTAGGTTGAATTGCACTGAATTTGACTAAAGTAAATGAGACAAAAATGAACCTTCTGGGGTTGAACTGGCAGCCTAACTTGACCCAAAATGGAATATCGTATTATAATGGACCGTGAACAGACCACAATAGAGACTCAACAAGGCAACAAGGGATACACTCGTACACAACAATTTCAATAATTAGGCAAATAATAGGACCAACTAAACAAATTGTTGATCACATTTACAGCCAAAGACAGCATATCATAAACAAAAGTAGGTGTATAAAATATAAAACAGAAAATTAGTAATTCCCAAAACCCAAAGATGACACAATCAAAAATGGTTAATAATTAGAAAAAATAATAAGATTAACATTAACATTAACATTAACATTAACATGGTTTAATCTCTGTTTTGTCCGGTATTAGCAGACAGCTTCTTACTTAATAGTCTAACTCATTTCTCAAGAGAGCTGTTCCACTCAATAAGCATCTTTCTTGTTTCAAAATCTTTACGGAAACCATAACAAAATACTCACTAACACAAATTCTTGTTTTCGACAACTGAACGAGTATATCTGTCGTAAATTTGTAACTGATCGAATATCACCCACATGGGTTGATGAAAACGAAACAGTTTATCTAATCATGTTGATAATAATACATGACCTGTTATAACTTTGTGACGGATATATCTAACGAGTATATCTGTCATAAATTTGTAACTGGTCGAATATAACCCACATGGATTGATGAAAACGAAGCATTTTATCTAATCACGTTGATAATAATATCTGACCTGTTATAACTTTGTGACGGATATATCTAACGAGTATATCTGTCATAAATTTGTAACTGATCGAATATCACCCACATGGGTTGATGAAAACGAAGCATTTTATCTAATCATGTTGATAATAATACATGACCTGTTTTAACTTTGTGACAGATATATCTAACGAGTATATCTGTCATAAATTTGTAACTGGTCGAATATAACCCACATGGGTTGCTGAAAACGAAACAGTTTATCTAATCATGTTGATAATAATACATGACCTGTTATAACTTTGTGACGGATATATCTAACGAGTATATCTGTCATAAATTTGTAACTGATCGAGTATTACCCACATGGGTTGATGAAAACGAAATATCTTATCTAATCATGTTGATAATAATACTTGACCTGTTATAACTTTGAGATGGATATACCGGTCAGATGGGGAATAAGAATAATCAACCCACTATGAAAAAAAAGTTAGAGTCTTTCTTTAGACGATGGCAAAAGAAAGTTGAACTCTTGATGAAAGATTTTATTCACTTCATAGAAAGCATCAAATCAACCCTCCAATGGCATCTTATAGCTTGTTCTAGGGGTGATTTATTCATGCATCATACATGTAGGAATTTTTTAAAAAAATCCTTAAAAAAAGTTAAATATTTTTCACACGGGTTACTGTTTAAGACGAATAGATTATCGTAGCATAAAAAAAAGGGAAAGTAGTGATTGAACCTCTCTACTTTGCTCAATTGTGATATCAAATCTCTTAACTTTTGATTGGGCAATTAGACCTCGTAACTTTGTCAATATGTGAAATTAAACTTTTTTTATTTATTTTTCCGATCAATTGCTCAACTTCTCGTCAATTTCTCATACTAGAATATGAATACGTACATTACGGTAGAATAGGAATACGTACATTACAATAGAATACGAATACATACGTCACGGGATAAAATATTTTATCAAACTACTTGGGTTATATATATATATGAATACGTACATTACGAATACAAATAGTATTTTTTTTGTACTATTTCGTCCCTGGAAATATGTATTTCTATACGTATACGTATTATATTGGTGTATTTTGGGATAAAATATTTATTGATAGTAATGAGATATTGACATGAAATTGACGAGAAATTGAGCAATTGATCGGAAAAAATAAAAAAAAAGGTTTTTAATTTCACATATTCGCAAAGTTAAGGGGTCTAATTGCTACAATCAAAAGTTAATGAGTTTGATTAATTGAACAAAGTAAAGGGGTTCAATCACTATTTTCCCGCATAAAAAAAAAGACAGTCCTATATAAGTTTTTGTGCTTTTTTTTAAATGAAAAGCAATGGTATAAATTTAGAAACACAATTTTTATTGTGGCATTAGGTCATGAAACTACAAGGGTGTGTGTGAGTGTGTGGATACCAATATGAAACAGTTGGTCTCTCTTGCGACGGATATATCCGTCGCAAGTTTAAGACGGATCAAGTACATATCACTTAGGGAGATAAGGACAAATATTTATCTAGGTCTCACCAACCTCACTTTTGTTTTATCCCAGTTATTTGGTATCTATTTGACCCGTCATACGTTTGTGACGGATATCTCCACCACAAACAAGAACTTGTGAATATGAAAAGGGGAGGAAAGGAAGAAAAGGGGGAGGAAGAAGAAGAAGGGAGGGGCAATACACTATGAAGGAGGGGGGAAATCCTTTCACCCCATTTCCCTAATTATAAGGGAATTCACTTTTTCTGAATCCTCTTCTATAGGTCTCTTGAAAAATCGTCTCATACTAAATCAGAATGAGATATAATAAAATAATTCTCCCAGTTCATTCAATTCTTTACACAGTCCCACCATTTCCCCTCACAAAAACGATCCCCACATAAATAAAGAATTAAATGGATGAGATGGAGTAGATAAGACAAATACAAAATATACTTTGTACTCCCTCCTTTCTCTTGAGTTAGCCCCATATTTCTTTTTGGTTATTTTTTTGGGTTAGCCCAATTTCCTTTTAAAGAAATATTTTTATCTCTATTTCTCTCTCATCACTTTCATCATATCATCACTTTTTTCTTACTTTTTCACATTTTCTTAAATTTCGTGCCAAACTCCAATGGAGTTAACTCAAGAGAAGAATGGAGGGAGTAAGTATTATCCACCCAGTTAGTCTCTCTTGCGACGGACATATCCGTCACAAGAATAAAACGGGTCAAATAAGTGTCATTTGAGGAGATAATGACAAAAGTTTACCCAAGTCCCACCAACCTTGCTTTTGTTTTTATCTCACCTAATTGGTATCTATTTGACCCATCATACATTTGTGAGGGATATCTCCGTCACAAACAAGAATTTGTGTTATCCACCATATTTGACTCGATTTTAGATACTTTGGCCTCAACTGGGTCAGTTGGTTGCAACTGTGCAAAGTAATGTGGCAATATGAAAAACGCAAAGCATAAGGCAAAGCATAGGGTAGAGTGAAGTCTGAACTGAAGCCCTTGCCCCTTTGGCTGTGTGTTTGCATGATTGATGATGATAAACATATAATCAATCAATCAATCAATCCAACACGTCGGGCATGCAAATGTCTGACACGTGTCAGAATACATATGGGAACACAGCTGTCACCAATGTCCACACTCGTTGACTTTTCATGCTCTCTATAGTCTATACATACACTTGTACTTGTACTTGTAGTGAGAGTAGTAAAAACATGTTTTGCATTTCTCTAGGTTCTTCTAGGATAATTTTATCTAGTTGGTCTCTCTTCTAGGATAATTTTGAATTTTATATCCGTCGCAAGTTTAAGACGAGTCAAATAGATATCATTTGAGGGAAAAAGGACAAAGGTCCCACCAAGGCACCAACCTCACTTTTGTCTTTTCCCCTCAAATGGTATCTACTTGGCCCGTCATTTGTTTGTATTTTATCTAATTCCCCTTGCTATACTCCACACACCCATATACTCGAGTTATTGTTCTTTTGGATTGAATTAGGCTGAATTGAAGTCAATTTAATTGAAATGGACTGAAGTGTTGAGACAAGATGAGTCTCCTAGGACACTGAACTGAACTGAACTGAAAATAAGTTGAAAAAATCAGGACCTTAGTGCTTCTAATCACTTTTACAATACTAACTCTACTCTCTAAGTCCTTATATATATTACGGAGTACTTCTGTTCCACTAAGATTGGATGGAGTATGAAATATACTTCGTAGATACATTTGATTCGAAGTACAGTATATTGTTTGTTTTAGTTCGGATTTGAGTGGAATAGAAACACAAAGATGGTAAAATCTTGCACCATAATTTTTAGTATATTTTTCATCCTCAAAGCTCGAACTCGAAAGATCGAATTGAGTAAGAACAATAAGCTTTAGTAAACTAAATTACCACTCGTATCAATTATTTTAGATTCAAATTTAAACTTACTCCCTCCGTCTCAATGAATTCTTCTTACGTTTATTTTTTCACACTTGTCAAGGTACATTTCATTTCGTTCATATCTTTATTTACGTGTTATTAAAAATTCTAAAAATTTGATATTCTTAAAGATCTCACATGACTATGTTTTACTTTATATATTCCACCTCATGAATAGTGCCAAAAAGTAAATGTAAAAAATTCATAGATAAAAAAAAACATTAATGGTAAATAGTTGCGTAAAACATCTCTACCTCCCGGTAGAAACAAGGACTACTTTAGGCTTGGACTCATGCTCCAAGGCGCTACACACTAACACACCTACTTAGACCTATTTACAAAAATTAATTTCAACTCAGAAGTCAAACATATAACTCAAACCTAAAACAATTAATACTTCAATTTATTAACTTCTGAAAATTTTCAAGATTATTAATAAATGTGTGGTATACTCCGTTACAAAATATAAGTAGTTTAAGTTATTTGCACACTTATTAAGAAAAATATTTCAAATGGATATTAAGCTGCTTTGGAAATTGAATAAACTTTTTTTGACCAATGAAAAGAGTTTTACTGCATTGAAAAATGTAAAACAACTTATAAAAATGAAAATTTTCAATTCTCTAAAACTACCTATATTATGTAACGGAGGGAGTATTTACTTTGACAAAGAATTTGACCTAATAATACACAATTTTTCAATAACGTTAACAAGACACCTACTTAAACCTATATGCAAACAATAGTTATAGGGTAAGATGGTTTCACGCGTTTAACGGCCCCTTTGTATAAAAAATTTATTCATTTATTAATAATAAATGAAGTTTTATTATTATAGAAATGGACCGTTGTACGTGTGAGACTGTCTTACAATACTATAATTTTAACTCAAATTAATTTAAACTCAAGAAGTCAAACATGAAACTCAAACCTAAAACAATTATTACTACTTAAATTTATAACTTCTGAAAATTTTCAAGATTACTTTGACCTATTAAGACACAAATTGTGGACCTAATTGAACAGAACCAGGTTGAAGTTGCTGAAACAAAATGAACTAAACTGAAATGTACGAGTCTTTACATGATGAAAAAGATTTAATTTTTATTTTTCTTCGATTTAATTTTTATTTTCAGTGTTAAAGTATGAGACGGTCTATCAGAGGAGACGTTGAGGTATAAAGATAGATAGGTGGATGGGACCCATTCCCATTCTTTCTTTCTCTCTCTCTTTGTTTGAGGTTGGACATGTGACAACTACTCCTGTACTTAACTAAGTAAAATGACTCAGTTGGTCTCTCTTGCGACAAATATATCCGTCGCAAGCTTAAGACGGGTCAAATTGAGGAGATAAAGACAATTATTTACCTAGGTCCCACCATCCTCACTTTTGTCTTATCCCCTGTTTGGTATCTATTTGGCCCGTCATTTGTTTGTGACGGATATCTCTGTCCAACATGAACATGTATTTAAATGAATCATGTCTCCTTCCCTCAGCTTCCATCTTCCTTCATTTCCCTCTACACAAGCAAAACACACACTATATTTCCTCCCTCTCCCTCTCCCTCTCCCTCTCCTTCCTCATCCTCAAAGTCAAACATTAATGAACCCAAAGCCTCTTTGTTCTTCCTTCTTCTTCTTCTTCCTCCTCTTCCTCTTCCTCTTCTTCATCCTCGAGGTCTCATCGACCTCGGCTCGTCCAATGGGGGTGAAGAAACAAATCATGGAAGCAGGTTTAAAGCTAGACGACGACACCACCACCACCACCACCACCAACAACAACAACAACAACAACGACAACAATGACTCCTTAGATGTAAGTTTTTCTAAAAATTAGGTTCTCAGAACCGGGACTCAACAATTTAGTGTAATTTGTTTTTATTTGTTTACGCGTAAAATAATGTGTTTTTGTTTGTGAATGAATGAATGGATGGATGGATAACAGAAGTTGATGGGAGTAGAGGGTTGTGAAGAAGGAGATGAAGAGTGTTTAAAGAGAAGGTTACTTTCAGAAGCTCACTTGGACTACATTTACACACAGCATCAAAATCCATAGGAGGCCATAGTTAGTAGCAGCAGCAACAGCAACAGCAGATTCTGAGTTCTGAGATCTTTGGTATAAAATGCTAATAGTATTAGAGTATAATTTATAATTACTATGAGTAATTAATTAATTACTAATCAGTAGTATGGTAGAAAAATATTAACCTTTGTGTGTGTTAAATATGGATTATGGTAATGTAATTTGTTCTGTTGTTCCAGGATCAATTAGTATAATAATCCTTTTTACTATTTCTTCCATAAGGTATTAACCGTCTTAAATCTTAAAACGGGTTAAATAGTAATTTGACGTTTTCTAGGCAACTTATAATGTGATTTGGTATGTATTTGACCCGTATTAAGAATTATAACGGTTAGTGCTGTTACAAACAAGAATTTGCCGAGTATAAGGCAGGTTTCTAATACCTAGCCATTGTAGAAATCAAGATTTAAAAAAAACAATGAAAAAATTTGTTGGGTTTTGGTGTACCTCGACATCTCATTTTAAGCCAAAAATAAGTGACTTCTTTATACTCGATTTTAAATAACATGATATTATATACTCCCTCCGTTCCAATGAATTGTTTGCCTTTGCTTTTGGCACCAAGGCCAAGAGATTCAATTAGAAGGTGACATGTGGAACCAAGAGTCAAATTACACATAAAAAGCATTCCTAAAATAGAAAGACAAACAATTCATTGAGACGCTCCAATATGGAATAGGCAAACAATTCATTGGAACGGAGGGAGTACATGTGCAGCAGAGTCAAAGCAACATAATTAATCGATAAATGTATCGAGGACTTTGATGCATGTACATGCAATTCCAGGTACACAAAATCAAATCTCCTAGGAGTTCACGATAATTAGTTATAAGACCGTCTCACAGAATAACTACTCAGAAATTAAGATTTTGCCTTTTCTGGCTGGAGGTTTAGGATGAAAGATTACTCGTCTGAGCTGAAAATAAGCGGAAAAAATGGGATCTAGGTGAAGTAGTTAACAAGTAGCAAGTGTGAAGGTACAAAAGACCAAAATTTGGTGAAGAAAGACATGCAGGAAAGACAGTATGTAGACATTACAGTACATAGGAGTATTTTACATATGGGTAGTTGAAACTCTTAAAACTTAAGGCATTTAATAAACTACTAAGTCAACTTAAAGGATGATACAGTTGGGAAGTTATGTTATGTAGGAGTAGGAGTAGTAGTCGGGTCAATTTAATGAATGGATAGTTACCAGTTACCAGGTTTACTGTATTTAGTGCCACATTTCAGTAGGAGGAGAGTACCTCCCTTTCTCATCATTCTACATTGAAGCCTTTCACATTAAAGTCACATTCTTCAAGCTCCAGCTCCACACATTTGTCAACTTAAATTACTCACTTATTATTATCACTCAATACTAGTTGGTACTTTCATGAGGCATGGTATTATTAAAGCAAAGTTGAGTAGATGGAGTATCATATATATACCCTCGTCACGAGTCAACTGTCTTTAACTCAATGATTAATGAAGCTGACGATGATACTATGTATTATGAAATGTTGGTTTTGGTCGAGTTTTGTGATATGGGTTGTTGAAGCCTAATCTCGCTAAATACTGAAGTAGACTGAAGTAACTGAAGTGAGCTGAAATAGCTGGCACAAAATGAACCTACTAGGGCTAAACTGAACTTAACTGAAGTGCTGAAAAGGACGTTGTGGGATGTTTTTGGCCTAAATAAACGCTAGCATAAAAGGATTTGTAGTTGTAATATTAACAAAAAAAATATACAGTATGTTATTGTTTTTGAACCTTGTTGTGAAACTAGGTCACTAAAATGTTAGCCGAAACAAGTAAAGATTAGACTACATCCTAGATGTGAATATGTGATGTTCAATGAAGTAGCTCGAGCCATGAAAACATCAACCTCTAGTTAAACAGAGCTGGTATCACCATTAGAGTTGTACGGAGTACTATATTCTACCATTCCCTTAATCAATGTCGCTATTGGACAATATGTCTTAATATTAGATACAACGAAGGAAGTCATTTAGATAGCGATGTTCCATCAGCTAAAGAATGAAGACATCAACATCATAGGCCTAAATCATTAATTTTCAGTGTCATTAATGAAATTTTGAAAGAATGAACACGGCAAAGCACAAAAGAGTACACGATTTCACATTTTTCACTCATTAAACAACACGTAAAGACTAAAGAGTAAGGACCACTTACCAGAAGAATGATCGTGTGAACTCGTCTTTAAACTTCAATCATGCCATGATAAGTTGATAAAATCCAAGTTTGTCCATGGCTATTACAGTCGTCCAGGAAGTCGTTAACTGATTAACCCCTGCAAAACCGTAAATTCATTCAAACTCGTAAACTGGCTACAGGTAACATCTACTTCACTCAGGGATCTTTTCAGCATCATACAGTACACTGTACAGTGTACACTACAACATGGCAAAGCGCGGGCAGATTAGAAAGACAATAAGCCTACATAGATTGTGTCCAGTATGGATGTTTCCAACCTGCTCAAAAATCAGATTTCTAATATCCATCTTCATGCTAGAAAGTCATCAAATTTTCATATTAATTACCGGAAACAGACAAGAAAAACGAGCATTACTGAACAACATGACAGGGTACTCACAGTTCACATACGGAGTAGGATTTTCTTCCAACGACAATGCTCAAGTCCCTAGTGCCTCAAGAGCTCTCACAAATGGTGAGTAAGAGAAGGGAATCACATATGCTCAAAATATGAACAATGGCAAACACGACAGTGACGTTTTAAGCTAGTGTTAAACCCTCCTGTCATTCATTTTCACAAGGTTTTGCAATCCCTGAAGAACATATTTGCATGTCAAACCATTAGGAGCGAATCCCAATTTCACCATTTTATCTTGCAGCTCCATCATTTCGACAGAATTACCATGTTCACTCCTAGCCTCCAATACTAAATTATAACTATCAGTATCACAAAGCTGATATCGGGTAGCAAGCGAAACTAGAAGCGACTCTGCTTGATCAATACTTTTTTCTTTGCAATATCCAGATATCAAAGCCCTACAAATGATGTAATCGGGTTTAAGACCGTACACAACCATTTCCTGCATCAACGTTTCTGCCTGCGAACATCCATTCACTTTACACAGACTGATAACGAGGTTTTGATACACAGAAAAGGATGGTGTAATGTTTCTTTCAAGCATCTCGTCTTTATACCGTAATGCTTCGTCTAGGTAACTGTTATCACAAAATGACTTGATCAACTTTTCATAAATTTCTGAATCGGGTTCATGACCATCCTCCATCATTCTATCTACGAGTTTAACAGCTGCGAATGGGTGATTACCTTGAGATAAAGAGATAATCAAGTACTTATATACATCACTCGGGATTGCAATCCCGTATCTCTTGAGTTCCATGACCATATTCAATCCCGAATGCCAATGACCCAATTTCCCATATCCCTCAACAAGTATCCGACAAGTGAAATCATCAGGTAAAATATTAGCTCCGATCATTTCATGAACCAGAAGTCTCGATTCATTCATCCTCCCTTCTCTACAATAACCATGGATAAGTGAATTATAAGATACGATATCTGCAGTCAATCCTCTATGAATCATTCGATGGAACACCTCGTGCCCCTCCTTCACCTTCCCGATCTTACAAAGACCGTTTACCAACGTGGTATAGGTGACGACGTCAGGCACAACACCTCTCCGATACATGATTTTATACAGATAAAACGCGTCATCCAACCTACATTGCCTACAGTAACTACCAATCAGAGTGTTATATGTCACGAGATCAGGTTCAAATCCCTCTTCCTCCATCTTCTCCAAAAACTCGTTTACCTTATCTATACTCCGATCCTTACACAACACATTTGTAAATATGTTAAAGGTACATGTATTCGGATTAACCCCAATCACCCACATCTCCTTATAAAGTTCCCAGCATTTATCGATACAATCCGCCTTCAAAAGACCGTTCAACAAACAATTGAAAGCGAGTATATCCGGCGAAAATCCAATCTTAACCATCTTCCTAAACACCCTATACCCTTCCCTAATTCTACCCAATTTAGCATAAGCTTTCATTAACATATCGAAAACAACAGGATCCCAATTACATTCACCAGAACACGAAACCAAACCATCAAATGTGTTAACCTTACGGGTTTTATCCGACTCTAACTCGATCAATTCACACAGAAACTTCATCCCTTGTTGGAAATTCTTGGACCAAACCAATATATGAACAATAATACAGTAATTATGAACACTTGGGTGAATCCCCAAATCAGATTTCACCCAATTGAAGAAAATTAGGGCAGAATTGGAATTAGATTGACATCTAAGCAAAACTTTGGAGATTTGAGGAGTGCCCAGGTGAGGTATAAGGTGGGGGATTGAATCGTTGAGGTGAAAAAGGGTGGATTGGGGATTGATTTGTTTGAGTGATTCGCAGATTAAATTGATTAAATTGTTAGGGTTTTGGGTTTTGGGGAGGAAGGAGTAAAGAGGGTTTAAGGAGGGTTTTGTGTCGAATACTTGGAATTGTTGGAGAGATGATGAATTCGTGCTATGGCGACGAATAATTTGACGTAATACAATTGAAGAAGAAGAGGAAATTCGATTCATTTGAAGAACAGGGGAATCGGAAAATCGGAGATTAGGGATTGGAAACTTACCCAGAATTTGATGTTGAGTAATCAGTGATGAATTGAGAAAAAAATTAAGTGCGTTAGGAATCCGGATAATCCGATTAAGTATTCGTTTCGTCGGAAGAAAAAATAAATCAGAATTATTTTTTTTCAACAATATATTTTACTTGATTTCAAGCAAGTAGAGTAAAATATCGATAAAAAAATATTTTTTACAAATCTGTATTCATTTTTGTAGATTCGTATGGTTTATTATTAATTAAATTGATCATTCACTTTAAAAAAAAAAAAGAAGTAAAATATTGTTACAAAAATTCCAATTTTTCGTCCCAACGAAAATTTTAAAGTAGAGATGTCTTAACTTGAAACTGGGTATCGTGGATAATAGGTCTCAGGTTCGAATCTACTGTATTGTAACGCAACTAAACGTGGGCTTCATTGAAAAAACAATACGGAGTATTTTGCTTAAATACAAAGTTACCTAGGTTAAACAATTCTTCTGTAAGACCGAGCTAATTAATTAATTAATTAATTAATAATTAATTACACTTAAATTAAATGGAGTAATAAAATGTTCCTAAATATTCACATATTGGTGTCACAACAAAATGCTCATAAATTCAATCAAACTTATTAGTTTGCATCTCCATCTCCATCACCATCCTCACCATATCAACAAGTGTGCAGCAATGTTAGCAGAATGGAATGGCTATGTTATGCTCAAAATCAAAGAAAACCCACTTCAGGAAATCTATTCATCATCTTCACCTTCATCTTCTATATTCGATTTTACTTTCGGACGTTTATGAAACCTGTATGGTAAGGCCTTGGGTGCTCGAGTTTTCCTACTGAATCCCCTTGTACAAATAAAACCTAAGTCGACAAAATCGTAGATGATCAGAAAATAACAAAACGATTGGTTTTTAAGGTCTCTTGAGAGATTGAGAAACGGTCTCTCATTAACTTTACTGTACAAATGGAAGTAACAGTGGTACCAAACCTAACAGAGGTAGGTACGATTAACATAAAAGAGTATACAAATAAATATAAATATGGTACGCTTGTTATAAAAAGCGGTACAAAACAAAGTTGTCATTTAAAGTTACGAATAGTACATAGAGTGGTACTGAAGAATTGTCTCTCCCAAGATTTTGTGATAAATATATAGTTGGATCTCAAACATGACTTTTAAGATTTTGGTTGAAATGGTTCATGTAACATGGTATCAGAGTCAAGAGCTCGAATCCTAGTCCCCCAAATATCTCCGAACTCTCAAGTGAAAACTCAACACATGGTACGGGGAGCGTGTACACTAACCACTCAATTGGGCAGGCCACAGGCATTCGAGTGAGGGGGTTAATAGGATATAAATATAATACTTCCTCCATTTTTTATTTTATCTTCCCATAGAAATCTGACACAATTTTTTTTGTATTGAATATAAAATGATAAATTTAAGAAATATTGGGGTAGAATGGTAAGGGTATAAATAGGAAAGAATAAAGATGCAAAGTGTTGTAAATAGTAAGGGTAGTAAGGTAAAAATTATGGACCAAAGTGGAAAGAAATTACTTCCTCCATTCTTATTTTTCCCATGGAAATTTGGCACAATTTTTTTGTATGGAATATAAAATAATAAATTTAAGAAATATTGGGGATAGAACGGTAACTCGGTAAGTGTATGTAAATGGGAAAGAATAAAGAGGTGAAGTGTTGTACTCCCTCCCCCCACTAAGATTTTCCCACTTTCCTTAAAAGGAAAGTCCACTAAGATTTTCCACCTCAAAACTTTCATTATTCATCAATTATACCTATTGGTTACTTTTTGTCATGTGACATCTTGAACCCCACCAAACAATTTACCACCCCTTTCATTATCCATTTCTTAATTCATGTGCCATATTAAAGTGGGAAGATCATTGTGGAGGGGAGGGAGTAAATAGTAAGGGTAATAAGATAAAAACTATGGACCAAAATGGAAAGAAATGAAATGGGAAGATAAAAAAAAAAGTTGAGGAAGTAGTTCGGCTTCAATCTATCACCTTAAGGTTTTGGTTGAGATGGTTCATCTAACAGTTGTGAAAATAGGCATGATTGTGTATCATACTATTAACAAAAGTGACCGAGTATAAGATATTTGCATACCTTTCCTGAAACATTTTTGAATTTCCATTTCCGTAGTGCCTGATAAACAGAAATCATGTTGAAATAATTTGACAAGAGGCAACTTGTTTAAAACCAAATCGACATTTTCAAGTAGTAGGAGTATGTACGTTGGCATACCTTTAACTATAGCCGAAGCACTAGATCCACAATATAAAGTTCGCTTCTTCAAATTCCATATCCAATTCGTTGGAACATTGAAAGGACGTTCACTTGTTTCATAATCTGCAAAGACCTGTTGCCAAAGAATTCGCAGAGCAAGCTTTCATAAGTCTTCACAAAGACGGAACAAGAGGTATCATACAATACTAGCCTAAGCCTAAATACTTTTAGGCATACTGGTCTGGTAAAAAATGTTTACCTCGTTCATTTGAAAATATGTTCCATTCAGTGGAAATGATTTTCTCATTGCTGTTCGAACTGGTAACTGTCATACAACAATTGGTAAATTTGGTTATAAAATTTGTACAAAAGAGAATTTTGTTCAGTAACATTTTCTTTTAGGCTCTGAATTCTGACCAATAATGTTCCTGGAATAGTTGAGGAATCCTCTTGAGAGATACATTCTCCCTCACTCGAACAAGAGACACCGCTTGTAGCATCAGGAGTCTTTTCCACTTGATCTATTGAATATCAAGTACGACAGTTTAGATTGTTTGCAGATAAACCAATGTAATGAAATTTTTACTCTTTCCATCTCGGTCATTCGTTTACTTTTATATACTATTATTTGTGAAATCAAAGGTA
The DNA here is from genome assembly GCA_958450325.1 of Agrostemma githago. Taxonomy (NCBI): domain Eukaryota; kingdom Viridiplantae; phylum Streptophyta; class Magnoliopsida; order Caryophyllales; family Caryophyllaceae; genus Agrostemma; species Agrostemma githago. The sequence continues at coordinate 86,699,279 of OY288239.1, read as the reverse complement.
AACAAATGACTGAGACGGAGGGATGACTGCCAGGCTGCCAGCAACGTATGTAAAAGTATACTCCCTCCGTCCCAATGAATTGTTTGCCTATTCCATATTGGGGCATCTCAACGAATTGTTTGCCTTTCTATTTTAGGAATGTTTTTTATATGCAATTTGATCATTCTCATGAGTTTTGCTCTACATGTCACTCCCTCATTGGTTCCCTTAACCTTGGTGTCAAAAGGAAAGGCAAACAATTCATTGGAACGGAGGGAGTATCAAATATAAACTCATTGAGTTTTTACCTGGTGTCCATATGGCAAGAAGATAAGGTACTTCTCCTACTTGCATCTCCAAGTTGAGCTGATTCAGCATTGAAATTGCGATGAAGATGTAAGCATTAGTTCTTAAATATCAGTAGGTTTACGGAAAGCTAACAAATACGCTCGTAAAAAAATAGCACATAAAATTTGATGAAACAAAACATCGCAAAACTCTTGACTGGAGGAAAAGAATGCATACATGGGTTAGGAGCGGATTATCGTTGGGCAATTCGTAACTGTAAATGAGGTGGGAAAAAATCAGTTTAACAATTTGTAATTAGAATTATCACTTTATAATTAGTTTAGAGAGGTTGAAACTTACACTTGATGCTCGGTCCTCAATCGGGAAACATTCACCTGTTTAGGCAGAGGATTAAACGCGGCATCTGCAGGAACACTGACCATTTCTCTTGATGCAGAATTTTGACCAGAGATATAACTCGGTTCACAATAACTCGATGGCGTTTGTTTATTTTCCATAGAGCTGAGTTTAAGGTGATATGTATATCCGTCACAACAGTCTTCTATATCCACCAAGTCCTCTTCTGCATTTCTTATGTTTTCTTCTTCTTTTTCTTCATCTTCTGGCTTCGGAGATGGTGGCATCTCAACAAAGAACTCGGGATTTTGTGAGAGGTTACCAAATGTGGTTGCTAGTTGTGAAAATGAACCAACATTTACTGAAGAAGTGCAAATTTCTGAGTATGAAGTAATATTTGATGTCAAAAAAGGCAGAGAGACAAAAGTTCTTCGTATGATGCGATCAAAAGGATTTGGGGTGCTTTCATGCTTCTTCGACTTCTTCGACTTTTTACCAGGTGGCCCTGGTAAAGCCTTCTTCCAACTGCACTTTGTAATGAAAACATGATTATGCTTCACTTTCATGACCGATTAGTCATTATTCATTAATCATGAATAACATTAGCATATACGCCCCTTTGAAGGGTGATTTACTTGATCGAAAAGTTTGACTAGAAATAATTACAATAATAATAGCACACACCCTCAACCAGTAAAGCTAACATAAAAAGTAAAGTTTGACGGACCTTTCGCTTAGGCTTGCATAATATCTGCAATCATTCTTGAAAGGACACGCTCGACAATTTGGGCTTCTTTTTTGACAAAAAACCTAAATAGATGACATTTTACAAATAAAGTCAGTCATTGCTACTGTATTAGATTGCCTTGCCATTCATCACAATTGTTATTAGATTCTGTGATAAAACTAAGACGGGTACCTTCCCAAAAGTGATCATTTGATAATGCAAGTTATACCTACAACCAAAGGGGAAAAAAAAAAGAATCAATGTCAATAAGAGATGTATGCAGTTAGCAAACTTTGTTATGATAAATTTGTATTTACAGTATTTCTTGTGACAGATGACGTAATCTTGGCCAGAGATATTTTTGGATTTCATCTTCCAAGGGGTACCTGGACAACGAAATTCGCAAGGGGAAGAAAGAGAAAGAAGACACCATTAGTCCCTATTAGTTTCTTGGCAGAGTTGATTTAGAAAGCTATTGTTGTAAGTTGAGAAGAGATTACTTTTGAAGAAGATGAAAGGGCATTCCTGGAGGAAGCGGCTTGATAGGAACCCAACCAAGGCGTATGGCAATGCGACCAATATTTACATCAACCTATTATAGAAAGTTGTCGACATGAAAAAGAGTCATCAGAGCACTCTTAAAGATCTATATTAAGATAATAACATCACACGAGATATTCAAGACTTTATTTGGATGGAGTGATTATAGGAGGGAAAGGAAAGGAAACAATTTCTCTTGCTTTGGTAGCAAATCGGGAAATGCAGGAATCCATTTTCCCTTCCTTCCAACATAGGAAAGATTTGGAGGGAAACCTCAATCCTAAAAGGAGTAACCATACTTTATTGTCATTAAGCTTATTGATTGGGCAATAATCATACGATGATCTAGTGGATAGGTGACGGAAAAAACGATGAAACATTTGATAGTTGCATTGACTAAAATTAGATAGAAAATTAAGCATGCTACATACCGGGAAGCCATGATGGTGAAGTGTTAGAAGTCGCAGACATTCCACACTTTTTAAGCCAAGCCCATAAAAGCTTAATAAATAGGCTCTGAGAAGTTTTTCAAAAAGAACAAATATTAGTACTATTGAGTAAAAAATAGCCGGAAAAAAAAGGTAAGAGTAATGATAACTTACTTTGCTACTACTGGTGGAGCATCACGTAACCATTCAACATCTAGACTACCATGATCTTTAACAAGTCGATTTAGAGTTTTCTGGGATGACATAAAACACAAATATGTGATATGATTAGCATACACAGAGTATCATGTATTGCAAAAAATTAATTTTGTCTATTTGCTCAAGAATGAAATCTTGAAAATAGCCACAGTTGGGTCCACAATTTAATACCTGGATTTTGAAAGCAATGATGCGGTGTTGCCCTCTACGGCGTATGATTTCAGCAATCTTAAGATAATTTGTCTTCCTTACTGCTTCCCAATCCACAGAATCTTCATTTTCCGGCCTCCTCTGACTCTTCTGAGAGAATATAACCTTGATTCTTTCCCAGTCAATCTCTGCAACTCCATTTGGCTTCCCTTTCTTTTTAGCGGCTTGCAAATGAGGCAAAAAAGTTAACATCTCATTCAGAGCAGCATTGTACTCTTCCTTCTCCTTGCTATCTGTTGGCGAAGCTTCTTCCTCGCCAATGGCATCAGGTGTAGTTTCTTCGTCATCAGGATGCTCGACAGTTACTTTCTGGGAATTGCTTACTGTCTCAGATGATCCCTGAGAGCTCATGGCTTCTGATCCCTGAGTGTTCATGACTTGTGGATCCACGTGATCAGACCCCATGTCACTGTTTGTTGGTGGTTTAATGGGGAATTTGGAAGCTATATTGATATACGCATTGCTACAAAATGGTCAACAAAAAATAGTAAGGAAAACTATCTCCAAACTATTGGAATATACTCCGTAATTGATACAATTAAGCTCTTCATGAGCCAAAGAAATACAAAAAAGGTACTCTATTCAATAGATATGAGACGAGACACCAAACGCTACCAAGGTATTAAGGTTTTTGAGGTTATCGCAGCCACATTTATAGCAAAATGGCTGATAATAGGCTGCAATGACTGATATAGAGATCAAGTCTCAGACGGAGACTCGACCATCAGTACAAACAAAACCAAAGGGAAAACGGGTACACGTAGATGACTGCCCTACTGTGTGTTCTTAGCCATAATCTAAGATTGACGTATTACCTGGAAAGAATGTCAGACACATTTTGGGTCAGGAAGACACCAACCACAGAATCCAACACTGAACCATTCCACTTTATAAATTGCTTGCTCCCTGTAAAATATTTAATTTCTTGCAATGTTAGAACAGGGCACACAGAGCTTGTTCGAGAATTTTTATGATCTAACTTCTAATTTCGAGATGTGATTTCTGAAATACTATTCTAAACATTTTATGAACGTCTTTGGATGTTGAAATACTATCCAGGGAAGACATTTTTAGTGAAAAATCAAGCAGGAGCCAATGTTAACTTTGAAATGCCAGGTTCCATTAAGGCTATTCTATGTATATTCAGGGAAGACTTTTGCTTATCATGGATCAGAAAATATATTACTTATCCAAAAGAAGAAATTCCTTTTATTTTCACTTTCAATCTCAAGCGTATACATAAAAATAGTCCCCTCCGATATTACAATCTTGGCTCCATCTCAAGTCGGTATAAAATACGTTCAGGTATTTAGAGGTACATATTAGATCCTGCTCCTTATATATCACCATTTAAAGAGCAATGTTATTTTTCATTCTAAGTCAAGCATTGTAAACACACTTAGAGCTTATAAATACTACTCCGTATAACAGTATTTATTATTTTTTAAGTGTGACATTATAATTGATAGTAAAAAAAGGTAGACTAAAAGTTTCACATTTCATACCTTGATAATAAAACATTTCTTGGAGGAATTTTGATATCTTTTTGAATAGATTGACCTTTTCTTCATCCAACCTTATCTTCTCATAATAACTATCTGTATTGTTGTCTTGTTCACTAACCTCTACAATCCAAGTTTTTGGATCATCGTTTAGTTTCAATGATTTAAACTGTCGTGCAAAATCGTCCATAATTGCCGATAGATCATGCCAGTCTGCACAAGGGGGGGAAAATCAATGCTTACTAGACATAAATGGACGTGAGAATGATCAATTAATAAACTCGAAATACCTGACAGTTTGCTTAAGTAACTGTTCTCCTTCCCCTTTCGTTTATAGGTACGTTTTGGATTCTTTTCCTTATTCGCATTGGTTTGGATCCCTCGGTGCCCTGCAGTCGGACCTTTTGAAGTAGAGGGGATTGAACTAATTCCACTCTGTTGTGTGCATAGTTGCATACTATCTTTGTTAACTCCATGCAATACTAGAATATAATATTTATGTTAGTCGTGTGAAAATGATAATGAAAGAAGTTCGTAAATTAATTTAGTCAGAAAGAACTTACCTAACATATCTTCATCTGAATTGAAACTTGGCTTCGCAGCAGAAATAATTTCTCCATTGCTTTCATTTATCGGGGGCTCTACTGTGGTGGACGCGGGACAGGCAGCCCTAGAGGTCATTTCGTCTTGATCGACAGATTGTTTTGTGGATCGCCTGGCCCTAAGCAATCTCTTCTTCATCATAAATGCCGGTCGTGAAGATAATAAGCTTAAAATACACCCAAATGTGTCCTTAGACAAGTCCACCTCTGTAGGCAACAACATCCTTGTCCTACCTTTCACACTTAAAATTCGACCAAGCAAACTCTCAGCCAGACATGTACAATTAAACCCTTCAAATTTCTTCAAATCTCCAAACGACTTTTTATTTCTTTGTAATCTCTTTCTCTTGAAATTCTCTTCAACTTTTGGTACCAAATTCTGGCATATATATAAGCATTTGCTATTGAATTTACGGCGATAAACTATCACTTTTTTTCCCACGATTTTTGTGTCAGGCTTAACATTTACCACAGCTATATCACCGTCACCTTGATTTAGACCTTGTGTGCACATTGCATCCTTCGTTGTTTCCTCAGAAACAGGTTTTTCCACAACTTCTGGAATATAATCGGGGTCCAAATCTCTTGGCATAGCAACCTCAAAATTCAATGATCTTTTTCGAGATGAATCTACTATCGGTTTCCCCTCAACATGTTCGGAGATCACAGGGCATTCAGTCGGTCCTTTCTTATCAGTCTTCCTCCTTGGCTTTGGAGTTCCCACCTTGGGTGTTTTGGGCTTCAAAGGTTTGGGAGTTTTCGATTTGGGAGGCTTTGGAGTCACCACCTTAGGAGTTTTGGGCGCAAGGGTATGAGGCCTGGGAGCATCAATTTTAGCCCAATAGTACTTATTTTGCCTTTTCTCACCCGGTTTTCTGTTCAAGTCAGGGACAACTTTTTGTTTCTTGTTCTTTTGCGGGGTTAAAATAACTTCATCCTCGATCCCTGCAACTATATAAAACAAGAAACAACATATGATCAAACAGTAGTTTTATGAACAGTATCAAACACAATCTCAGCATACAAAACATGCAATATACAAATATACAAACCAATAAACCACGAAAACATACGCAGCTAGGTTAATGTTGCACATTCTTATGGCATGGATTAGCAACGATAAAAAAGTATAAGCAAATGCATCATTATTATCATAACATGGGTTTCATCTGAGACTGACGAAGCTTCCTAAAACAGTCGATCAGAGGTCCTCAAACGCCATGAAGATAACTAAGCTATCCATCATTAAATATGGCTGAACTTAGCCTGACATAGAGCTACACTACAATCACATTCCCAAAGGGTCGAAATGGAAGTCACCTCTCCAACTTATTCTCAAGTTATCTCCCAACTCCACACACATGCATCAAATGTTAAGACCTTTTTCCGTCATTTAATAAGACCTTTTTCCATCATTTAGTAAGACCTTTTTCTGTCATTTATTACTCATCATTGCTCATCATAAATGCAGTTAATACCATTATGCAGTTGGCGGTTTGTTGAGCTTGTCACAAAATTTTCAAAGACGGGCGAAATCCCCCTGCACCAACAACCTTAGTCGGCTAACATGATTGGGAAATAGGATTATACACCTAGTTGTACAATAGCATTGTACAACCAGGTGTAAGTTTTTGAGCTTTTGTGTATATTTATTGAGCTTAAAGTTTCTGAGGTGAGTGGTAAGTTTTTGAGCTTGAACATTTATGTCATTTAAATCGACAACTTTATACTAAAGCTCAGAAATTTTACAGCAAAACTCAAAAATTTTGTGATAAAGCTCGAAATCTTAAAACCAGTTGTAATAATCCTCTAATTGAACATGATTTGGCGGTCAACAATGAAAATTTCAAAACTTTAGGTGAAAGTTTCGAACTTTTTCTCGTTTATTATCTTAGTTTACAGGAGTAGTAATCTGTAATCCGGCGACTTAAACTAGGAAAGAAATAACTAATTGTAACTAGAATTAACTAACTAGTTTGGAATAACATAACTAACCCTGAAATATATAACTAACCGACTCGAATTATAGTCCTATTTGTACTCAAAATTGAAGTATAGCTAAGGAAATTAACGCTCCTGCATCAGATTCCGCCATTAATACCAGCCGCATTCCAAAAAAAAAAATCAAAATAATCACGAATAAACGAGTTGAATTCAAGTGAAATTCACATTAATTCAACATTAATCCAGTGAAAAAAAACCAACAAAATTACCAGGAGCAACACCGGGTTGCTGATTTGCAACATCCGAGCCTACTCCCTTCGAACAAGAACCCCCTTCCAAACCCGCATCACTGCCAATACGCAATCCCGAACCCGACAAAACACTCGAATTCACCAACACATTACCAAAATCACTCACTCCAGACCCAAAATTGAGACCAACACTCTGATCATCGACGGAATCACACCGAATTGTACTTTCCGTAGCGGCCGAGGCAACATCATAGGTACTAAACCCAGTAATTGCAGAATTTAGGGTACAAATTAGGGTTTTGGCAGGGGTTATCGGAACAAAACCACCACAATTGCGCTGCTGATGTACGTCCTCAAGGACGGAGACGGACTCCATTACTGCGGAAATCTCGAGCAATGGAGGATGAATTAACGGAATTTAGGGTTGAATTGAGGAGAGAGTAGGCATAAGAAGATGGAAAATTGGGGGATTTTTGTAGGGTTTATGAAGATAATTATTTGGGAAATTGAGAGGCGTTGGGGATGGTTTTTTTTTTTTTTGGGAGTGAGAGTCGTTCAATTGTATTCTACTTCTATTTAGGTGTTAGCGGTTATAAAGTTGTTGAGAGGTGATACTCGTCTGTTTATACAGTTATACAGTACTACTACAGTTATACCGTATTACTGTTATAATCATTTGATTCTTACGAATTGTTATACAGTTATACCGTATTACAGTTATACAATGTTACAGTTATATACATCTGATTCTTAATAATTGTTATATTTTTTTTTATTTTTTTTTTGACATATTCGGTTGGATTGTTACTTTCTTTATGAAGTAAATGTTGCGAAGCGTAGGAATCGAAGGGAGTACTGTATTTTGATACAAGGCTGTTAGGTCATGTTCTTTTGGACTGAAACTGACTGAAATATAGAGACAAAATATGCCTCCTGAAGCTGAACTGAACTGAAACTGACTGAATATAAGTCCAAAAGAACAGAAACGTACTGTTATGCTCATTACTAAACTGATTGAAGAGATGAAATATAATAAGTATGGAGTATATCTTTTCGATCAGAAGCGTTAGGGAAGTGTGGAGTATAATAAAATCTCAATAGATACTGGTACAAGATCTCAATCGGTATTATAAGATCTTTTATACAGTAATATTTTATTCACTATTTTTATCAAGGTAGTATCGTATACAGAGTAAGTATTAATTTAGTAAGTACGGAATATATATCATACTCCGTATATAAAATATTATGAAAAGGAGTATATATATTTATTTTGGTAAGTTTTTTTAGACCGTCTCACAGTACTTTTTCTATGTGATCCCTCATACAAAGTAATAAATGACAGATCTCAAAATAATACTCCGTGTATAGCACTCGTCATAACTGAACTTAACCGAATACCTTCTTCAACTAAACTGATATTCAAGTGAATTGAGTTAAACTGAAGTACTGAAACAAAATGAATCTGAACTAAGCTTGACTGAAATACTGAAACAAAATGAATCTGAACTGAGCTTGACTGAAATACTGAAACAAAATGAATCTCTGAAGTCGAACTGAACCGAAATAATGAATCTCTGAGGTTGAATTGAACTGAAATTGACTGCACTGATTTTTTTTAGGGAAAAGAATAGGGCTCATATCATAAACCAATTGTACAGTACATGAACATGAACAAGAACAAGAAAAATCCCAGTGACAACTCAATTTCAAATCAAAAATTACAGTAGATGAACAAAACCCGCTTTCGGATTCAATTACAACACATCTTATTCTACCTCGGTATTCAATATTCAAGTACTCGGATTCAGACATTGAACAGGTATATTCAACGACAGTATCACGTCTGAATACGTTTCTGGAGAAGCATGCAGCCAATGCAGCCTCGACAATTTACGCCCCTTCTGATGATGATCTTTGCTGTAAGTCGACTTAGAAATTTTGGATGTAGAAACCGATTTCCTGACTGACTGTATTGCCCGGTACTTGTGATTAGCTTGAATTTTCATTGTCAAACCCGTGTTTTCTGGAAATGACTGGCGAAAGGAGAGGGACGACTCTGGATAACTGATACGGCCATGGGAGATGACGGATGATGTTTGAACTTTTGGTGGGTGTCGTTCCTTCTTCCATAGAGAAAACGATCTCTGTAACAACGAGGGAACCTGTAGAAAGTAAAAACAATAGTATCACGGACATGGTAAATCACACCCACATTTCCCAAATTACCCTAAAAAATTGGGTATGACGCAGTAAAACGCATGATTTAGCAACTACCCATCGAAAGAATGAGGTAACTAACCATCGAAAGAACCCCAGAAGAAGCGATGGAAAGTGTTGAAAATGGAGACTTTCCCGGTTCATTTCTTTTGTCCTTTGCTGATCCATTATCGACAGCAGTACCAAAACTTGACGAACCCAAATCGTCTTCGTCTTCATCTTCTTCATCTTCATCTTCATCTTCATCTTCATCTTCATCTTCTTCGACTTCATTGTCTTCAACTTTGTCTGATGGCGAGGCTTTCTCCTCGGGTTCAACAATCTCATCCTTGTCCTCATCCTCATATATAAGATCGTCACCCTTCTCCTGTGCTTCCTTCTCTTCTTGTTTCAGCACATTTTCCAAGTCTTCGAGGGTTTCCTCAAGCGTCAATTCAGCCTCCATGAGTTCAAGCTCTAGTTCCATTACTTCCCTTCTATCTTTGCTGGCTTTTATCTGCTCTTCAGTCCATTTCTCGAGTTTATCAAGCCACGGTCTACATTTACTTTCTAGTGAAGATGCGATACGCTTCAAGGAGCTCTCTTTTGGGACGACGACTTCTCTCCCATAGAAATCGTCAAAGCCTAGGGGCAAGAATTCAGCTTTTGAAGGATCGATATCTTCTCCCTCTTTCAGTTGTGGTTGCCAAAATAAACGGATCCCATGTTCTTCGTCGTCTATGTAGTTAATTATTCTTCCAGTTGGTGTATGTAGAATTACTGGGTCTTCGGTGTATATAAGCTTTGATGGATCGTTTGGGTCAGGTTCTGGCTCCTTGTTCAAAAGAACAAATTCCGGGCGCTTATCTGTTCATTGTATATATCACAAAGAAACCACATTACAGTTTCATTTAAGTTCATAATTTACTCCTGTGACATTACAGTCAAACGAAGAAAAATAATACAGTCAAGTATCTGAGCGAAGAATTTTGAATGGGAATTTTCCAACAAATATTATACGAGTATCATGTATAAGCAGAAATAGTTCACTGAGTAGAGATATTCACCGTTTTCCCACCAGTACTCGAGCTCTGCTGGCATTGGTAGTCTTAGAGGAGCTTTGTAGAAAGAATTCAACCACATTTCCCTTTCTTCATCCACTTCATGCGCATAAGTTTTCCAGTAGTCTGGAACCTGGTTACAAAAAAAAACAAAAAAAATAAAAATATTACTCCGTAATTCACAGTAATCTTTGTGATAATTCCGACTCCATAGGCCAAAAGATTCACTAAACTTCAGCTTTGAAATACGATGGAATAGAGAGTTTACACTCTATGCTTCTTCTATAGTGAAGTAGCACAGTGGAAATGCTTTATACGACGTGATTTTTATCATGGGTTGTCCAGGATTAATTTTTTTTATTTTTAAAGCAACGCTAAAACATGATTAAGGCTGAATAGATCGGACCCCTTTAAGGCCTTAATCCATATACCGGTACTTAATAGGAAGCCAATGCCATCTTACTTCATAAAACTGGTTGATGAAACCCGGAGCCTGCCACACGTCATCTTCTTCATAGAAGTAGGGATGCTGAGGATCACCGTATGGACCCCTCTGCTCTCTCACCACTGCAGCCAATTCATGTAAGCCATAGTAAAAATTAATAACGCCCGCAATGCCAAAACCAAAAGACAAAGTCATGGAAAGCATTAGCCACTTCATGTAAAAAAGTAAGATTCAGGATGAACTATATTAGCACAAAATCATCGACCAAGCAAGCGTTGCATGTTTTGGCGCTCATTTTGGTTCAAGGATGAAAACTTACTTCCATCAGGCTTGTTAACAAACATACGTGCCTTGGCTGCAGCCACTTCAGCTATCCCTGCATGCAGCTGCACATATATCGTGAAAAATTAGCATAATGTAAGAAATTTCACAAGGAACAGTTGCTAGAAGAAAGCAATCAGAGAAAAGGAGAACAGAAAGGTAAAAAAAAGGGTTGTGTATGGAATATCGAGATAAAAAAAATATATACCGTGGACGTATTTTCGTCACAGCCAACACCAGGGTCCTCTACTAGCTCACCAAAGTAGAACCGACCCTTCAAAATAACCAAACCATGAGAATCAATAATTCAGCATCTTAGTTAGGTTTCGTCTTCTAACAACAAAAGAAAGGACGTCAAAGCTGAATTCAAACATCTAGGATAAAAAATTGGTATATCTTAAGTTTGGCATGCTTCAAACACTTACAAATATGGTCCGCTCATTCACTTCATACACACCGCAACCATGAAATCTACCATGCTTCCACTGGCCAGCATAACGATACCGACCTTTTTCACTGGCATGTAACGTAGAATGAGTAGAGGTACAAAAGTACGACTGTGATACTAAGCAAGAATAATGATAGAGAGTAAACCATATATTCATAGAAGTAAAAATAATCTGGTATAGGATCATCTTGCACTACAAAACCTCTATAATGAACAATTTTGCAACAAGTCTGATACCATGATACTGAAGTTGGTTGTAATCGTAGGCTAGTCAAGGCAAACACAACCACGTGTCTAGCTAGCTGAAATAAGCTGGAAAGAATAGGGTCTTAGCCACTCAAAGCAATATGAGTATATTTTCACTTTCAGATAATTTTGTCGATGAAAACAAAAACACTTATAAAAGTATGTATGCTTCTATCGGTTGATGGTTTGATTTTACTTTCACTTTCCATTAGCTTGACATAGATACCCTTCTCACTTGTCCCATTTTCAAAAATTGTGCCAACACGAAACAGAATCTAAATAAGGAGTACAGCATGAAGTCAAAAATAAACCGTCGGAGAATAGAGACAGTTCGCCAGCTAGGGATGAATAACTTACGGCTTTCGTCCAAATTGCCTTATCCACTCATTATTCTCATAGAAAGGAATTTCATAGTTTCCGTCAACAAGACGAACAGTGTCTTCAATATCCATCTCCAGCCACTCCTTATCTTCTGGGCTCATAAAATCTCTAGTAATGATTTTCCCTTCAGCCCGCATTTGCGCTTCAAGTCTGAAATACCCATCCAAATCAAATGAGTCCGTTTGAAAATCAAGATCCACAAGCTCTACCCCTGCAACCAATATTGCAATTGATAAACTTACTTGGAACCAGGAATCGGTTCTATGTCTGGGATGTCAACCTCAGCAACACCATGTCCCTCCATCATGTTCTGAAGCCATTCTCCCTCGTACCTGTAAAATTAAAAGTCACGAGATTCGAAACTTCTTAGTTAAATATCAGTTGATATGGAGGCACATGTTGGCCATATGAGGTAATGAATTCACCCCTTTAATGTATACTGAAATTAACAGCAAAGTAACGACAGACCTGACTAAACCTTGTTCACCAACAAAAACTCCCTTTCCATGAGCAAGGTCATCCCACACGGTGCCTTCATACCTAATCAGATAAAGTATGAGAAAGTCAACAAGTTGATAACTCAAAGACAAAGGCACAGAGACAACAACAAATGGCAATTGACGGCATAAACATTGAGATAAGCAAACTGGTTTAGCTACCTAACTTGATCTTAAAAGTCACAAATCGATTTCAAATAAACAAGCGAACGTTGGTACATATCCAAGTGCAAGGGCATGATACACATCAAGTACAAACCCCGCACATCACAAACAAACAAGCAACGCCGCGTTCTATAAAATGTATATAGGCTCCCAATTGTCAACAACCTGCGTACACATTCACGACCCTGAACTCCATTAAACCCCAAATCAACACTCACAGACAGGTACCAACATCAGAAAAACTATTCGTCATGACTCATGACAAACACAAAATGATCGAAAATACGTCAGTACAACATCTCCAATCCCTCAGAATACACAAATTTCATTTGCAAGCAAAGGCCATCACAAACTTCACCAGAAAAAACACACCATACCCACTTCTCCCCTCAAATTCCAGTAGTTACAAGCTGCTAACAACATCAAAGCCACAGTCTGAAAACATTTGGGGTCGGCTAACATGAATCATAATCAAAAGTCATCAAATCGTTTTCAGGAAGGCATCACATAATCATAAACAAAACTCATTTGCATAATCACATAATCCAAATTTCAATTGCAACTAAACCACATCATAGTTCCATAATCATAAACAGAACTCCTCATCTCATGCAACCATCACAAACTTCACCAACAAAATCATACCACCCCCCAAATTGCAGTAGTTACAACTTACAAGCGGCTAATTTGGGGCCGGCTAACATGAATCATTATCTGAAATCGACAAGGAGGGCATCACATAATCCAAATACAATCATCAAAAACCCTAACATAACTACTGAACCCACAAATTAAATTGAAAAAACAATGAACTTACGAGCTACCATCAGCAAAAATATAGCTAACCCATCTCAAAAACTCCTCAATCCGGTCCAATTCCTCAACAACCGCTTTCGGGCTATCGATATCATAATGATTATCAGGAATAACAGGGTAGGGTTTCCGATACGGTAAGTAAAAGGGAGCAATAGCAGGATCTTTCCCTTCCCTTAACTCATCCTCAACGGCCTCCCAATCATCTTCATCAGCCCAAACCGGGTCCCAACCCGGTTTACTAATCCCGGACGGGGCGTCGGCCCATACCTCCTGAACATCCTTCTCCCGCCACCGTTCCGGGTCTCTAGGGAAATCGTAGATATCTTCGTCATAGATGAACCGGCTTTCATCTTCTTTGTCGCCGCGGCGGACGCGGCGGGAGTTGAGGGCGCGGGTGAACCGTTCGATGTTGGCTTCTGGTGAGTTGTCCTCTTCTGGGATGTCTTCGTATTCGCCGGGTCGGTTGTAGTAAGATACGGGTTGGGTGGTGTCGGTTGGGTCAGAGTCGGAGTCGGAGTCGGAGTCGGAGTATGGGTCGAATTCGGGTTCGGGTTCTGGTTTGGAATGCTGCTTTTTCTGTTGCTCCTCTTGTGGTTGGTTTTCTGCGACATTGTTGCCGCCGCCGCCGCCGCCGTCGACGGCGGCGGCGTCTTGTTGGGTGGTGGTGGGAGGTGGCATTGTGGGAAATGAGGTGGGGGGAGTGAGGAGATGAGGGAGAAGGGATAAGGTGAGGAGACAAGTAGTGAACAAGTGAAGTTAAACGAAGAAGTGAAGGAGTTGTTGGATTTGGATTCGGATTCGGATTTGAAATGGGTTGGGCTAAATCATGTGTATGGAGTCTATATAAGCCCAATTTATGGGCCCAATATAAATAAATCATTCAAATATTTACGGAATTACTTTTTTCCTAACGAGGGTAGGGGTGTTCAAAAAGTGTCTCTGACCGGCAAAACCGACCGACCCGGTCCGGTTCGCGGGTCTCCAAAAATTTGGTTGCCGGTTCGGTCCACACTTTAAAAAATAATAATCAAATTTAGTATATTTTTCCGGTCCCGTCCAGTCTGAGTTTCCTTGTTAACCGGTCTGGTTTGCAGATTTGGATTTTTTGGATTGCCGGTCTGCGGGTCAATCTGGTCTGGTCTGGTCCGATCCGGGTTTCGACCGATGAACACCCCTAAACGAGAGTTTACTCAATAGTCAATCCTAATGAATTTGTCGTTGAAATTGAGCAAAAGCAACGAATCTCCTATGAGACTAGAACAATACCCAGAAAACAACGAATCTCCTATGAGACTGTTTTACATTAAGACAACGTGAGATAGTAAGAATCATATGTCCCACTTTCGTGTCCTATTTTGTGTGTCGTCCATGTGCATTTTGACACATTAGCAAATTATTATATTTGTCGAACATTTTATGAAGTGTGCAATAGGAGGTGTCAAAATGGATGGAATGAACTGACACACAGACTGAGATACAAAAATGGGACAACAAATATTTGCTACTCCATCTGTCTCAATAGTTAGTTTACATTTATTTTGTACTCCGTAAATAGATTATAATGATAAAATGACTGAGAAAATCTGTTGTTAGTTTACATTTCCTTTATACTCTGTACATAGATTATGGTGATCAAGTCACTGAAAGAAATTTGTTGTTAGTTTATTAGAAAACAAAAAGGCAAGTGCAAAAACTTTAGAAAAAATGTAAATTTTAGACCGGAACAAAAGAAGTACTCTGTATAATATAGATAATTTAAATATATTTATCAAAAAACCGCTCCACAGGAGAATCTGGGTAGTGGACAAAGAGAGGAGCATTAAGCAAGAGAAAGTCGCGTGTTATTGTTCTTTTTTTTGTTTAACGAAAAACGCAATTGCTCGCATTATAATGGAAGGAGAGTGGATTGAACCTGAGACCTATTATCCAGAATATCTTCATCTTAATCACTAGACTAACACATCTACGATACCCACGCGTTATTGTTTTTTTTTTTATGAACGAGGGAATCCGCAGCCGCTACCATTTTGGTGCGCTCTGGGTAAACCCTGTTTTTTTTTTATAAACGAGGGAACCCGCAGCCGCTACCATTTTGGTGTGCTCTGGGTAAACCCTCAGGTGTACGCACGCATAGTCTGCAAATCACGCACACCAAGGTAAACCGCCCGTGGACGACAGACTCGAAATCTAGAAAACATAGTCTCAAGCCATACAACTCCCACAAGTTCGCGCTTGCAGGGACTTGAATCTGAGACCCTTTGACCAATTATCATAAATTTTAA
The DNA here is from genome assembly GCA_958450325.1 of Agrostemma githago. Taxonomy (NCBI): domain Eukaryota; kingdom Viridiplantae; phylum Streptophyta; class Magnoliopsida; order Caryophyllales; family Caryophyllaceae; genus Agrostemma; species Agrostemma githago. The sequence continues at coordinate 86,683,371 of OY288239.1, read as the reverse complement.
AGGAAGCAAAGAAGCTTGTAGTGTAGTTGGAGTTGGACGTACACGCCTCACACTTGGAGTCTAATGGTACGTCGCGTAGTTAAAAATAAAGGCAATAAGAATAAGAATGGATTAATGGAAGAGTAAAGAGTTAGCCATACGCCCATAACCTGTCCTCCACGTGTTAGCCAATGGCCTTGCTTTATGCTTCTTAATACACCCACGGGTCACTCCATAAACGTCCTGGCCACATCATATAACTAACTGCCCGCAATGCATCGATACGCAAACGTAAAGTTTCAAATCTGTGACTGCCTGATTATAAAGTTGGAGCTAATCGGGGCCGGTCAATGAAATTCGGAGGTCTTGTTCCAATTTTAATATGGAGACCCTTGCTAGCATAGAATACTAATCTGTATTAAATAATTCCAAAATACTCAAGATCAACATTAACTATCTTAATTACTAGTACCACTTTGGCTAAATATTGAGGCCCTTCACCTACTTGGGCCCCGGTTCCTAAAACCGAATGGATCACCCTATGGGTCGGCCTGGAGCTAATTAGGTAACAATTCTATCATTAAGACGGTATTTAACTTAATCCTAAAATATTTATCGATTTTGAACCGGCACTTCTCCATTGATGTTTAAAGAGCTTCGTGTATTGAATTGCGGGTATTGAATTTGTATATCTTACTCCGTACATAGTTACATTGTCGTTTGGCGTATGGCAAGTTATAGTGTATACAATACAAACTCTGACTAACATATGTAACTAACTCTATATGTTCACAGTATTCATTTAAAAATGTACAAAAGTAATCATAATGCGATCTTATTTTTATGTGATTCAATTAATTCAATGGGGCGAAAAATCAATACCAATTATTGAAAAGAAATCAATTTTTTTTTTTAAAAAAAAATGTCATCATAATACCAAGTTCTCAACTTTTTCATGTAAAGGTAAATTATTGTTTATGGCAGGAATATCCGTAACAAACGTATGATGAGTCCTATAATATCCACTTTGTAGATAAAAATAAACCTACTATCAAACTTTGTCTTTTTTAATCAAGTGGTATTATTTGACCCGTCATCAACTTATGACGGATATATATATATATATCCATCTCAGGAGAAACTTACTCGTATATTAATGATGAATTGCATGATACCCAAATCTTTATTTTGTTACTCCTTCTGGTTCTTTGGAATTGTAACCATTTATATAAAGGGTATGTTTTTTTTTGGTTATGTAACCATTTATATAATGGGTATGTTTTTTTTTGTTGGCGAGGGAACCCGCAACCACTACCTTTGGTGCGCTCTGGGCAAACCACGCACACCATGTAAACCGCCCTTTGGACGACAGGCTCGAAGTCTAGATGACATAGCCTCAAACCATACAACTCTCACAAGAACGCTCTTGCAGGGACTTGAACCTGAGACCCATGGGTTGTAGCCACATGTTTTAACCACTAGCCACATTTATATAATGAGTATGTTTTTGTTAGTGAAGATCTTTTACTTTTAGTGAGGGCCCACCATCCGCACTCACAACCTTATTCCATATGCAAAAAACAAATGTTGTGATTCCGAAAGACCGGAAGGAGTAGTAATTAAGCCTTGTGCGGTCATACCATATATACTTCATACTTGGCTGTAATTCATTTTGGGGTTTGAGAATTACGTAATACTACATGATTTTGAAGGCCAGGCATAGGTTTAAGGTTGAATGAATTTTGATTAATAAAAAATTTAGTCGGTTCTCATTTAGTCTGCTTAGATATGTCATATGGCCGACGCATGCAATGCACAAACCTAAATGACCCCTCGATGACTCCAGGAAACGCACTACTGCACTGCACAACCCTGAAGCCTACTACTCTTGCTTACTTCATTTTGCCCTGTGTTTTTACAGGTAGTCTGATCTCCCTTATGACGAATATATCCATCATAAAGGAATAACGGGTCAAATAATATCATTAAATTAGAAAGGACAAGGCTAGTGGGTAGCACATGACTTTGTCTTATTCACCCAAATGAGTATTATTTGACCCGTCACACGTTTATGACGGATAGTTCCGTCGCAAATAAGAATTTCCCGTGTTTTTACACCAATTGTAGTTTATACTCCCGTCTATACATTCAATTTTTACATGAGGATCGTTTTTGTAAGGAGAAATTGTAGACCTGTGTAAATAATTGAATGGATACGTCACCAAATTTTCGTCATAAATTTGTAACAAATCAATTAGTGTCTTTATGCTTGTGCTGAGACTATGGGTAAAGCTAGTAGAGATATAAGTTGGCATGTGTTCATGTTTCTTTCATTCCTAGACGGTTTAACAAGGACGCTCATGACTTAGCAGATATTGGCATTACGAATTAGACCTCTTTCTGTCTTGGTTGACAAAAAAAAAAGAGAAAAAGAAAAGAAAAGAAGTTGGCATGTGGACTGTTGTGGGTTAACAGTTGGCACGATCCAGCATGACCCACGCACGGACCACAACCGGGGTGAATCGAGTTAGGAGCAAAGAGTGACACTCACTAATCACTACCTCAAAACTTCCAAAAAATATTAAAATTATCGACTTTTGCTACCAAAACTTCGTAAAGATGAGACCTTCGAGTACAAGCATGAAACTTCTATTCAATACATCACGACTCAACACAATATGGACCGTGAGCCGTGATAAATTATTTTCGCGGTATATATACAATATATTTCCCTTGTTTCATTTGATTCTTTACATTTTTCTTCCTATTCTTTATAAGTCATGCATGTTTTCTTTTGTTAATATTTTTAGTTACGTATTTTTAAAAACTACAGAGCATAAAAATCTGAGATTCATAATTCACTCGATTAAACAACATGTTATCTGACTATCTTTTATTCCCTACTATCCAAAAAGTCACAAATTCTTATTTATTTGTGACGGAAATATCCGTTACAAACGTATGACGGGTCAAATAGGTACCAAATAAGTGAGATAAGACTAAAGTGAGGTTGATGGGACCTAGATAAATGATTGTTTTTTTTTTTTTTTTCCTCAAGTGGTACTTACTTGACCCGTCTTAAGCTTACGACGGATATATCCGTTTGTAAATAGATGTAAATGGAACGGACGATAAAAAATAAAAGAAAATAAAAAATAAAAGGAAAAAAGAGAGAGAGAGAGAAAAAAAAAAGATTTATAAATAGATGTACAGATTCGTTTAACAAAAATATCTGAATATCTGGACTCATTAATGTCTCCCCCCTCTGTTTCAGCAACAGTATAAAAAACCCCTTCTTCCACTCACATCTCCCAACTCCTAGCCCTGACTCGTGACTCGTGACTCGTGACTCACTGACTCACTCTATATCCTCCTCCTTTTTCCCCTAAAATCAAAAACCGAGTGACTAACTATCTACGCTATAAATCGAAGACGGCGGACTCGGCGGTGGTCGGAACTCTGAAGTAGTAAAGAGTTAGACCGTCGTCTCCTCCACCGTCGCAAAGGCACAAACATGTTAGGCGGCGGCGGCGCAGGGCGGAGATCGGCGGCGGAGACGGTGGTGGTGACGAGGAAGGTGTTGATAAACGTGAGGGTACAAGGGAGCGTAGGGTGTGTTCAGGTGTTGGTTAGTTTGAATTGTACGGTGGGGGATTTGATTACGGCGGTTGTGGCGCAGTATGTTAAGGAACGACGTCGTCCTGCTGTTTTGCTTAAGGATGTTGCCGGTTTTGATCTTCATTACTCTGCTTTTACTCTTCAATGTATGTCTCCTTCTTCCCTCCCTCTATCTCCTTAATTTGTCTACATTTGATTACAGTTTAGAATACTTTCTCCGTTCCGTTTGATTCTTCATGTTGTTTGCTGCTTTAATCGTCAATATAAATTCTACTCAGTCAGTTTCAGTTCAGCCCCAAGAGGCATATTTTGTCTCTATATTTCAGTCAGTTTCAGTTAAATTAAGTTCAGTTAAATTAAGTTCAGTCAGTTTCAGTTCAAAAGAACAGGGCCTAACCCAAAAAAATACCCAGAAAGGAATACGGAGCTAACTCAAGAGAATAGATCCGTTCCAATCAATTTCATACATTTATCACGTACGTGTATGGTTTTCTTTTGTTTATATGTTTAGTGAGGTATTTCTAAAAATTATAAAAATACTCGATTAAACAATTTAAACAAGATTTTACTTGACCATATTTTATCATATTGATATTTTTCTCATCTATGAATAGTGCACAATTATCATATGCATGGAATTGATTGAAAAGAAATGACTAAAAGATAGTCACGTAAAATTGTCTAATCGAGTACTGTAGATGTCCTAACCCATGGGTTAAGACTAGATATATATGTCACAAATTCGAATGCTTCCCCTTTATTGTAATGCAACAAATAAGTGCGCGCTCTATTGAAATAGAATAGACAAACAAATGATCGGGATAGAGTGACCAAGGAGTCACTAAGAAAACGTTCATATAATATAAAGCAAACATAACGAATTGAATGGAACGGAGAAGTATTTGGAATTGGAAGAGTAAGTGTACCAACTACCAAGTGTTATTATCTGACTTACGGTGATCAAATGACCCAAATCCATAGCTATAGCCTGGTTTTTATTTTTGAGCCGGGTTAAATTTAGAAGCAATTTATACATATAGTGATATACGAGTATAAATTAGAAATATACATAAAAAAAAGGTTATTTCATGACAATAATAATACAACTACAAAGTGATTTCTTAGAATAATCTCAATTATACGTAATCTCGTTTTAATATGAACTATGTTTTTATGGTTGTAACTTTCTAGGGTCCTTGAGTGTTCCGTCGTCGTTCATGAAAGCCAAAACAACAAGAAAATTAAAGCATTTTTTTCGTGACTTCTACCATACTAATCAGAAAAAAAATGCAAGATGAATTTTGGGAAGATTCAATTTTTTTTTTAACCAACGAAACTGAAGAGGAAGGTTAATCAATGAGAGATTAATGAAGGCATAGTTCATATTAAAACGAGATTACGTATAGTTGGGATTAATCTAAGAAGCCCCTTATAGTTGGTATTATTGTCATGAAATAACCCTAAAAAAATTGTGTTACCATGTCCTAAAATCCTCTAATCTATAGATCCGCCAATGGTGACAAACATCCTGAGAAAATAATGATTTAGGAGGACTGCCATAATGCATGATTAGTTGGTCTCAAAATGAAACTCCCTCTGTTCCGTTTTATTTGGTTGTCTTTTATATTCATTGTGAGCAGTAAACAAATGAATACAAATGAATGAAACGGAGGGACTTTGGAGTAATATTTTGGTTACTTTATAATTGTATTAAGGTACAATCTAATCAAATGTGATGAGAAAATTATAATAGCTGAAACCAGCTCAAGATTATGAGGAAACTTGTAGTGTAGTTAAGATTGAATCTAATCAATTAAACTTGTTTTATAATCGATCATGTCAGAAAACCTCACAGAGAATGTAATCTCTTCAATTGATTTTGTTCTCATTTCATGATTCATCATAATAGTATTATTTTAGGTTGATTCGATTGTGGATTTTAATTCAATTATCGATGATGTAAACAATTATGGAGTACTTATTTACTCCGTCACGTTGTTTATTGTATCATTATTGTTTGATTAATTATTTAGGCTTAATTGTTTAGTGTCTAAGAGTCGTTGTAGGCCCTGGAGTGTGGTGGTTCGCTTGGGGGATATGGAGGAAAATAGTATTATACACCTGATTGTACAATAACATTACTTTTATATATATATTTACGGATCTATGCTGAGTGGTAAGTTTTTGAGCTACTTCAGAAAGTTTACATTAAAACTCGAAACCTTTTTTTTTTGTTCAACGAAGAGCGCTCTTAGTCACGTTACAATATAGGGGGAGGGAGATTCGAACCAGAGACCTATTGTCCCAGCGCACAGCTCAAAAGCATAAAATCAATTGTACATAGAGTTATGTACAACTGGTTGTATAATCTTCTTATTGGGATACGATCAACATCATATACTTGGAAGTGAAACGTCGCAGGACTAACATACATTTGTTGATCATGGTGTGTTCAGGTTTGGACCGGGAGGAGAAGCTGGCAACGTTAGGGTCCAGGAACTTCTTCATGTGCAAGAGGAACGAGGCGACAACGACTCATGCACCACCAGACGACATCTGCAACAATGGCGGCGTAACAGCTTCATCATCATCATCCTGCTCAAAGCAAGCGGACGAGGCTGAAAAGTTGGGCTCTTCTAACTCTTGGCTAAAGTTCATGAGCTTCCTGCTGTAAAATCAGAGACAGTCGTGGTAAGAACAACATAATAGTAGGATGGAGCGAAAGTATCGTTGCCAGGCCGTTGGATTTTTAGCCTAACTGTAGCAACCTGTAAATCTTATGGTGTACTGTAGAAGTGTAAGAATCGAGCTTTGGATCAATTTTGGCCATTCACCGGATCGTGAATGAGTATTTGGGTCAAGACTCGAGACATTGGATCTGATTCTGGAATTATGTAATGTAACAACAATGGCAAGCATATTGCAGTTTCTGATTAAATAAAAGAAAGAGACATTCCGATGTAAAATTTTCATCGGGTTGGGTATCGCCACATACGTCAGTATCGTCGTGAAATATAAAACCGTTGCTTATTTTTACAAAGTGCTCCGTATTAGCTATGTACATATGTAAAGACGATTTGAGATTGTTGGAATAATTATAATCTTGTTATTGTACACAAATTATAATATACAATCGTTGTACCCACGGAAGTCTGTGGGTGGGTGAAAGGTACTCTTCAATGTAATTGCCTTGTGTATTTCGTAGCATTAGTCAAAATCACCGTTACATTAGGGCACTCCTATATATATCACACATCGCGACCCAGATTGCGGTATCAAACCTAAAAGAAGTAAGTACGATTAACATAAAAGAGTATACAAATATAAAGATGGTACGCTTCTTATAAAAATAGTTATAAAACAAAATTGTCATTTAAGAGCACGAATAGGACATAGAATGGTACTGAAGAGTGGTCTCTCAATAAGTTATTGAGAGACCGTCTCTCCCAAGAATTCTTTTTTCCTCATTCTCGTAATATACTCGAGACTTGGAATGTTTTCACCTCGATCGTTTGGTCACATACCAATCCTATGAACAACGAAGTCGCTCACGAAATAGCTCATTGTGTTCAAGTTGGTGCCTTTGATAGAACTATTTAGGCACTAAGCTTCAAACAACAATTAACCCCATTTTTAATCTTCTATGAAGGGAAAAAATGGACTCATAAGACTAATTCAAGGGCAGGAGTGCGCACTTACTTAGTTACGTTACCTGATTTATACGTTAAACTTCACGGATGGTAAAACTAGTTTGATTATATATACTATATCTCTGTCTCACTAAGATTATCCCATTTCATTAAAATATTCTTCAAATATAATACGAGTAGAAAAATGGGACGATATTTCAGCGACAAGAAAAGTACTCCCTCCGTCTCATTGAATTCTTTACGTTTGCTTTTTCACACTTGTCGATGTACATTTCATTTCGTTCATATCTTTATTTACGTGTTATTAAAAATTCTAAAAATTTGATAATCTTAATGTACATATTAAGACCATTCGAAAAATATCTCACCTGACTATGTTTTACGTTATATATTAGAAATTATATTCGAGATCATTCTAACTCATGAAAAAACAAACGTAAAGAATTCACTGGAACGGAGGGAGTATTTTGCAACGAGGTTTAAAAATGAAGAGCGTGGTGGCTAGGTCTTAGCCTATTGGTTAAGATTAGGTGCTAGGTCTCAGGTTCGAATCCCTCTGCCCCATATTGTAATTAGGGGTGTGCAAAATTCGAGTCGGATCGGGAAAAATGGACCGGACCGGACCGGAATCTACCGGACCGAATCCGGAATAAAAAATTCCGGTCCGTTCTTCGGGCCATCATTTTGGGCGATTCCGGGTTCCGGTCCGGTCCGGTCCTGACCCGGTTTTTTCTGGTCCGGACCGGAAAACCCAAAATTATGCTTATTTCTTAAAAATTCCGGTCTAACCGGTCCAAACCGGGCCAACCGGTCCAATCGGTCCGGAATTTTGGACCAAAATTCCAAAAAATATTGAAAATTCCGGGCCAACCGATCTGGTCCGGGTTGGACCCGGTATTTTTTTGGGCCGGACCAGGATCAATATTTTGGTTTCCGGCCTGGGTCCAGGGTCAAGAAATTTGACGATTCTGGATCCGGGCCCGGTCCGAGTCGGACCGGTTGCATAGCTCTAATTGTAATGCGACTAAGTTCGTTATTCGTTGAACCAACAAAAATGAAAATGAAGAGCGTGGTGGCTACTACTCCGTAGTATAAAAGCAATAGAGTAGTGTAATTTCATAAACCCTCACACTCATTTCCGCCACCGTATCTTCTCTCTCACTCTCTTTTCTTAAACCCTAATTCCTCTACGCTCCTCTCTTCTCTTCTCCAATGGCCGGTGAAATGCAATTCTGGGGTAATCTCCTCCCTCCTCCCTCCTCCTCTATACTCTCTTCGATTTACTCTATTTTATCGCTTCACAATCGATTTTGTTTTCGTTTCAATCGTTGCTTGAATACATACTCCTCTCGTCGATTTCATTTGTTTTAGGTTTGTATCGTTTGCGAGTTTTATTTTAATCAAACGTAAACAAATAATCGAAACATTTTACTGTTTTTGTCGAGCTTTTGTTTAGATTTTCTGACATATTGATTGATTGATTTATCTATATCGTCTCGTCTGTTACGTATTTGTAATCGAGTAACCGTCTCTCTATAGTTTCCGTGTTTGTAGAATATCACACGAGAATCTGTGGATTTTGCTTGACATGGCGGTTATTAAAATTTTGTGATGGAGGAGGGTACATGTGTTGGAAAGTGATGGAAACCGTGTTTTCGGATGTATTGTTGTCGGATTGAATGTGAAAAAAACTAGTTAAGTAGACTGCTTAAATTTGTGAGGTGGTCATTGATATTAAGGTGTTTTTGTTGTGATTCTGTTTTCACTAGGGTTTGAGGTTTTGCCTCCTATGGAGGAGGGCAAATGTGTCTGAAAGTGATGTAAACCGTGTTTTCAGATGTAATGTTGTTGGGTTGAATGTGAGGAAAACTAGTTAAGTAGACTGTTTAAATTTGTGGTTTGTCATTGATATTAAGTAGTTGTTGTTATGATGCTGTTTTCATTAGGGTTTGAGGTTTTGCTTGCTATGGAGGAGGGTTAAGGGTAAATGTGTCGGAAAGTGATGTAAACCGTGTTTTCAGATGTAATGTTGTCGGGTTGATTGTGGGAAAAACTTTTTGTGAGTGTTATTTTTGCTAGGTGTTGAGCCTTTGCTTGCAATAGCGGTTATTTTGTCTCCAAATTTTCATTCTTACATCTTTTGCTTATTAAAACTTGTTATGGAGGGGTATAAATGTGTCGGAAAGTGATGTAAACTGTATGTTCGGATATATTGCTGTCTGTTCGAAAGCTATGTTTTGTGAGTTGGTCACTGTTATTAAGTCATTTTTGTTGTGTTGCTGCTTTCTCTAGGTGTTGAGGTCAAGGCGAAACAGCCACTTAAAGTTAGCATTGAAGCTGCATCACTCATCCATATTTCCCAGGTACATGCCGGTATATCCTTATGTTTCGATCCAGTGCTGGAAGTGATTAGTTTCATATGTTTGTTTACCCTGTGTCGGGTTTTTGTGTTGTTTTTAGGCTACGCTTGGTGAAGTCAAGAAGGATAATGAGACTGTGGTTGTACACGTCAAAGTTGGCGACAAGAAGCTGGTTTTGGCCATGCTAAGCCAGAAAAACCCTCAGGTGTTCTTTGATTTAGTCTTTGATGAAGATTTCGAGATTTCTCACAACTGGAAGAATGGAAGCATTCATCTCATGGGATACCAGAATGAGGGCCTTGATGACTTATATCCTTTTTTTTTTTTTTTTTCGTCTCTTGCTTGCTTTCACTTTTCCTCTAATTTCAAGAGCTTCTCGGCATTATACTTATTCACAATCATTCTGTGCTAGATTAATATCTGCGTAGTTTATCTTCTGTTTTCATTGGAGCCTTCAAAAAATTTCTCTATCAATCAAAACAAACAATTTAGAAGCCACTCGTTTTATAGCAAGGTCTCTAGGTTGTGTGTAGTTCATGTATATAATATATTGTTTGGCTTCCTTGACTCGTGCTTCGGCGGCTGCCTTGTGGTCCTCACTGATGAGGAAATTGGTAAGTTGTTTAATGTAGCTATTTTTTACCAGTCCTATTTAAAGTGCATCGAGAGTGTATTTCAAGTCTAACTTTGTCTATCTCCCTTTTGCTTTCAGATTCTGATGAAGAAGATGTAGACGTCCCAATTGCTGAAAAAGGTATATACTTCGTCTGATAGCTCTTGATGTCATTTAAATCCTAGCAATCTTTTAAAAATGTTTGTATTTTAGGGCAACTTGCTGCTCTAGCTGCAAAGGTAAAGGCGGCGGGCAACAAGCCAACGCCTGAGGTCAAGGATGACAGTGATGAGGACGATAGCAGTGATGATGATTTCAATGATTCTGACTCTGATGATGTTGAAACCACTGAGGTATTTGATGCCTTCGAAAACTAGTACTCCCTCCATTTATGTTCTTCCCATTCTCTATTTTGGATATTTTTTTAATGTTCTACCCATTTCTATTCTTTCCATATTAGTCTCTCACATCTTCATTTTTTAATACTTTCTACTATGGCCCACTTGTATCAACTTCTCTCCTATTTTCATTCTTTATTGTTTTTCCTTAAGAATCGTGCAAAAAGCATATGGGAAGAACATATATAAATGGAGGGAGTATATTTAAGTTAATACATGAATGGGGTTGAATCTGTGCCGTAAATATTCCGTTCTACCCGATGGGCTAATAGCTGTGTCCATTGTTTGGGAATACACCCGTCAATTACTTTCATCTAGGTCTTAGCAATATAGGCTAGCAAATGTTAAAGTGGGATCGAGACAAGTTTTGAAAATGTTCATTTATCATTTTTCAGGACGGTATGAGTGTCAGTGAGGACGATGAGGATGACTCTGACGACTCTGAGGAGGACTCTGAGGAAGAGACACCAGCCAAAGTGGTATTTCCTTTACTTCAAGTGTACTCCGTATATTTTTGTTAAGTCACATCACAAGGAGCCTTTGTTTTGCATACTTCTTACAAGTTGTTGTTGCAGGTGGATTCCGGCAAGAAAAGGCCCAATGCTGAAACAAAGACACCACCCCAGAAAGAAGGCAAAGGTAGCCACACCCCAGAAAACAGGTACGGAGTATTCTGTTTAAACCTTATTTGTATCATCTGGTGAATTCATGTTCGGAGATTATTAGAACTTGGCTAGACCCGTTACCACTGATTTAATTGATTATTTGATTGGGTTTCTGATTGGTGACAGATGGTAAGAAAGGTGGCAAAACTACAACTCCTCTCCCATCAAAGAAAGCTGGAAAGTCTCCTGGTAGTGAGAAATCACCCAAATCTGGCGGCAGCGACATTTCCTGCGGTCCATGCAAAAAGTAAGTTTTCTACTTCGTATTTTTTACTCAAAAATCCCTGCAATAACACCGTTTTATGCATTCAGCGATACAACCATGTAAACAATCGTGTTTCATACTGTTTGATTGTGAAATGTCAATCATGCATCTCTGTTTTCGAGTTGGTTTGCACAGTCTGTACTCATGGTCAATTTGTTTTGACGGTCTTCTGAATTGGTGTCGTGTAATTTATAAATTTTTACTGTGGGAAATGAGCATGTATTAGGAGTGAAATTTGAATTGTTGTTTTTGTTTGTTACAGGACCTTCAAAACAGAATTTGCATTGGAGTCTCACACCAAGGCCAAGCATTCTGCTGCCAAATAGATGATGAAGCCGAACTATCTATTTTTGTGATTTGTGAGACGGAATGAAATGATGACGGTGGAGGTTAAATCTCAAGTTTTGTTATAGTTTTGGCAGTCTGTTGTTAGAATGTGTAGGATCGAAATTGGTTCAAGTACTGAATAGTCTGTGGTTCACGAAATTATGCAGAGATTTATCTCGAGTTTTAATACAGTTGTGATTCAGTTGTCATTTTTTTCTGAGTTATTCCTTGGAAGCTGATATGAACCGAGATTCCCAGACACTGTTGTCATCAGTGTCCTATGAACATGAATGCATCGACGAACAGTGGTGCCTGTTTCAAGATGACCGGTATTGACACAGTAATTTGAACCGTGGTGCCAGTTTTGGGTTGGCACCGGTATTCACAGATGATCAAACTGACTAGGTCATAGTCATACCGTATGAATCATGATTTCACATCCTCTCATATCATCAAACTCAATCAACCATCTATTGAATATCACTTTTGGTTTTAATCCTAAATTCAATCTTTCAACTTATTTTCAACTCAGTTCACTTAAAACTCGTTTATCTAGTTTAACACCTTTTTTTTTGTTCATCAAAGAACGCACTAGTCGCATTACAATATATATAGGGGAGAAGGATTTGAACCTGGAACCTACTGTTCTATCCCAGAGCACCTAGTCTTAACCACTAAGCTAAGACATATTCGATCTAGTTTAATCCCTTTAAGGCTATCAGACACGTAGAACAAGGCCTTAGCCCTTACACTTTCGGCTCAACAAACCCTTTTTATATCTCGTCATTTGAATCAAACAGTTTCACGAGACGTCGAACAACTACCTTGAAAATGTCTTAGCTTGAAAGGTTAGCACGCAAGTACACAACTAAGTGTCACGGATGGTTGGACGTAATTATTAATGGAGACGTGTATATTGTATTTTCTGATATATTTACCGTGACAACTTATCAATCATAAAATCTTCTTTGAGACCGTCTGTACAGTAATATCCGAAGATTATATTCCCATAATCCCATTGACTAATCATCATATACTCATCCAATTTTTATTTTTTTTACCTTGTTTAACCTCAAAAATTTCTCCAAAGATTATATTCCCATTAAGATCTTATTATTACACACAATTAAGGAAGGAAAATAATACTCCATCCACACACTATACATTATATATATATATATATATATCATCTCATTCATTCATTGATTCATTCATTGATTCATTCATCATTAAACCCTCATAATATCATTCATACTTCATTTAACGCTTAACTGAGTAATAACAACGGTTTTTCCAACGTCTGTCCGATTTCATCTGCAATGGAGCAAGTACCATCAAAGACATTATCTTCATCAAACAACAACAACAACAACATCAACAAAGGGAAGAGGAAGATCCCAATTGAGCCTATAAAAAACAAGACAAGAAAACAAGTGACATTCTCGAAGAGACGAGGCGGGTTGTTCAAAAAAGGGAGCGAATTGAGTTCGCTTTGTGGTGCCAATGTTGCCATTATCACTTTCTCTGGTGCAGGCAAGTTCTTCGGGTTCGGTCACCCTAGTGCCGATGCTGTTGTCCAACGTTACGTCAACTCCACTCATCCCACTACTTATACTAATACTAATACTAAACCTAAATGTATTACTAATAATGTAATTAGTAATGTTAATGATGCTGATAATAATAATCATGATTATGGTAAGTATTCTAAGCAATACAAGGATGTTATAGGCCAAATCGAGGCCGAAAAACGTGTCAAAATAACTAATAATAATAATAATGGTGTGGTTAATGATGTGATTAGTGGTGATAATAATGGTGGGTTTTGGTGGGAGGAGGATATTGATGGGTTCGGGTTAGGTCAACTTGAACAGTATAAGGTTTTTTTGGAGGGTTTAAGGAATGAAGTTATGTGTCGGATTGATGAGATTAATCGACTGTCGATTAATGGAATTAATATTAATGATGATAATAATAATAATAATAATAATACTGGTGCTGGGGCTGGCGCAACTGCTTTCATTCATGGTCAAGGTTCTGACGTGTTTACTGCTTGTTGGGGTGATCAATCCGGTATGATGACCGGACGACAAAACAACTTCGATATGCCTTTCTAGATTATTATTATTATTATTATTATTATTATTATTACTATTTCGTAGTTTTTAATTAATTAACGTTGTTATGTTACATCTTACCTTTGATTCTTTGAAATTGCTGCATTTTCTGCAAATGTAGCAATTGCAAAGAATTCGAGGGAGTATCAGTTAGTTAAGTTTTATTGAATAAACCAAGCGAGTGCAGTGTTACGCTTGTAAACTTGTAATCGTACGTATGGTTTCTATCTTTATTTAAAATGTTGGAATAAATTTCGAGTATGTATTGGATATTGCTAATTGCTACTTTTGTGTAATACTTCCTCCGTTGCATTTGATTGTTTGCATTTTTTTTTTTTCACACTTGTTAATTCTGTTATTCTGTATATCTTTAATTACGTATTTCTAAAAATTATAAAAACTTGATATTTATAACGTATTCAATTAGACAATTTAAATAAGATTTCACGTGACTATAATTTATCTTATATATTAAAAGTTACATTGACGATTTCATGAATAATGTCCAAAAAAACAAATACAAACAACCAAATAGAACGGAGAGAGAGTATACGAGTATTATTTAATTTACGTCTGCTTTTAATGGCATAAAAAGCGTTAGAAATTGGAGAATTTTCATAATGAAGCGAGGTTGTATTTACCAGGAACTTCCTTCCCACTTTAACATCTCATGAATTTTCAAATATGTGTTTGGTTGTCATCCTGAAATTCACACTTCACGTGAATTGAATTCCCGTATACTGTTTGGTTGCACTCATTTAATTGTCATGATTTTGTTTATAAAGACTATTACGCCCTTAATTAATTAAGGTTCTAATTTGGTTACCGACCATGCTATGCAGTCGTAACCAAATTACATCATCGGCATAAAAAAGAACATACATTATTAAAAAAAACTGAGTTACATTATTCTCATTGTTCCGTAAAAAATATTGTTCAGAAAAAAAAATCACGTTCTAGTGAAAGTTTGAAACTATAGTAAACGACATTAGTAGTTCGGTTGATTGGAAATTAACAAGTCCCGCACAAATGTGAATTTAAAATCCTCGGGGAGACTTAAATAAAAAAATCAAATTCAAGAGGATTAGTAGCAATTTGTTTCGATGCAAATAATAGAGTGAGAAATATGATAAGTTCAGGAGGGTAAAAAAGTCATTGACATATGTCATGCGGGAAGTGCAACTCACTGAGGGGGGTCGGTGAGCAACTTCCCGCATCATTCAGGAAGTGCAACTGATGGTGGAAGTTTGAGTTGCCCATTTTTTCACTTTTGGGGTAACCAAACAACCTCTTCAAAATCTATTTCATGGGATTTTCTAACTTCCCGGGAAGTTCAAGAGTAACAAAACAAGCCCTAAAAATGAGAAAATTACTCGGTAAGTTATAATTTTTGGTCTGAAATCTTAGAGATTGAAAATATAAGATAGAAACAAAGAGGAACAACTACAAAAGCTGAAATCTTGAGCAAATCCTCAGTTTCTTTAGAGATCACACCAATCCTCGACCAATCTCCACTGTACCTATACATCAAGTCAAATCGATCACATGGTTTTAATTTATTCTCAAGATAAATTGTACAACTGTTGTATCATGCGACAATAGTACTATATATATCTAGTGACTTTTTTCACTGTAAATTGTCAGTAGTTTACAGTTTTGTCGCATGGTGCAACGGTTTGTAGAGTATAGTTTGTGCAGAATGAACGAATGAGTAGAAATGGTACCCAGCATCAAGAAAGCCTAATCCAAGGATGACAATGGCGGATTGAGCGACGATTTTCTTTATCTTTCGATAATCTGGATCTGCCTTTATCTTTGCAGTTGTTGTAGTTCTGAATTGTTTGTTGTTGTTGTTGTTGTTGATGAGTTTTTGAAGGCCATGAGAAATGGTGATGCACAAAAAGTTCTTGCTACCCAATAACAACATCTTATCCTAGTGCTATTGGTTTGGTACCCACAAAAAAAAATCTAAGTTGTTTACTTGTGGACTATAAGTGGATCATGTGGATTGGTCTATGTTAAATGTTTCATTATGTCCTATCACCATGACTAGGCTCGATAAACGGGTCAATCGGATCGGATGTCAGAAAGGATCATTTGGGTTGGATCAGTTTTGTCATGTCTAATCAGGGTGGTTAAAGGCTAGTTTAGACTGACTGAGCCACCAAGAACGCAAAAATATACGATTATTCTCGGAAAAGACAAAAAATCTTAACCGTACAATAAAATGCTAGGCCACCAAGAACGCAAAAATATACGGTTATTCTCGGAGTAGGCAAAAAATTTTATTCGTACAATAAAAATGCTGGCTGTGGGGTTCGAACCCACGCGCACTTGTATGCAGAAGATCTTAAGTCTTCCCCCTTAACCACTCGGGCAAACCAGCTAGAATAGTGAACATATAATTTCTCTATATGACTCTTTATATAATTGAAAATTAAACTTACAGACATCTCGAATAGTGAATTATCCTATCTACTCGTGGTTGTGGACAACGCCCAGTCATTAGTTATGTGGCCGTAACCCTGGCAGGCTGGCATGTGAAACAACATCGTAACATATTTTCCCTTTTCTCCATGATAACCCCTATCGAACCTTTAGTGTAATCTCTCACATACGCCCTCACAGCTTTATCATGCTTTTCAAATTTCTAATAGTTTTCACATGTCATCGTGCTTTTCACATACGGAGTATTTTTGATTGTAGTTGTTGACTGTGATACATATCAATTAGAATGATTAATTAAATACTCCATATTACAACATTTTACGTCTTTTCTGAACAAACTATCACGGCAATTTTTTTTTTACAATAGTAAATGCAAAAAAATAATAAAAATAATAAAGGTGGTGTCATTTTTTTAATAATATAGTAGTAAATACCAAAAAAAAAAATTTAAAATTGCTGGCTGTGGGGTTCGAACCCACGCGCACTTATGTGCAGAAGATCTTAAGTCTTCCCCCTTAACCACTCGGGCAAACCAGCTACTGATTCCTTTACTCAATTTTAACGATTTTATTCTTTAATTATTCATATTTAAACTGAAATTCAGAACTATCTAGAAACACGGAGTAGCTTACACCAACATATAAACCCTAACAACAAATTTCAATTTTCCCCCAAAATCCCCAAATCCCTCTTTTTCAAACCCTAGAAAATTAGAAATCGAGGTCCGAGAATCCCTCTTTGAGATAAGATACAAAACCCTAGAAAATTGGAAATCAAGGTTCGAGAATCCAACAATGGCGGAACACTTGGCGTCAATCTTTGGCACAGAGAAAGACAGAGTGAATTGCCCATTTTACTTCAAAATTGGAGCGTGTAGACATGGCGATCGTTGCTCAAGGCTTCATACTAAGCCTAGTGTTAGCCCTACGCTTTTACTGTCGAACATGTATCAACGCCCTGATATGATTACTCCTGGTGTTGATGCTCAGGGTACTCCCATTGATCCTCGCGACATTCAGCACCATTTCGAGGTTTCGCGTCTTTTCTTCGTCCCCCATTTTTTCTGAGTTTTTAGGGTTTTGAATTGTCTGCTGGTTAATTCTGTATGCAATTGATTTGTTGATTTGATTCAATCGGTGAAATTGCTGATGTTTGTATGTTTCTTGGCTCAATCAATGAAATCGCCATGTTTCGTATGTTTCTTGGCTCAATCTGTGAAAATTGTTGATGTATTGTATGTTTCTTGGCTCAATCAGTGAAATCGCCGATGTTTAGTATGTTTTGTTGCTACTAATGCACCAACATTGTGTGAAACGGATGTAATAATACAAATATCATGGCCCATTTAGATGAACAGCTTCATTACTTTCTAGTTTCTGCATCTGCTTACAACTTCTTGCCTAATTGATTGAGTGATTGTGAAGTTGAGTGCGTAATTGATTTAGTGATTGTGAAATTGAGTGATTTTTAGGGTTTTCAATTGTGTGTTGGTAGATTCTGTATGCAATTGATTATTGGGTACAATCAGTGGAATTGCCGATGTTTCATTGCTATTAATGTACCAGCATTGTGTGAAATCGATGCATTATTACAAATATCATGGCCCAATTAGATGAATAGCTAGGTCAGTTTTCTCATCTGCTAACAACTTCTTGCTAATTGATTGAGTGATTGTGAAAATGAGTGATTTTTAGGGTTTTGAATTGAGTTGGTTAATTCTGTATGCAATTGATTTGCCCATTTGGCTCAATCAGTGAAATCGCCGATGTTTCGTTGCTATTAATGCACCAACATTGTGTGAAATGGATGCATTAATACAAATATCATGGGCCTTTTAGATGAATAGGTCGATTACTTTCTACATCTGTTTACAAGAAATACCATTTGCCAGGGTTGAACTTCGATGAGATAGTAGCGGTTTATATATACAAGGCCGTCTAATGCATTTGAGAGGCTGTTCTAAAAATTAAAATGAGTCCCCCAACATAAATATATTTCTCAACAAAGAAGGGTCAATTATCAAATTTCAAATAGAAACTCTTTTGGGCCCGGTTCCTGAAGCCTGGTCAACACCCATTTCGATGGGCCTGTATATATACAAGAGTGATTCAGAACACTACATTGGCTGTTGGTTGTATCACGGCATGCATCTTACACTCTGTGTTACCCTGAAACTAGCGCGGCCCTTATCTTATTCCAACGCTTTATGTAAACCTTCGCTCCTCATATCCAGCTCTTCACACTTATATACTCCGTATTTTATTTTAGACCCAAAACGCCGATTTTCTTTTGATAAAAATAGTTTAGTCGGACAGTTAGAAATGCATTTGGATATTTCTGTGTGTGATGGGGAGTAGCTTTGCTGTATGTTTACTGTGATAAAAAATATTCTGGAGTATCAAGTGTGTGTGTTGCTTAACTTCTTTTGTCTGGTCGTTATTTTATAGGATTTCTATGAAGATCTGTTTGAGGAACTCAACAAATATGGAGAAATTGAATCGCTTAATGTCTGTGACAACCTGGCGGATCACATGGTTAGTATTTACACTTGTATATTGTTTTTTTATGCTGTTATGTCATATGGAGCATTATTTTATGACAGATTGCTCAAGTTTATATTGCATTGTACTGTCATGGGCAGGTTGGTAATGTCTATGTTGAATACAGAGAAGAAGAGCAAGCTGCAAATGCACTTCGCAATTTGAGTGGGAGATATTATGCTGGTAATATATCATACTCCGTATTGGTTTCTATTTCTTCTGTAACTTCAATTTATTTTACTACACTGATTTTGACTATGGGTCATCTATCATAGCTTCTGCTTGCTTTTAACCTGGAGTTAAGGTTGCATACCTTTGATCCCCTTAAATTGCAACAAGTAGGTGCCATTGTGTCACCTGGTATTCTTCTTGATGTATATCAGTCTAGTTATGTGATGTTTTGTTCAATATGGTGCTTGTTTGTTCGTAAATTGTCAATAATTGCTTGAAGTTTTCACTGCCTGACTGCCTCAAAAAATGCTGTTCAGGTCGTCCTATCATTGTGGATTTCTCTCCGGTCACAGATTTTCGTGAAGCTACTTGCAGGCAGTATGAGGAGAATACCTGCAATCGTGGTGGATATTGCAATTTCATGCATCTGAAGAGAATTGGCAGGTAATTTTCCAGCCACGTTTACAAGTCCTCCATATCAAATTGTAACACTGCAGTAGATGTTAAGACCATTACATTAACACTTTAGTTGATGGAGAAACTCGATATGAATCAGGCATGTAACCAATAGTGAGACTGTCTTAAATCTTCATCCACTACCAAGGTTGTTATGGTTATATTGTCTGTCCTCAACAGGGAATTGAGGCGCCAGCTGTATGGAAGGTACAGGAGGATGCATAGCAGAAGCCGAAGCCGAAGTCCATATCGTCGCAAAAGCTATGACTATGATGACAGACACCATGGACGTGGCCACAGCAGCAGAAGGCATGATGATAGGGAAGCCTATTATGATAGTCGGAGCAGCCGGCATAAGACTACTAGCCCTGATCATAGGCGAGGAAGAAGCCGAAGTCCTGGTGGTAGAAGAAGGGATAGAAGTCCTGTAAGAGAAGGAAGTGAAGAGAGGCGTGCAAAAATTGAGCAGTGGAATCGAGAAAAGGAGGATGCTCAACGAGGCCAGGCCAACACAGACGGCACTAAAACCAATGATGATGGGTTTTATGATGGTCGGACACACAATGTGGAGCAGAATTATCAGCAGCAACAACAGCAGGAAGGATATGGATATTAGTGTATGATATGGTCAGTTCCTTCCTCATTTTTCTACGCGATACATGGTTCTAGTGGCAAAAGAAATTACATTTTGTCACAAGCCGTGAAAGCTCATTAATCTTTCTTACAGCCCATTTTCCAATGTGCAGGTGTGCAGGTTCACACTTATGCCATGTGGAATGTGATGTGTTTCTCCTTTATCTATAGTAGTACAATAATTGGCATTGCATGTTTTGTCTGCTGTGCATCTTTGGCATGTTCTCTGTTGTGATTTGCCTCTTTAGTGTACTAAACGGATCATGAATGCATCCTTCATGTGGCATTTTGTTGTGCAACGAGTCCTGTATGAGATGGTCTCGCATTAGTCCAGTGAGATTATAATAACAAAACTTGAATACCTCATTTAATGATAAGATAAGCTGTTTTGTCTCACACATTACCTTGTTGCATATGAGTTTTGTGCTTGTCTCTCTAGTTTAGTGTTGCATATAATCTGTCATGTGTCTGGAGTTTTTTCTAGTTTGGTGCATAAACTTGTGATTATCACAGTCTGTCATGTTCGTGTTATCTGCATTACACAAGTGAAGTTTACCATATTTGGTGGTCAGTGAAGTTTCGCCTTTATTTCAGTAGTGTCGAGTGTCTAACCACTTAGGACAATGAGCACTCACTGTTGGTATTCAGACAATGGTGTGACACTGTGACTCAATTCTTTCCACAAAACAGATTAATCCAGCGGGCACCTGCATTGGATACATAGGTCATAGTCTCATAAGACTAAGTTGGTGACCGTTTTGTTTTGTTTTGTTTCTTGAATTTGATGTAATAGCGTTGTTGCTATACATATGCCTGATTTGTTATCGTCAAATATTAGTTGGATTTAACTGTTTGCTTCTTAATTTAGCTTCAGCACTTCTGCAGTAGTGACTGTGAGATCGATGTGTCTGACATGGTAGGTAACCTAGTAGGTTATGTTCACCATACCTTGTGAACATAAACATAAACGGTACTTTCATTTGGGCCACAGAACTTACATAAGTTACCAGTTTTGCAGGTGCAGAACTCCCTGCTCAAGAACAAAGCAGTTATATTAACGGCAGCTTATCATGGAATTTTTGTACAGGTGATCGGGAGGGTTGAGTTTGCAGGTTGCAGGGTTTCAATCGTTGCAGCTGGAGAAACACTTCTGTTTTAAGGTGCTCTTTTGTAGTACTCCGTAATTCATTTGTCATGCTTTGATTTGATTTATTTGAATACTTTGGAGTGTGCTCGTGGTCTCGTGGATGGTCGTTATCAGCTGCCTGATATTTGGAGCTTTCGACTCCGGTTAGAAGTCTGATTCGTTCCTCTGCATTGTGCCCTCGTTTTATCCAACTTTTTTCCCTTGGCTTAAAACCTTCTTGAGAACTTATTGTAGAAAATGTCTCGGTTTAATAGATATCCCTTATGCTTTCAAATTTACACATTTAAAAGACATTCGACTATCTTTCGTGTAACATCGGATTAGGGCAAGATCTTGGATATATAAACTCAAAAGTGAATTATTTTACCCTTTTTTTTGACAATTGTTGGTCATTTTATGGTGTAAGTGTTCTATTTATATGGTTGACAAAATATTTCACATTTTTCGAAAAATCACCTAAAACGAGCGAATTTAAAGGTTATATTCACGTTATTGGGCTAATTTAGTCTCAAAATTAAATGTTTTCAAATTCGCATGATTACTACTCCATACATTATAGATATCATTCGGTGTAACCGAAGATACATACGGTTTGAAATAGACACATTTAAAAGACGTTCTAAGATGTTTTGAATTACGTCGGATTATGGCGAAATCTTTATTTTTATGCTAGAATCTAAACAATTTTAGAATTTTTTTAACAACCGTCGATCATTTTATGGCATAAGGGTTGTATTTACATCACCAACAAAATATTTCACATTTTTCGAAAGATGACTCGAAACGGTCGAATTTGAAGTTTATTATTCACGTTTTTCGGGCAAATTTGGTCCCGAAAATAAGAGTCTCCAAATTCGTAGACTAACTATTCCATACATTGTGGAAATTTTTCGGTGTAGCAGAAGTTACATACGGTTTAGAATAGACACATTTAAAAGATGTTCTAATATGTTTCGAATAACGTTGGATTATGGCGAAATCTTTATTTTTATGTTAGAATCTAAACAATTTTAGTGTTTTTTAACAACCGTCGCTCATTTTATGGCATAAGAGTTTTACTTATATGGCCAACAAAATATCTCACATTTTTTGAAAAATTATCTGAAACGGGCAAATTTGAAGGTTATTATCCACGTTTTTCGGGCAAATTTGGTCCCAGAATTAAATGTCTCCGAATTTGCACAGTAACTATTCCATACATTGTAGAAATCATTCGTTGTAGCAGAAGGTACATATGGTTTGAAATAGACACATTTAAAAGACGTTCTAATATATTTCGAATAACGTCAGATTATGTGAAAATTTTGTATTTTTAGATGAGAATCCAAGAAATTTTAGTGTTTTTTTGACAACCGTCGGTCATTTTATGGTATAAGGGTCATATTTATATGGTCGGCAAAATATCTCACATTTTTTGAAAAATCATCAGAAACGGACGAATTTGAAGGTTATTATCCACGTTTTTAGGGCTAATTTGGTCCCGAAACTAAATGTGTCCAAATTTGCATAGTAACTACTCTATTCATTGTAGAAATATTTCGGTGTAGCAGAAGGTACATACGGTTTGAAATCGACACATTTAAAAGACGTTCTAATGTGTTACGAATAACGTCGGATTATGTCGAAATCCTGTATTTTTAGACGAGAATCTAAGAAATTTTAGTGTTTTTTTAACAACCGTCGGTCATTTTATGTTATAAGGGTCATATTTATATGGTCGGCAAAATATTTCACATTTTTTAAAAAATCACCAGAAACGGGCGAATTGAAAGTTATTTATCCACGTTTTTCGGGCTTATTTGGTCCAGAAATTAAATGTCGCTAAATTCGCACAGTAACTACTCTATTTTTGTAGAAATCTTTTGTTGTAGCAGAAAGTACATATGGTTTGAAATAGACACATTTAAAGACGTTCTAATATGTTTCGAATAACGTCGAATTAAGGCGAAATCTTGTATTTTTAGATTAGAATCTAAACAATTTAAGAGTTTTTTAACAACCGTCGGTCATTTTATGGTATAAGGGTCATATTTATATGGTCGGCAAAATATCTCACATTTTTCGAAAAATCATCAGAAACGGGCAAATTTGAAGGTTATTATCCACGTTTTTCGGGCAAATTTGGTTTCGAAATTAAATGTCTTCCAATTCGCACAGTAACTACTCCATACTTCTTAGAAATCTCTCGGTGTATCAGAAGGTACGTATGGTTTGAAATAGACACATTTAAAGACGTTCTAATATGTTTCGAATAACGTCGAATTAAGGCGAAATCTTGTATTTTTATACTAGAATCTAAACAATTTAAGAGTTTTTTTAACGTCGGTCATTTTATGGTATAAGGGTCATATTTATATGGTCGGTAAAATCTCTCACATTTCGAAAAATCATCAGAAACGGGCAAATTTGAAGGTTATTATCCACGTTTTTCGGGCAAATTTGGTCCCAGAATTAAATGTCTCCAAATTTGCACAGTAACTATTCCATACATTGTAGAAATCATTCGTTGTAGCAGAAGGTACATATGGTTTGAAATAGACACATTTAAAAGACGTTCTAATATGTTTCGAATAACGTCGAATTATGGCGAAATCTTGTATTTTTTGACTCGAATCTAAACAATTTAGGTGTTTTTTAACAACTGTCCGTCATTTTATGGTATAAGGGTCATATTTATATGGTCGGCAAAATATCTCACATTTTTCGAAAAATCATAAGAAACGGGCGAATTTGAAGGTTATTATCCACGTTTTTAGGGCTAATTTGGTCCCGAAATTAAATGTGTCCAAATTTGCATAGTAACTACTCTATTCATTGTAGAAATATTTCGGTGTAGCAGAAGGTACATACGGTTTGAAATATATACATTTAAAAGACGTTCTAATGTGTTACGAATAACGTCGGATTATGTCGAAATCCTGTATTTTTGGACGAGAATCTAAGAAATTTTTGTGTTTTTTTAACAACCGTCGGTCATTTTATGGTATAAGGGTCATATTTATATGGTCGGCAAAATATCTCACATTTTTCGAAAAATCATCAGAAACGGGCAAATTTGAAGGTTATTATTATTATCCACGTTTTTCGGGCAAATTTGGTTCCGAAATTAAATGTCTCCAAATTCGCACAGTAACTACTCCATACTTCTTAGAAATTTCTTGGTGTATCAGAAGGTACGTATGGTTTGAAATAGACACATTTAAAGAAATTTTAATATGTTTCGAATAAAGTCGAATTATGGCGAAATCTTTTATTTTTAGACTAGATTTTAAACAATTTAAATGTTTTTTTAACAACCGTCGGTCATTTTATGGTACAAGGGTCATATTTATATGCCATGCAAAATATCTCACATTTTTCGAAAAATCATTCGAAACGGACGAATTTGAAGGTTATTATCCACGTTTTTCGGGCTAATTTAGTCTCGATATTAAATGTCTCCTAATTCCCACAGTAACTACTCTATTCATTGTAGAAATCTCTCGGTGTAACAGAAGGTATTGTATGGTTTGAAATAGACACATCTAAAGACGTTTTAATATGTTTCGAATAACGTCGGATTAGGGCGAAATCTTTTATTTTTAGACTAGAATCTAAACAATTTAAATGTTTTTTTAACAATCGTTGGTCATTTTATGGTATAAGGGTCATATTTATATGCCCAGCAAAATATTTTACATTTTTCGAAAAATCATCAGAAACAGCTACCAAACGACTCAAATCATCGAAATCAACATAAAGAGAAAAATGTCCACAAACAATGGCTAACCCTAATGGGTGTGTAATGTTGTGGTTTAAGATGGAGAAGGGGTTTGTGTAAAAGAATAATGGATTAAAATCCCAATTTTTCTGCACAATTTGCAGGAAAAATGACCATGAACAATAACCCAACAAATCAACAATGAAGTTTTTTTGGATGTTGCAACACAACATTGAAATCTAAAGCAATACTCTTCCACTATACTACTATCACAAATTTTATAGTTTTATGACAAATGTAAACCACCCTTGAATGCAAGCTAAAAAAAAAAAAATAATAATAATAATAAAATACTTATATGATCCCCTTGAATGCCAGTCAAATCTTTTGCAGTCAAGTACAAGTTTACAGTTTTCACCACAGAAGAAGTTACTTACGGTTTGTAATAGACACATTTAAAAGACGTTTTCGAATAACGTCGAATTATGGCGAAATCTTTATTTTTATGCTAAAATCTAAACAATTTTAGTGTTTTTTTAACAACCGTCGGTCATTTTATGGCATAAGGGTTTTACTTATATGGCCAACAAAATATCTCACATTTTTCAAAAAATCACCTGAAACAGGAAAATATGAAGGATATTATCCACGTTTTTCGGGCAAATTTGGTCTCAGAATTAAATGTCTCCAAATTTGCACAGTAACTATTCCATACATTGTAGAAATCATTCGTTGTAGGAGAAGGTACATATGGTTTGAAATAGACACATTTAAAAGACGTTCTAATATGTTTCGAATAACGTCAGATTATGGCGAAATCTTTATTTTTATGCTAGAATTTAAACAATTCTAGTGTTTTTTTTAACAACCGTCGTTCATTTTATGCCACAAAGGTTCTATTTATATTTTCAAAAAATATCTCCCATTTTTTTAAAAATCACCTGAAACGTACGAATTTGAAGGTTATTATCCACGTTTTTTGGACAAATTTGGTCCCAGAATTAAATGTCTCCAAATTCGCACAGTAACTACCACATACATCTTAGATATCTCACGGTGTAGAAGAAGGTACGTATGATTTGAAATAGACACATTTAAAAGACGTTCTAATATGTTTCGAATAATGTCGGATTATGGCGAAATCTTAATTTTTATGTTAGAAGCTAAACTATTTTAGTGTTTTTTATAACAATTGTCGGATATTTTATGGCATAAGGGTCCTATTTATATGACCAACAAAATATCTCACATTTTTTCAAAAATCACCTGAAACGGGCGAATTTGAAGGTTATTTATCCACGTTTTTCGAACTAATTTGGTTCCAAAATTAAATGTCTCCAATTTCGCACAGTAACTACTCAATACATAATAGAAATCTTTCGGTGTTATATACGGTTTGAAATAGACACGTTTAAAAGACGTTCTAATATGTCTCCAATAATAACGTCGGATTAGGGCAAAATCTCTTATTTTTATACTAGAATCTATACTATTGAAGTTTTTTTAACAACCGTCGGTCATTTTACGACATAAGGGTCCTATTTATATGACCATTAAATTATCTCTCATTTTTCGAAAAATCACCTCAAACGGGCGAATTTGAAGGTTATTATCCATGTTTTTCGGACAAATTTGGTCCCAAAATTAAATGTCTTCAAATTTGTACAGTAACTACTCAATACATTATAGAGATCTTTTGGTGTAGTAATAGAGATCTTTTGGTGAAGTAGAAGGCATATACTGTTTGAAAAAGACACATTAAAAGACGTTCTAATATGTCTCGAGTAACATTAGGACGAAATCTTGTATTTTTATACTAGAATCTAAACAATTTTGGTTATTTGTTAAAAATCGTCGGTCATTTTATGGGATAAGGGTCCTATTTATATGGTTAGCAAAGTATCTAACATTTTTCAAAAAATCACCTGAAACAGACGAATTTGAAGGTTATTATCCACGTTTTTCGGGTTAATTTGGTCTCGAAATTAGATGGCTACAAATTCGGACAATAACTACTCCATACATCTTAGAAATATCTCGGTGTAGCAGAAGGAACTTATGGTTTGAAATAGGCACATTTAAAGGACGTTCTAATATGTTTCGAATAACGTCGGATTATGGCAAAATATTCTGTATATATAGTGGAATCTGAACTATTTTAGAGTAGTTTTTTTTTCTTTAACAACCGTAAGTCAAATCGTAGTGTATATACACAATTTTCGAAGATAGCGACCCCGAAAGAAAACTTGCTGAAAATTAATTGGTCTTTTCCTAAGGTTAAACAATGCGTTCTCTCAGATTACGGAACCAACAAAGAGAAATGAAAGTATTGGAAAGCGATAAACTGGGGTCAGTTTAATTTCGAAAACTCGTGCAAATTGGACGTGTACTACTGTACTTGTTATTTGGGACTGAAATTGAACCATATATATCCTGAGAAGTCTGCGTAGACGTTGTAGACACCAAAATTTTATATATTTCGCTATCTATTTATGTCTAATATCTTTAGTATTTAGAGATAATTATCAATAAATATTGTGATAATATCTTAGGATACTAGAATATTCTTAACTTCCTCGCTAAGATACTCGGCTATAAATACGGGTCTTGTCTCTAGGTTTAGAGGAGGTCAGATGGAATAAGTCTCAAAACGACCCCATCATCCTACTACCAAATTGTAGGTAAATGGAATAAGTCACAAAAAAGACCTCATCTTCCCCTACGGATCTAAGTCGATAAGACCTCCGTAGAACTATCAAAAACCCTAGCCTTCGAGATTGGAATCAAGAGATCCACGGAAGTTGTAACACGCAATCTTTCGATTATCAAAATAAAACTCGTATTCCATATTATTTTGTATCTGTTATTTTAATTATCGCAGGTGCGAAATTTTATGTTTTACAAATTGGTGAACCCGACGTGAATATTTTCGCTCTTCATCTCCAATCTCGAAGGATCCAGATCTGTAGAAGGCATGGGGGCAAACAAATCGACCTCTAAGTCTTCCTACCAAATTTCGAGACAAAGTTGCAACCGACTTCGAAGTCTCTACAACAAGTCTCGAGGGGGCATTTGTAGACACCAAAATTTTATATATTTCGGTATCTATTTATGTCTAATATCTTTAGTATTTAGAGATAATTATCAATAAATATTGTGATAATATCTTAGGATACTTTAGAATATTCTTAACTTCCTATCTAAGATACTAGGCTATAAATATGGGTCTTGTGTCTAGGTTTAGAGGAGGGCAGATGGAATAAGTCTCAAACACGACCCCATCATCCTACTACCAAATTGTAGGTAAATGGAATAAGTCACAAAAAAGACCCATCTTCCCCTACGGAATTCAAGTCGATAAGACATCCGTAGTACTATCAAAACCTTACTTTCGAGATTGGAATCAAGAGATCCACGAAAGTTGTAACGCTCAATCCTTCGATTATCAAATAAAAGTCTTGTTCTCATATTATTTTGTATCTGTTATTATATTATCGCAGTTGGAAAATTCTGAAGCAAAGGAAGTCACTACAAGCTCTCCATCAAATCCGTCGCAAGCCGTCAGAAGATCCAAGACAAATTCAAACATTCAAGGGAGATTCAAGTCCAAGCGACCCTCTCGAGAATATCAAATTACAACGCGTGCAAGGCAGTACAAGTCAGCTACGCACGCGTCTCTCACGTGTACCGCGCACACGTGTTCCCTAAACGGCGTTAGAATCAGAGGATACATTAGAGGTTGTACACGAACTTTTGATTAATAATTAATAAAATTTATTTGTTTCCTTGTTTTGTATTTCAGTTAGCTGCGATACAAAATTTGTGGTTACAAATTTTACAAAATTTGTAAAACATAAAATTTCACACCTGCGATAATATAATAACAGATACAAAATAATATGAGAACAAGACTTTTATTTGATAATCGAATGATTGAGCGTTACAATTTTCGTGGATCTCTTGATTCCAATCTCGAAAGTAAGGTTTTGATAGTACTACGGATGTCTTATCGACTTGAATTCCGTAGGGGAAGATGGGTCTTTTTTGTGACTTATTCTATTTACCTACAATTTGGTAGTAGGATGATGGGGTCATGTTTGAGACTTATTCCATCTGCCCTCCTCTAAACCTAGACACAAGACCCGTATTTATAGCCTAGTATCTTAGATAGGAAGTTAAGAATATTCTAAAGTATCCTAAGATATTATCACAATATTTATTGATAATTATCTCTAAATACTAAAGATATTAGACATAAATAGATACCGAAATATATAAAATTTTGGTGTCTACAGACGTGATAAGAAAACCGAAAGAAAACTAGATATTTTCTGGTAACACCTCCCGAACTGCTCGGATCATCGAAATCAACATAAAGAGAAGAATGTCTACAAATAATAAAACCGAAAGAAAACGAGAAGGTCAACAAACAATAGCTAACCCTAATGGGTGTGTAATGTTGTGGTTTAAGATGGTGAAGGGGTTTGTGTAAAAGAATAATGGATTAAAATCCCAATTTTTCTGCACAATTTGCAGGAAAAATGACCATGAACAATAACCCAACAAATCAACAATGAAGTTTTTTTGGATGTTGCAACACAACATTGAAATCTAAAGCAATACTCTCCCACTATACTACTATCACATTGTAGAAATCATTCGGTCACATTGTAGAAATCATTCGGTGTAACAGAAGGTATATAAGGTATTAATAGACACATTTAAAAGACGTTCTAATATGTTTCGAATAACGTCGAATTATTGCGAAATCATTATTTTTATACTAGAATCTAAACAATTGAAGTGTTTTTTTAACAACCGTCGGACATTTTGAGGCATAAGGTTCCTATTTATATGGCGAACAAAATATCTCACATTTTTCGAAAAATCACCTGAAAGGAACGAATTTAAAGGTTATTATTCACGTTTTTCGGGCTAATTTGCTCCCTAAATTAAATGTCACCAAATTCGCACAATAACTACTTCATATATTGTAGAAATCTTTCGGTGTAACAGAAGGTACATACGGTATTAAATAGACACATTTAAAAGACGTTTTATTATGTTTCGAATAACCTCGAATTATTGCGAAATCTTGTATAATATAATGGAAACTATACAATTGGAATATTTTTTTAACAACCGTCGGTCATTTTATGGTATAAGGGTCCAATTTATATGGCTAACAAAATATCTCACATTTTTGAAAAATCATATGAAACGGACGAATTTGAAGGTTATTATCCACGTTTTTTGGGTTAATTTGGTCTCGAAATTAAATGTCTCCAAATTCGCACAGTAACTACTCCATAAATTGTAGAAATCTTAACAGAAGGTACATACGGTATTAAATAGACACATTTAAAAGACGTTCTAATATGTTTTGAATAACGTCGAATTATTGCGAAATCTTGTATTTTTATACTAGAATCTATATAATTTAAGTGTTTTTTAACAACCGTCGGTCATTTTGAGGTATAAGGGTCCTATTTTTTATAGGATTATTTCACGTAATTAATCCAAACTATGCCTCCCCTTCCCAGATTACTCCAACCTAGGCTATATCTCATATTAACCCCATCTTTACACTCATTTTTCTCGCATTAGACCTGACTTAAATTTGACCCATTGCAACCAGTAAAATTATTAATCACCCGGTTAACTTTCTTCCTCCATTAACCTTCTTCCCCTTTCTTCATTCTTTGTTCCTCCATTAAAATTATTATTAAGCTCCGATGCATCATCTTAAGGAGAAACGAATAACACTCTTGAAAAAACCAATAACACACTCAAAATTAAGAGATTAATGTTGAGCTTTCAAAAATACAAATGATGCATCATCAAATTCGAAACCCAAATGATGTATCATCAGTTCATCATATTCTTCGATAACTGGGTAATTTTCAACCGACCATCACTCCCACCAGACACGCGCTGCGTCTCCACCGTCCAACATCAACCCTTGCTCCACTTCGCACAATTAGCATAGCATCGGCGTCGATTCCGACATTCTGGGTTTGCTATGGGTTCGCTCACATACTCAATTCATGGGTTTGTGTCAAAAAAATTATTTCAAATGTTCATATATTCTGGGTTCATTTAGTAGTGTTAGGTTAATTGAGGAGATGATTTGGGAATTGATTGGAAAATCAATCAATCTAATTAATTTGATATATTTTGGGGATTAATTTGGCAATTGACATGTAAGATGATAATCGTTTTGGTCTTAGGTGAATTGAAAAGGGGAATTTGTGTTTGTGATTTGGTGGTGTTCAATTGAATTGAGATTTTGTATTAGTGTAATAGGAAAGAGGAAGTGACATTACAAGAATAGAAAAAGGGGAAAAAAAGGACTTAAGAGGAAAGGATAACCTGTTTAGCAGGTTGCCCTCCCAATAGTATAATACCAGAAAAATGAGTGTAAAGATGGGGTTAATATGGGATAAAATATAAGTTGGGGTAATATGGGAAGGGGAGGCATAGTTTGGATTAATTTCATGAAATAATCCTTTTTTATATGACCAGCAAAATATCTCATATTTTTTGAAAAATCACCTGAAACAGGTGAATTTGAAGGTTATTATCCACGTTTTTCGGGCTAATTTGGTCCCGAAATTTAATGTCTCCAAATTCGCACAGTAACTTTTTCATACATTGTAGAAATCTTTCGATGTAACATAAGGTACATACGGTATTAAATAGACACATTTAAAAGACGTTCTAATATGTTTCGAATAACGTCGAATTATTACGAAATCTTGTATTTTTATACTAGAATCTATACAATTTTAGTGTTTTTTTAACCACCGTCGGTCATTTTATGGCATAAGAGTCCTATTTATATGGCGAACAAAATATCTTACATTTTTCGGAAAATCACCTGAAACGGGCGAATTTGAAGGTTATTATTCACGTTTTTCGGGCTAATTTGGTCTCGAAATTAAATGTCTCCAAATTTGCACAGTAACTACTCCATAAATTGTAGAAATCTTTCGGTGTAACAGAAGGTACATACCGTATTTAATAGATACATTTAGAAGACGTTCTAATATGTTTCGAATAACGTCAGATTAGGGCGAAATCTTTATTTTTATGCTAGAATCTAAACAATTATAGTGTTTCTTTAACCACCGTCGGTCATTTTATGGCATAAGATTCCTATTTATATGACGAACAAAATATCTCACATTTTTCGAAAAATCACCTGAAACGAGCGAATTTGAAAATTATTATCCACGTTTTTTGGGCTAATTTGGTCCCGAAATTATAAGTCTTCAAATTCGCAAAGTAACTACTCCATACATTGTAGAAATCTTTCGGTGTAACAGAAGGTACATACGGTA
Organism: Agrostemma githago; assembly: GCA_958450325.1. Taxonomy (NCBI): domain Eukaryota; kingdom Viridiplantae; phylum Streptophyta; class Magnoliopsida; order Caryophyllales; family Caryophyllaceae; genus Agrostemma; species Agrostemma githago. The sequence goes on along the minus strand of OY288239.1, from coordinate 86,650,941 downwards.
TTAAATAGACACATTTAAAAGACGTTCTAATATGTTTCGAATAACTTCGAATTAGTGCGAAATCTTGTATGTTTATGCTAGAATCTAGACAGTTTTAGTATTTTTTAACAACTGTTGATCATTGCATAAGAGTCCTACTTTTATAGCCAGCAAAATATCTCAAATTTTTCGAAAAATCACCTAAAATGGGCGAATTGAACCACATATGTCCTAAAAAGTCGGCGCAGACGTGATAAGAAAACCGAAAGAAAACGAGAATGTCAACAAATAATAGCTAACCTAGACCTGTCAAACGGGTCGGGCGGTCGGGTTTCGGGTTCGGTCACTTCGGGTTCGGGTAATATACGGGTCGGGTGTATTTCGGGTTTGCAAAATACGGGTTTTATACGGGTCGGGTTTATACGGGTTTCGGGTCGGGTTCGGGTCAAATACGGGTTATTAACGCATTTTAAAAACATTAATTTTCTTTACTTTTTTTTATCATAAATACAATTTTATTCTTAATTTTCTTAACCATTTACTATATTTTTTGGTATACATTGATATTTTATTTCTATAGGAGGTACGAATATATATGACGAACTTTGACTTGATTTATTGATTTTTTTCTATCATTATAATAATCATGGGATAAAAATATGATTTTAAAAATATATATAAATATTATTTCTTAAAATTTTGAAAATAAAAAAATATTTCGTACTATTTTTGAGAAACTTTAGTGTATAATAACAATATTTTTTTAATTTATCTATTTTCGGGCGGGTAACGGGTTCGGGCGGGTTTTGACCCAATATATTCGGGTTTTTATCGGGCGGGTCACTTTCGGGTTTCGGTCATTTTCGGGCGGGTTTTTTCGGGTTTATTTTCGGGCGGTTTCGGGTCGGGTTTTCGGGTCGGGTCAGTTTTTGACAGGTCTAAGCTAACCCTAATGGGTGTAATGTTGTGGTTTGAGATGGTGAAGGGGTTTGTGTAAAAGAATAATGGATTAAAATCCCAATTTTTCTGCACAATTTGCAGGAAAAATGACCATGAACAATAACCCAACAAATCAACAATGAAGTTTTTTGGATGTTGCAACACAACATTGAAATCTAAAGCAATACTCTTCCACTATACTACTATCACAAATTTTATAGTTTTATGACAAATGTAAACCACCCTCTCAACTATAACAGACACCCTTGAATGCAAACTAAAAAAAAAAATTAATAAAATACTTATATGATCCCTTGAATGCCAGTCAAATTTTTTGCAGTCAGACAAACTTTCAAGTTTTTCATCTATAGCCTTCAGTACAAGTTTACAATTTTCACCACAGTATTGATTGATCCCCCCTTCTGTTGTTTTTTTAATCTCTTGCTGGTTCAAAAATGGTGAAGAAGAAGAAAATCGACCCCGATTATGCACATTTTGAATATCCGAGGATGAACGAGAAGAGACTGTAATTTTTTTTTTTTATTGTGCAATCGACTTCTACAGGGATCGGAATCTCTCTCTCATATAATGGTGCCAACGTAGCCAAACCCGACAATGAAGAAGGTGATGCTCTGCAGGAAGAAGTAAACCCAGAAGCTCCATTTTCCGTGCATGTAATCGTAACATCCACTTGAGAACAGGAACACTCCTACTGCCAGCTCCAAGAAGTTCATTCTGTACAGTTCAGGTGAAAAGAACAGGGATTTGCATTCAGTTGGGGTTGATACAGCAGGGTCGGGTCAATCCAGGTAGGGTCGGCATAGCAGGGTCGGACACATCACACATATATGTAGGTATGGTAGGTAGGTAAGGAAACAGACAGACATTATATATTTATTATACCTGTCGAAAAATTTAGCTCTGGCCTTCATGAAAGCGGCTTTGATGTTACTGGTACTCTTTTCCTTGGCTCCTTTGTTTTTCTGAGAATCTCCGAGTTTCTCAGTGACAACCCACTCGTTCACCCTTCCGGCTTCAAACAGACCAATCAATGTTGCCTTGGTCCTGTGCAGCGACATCACATTCTCAAACAACACCCAGTAAAACAGCAGATGAATCGACCTGTCGCACATTTACCAGTTGACGTGCATTAGAAACAGAAGCTTGCATTTAGCATTTAGCATTTAGCATTTAGATGAGTTAGATGTTATACCGTGGAGTTCCGACAGAGTTTAAGATGGTGATGATGGAAGGAATATAGACGGCTCCCCACATAGGGACCTGGACTTCGGGGACAAGTACAGTCAACGGAAGCACCAAACAGTAGAACAAGAAGGTGACACAATGGGCAGTGATTTTTCGGACGAGGAAGAAGCTGTAAATCACATACACTTTCTTCCAGAATTTCACTTTCTGCATCATTCAGGGAAAAACAAAAAAAAACACACAGATTCAGTAAAAATGTTTCCAAAAAAACAAAATCACAGAACATTGTTCAAGAATCAAGACCGACAGACCGACCTTGTTTCTAATGATCTCCATCGACATTTTCCTGAAGAGATTAGCAGGGCCACAGGACCATCTATGCTGCTGAAAACGGAAAGCCTTGAATGTACTCGGCAGCTCACTTTTCACCTGACATGGAGAAAACCACATTGAGCTTCGTTGTTTCTGATGAATCTTAACATTGTTTATCAGATGGATGGATTGGATGCATACCTGAAGATCGCCAAGATAGAGAAACTTCCAGCCACGAAGACTGGCTCTGACAGCGAGATCCATGTCCTCAACTGTAGTCCTATCGTTCCATCCTCCTGCTTCGTTAATGGCAGCTATCCTCCACACACCCGCAGTCCCTGCAATTTTTCCACACACGATTAAAAAACCAGTAGCAGCATACCAGTGAAATGTGCCCATTTTAGCTGCAGAAAATATACCGTTGAAGCCAAAGAAGGCGTGAGTAGCAGAACCGACTTCTTGCTCAACGGTGAAATGGTAATCAAGTGACATTTCTTGCATTCTCGTCATCAAACACTCGTCGGCATTCACTGTGTAAATTAATCAACCATTTAATCAGATTAGCCAAACAAAGTCCCATCCCAAACATCATGTTACAAACAATGAAAATGCATAGATTATGAACTAGTATGAAATACAGTACCTACTCAAGTTCAAGTTCAAATTTCTCAAGGGAGCAGATTAATTTAGTCGTGTTTTATGGTAAATACCCATGTTCGATTATGCATCTATACATTCAGATAGCCCGAGTTTATTATTATGGGTTTTTTCTAAAATGTGTCCAGGACACATGACAGAAATATTTTATTCTTATAATTATAATTATAATTATTATTATTTATTACACACATTATTTTAAATAAAACAAAACAAAGAATCTAGATGCATTAATAGTTGATACATATCAATGTGGACTTAACTCACTCCATAATAATGACCAGATCTCTTCACATAAAGTCCAAATAATTCAATCCCAAATAAAATAAAATAAAATAAAATAAAAATACTCCATTATTATACTCACTACTTCACTATTTATTTAATAATTATTTAAATGGTTCTGAATTTTTTCCACCTTATTATATACACCCACTTCACTTACACTAGATTTTTTTTTTGTATAATTCTTCCAAATTGCATCATATCACAAACACCAACATCTCCAATTCTCACCACTAGATCAGATCTCAAACAATTACTCCAAGAAGACGTACAAACGATCAGATAACGTTATCTTATTTTGTGGGTCTCCGACTATCTAACTTAAGCTTTAACTGTGTCGATTTCCAAACATGATATCAGAGTCGATCCAGTGTTTTAAATGACGACACTAGAAAAACCCACTAATTAAAAGTTAAAAAAAATCCCAATAATGAGGTTAAGAGGGGGAAACTGGAAAGTGTCGGCGGAGGGAAGGGAGGGGTCCTACAAAATTTGGCATGGGGGGTATTATACTTGTAGTTTTACTACCCTAAGATTGGAGAAGTTGTCAGTGTGCAACTAAATTCTCATCAAATAAGGCCCTTTTTTACGGTATAATACCATGTGCATTGTGGCCCTCCATCCTCAACTGCCCCCCCCTCCCTCCTTCTTCCTTCCCACTTATACCCACATGACTTGTCTCTTCTCTTCTCCTCTTTATACTCTCTCACCATGAGAACCCAACCCAACCCATCCTATCTAATTCTATCTAACTCGGACTCATCCTCGACGACCACCACCACATTGTCGGACAGGACACGAGGTTAATTAATTAATTAAGAACATTGTGACGAAGAATAACCGTCCCACATCCATTGTACTTGAAAATCGACATTGTTGTTATGCAATATTGCACAATGTACTTCACTAAGAAGTGGATTAGAGTGTGTAATTAGAAGTCAATAATTTAGAGGGTTGGAGTGAGGACACACTTTAATTAACTTTCAATCAAACCCAATTGAAGGAATAAAGGCATGCATGTAAAGTTGCAAAATCATAATGTTGTCCTTTTGCTCGGCCACCCAGTAAGGATCATCTGTCCCACTTTTCTATTTTTTTGTTGGTTCAGTCGCATTATCATATAGGAGGAAGGAGAATTTGAACCTGAAACCTATTATCTCAGAGCACCTAATCTTAACCACTAGGCTTCTGTCTCACTTTTGTATGTTATTATGTGCCACTCAATACATATCCTGGTACGTTTCAGAATGTGTATGGAGTGGCACACACGATGTCACAGAAAAGCGGGATAAAGGATCCTTACTTCAGACTGTGATGCCTTGCACATTGGAGAAGCAAAAGGATAGAGAAAGAGAAAGAGAGAGAGAGCATATTACAGCTAAGGCTATTGGGAAGGAAGTGCTTAGATTCTTTGTACGGCTTTAATCCAATTTTTTAACCCCAAAATTCATATAAAATGCAACCTCATCAAATTTCGACTATCCAGGTCATGAGTATCGTCTCTCATGCAGCACGTAAAATGCCAACAATGGTGAATGGATTAGGAGTGGTGATGTGGCATGAGCTATGAGGATAAGACAAAAGGGAAAGTGACGTCACCTAACCTAACCCGTTTGTGAAAGGAAAGGACCCGTGATTGGTGGGTGTCTAAAATTAATTATGGGGACGACATTTTGTAATCTTGTATCATGAATAATTAAGTTTAGTGCGTGATTGCAACAAATAATACCAACTTTTTTCCCCTTTTGGTTCCCTATCCAAAAGTACTTCAAAATCACAATGCCCATTAACTCCAATCTCGAGTTGGTCTTCCTTGCGACAGATCCATCATGAAATTATAACAGATCAAGTAGACCCAGATGACTAGAAAAGACAAAATCAGAATGTATCGAAATAACAAATATTTTATCTTTATCTACTCATATATATAGATAGTAAATGACCTGTCACAAATTTATGACGACTGAATTTGTGATGTAGCTCAACTTCAAGATATTGACACGATTTACCAAAAAGCATTTAATAAAGGCCCAACCCAACTGAGAAAAAGTGGAAATTGTTTTCTATATAAGCCCACCGACACTTTCTATTCATGGTAAAAAAGGAAGGTAAAATTCTGATTCCCCGTAGACCGTCTCTTACAAGTTTTACCGTAAAACTTTTTGTTACGTAATTTACCCATATACTCGTTTTAAACAAGAATTTGTATCATCAGACTGTCATTTTCTTTTAACGAGGCAGAATTAGGGTAGGGTAGGGTAGGGTAGGGTACGTACCAAATCTCCATCGGCCTTGGACAAGGGCGATTTCAGGGTTGTACATGAGATAAGGAATGGATCGTCGGAGATAATCGGTCTCAGGTCGAAAGTCGGCATCAAAAATGACAACATATTCACAATGTTGAACGTAATCTCTCTTTAATCCTTCTTTAAGAGCACCAGCTTTGTAACCACCCCTTGTTTCTCTGATTTGGTACACAATGTTAAGCCCTTTACTTGCCCATCTTTGGCATTCTAATTCCACCATATCCTGCAAATTCAAATGTCACAATTCTATTCACTTAAGTGGGGTGTAATTAGACAATCTTAGTGCTTGTCATTGAAAATTTAGCAATTTGAAAAGTTCTTTCTTATGACTGGATTATCTGTCATTTTCTTATAACGGTCAAATACAACCCGTTTATATAGAAAAAGATAAAACACAACACAACCAAAGTAATGGGTTGTCTTTTCTAGTTAAATGGGTAGTATTTGACCTGTTATAATAAAGCGATTGATATCTCCGTCACAAGAGAAACTAGTTGTTTCAAATGTAGGCTAATAATGCTTGATTACTCATCTTAGTCAAAAGCATGAATGTGACTGGTATGTATATATCCGTCATGAATTTATGACGGTTTAAGGGTTCTCACTTAGGTAGAATGGAACACACTTATTTTTGCTAATTTCTTAAGCATTCTGCTTTTGTCTAATCTTGAACTAAAGATGAATATGCAAGACTTTGTGGAGGTGGGTGGGTCACTAAATCTCCTCTGAAACAATCCCACGATAATTTTAATGTTAGACTAAATTAAATTATCGTGAGAGCATTTGATGGAAAGTATAAAAGGTGAAAGTAAGTATTGAATCATGGCTTTTGGTACCCTATATGCACAAATGTTACCATTTGTTACACATTCGAGGTTAGACAAGTGAAGTAGGAGTAGGAAGAAATGTGGATAGTGTCATGTGCCATGTGTCAAGTGTCAACCCACATTATTGCCCACCATACATACAAGTGCGGCTACCTATTCAAAAGATGCTTGCAAATAATACTCCCTCCGAGTTTCTATCATTTAATCATTTGCTTTTGAGGTGAAAAATAAGGAAGAGAAAATGAGGGGTTAAAAAAGAAAGGAGTAAGAAAGAGAAATGGATGGATAAATGTGAACCACATATTTATGACCAAAAGTAAAAAATGGGTAAAAGATCAAACTCAGTCCAAAAAAAAAAAATGAGGCAACGTTAGAAACTCGAAGGGAGCAATTGTTACTTTGAATAATTCTTTATCCATTTTACTGAGATTTTTCGACTTATTATTATAAATAAATCATTATAACTGAATAAAAATGGGAAAATCAAAATAAAATGGAGTAATTTTTTTTTTACCTTGACGACAGGGTCGGTTGAATCATCAAGCACTTGAATTACCATCCGATCCACAGGCCAGGCTAGGTTGCAGGCTGCCCCAATTGATATTTTATACACCTACTCCAAACACACCCATCACAATTAATTACGGAGTAATTACATTACCATTTTATCAATTACAAAAAAAAAAAAAAAAAAAAAAATACTCCGTATAAATCAAGATTAAAAAAATACTGGGTATTTAGTCGCATTATAATAGCTGAAAGGAATCGAACTTGGGACCTATTGTATTATTTCAGTCACAAAAACAAGGAAGAGACCGTCTGTCCACTTTTGTAATTTAATGAAAAACCGTCTCTTAATAGACTGATTATTTGCTTAGTAAACAAATGGAAAGAAGAGACTGAAAAAGAAAAGAAAAATAATAATAAAACTATCTAACTTTCATGTGAGAGGTGTCAAGATAAACTTATCGTGGTACCGTTTTATATAAGAATTTGGGTTAATTGTTTGTTAGGAGTAGGAGTTGTTACACAATTCTCAAAAACAAATCAACCAAGTGTTACAAAGAAAACCGAATCTGACCAACAACAATAATTATATAATTAAAATATAAACCATTAAAGAAATTGTTGTATTAAGTACCGACTCTTATGGATGAAAACGTCATGTGAGAGCAAAATCTATCTCTTTTTATTTTTTATTTTATTTTATTTTTTGTTTTTGAAACGTCAAAAAGAAGGTAAAATCATCTTTTTCATTAGTGGTATTTTATTTAGTGTATTTAGTCTTCCCCTTGTTTTTTCATGTCAAATCTATGAATTTACCCAATTACCACTATTATTACTACTAATAAAATTTAACAGTTCGTCTCTCTTGTGACAGATAAAGTTATAATAACAAGTTGAATATCAGTGTGGATCTCCATCCTATTTTTGTGCAACAAATATTATAGTAACTTGTTGATGTGTTGTCCCGTGTATGGTGTGACAAAAAAATAGGACAGGGAATCCACACTGGTTAAATAGTAGCCAGGTAACTGACGTCTTGTCTTTTATCTACCAGGTGGGTAACATTTGACCCGTTGCAATTTTATTACGGTTATACTCATCACAGACAAGAATTTGCATAAAGCTGGAAAGTAGAAACTTTCATTTGTGCTTATCGTTATTGTATGACAGGTGGACTATGATCACTTGGATTATTATCAAATTATTCAACAAAAATCGTCTCAAAATAGAAAAAAAGATAAATAAATGACTGAGACACTCAATACTGAAAATCCCGATGATTTTTTCAGTCAATAAATTAAGTAAAATAAGATTAATTTTGGGAGAAAACATATGTAAATATGTATTATCTCATTTTCACTTTTGGTTTTATAAAATTGAGACGTGGAAGCCAACTCTTTTTGATTTTTTCTTTCCCTTGCACTATGGACCAAGTCTTTTTACACTTCAATTGATTGATTATGATTAATTAAATATAATTATAATTAGTGCTAATAAAACACATCAAATTGCAAATTAGCATCTTACTTAACTTTTGACGTTATTTTTCCAAAGAAAAGGCCTACCACCAACTTTCATATCTCTAATTACTCCCCACAAATTCTCGTTTAGAACAGATATATATTACCCATTTCCCGTAAATTCTGATGAAAATAATCTGGAAAGAATTGGACCCAAGTAATAAAATTACCGTGAAACCAATTTTTTTTTGTATTTTATTCACTCATATTAACCTTCCGAGTTAAAAACTTAAAACCCATATTTTCGTTCTAACAAAAACCAACTTGATTATCGTGAGAGGTTCCACAGTAAAAATTACCGTGAGACTGTCTCAGACGTTGAATTACCCATGACATAAAATTCTAATTACCCAAAATTTTTAGGGTAAATTCACAAAAATTTAATTTCTACACTCCAACAATAAATAAATAATTACTGCATTTTATTCCAATTAATTTTTTTGGGAATTCTACTTTGGGGTAGTATGAGTACTTTTTTTTTTTTTTTTTTTTACTGTTTTTACAGTTTACACGCCCTCCTCATTCCCAATAAACCATGTACAGTACAGTCTACCGTGCAATAATTCTGTTGTCGATGGTGAAAAAAATTCTTCAAACCATGAATTCTCATTGGTCGATTCTATGAGACGGTTTCACAACAACAACAATTTTACAATTTCAACACGGAATTTACGATACTTAAATTTCAACACATGGATCGATCCAAACAATTAAAATGCAAGAAGTATGTATATATATCAATGGTTAGTTTGATGAAAGACGGTTTTTACCTCTCGTTCATTGAACATGGGGATTTGAATAAGAACATGAGGGAAGATATTCGACCCGCCCGTTTCGATATCTTCGGAATCGGGTAGTTCTTCCCATCGATACCGTTGCTTAGGTTTCTTCCAAAACAACTTAACCAGAACAATGACGATACCCATGTACAGCCTCTCCATGAACAACATGAGCGACATTGCTAACGAAACATAAACTCCAAGTCTCAACAATGGCACCACTACTGGTGTTTTGATTAACTCCCATATTAATCCTAAGTTCCCTGATACTTCCCCTCTTGCTTGTAACAGCTGATCTTGAAATATTTCCGCCATTTTTATCGATTTTCGAAGCTTTTTTTACCCTCACAACACAGGAATTAGTCCGATTTAATTTGAATTAATGGAGGGTTTTGGGTGAAATTGACAATGTGGGTATTGGAGAGTGATTAAATGGGTTGTTTGTTTGCTAATTAATTCTAATTAATGTGCAGAAATTTGGTGATTGATTGATTGATTAACTTGATTATTTATTTATTTATTTATTTATTTATTTTTTGGTCTCTTCTCTCTCAGATTTGTGTCAAACAATACTGTGATTTCTGCTGATTTTTTCTATGGAATTAGAAATGAAGCAGAGAGTATTGTGTGAAATGTGACACAAGATTAGAGAGAGAAAGAGATTAGAGAGAGAGAAGGGGAAGGAGAAGGAGGAAGGTGATTGTTGTTAAATGAAGGGAGAGGAAGTGATGATGGAGATGAGAGAAGGTGAAGGGCTTTTATAGTCATTTAAGCCCATTCCATGACTTTCCATTTACTACTCCTATTCTATTACACCATATGTTATTTCTCATATTACCCATTTTTGACTGTGACGAAAATATCTGTTAGGATGTGACCACTAACGAGTTTGGTAAATGAGTAGGTCTTCTGAGAGACGGTCTCTCGTTAACTTTACTGAGAGACTAAGTACAAATGGAGGTAACAGTGGTACCAAACCTAATAGAAGTAGGCACGATTAACATAAAAGAGTATACAAATATAAAGATGGTACGCTTGTTATAAAAACAGGTACAAAACAAAGTTGTCATTTAAGGGTACGAATATGACATAGAGTGGTACTATAGACTGGTCTCTCAATAAGTTATTGAGAGACTGTCTCTCCCAAGATTTTGTGCCGGCGTAGACAATAGATTGACTGTCAATGGTAATTAATTTCATGTGTTTGGTAAATGACATGGAGTATATATATTGGGATAACGTATTGGTCGGAATCTACTGCGGAGTATTTTTGAATATGTTGTTAATAGGAACTTATTGAAACAGTGTACGTATTCAATTTGTACATGAAAGTGTGAAACCAATTCGATTGTACTATAATCTGTTAATTATCGAACATTTTTTCTTAATTTTGTTAATGTTGTCTGCTATTACAAATATCAACTGTTGTTTGCCAAACATGACCAGTATCTAGCAATAACAATTGGCTTACGAATTGCCATTATCTATTCAGGTAGATAATATTTGATTCGTTATAATAACTTTTAGGTGTTGTTTATTTACTGAAAAAAGGAAAATATAAATTATTAACTGATATACTCAAAATATGAAAGTGTAAATTATTTAAGTGGGTCAAAGTGAGAGTAGATGGTTTCATGGGTTGGTTTCTAAATGATGGTTTGGTTGAGGTGATCATCTAATAATTTGCATAATATTTCGGTTTATAGAAAGAAATTATTTATTGACATCTATGATGATTTACCAATTTTGTTAATTAATTGGGTAATTGAAGATGTTATTATCATGGAAAAAAGTTTAATTATTAATGGGAGAAATGTTGGTATCGAGTCGATTTCATATATTTCTTTGTATTTAAGAAATTGTATGAATTGTCAATCTTTTAATTAATAAAAAATCGATTTATCAAACGAATATTTCCACTTCAATTCCGAAATTAGTGTAATATGTCAATTTACATGACTTATTATGTCAACTAAGCAATTACTAGTAAGGTTTATGTTTTGTGTACACTTGAGTTGATCGTGTCGGCTATGTTTAGTAAAATTTACAAAATATGGAGAACTGTTAATGAGAAATGTATCCGTGATTTTAATTATAGTGATTAGTTTTAGTTTTAGCATGATTTTATGGTATAAAGGACGAAATTAAATAAAATTATTTTATGCATTTTACAAATATTATTCTTTTTATTGTACCCAAAAAAAACAAATATTATTCTTTTTATGTATTTACATAGAATGTATCACCATATATAAACAAAATTGCCAATTTACTCCATATACACACAATACTATAATAATACTATAAAAAAAATGCTACTCATTTTATCAACACAAAGATATTTTTGTTCTTGTACTAATAAAAACTCGAAAAGTGTATAATAAATCCATTTTGAACCCATGAGTCAATTTAATTTTTTTTAATATAGTCGTGTACCCTTTTATTATAAAAAAATAAATTGATGAAAACTTATTTACACCTAGTGTAGACGATTTTTGTTTGAGCTGATATACCTCGTATTCAATACTTTAAAATCATTTTTCTAATATTAAGGTACGAAAATAGTTAAACTATACTGGTAGGAAAATACAGGGATGCACCGTAAAATATCCATAAAATTATTTATTTATAGTGGGACTAGTTTTAAATTAACACTAATTAATACGAGTATTACTTAACGTAGAATAAAATAGTTGATATTTTCTTTATTTTTTATTCATTACTATATTTCAATTATTATTATTTTTTATTTGAAATGTATGGAAAATAAAAAATTAGAAAAAGTAAGAATATTTCCTCATTAAAAAGACTTGGACATATATTTTTGGTAAACGTTTTGAATTAGTCTCATGTAAATCTAGTAATAGGAAGTTTCATCGTTCGATAAACACCCAAACCAAGTACGTAATATAGTAATCAAGTCGTCTATACTTCTTTACAATCTTACGTTAATTGTTGTGGTGTAGGATTTATTGTCTCTTAATATTATTTTGTAAGTCCAATCGAATTAATCAATTTAATAATTCTCATTCTATTATATGGAGTAATAGTCACCAATTTTAATTCGGATTTTTGTTATTGGATCATTCTTATTCTATTGAACGATTTTATAGTAGAATTAATTCAGCACCGTTTGGCAAACGATACTAGCAGATAACATTAGTCGAATATGGCTAGCAGATATTGACAGCATATTTGACTCAGACCCTGTTTGACAAACGACAGTAGCAGATTTATAATAACTGATAACATCAGAAAAACACGTTTAGGAGAATGTAAAGAAAAGGAAAGACTGTTGGGTGATTAGCAGATTATGAGACGACGATTATATTGTTTTCAGGTAAAAATTGTTCAATATGTTGTTTCATCATATTCAAAAACAGTAGATTCCGAGTAATACGCCTACAAAATAAATGGATGGATTATTTAGTTCGAAATCTGCTAATTTTCACTCAATAAAGGTACCGTTACTTAAATCTAAGTATAAGAGGGATGATCAACGTTGAAAATGTCATGCCAATTGTCTGCTACGATTATCTACAGCTAATCCCTTATTAGCTAAAGGTCGTCAAATAAGAAACTACTTTAAAACCTAGGACACCTTAGTTGAAGCTGCATGTAAATACAATTTATTTTATTTGTATTTGTATTCCTAAAATTAAATTGAATATGACGTACAAAAAATACATCTTTTTCAGCAAGCTGTATCTTTGAATTTTTGAAAAATTAATACGACTAAAATATTAGTACAAGTACAACGCTTTTTATTCTGTTCGAATTGTAGAATTTTAAAATATAAATCATCTAATTAAATAATAAGTCGTCACTATTTATTAAATCAATTTTTTCTAACATGTATCCGGCCAGTGGACACGCATTAACATGTTAATTAAATAAAGAATCACAATTGATTTTATTCTAATAAAGTACTTTCTCTCAAAGGTGGTGTTCTTTATTTATTATTTACAGATCTGTATTCACTCCAATTTGACATCATTTGTAGATTATCAGCTGACTTATTAGTAATGAAATTGATCTTCACACTTTAAAAAAAAAATCACAATTAAATTATCACGAGAAATTAAAATACTAACTCATTCATTAGCATCATCATAATTCTTTCTTTAATTAACATCTTAACGTGTGCCCACGTTAGAAGAACCGTTTATAAATAACCAATACGATGATTTTCAGATCATGTTTTTTTTTAAAGAAGCGCGTACTTAGTCACATTATATTATGATAAGGTAAAAAGAATTCAAACTTGCAACTTAATTATTATTCAGGGTACCTAATCTTAATCATTAGGCTAAAACGTTTTCGATTTCAGATTGCCAGGTGATGAATGTTCTAATTGGAATATTATTAGGGAGTAATACTACTATTCAAATCTGGGTGCGGTAGCAATGAGTTAGTTTTCACTTTAGAGGGATTATAAGTTTGACTATAATTAATTTCTTTGGATGCCAAAAAATTATGTACCAAGTTAATTAAGTTCATTTGGCATCTTGTTCTTTAGGTATGTAATGAGTAAAATATACTCATATGATCTACCCTAAAACCATAAAATCCCCAATTAATGTCGGAATCGAGAATTAAATTTGTAGATCGTTACATTTTTAATTTTGTTAAAAAAAAAATTGTGATTTTTTTGGGTGTGATTCTGTCTTTAAATGTATAACAAACCTTTATTATTATAATTACGTATTTTTTTTGATGACGGGAACCTGCAGCCGCTACATACCTTTGGTGCGCTCTGGATAAACCCTCAGGTGTACGCAATAGTTTAGAAAGTATAGACTCAAGCCATACAACTTCCACACGATCGCTCTTACAGAGACTTAACCTAAGATCCATGGGATGATGACTACATGTTTTAACCACTCGACTCCACGATACTATTGGAGTATTACTTTAAAAGTGAGATATTTTAAAATACAAATAATAATACCACAATACTCGTAATAATAAGCTAAATTAACAGTTATTCCCTTTTAAAGACTCAATTATTCCTTAACTTTACATTCTAGCTGGTTTGCCCGAGTGGTTAAGGGGGAAGACTTAAGATCTTCTGCACATAAGTGCGCGTGGGTTCGAACCCCACAGCCAGCATATTATTTATAAGATCTCTGTTTTTTTAAAACAACTTTATTGATGTTTTGAAATCACATTAATCACATTTCGAGACATTCATTTTTCTATACAAATATAAAACGGTTGACTAAAACTTATACTCCGTATTCATTTTTCACATTTCGAGATATTCATGTAAATAAAATTATTTGTTTTATATTCAAACGGTGGACTATCGTGTGCAACTCACTAATATTTTTACCAAAACATTAGAAAAACACATTTTTTTTTTTGAAAACTCCGAGTGAATCTTATATTATTAAATCAACCGCCGCCAAGTCCAAAACAGCTTGCAGAAAATTCGAGTTTAGTACAATACCAACATCAGAAAAACCATAACTTGACTACATTATCCACAAGTTGGCCTGAGCACGGTATTAACTATTAAGATGTCAGATTGTGTTCATTGTACATTTGTACCGAGTCAAGTCGAATGCATCCGTCTTTAATTTCATTATCCTCCGTCCTTAACAATAATTTATGGTCTAGCTTCATCGATTCATCGATCTTTCCCAAAACTTTATGACAATATGGACAAATGGTATAAAGGATTGAACACCTAAGTAAAGTAATACTCCATCCGTTCCAATGAATTGTTTGCCTTTGGTTTTGGCACCAAGGTTAAGGGATCCAATGAGGAAGTGACATGTGGAGCAAAACTCGTGAGAATGGTCAAATTACATATAAAAAGCATTCCTAAAATAGAAAGGCAAACAATTCATTGAGACGTTCCAATATAGAATAGACAAACAATTTATTGAAATGGAGGGAGTAATATATACTAGATGTATATATTGGCCCGTGATGGTATCAAAGTCGTAGTAATAATAATAGTAACTTCCAATTCAACTGTCAAAGTTAGTTTGTATGTGTATGTGTAACGAAGTAGCTTGACACTCGTCCAAGATTAATGCATGAAATCGAGGCAGTTATGTTATTTCGTCACCAATTTGAGAAAATGGGGTCAACACTTTTCTACTTTTTTCGACACCAATTACTTCTAAGATTGTGACTACCAATATTACGGCATCAATTCTCGTTTCAGACAGATATATATCCATCTTAAGTTTTTTTTTTTTTTTTTTTTTTTTTTTTTTTTTTTTTTTTTGAAGTGCAGATCAATTTCATTAATAATAAACCATACGGCATCTACAAACGATATCAAATTGAACTGAATACATATTTGTAAAACATAAATAAAGAACATCCTTGAGACAAAGATCGTTATTCGAATAATACGCTTCTGCATAGCCTTCTATATATCGCCTTCTGCATAGCCTTCTGCATAGCCTTCTATATATCGCCTTCTGCATAGCCTTCTGCATAGCCTTCTATAATACATATCCATCTTAAGTTTAAGTCAGGTCAAGTATTACACACAAAATAAAAATGAAATGCGTTGAAAACTGCAATGTATTGGTCTCATTTTTGAAAATGAGACCGTATTTATTTGATCAGTTTTATCTTTAAAACAGATATACTCGTCTTAAGCAAGACCATTGAAGAAGATAAATTTTGGTTTGTGATGAGCAAAAAAATATAAACGTGGTTAGATAAAGACAATCAATTTACTACCCTAGATTTGTCTTATTATCTAAACATGTACTCCCTCCGTATCTATATGATCGTCCACTTTGTTTAATATATGGGTGGAGTATTATATTGAAAGTGGACGAACATATAGATACGGAGGGAGTATTAATATTATTTGATCATCGTCGATTTATGACGGATATACCCATCACAAGAGAGACTTACTCGTTTAATAAATACAGTGTAGTATGAGCATATAATTTGACCATTTTAATATGAGTTTTTCTAAAATTTGTCCAATAGACACATGTATGTTAGGAGATTTATCAGGAAAAGATTGACAATTATATACTGTATCATAAAGTACGGTAATTATAAGTTAAAATTTCAGTCTCTCATGGGATATGTTTGTGAATCTTTCCCCCGATGAGTCTCTAACCCAGTAACAATGTAAATGTAACACGTGTTCATTTGACATATTTTTTTTAAAAAAAAATCCTTTTAATATTACCACATATATAGTATTTGTATTTGTATAAAATAGAGTAAATGACAATATTATATGGAGTGAGTGAGTGTCACTTAACTGAAGTGAAGGCGTGATTCAAGCCTAGAGCAATGTGTGCCTTAATGTTTTGCAATCAGTGGTCACTAATTTTAATTAATTTCTCTAATTTATGCAATTAATCGTGGTTTTTGAGTTATAAAAATGTCGTCTCATTCGTGACTTTTCCACTTACTTTTCACTAACTCACGTTTATAAAGGGTTTAACGGAAATTATGCAAATCAGAGCTCAAGCTACTTTATTTGTTCAGTCCAAAGGAATGAAACACGAGTTCTTCCCTAATTATCTTTCCGTCTTTTCTAACCGTGGGTACACATTAATATTAATATGCTAATTAAAGTAAGAATCAACAATGACGTTGCATAAATATTATAAATATATAAGCAAGTAATATATCAATTTCTCGTAATAATATCATTGTGATTCTGATTTTAATGAACATATTAACAGGGGTCCAATGTGCACACATTAGAAAAATGATTATCTTTCTTTCTATATTATCCATTTAAAAATAAATCAAAAGAGTAAAATACTATTAATATGTCAAATGTCAAAAGATTCTCGCTATATAAAGAGTCGAAAGAGAAGAGCAAAGGCTATCTCAAGTAGTCGGAAGTTCGTGCAAAATGGACGTCTACTTGTTATTTGAAGTTGAACTTCAATCAGAGATATCCTGAAAAATCTGCACAGACGTGATGAGAAAACTGGAAAAAAAAGAGACATAGTATGGTAGGAGCTCCCAGACGGCTCAAATCATACTGTATAATACATGGTTTTCGGAGATCAGAGACCCCTGATCAAAACTTGTCAAAAAGCGACTGTGTTTTTTTTGGTTCATCGAAGAGCGTACTTAGTCGCATTACAATATATAGGAGAGAGATTCGAACCTGGAATCTACTGTCCCAGAGCACCTAGTCTTAACCACTAGGCTAAGACATTTTCGGTAAACGACTGGTTTATTTCTTAGTATACTATCACGACGATGAGTGATTGTCATAGAGTGATAGAATTATCGAAGAAGCGTAAAACTAGGAGACACGACATTTTTTTTTTCTCATTTTCGACGACATTTACTCTCTTTTTTTTAAAAAATGAATTCGATGTAGTTGGACGTTTATCGGTAGAATGATTGTAAATGAGTTCGTAAAATCGTACATGCGAATCTTAGAATATTAGGTAAAAAAAATTGGTTGGGTCACTTTCATCAAACATGAAGAACATTGTATAATTGTATTGCTTCTCGTGATTTAGCAGTAATTTATTGTTCCAATTTTAATTAATTTTTCATAATAAAAACAAATGAAAATAAATAAATATAGCACATAAACAAGAAGAATATAGGCCTTAATTCCAAGCTAGCAAATCTGAGATCCCAAGTTTGCACAAGCAAAATGATGATTTTTTTTTGGTGCTACATACATTATTTCATGCTTGAAATTATTGTTCCAAGTTTGCCCCTTTTTCCCTTTGTCTCTTTGGAAATATGAGTCACATGAAATCAACAAGACTAACCTCCGGTTCTTTTGGACTGGAGTAGATTGAACTGAACTGAAGTGAAGTACTGAGATAAGATGAGTCTCCTGAGGCAGAACTGAACTAAGATTAAAAGAAGTTGAAAAAGACAGGGCCTAAATATCCGTCACTAATCGATGACAGATTAAACCTAGGGAAACAGGGCCTAAAACTTAATTGAACTGGAGTTGGCTGAAGTAATGAGTGTCTGAGACGGATGAATCTCTTCCGGCTGAACTAAACAGAACAAAAAAGAAGTTAGAAAAAAATATGACCTAATTAGATAACTGTCAAACTGTCACAAATCGATGAAAGATTACACCTAAGAAAAAATTTATTTTTATTTACTCAAGTGAATATTATTGGATCTGTTACAAGTTTATGACGGATACTATGGCTCGTTTGATTCACCATGGAAAGACGGAGTTACCAGGAACTTAAATTCATGTGAATTATAAAAATATTGTTTGGTTGTCTGGGAAATGACTTTATGCGGGGAGCTTGGTGAGTAATTTCCCTATTATAGAGAGAGTGACAATTCCCGAGAAGCGGACAGCCAAACAGCATCCCAATTTATCAATTCATGGAAAGTTCTACTTCCCAGGATTTAAGAGGGCAACCAAACGACCTTTTAGATTAGAAGAATTTGTGAATCATGAATTGAGAAATATAATTAGAAAAATAGAATAAACTCAATTATTTGTGCATAATATCTTGTGATTATTCATGTATTATTAAGTCTCTTAATTAAACCATCATATGCCAAATCATTCATCACATGATAATAACGTGCCTTTCTTTCACTCACAACTCTTTCCTACCTCAGGTGCCACCAATTGCCCAAATGGGTCTATTATTACTTATAATCATTTTGAATTAAACAAATTACTGAGGAAGACGGTCAACATATGTGATGAACCAATGATCTAATTTTATAAGATCGTCTCATAAACTAACTAATGAATAAAACAAATATTGTCGAATTCAATAATGTTGTAAAGTAATTGATCTAGTATATCACTTTAAAACCAACTCATTAACTTTGACAAACCACTCAATAACTTTATTAGCAATTTATAAAGGTTGTTAACCAAAAAAAATACACTCGTACATCGTAATCTTATAACAAATCAAATAAAATGAATACAACAAAAACAAAAAGAACTAACGCATCTGTTGTCTCATCATCTAACTATTCGTAAGTATATCCGAGTGCATGTTACTTAGGCTCTGAACTTTTCAACTTTTTTCCGCTCAGTTCAGTTCAGTTCAGTTTAACCCCAAGAAGTTCATTCTGTCTCAGCTATTTCAGTCCACCCTAGTTCGGTTCAATCTACTTCAATCGAAAAGAACAAGACCGATATTTTAAGTCACTAGTAAGTAGTGAGTAGCTAGTGAGTGAGTGAGTAATAATGGAGACAGAAGAGTGTTCCTAACCCACCAATAAATAAATACATAAGATTAGGTGCACCTGTAAGTGTAACCTTTAGCTTTGGATTACAGTTTGAGTTTTGTGCATATCATCTTCACATTCATTCATTCATTCTAATTTCTAAAGAGCAGTTTCAACCGATCAACTTCAACTTCAACTTCTACCGCTATTATACTTGAAGCAACATTCACCCATAGACAGAGACACAAACACAAACACAGTCACGAAGTAGTTGAATTACTCCCTCCGTTCCAATGAATTGTTTATCCAATTAGAAGGTGACGTGTGGAGCCAAAAGTCAAATTACACATAAAAAACATTCCTAAAATAGAAAGACAAACAATTTATTGAGACGTCCAAATATGGAATAAGCAAACAATTCATTGGGACGGAGGGAGTATAATATTGCATCCTCCTCCTCCTACTCCTATTAACTTACTTACTTCAATTGGATGGACCACCCACTGAACCACCACACACACACACACATGCTCATCTGATCACTATTATACACTTCTACTCCAAGAATATCCATCCATCCATCCATCCAATCTACTCCTCCTCCTATATTTATCATCATTACTTCAATTTTCATACATACTCGTCCTACCTACTACTCCCTCCATCTCGATCATCTGTTTAACTTTGATTTTGGCACAACAGAAGGGGGAGGGACAGTGAACATTTTCTTTTTGGTTCAACGAAGCGCACTTATTAATCGCATTATGAACTTGAAAGCTATATTGTCCAGACTCCAGAGTCTCTAGTCTGATCTTAACCACTAGGCTAAGACATCTTCGGTAACAATTAACTGTTTAACTACTACTTCCTCCATCTCGATCATCTGTTTAACTTTGGTTTTGGCACAACAGGGGAGGGACAGTGAACATTTTGTTTTTGGTTCAACGAAGCGCACTTAATCGCATTATGAACTTGAAAGCTATACTGTCCAGATTCCAGAGTCTCTAGTCTGATCTTAACCATTAGGCTAAGACATCTTCGATAACAATCCACCTTTTGTGGTTATTATTATTGATTGACAAGTGGACCATGATGATTTCGATGATTTCGATGTTACCCAAACTGAAGTAATCCCAAAATAGAAAATCAGACAAATGACTATGATGTCCTGAAAAAGAAAGAGCATACTAACAAATGTTTAGGAATGGGAGAGTAATTAACTAGGGAGCACTAGTAGTATGAAGTTTGACCATACATTATTACTAGTATAAATAATTAAAATAAAAATTAATCATTGTTAAGGTACCCTTTGATTGGTAGTGTCCTTACTTTGTACTATAAAATCATTTTAAAGTTTTAACGAGCTAATTACTTCCTCCGTTCCAATGAATTGTTTGCTTTTTCTTTTGACACCAAGGGTAAGAGATCCAATGAGGGAGTGACATGTAGAACAAAACTCATGACAAATGTCAACTTGCATATAAAAAACATTCCTAAAATAGAAAGAAAAACAATTCATTGAGCCGCCCCAATATAAAATAGACAAACAATTCATTGGAACGGAGGGAGTATGATTTAAAAAACATGTGGGTATAGTTGGGTCGTAACTCGTAACCATCACAAAGAAGAGAGTGTTCAGTTCATGAGTATATCGAATCCAAATAAATATGAGTGCTTGAACCGAAAAGGGGTGGTTCTTGCTTAACTGGAGACCTCGAATTCAATATTCGAGAATGCAACCGTATTAAAACACATGATATCGACAATTTTTAATATTTTTGTGATCCTATCTGACTCAAATTCAGACTAAATCGAGCGGGTTTTATGGTGTCATATCCCAATGATAACCCTGCCGGCACAATCAAAGTGAAAGTATACTACTAAACCTATTCCTAAACCACGACCGACAAAAAACAAAGAGCATCAATCTTAGATTATGTTATGCATGAAGTGTCAAAGTAAGTAAGCATAGTGTAGTGGAAATTTATGGTGTTAAGTTGGTCCACATATATACTCTCAAATATTTGGTAGCTTTCTTAATTGGATGCCCTTTTTTTTGGTGATGAACTAGAAAATTCGCAGTTGTTACCATTTTGGTGCGTTCTGGGCAAATCCTCAGGTGTATGAATAGCCTGCAAATCACGCACACCAAGGTAAACCGCCCGTGGGCGATAGACTCGAAGTCTAGAAGGCATAGTCTCAAGCCCTACAACTCCCACAAGTTTGGATGCCCTTTTTATTGTTGAGTCCGTCACAAATCGGTGATGGGTCAAATACTGCCACTTACTCAGAAAAAATAAGCCTAGGAAGAGCACATAAGTTTATCTTTATCTACCCAAGTGAGTATTATTTGATCCGTCACACGTTTGTGACGGATATTTCCATCACAAATTATTGTTTGTGACGAAAATATCTGTTAGGTTGATATAATGGGTCAAATATTTACTCATTTTAAAAGAAAAGGGACAAAAACATTGGTGTTCTCTAAGAAGAATGTTTTGTCTGATCTTCACCTCACTAAACGAGTAGGAGTAGTATTTAACCAGTTGTAACAATATGACGAATAACTCGTTACAAGGTAGAGTAACGGAATATCCATTTGGAAACAAATTATATACTCCTTAAGTCATAAACCCAAAGTGCAATAGTGCATGTAGTAAGTGTAGAATGTATGTAGACCCTCCTCCCTCTTAAAAGTCCTTAAAAATCTTTATGCTTAAGGTCCCTTTATTTGTGCCAAAGCTACCCATTTTAGTGTTTTAAGTCGTACGAGTACACTAATTTATAAGAGCATGTTGCATTGCATCTATATCTTTGAATGTACAATCAACATTCAACAATCAACCATTAACATTTATTTCTACTACATTGGGGTCTTCTAATATACTTACTTCAATTTCCTTTAATTATACTCCATGCTCCCATTTATGTTTGATGTTATTGTTCGAAGAAATAAAATCGCGAAATGAAACTTATGTAATGAGTCTGGTCCCCCAAGTAACACGACCTCTAATCTGAATCATAATTGACTTTATTGGTTTATTCAACGCCTACACAGTATATCACACTCAAACCACACAAATTCATATTTGTAACGAGCATATTCGTCACAAGCTTGTTGTGGCGGGTCAGATCAAGTATCTTATCCACATGGATAGATAAAGGCAAACATTTGCTACTCTTAAGCATTCTGATTTTCTATCCATGTAAGTGATTCGACCCGTCATAAGTTTATGCTTACTGATCCAAAACGACCCTACGAAAGACAACCCAACTTGAAGATGACCTTATTCAACTCCTATACAATATATCACACTCAAACCACATAAATTCATATTTGTAACGAGCATATTCGTTACATGGGTAGATAAAGACAATCATTTGCTACTCCTAAACATTCTGATTTTGTCTTATCTATCCTTGTGAGTGATATTTGACCCGTCATAAGTTTATACTTACTGATCCAAAATGATCTTACGAAAGACAACCCAACTCGAAGATGACCTAAAACGACTATTTTTGTACCATATTAACATAGAATAAGTGTCTGAGTTGTCTTATCTACCCATGTGAGTGATATTTGACCCGTCATAGGTTTATGCTTAAATGATCTAAAACGAACCTACGAAAGACAACCCAACTCCAAAACGATCTAAAAACGACTATTTTTGTACCATATTAACATAAAATAAGTGCAATTAAATGATCTGATCAAACTAACCCGACTTTAATCAAGCCAACCCAAGTGATGTTTTAATAAGTTAGTGGTAGCCCAAGTACCCTAAAAAAGAAGGGCCACCATGATGTAAGTAGCATAGATATGCTATGCCCTTGGCTTAAGCACAATGAGAGAATGAATTGATAAACAAATATTTGCTCCCCGTAATAAAATGTGTCGGTTGAGAGTGATTACCCAACTTACTAGGGTTTAATGGGAATGTCTTTAAATCAGCCTTTAAACCACTTTGAAGAATATATTTGATTGTCTTTAAGTACTACTTTTTTTCCCTTTCTAAGGAGTACTTGGCCCTATCAACTAATCAACCTTGCTCAACTAAAATGTGCTCTTCACGACCCACTTACACTTTGTATAGGCTACAAGTTAAGAACCTTTTTAAAATTATTAGGTTAATGTTCATGGTGGAATTATTGGACTCACCTTCTATTTAAGGAGGCAATTGTTTAAGAAATTTGCATATTATATTAGGGTTGAATTGATTTTTACTTCGGTCTTTGACCAGGATGGATATCCCCTATCAAAAGTTGAGAAAGTTGAGGCAGTCTGATCTGAGGCAATTGTTTGGTTTATAGGTCTGTAAGACTCTGTAAGAGTAAGAAAAAGTCAAATGGTTGAAAATGAGGACTTGTTGGCAATTTATCTAAAGTATCAAGCTACAAACATACTATTGGAGGTGAAATTTTTGGGTATGCTTGAAACTTGGAAAGCAGCACCTGCTTTATAAAGCTACTAGCTTGGAAAAAAAAACTTATTTTTTATTGGATGATAATGATATTGTGGAACCAGGTAAGTTACAAGATGATTGTGGTCACCACTCACCCGTATTGAAATATATAACTATCAAGCCATGTAGCTTGAAAATTGTGACATAGCAAGTTAAACTACATGTGTCGTAGTTTATCATTGTATGTTTGGTTGACTACTTTGGAATGGATAGGATTGAACTCGCTCTATTCCAATGTTTGCGGAAGATTTTGAAATGGAAAGATCCCTAATAGATTCTAACTTCATCCAAATCCTTTGGAATCTCAACCACACCTTTCTCCATTGGATTGGATTCAGATTTCATTTCTTCATACTTACAGATAAAATGAACCAAATAAGTTTCAAAAGATAAGAATTTAGCATCTGATACCACTATGAGTTCCAAAACTGTTGCAATCCATACCTAACCAGTAACCATATGATTTAACCAAACAACCCCTAAATGAAATGAAAGTGTTGATACTAGTTTGAAAAATGAGAGTACTAACAACTCACATCAACCAATTTAGTTAGACACAACATAACGGACTTTTAAGAACATAACGTGAATTCAAAGCTCGAGTTTGTCATATTCATCTTAATAACATTCATTATGACGATGTTGATACTTTTGATTTCCTTCTCATTTCACAAGCATATCGATTATTTCGTTCATAATTCCTTCTCGTCTTAATTACACCTTCATCTATTTAGATTGGACACCATATAACCCCACAGTTTTGTAACTTATTATCAAGAACGACTTAGGGACGAACTTGTTAAGTTAGAGGTCCGGTAGATAACGACTCACAAACTCAATGTATTCGCTCCCCTTTCATGTCATACTTGCGCACGCCTCACGCGTTCTTTAAAAAAACATATTCCATTTTTTTTTCCTCAGTTTAAATTATTTATGAGATAAAATTCAAACTATCCAAAACCAGAACTCACTACAGCAACATTTGTTTACCTTTGATTGACGCTCTAATTACTTGCATCGTTGATCACAGCCCACAGGGAGTCCACTTGTGACAGATATATACCTGTCACAAGGTTATAACGGGTCAAGTATTGTCCATTTGATGAATGATGACAAAGCATTTGCTACCCACTTGCCACCATACTTTTTGTCTTATCTAAACTACTTGATCCGTTACAAGCTTGTGACGGGTTTTACCGTCATAAACAAGAATTTGTGTTGTTGTATAAGATCCACCAACCCGCCTATGTCATTCTTGAATTTATGACTAACGACCTATATCAAGTATCATCCCGATGACTAAAAATAGTTCATAATATTACTCATATTTTTTTATCACCACCAACTTTTTAGAAAACTTTAAGTAAAATCGTTAGTCCCCTTATCAATCGATCTAAATCTAAATGACTAAATACACGATATATCTATCGATATCAAGATGTGTTATATAATTGACTGACCGTTTATGTTAGTGCTTTAAGTCGATTCTGGGTTATCAAAGGACAAAGGTCAAGTCATGAATCATGATTCATGAAGCCATCATCATCAATAATCATGTAAATATAGAAAATAGAATGCATGAGAAATTTAATAGGTTGAGGGTCGATATCAAGACCATTATAAAGGTTATTAAGTTAGTCATCGTGCAATTAACTTGTGTAACATTCAATAAATAAACAATTAGTTTTCTTTTAACGGGTTATCTGTTGTATCGTTATAACAGATCAAATATTACTCTTTTACTCAGATAATGATACGAAATAAAACATTTTCCTAGGGAATAAGACTTTTTTTCCTTAATTTTCTATCAAAATGGGTAAATACTTTAACTGTGATAATATTATGACTGATATCTTCGATACAAACAAGAATTTGTGTTCAATAAATAAATACTTCAAGCATACTCCATCCGTTCCGGTCAATAGTTTACATTTCCATTTTTGATATTTTTACAGTTTACCCTCTACTTTAAAGAACATTAAAATCAATCTCTTACTCACTCTACCACCTTAATTTTTGGGTATAAAACATACGTTAACTTTCTATTGAGACAGAGAGTATACATATAATTACTACTCCATACGTTCAATTGAATTCTTTACCTATTTTATATAGGGGCGTATCAGTGAATTCTTTGTCTTTCTATTTTAGGAATGGTTTTATATGTAATTTGACTCTCCTCATGAATTTGACTCCACATGTCACCTCGTGATTGGACCTCTTCTCTTTTGTGTCGAGAGCAAAGACAAACAATTCACTGAACGGACGGTGTATAAGTATGTGACACTATAATTATGCAGTAGGTCTTGCTTGTGACGGGTATATCCGTCACAAGCTTGCGACGGGTCAAATAATACCCATGTGGTAGATAAGACAAATACATTACCACATGTTGCTTTTGTCTTATCTCTCCACATGGGTAATACTTGACCCGTCATACACATACGACGGATATGACCGTCACAAGTAAGAATTTGTGATAATTATGGGCTTCCCTTTAACGTTACATCATGGTAGAACTAGAAGGCCCAAACAAAAGTGTGATTTGCCAAATATAACTTGTATGTAACTCCAAATAATGTAATGCAATCCTTTATTTTCCTCAAACTACCAAACACTTTGGTGTATCATCCATTCATCCCTCATCAAGTCATCATGCATCTCACATTAATAAGACTTCAACTTCCATCTAATTATACACTCGAGTAGTGACTCGGTCTCACATCGTGAAACAGTTCATTCATATAAAAAAAATCGTGGTTTTATCAATAAATATATAAATTATTACTCTCTGGAACAAAAATTAAGGGATGAAGTATACGGTGGAAAATGAAAATTGCGAGAAAACGTGGGATCAGAAATGATATTGACTATAAAAATCAAACAAAAGAAGAACTATTGTAAGTATGAAGTTTAAAGATAGGCGATCTTTTACGGAAAATAGGAAGATTAAATGTGGATGGAGGTAACACTATCTTTTTACGGTATTAGATTTTTTTTTACAGGTGAGACCGTCTTATAATATAATTTGTGCTAATTATAAATTTATAAGACCCCATGTTGATAAACAATTGAATTGCAATTTGAAGTGAATAATTCAAGATAAATATAGTTGGTTAGATAAAATGTTCAAATCTAATTAGATTGACTAGCTAACTACAAATAGTACAATTATAAAAGTCCTACAACTTGTTTGTTGCCTTAATTTTCTTGCAACTTAAGTCAATTTTCCTAACACAAAACTCCATTATGAATTTTGTAAGGAAGAAAAAGTTGTGGAATCATTATTTAACAAAATATCCCCAAAATAAAATAAAATAAATTATAAATTGTGAGTTTTAGGATGCAATAATTATATATTTTCTTCCTCCTATTATTTTTAGTAATAAAATAACTCTATTCATCCCAATTTAATTGTTTTCATCGACTAAAATTTAAAATTTAAGAAATATTTGTATCAGGAAAATATCATTATATATATCCTTTGACTAATCAATTTAAAGATGAAGTAAAACTACAACAGAAATAACTACTCCCTCCGTTTTTTCATGTTTCTTCTCGTTTCAATTAAATACTCCTCTCAAATCTTAAAAAGCGTGAAAAAACATTAAAAAAAACGGAGGGAGTAGATTACTAGGAGTAAATGAAATAGATTTAATGTAACTTAAATTAATTTAACGGGTCTGAACAAATCTGAATTGATCTAAGTCCGTTGAATTGACTAAGACAAACTAAATTAAGGAGACTAGACTGACCTTTAACTACTCCGTATACTGGATAAGGATAAACATTGACGGAAGCTAAAAATAAGCTGGAAAAATAGGGCTTAGACGTTTGAGACGATCTTAAAATAAAAGACGGTCCTATAGACAATAGTTCCATAGCTACTAGAAGTATATAACTCTACCTATAACTATAAGTCTACTTAAAATATGGTTAATCAAAACATCATATGATAAGCATAAGACTAACTACATCCTAAATACTAAAATCCCACTTTCATCATGACCGGTCCATAGAGTGATCCATTCGGTTCAAGGAACTGAGGTCCAAGTAGGTGAAAGATCTCAATATTTATATTGATTATACAAAATTAACCAAAGTGATACATTTGGTATAGTGATTAAGATAGTTAATGTTGATCTTGAGGTTGTGGGTTCTATTCTATATAACAGTGCCTCCGAATTTCATTGGCCGGCCCTGACTTTCATAAGACAATTATTAAGATTAATTAAGGATGTTAATTTGTTAATCACTATAATCATAAGTCAAAGTCTCAACATTTGGGTACATCTTAATCCCCCGCTACATTGCAGGCCATAAGCATAGACTTCATACTAATTAATTAAGCTACTTCTACTTAATTAATTAATTAATTAATAGTTAATTAATTAATTAATAGTTAATTACTAATTAATTCAAGTAAAAAATAAAGTACGTAATTATAATTAGTAATCCGTACGAGATAAAATTGCATGTGTCGGCGCAACGAGGCCAGCCTAGCAAAAGCTTGAAATTTAAAGCTAGAGTTACTAAAATTAATCGGTTAGTCCGGCTTAAAACGGAGTATCTGTCTTGCACTTTAAAATGGGTCAAATATTAGTATTGTACCTACGACATTTTTTAAGCAATTTGTCATATGATTTGATAATACCGAATAGTATGTATTTGGTTCATCTTGTGGTTTACGAGGGACAGTCGTAATTTTTTTTACCAAAATTAATTGACCAAGATTAGGAATTTTACGCAAACTATACTATACAACTGTTGTACCGTACAGCATACCTTAAAATTAGAAATTTATGGTAGAAAGTTACCACTTTAGATTATTTAGTGACCACTGGAAATTTTATTACACAAATTCTTAACAGTATTTGTGATGGACGATTTATCCAGCATTTTATTATAACGGGTCAAATACTACCTATTTGTATATAAAATTACAAAATTACAAGACCAATATTTTTTTTTTATGATATAAATGGATAATATTTGATCTGTTATTAGTAATAAAATGACGGATAACTGTTGTTCTTTATTATGACCTACTATTACTGTTAATAACGTTGAGTAAGTCTCCCTTAAGACGGTTATCCGTCTTAAGCTTATAACGGGTCAAGTAATACCCATTTACCTAGAATAAGACCCATAAGACCCCACCTTACCTCCTCTTTATACCTTTTTTTTGTCTTTTTCCCAAATACTTGACCCGTCATACATTTATGACGGGTATTCCCATCACAAACAAGACTCTATGATAACTTGGGTACATGTTTGAATGTGCTAGGTAGTGAGCAGTCATTACCTGGTTTGCAGAATTCTGTGATTTGTGTCATAATAGAACATGTCCTTTCAAATCTTGTTTCCCTTTGGAAAAAAAATATACTCCTACTCTACTTGAGCCTGAGGTGTTAAATACAAGACTGTTTTTTTCCAATCTTGGACTACACACACATGTTAAACATGTAACTTTCCCAACTTGCTCAACTTTCACATTATTTCAAACCGTCTTTAAGTTTAAGACAGATTATTTCTTTCGTGTTATGTGGACGTTGATACTTATGACCACTAACCGAGTAAAACAATGAAAGTATGAAACAATCAAACTAAATATTCCTCCGAGTTAAAATATTGTTCTCTTTTGCTTTCTGGGTAAAAAATCAAAACGTAAGAATGACTACTGAATGAGTGGCTCAAAAATGAAGGGGGAAGAGTGAAAGAAGGAAGGATAGGTGACTCCGACTCAGCTCAAGAGGAAAATAGAGGAGAACATTCAAAGTCGGAGAGTGTTACACTGTATGAAATTTACACGATTGATGCTGACGGATTTGAACCTAAGTCATAAGGCCTGTTCTTTTGGACTTATATTCAGTCAGTTTCAGTTTCAGTTCAGCTCAACTCCAGTCTATATTTTAGTCAGTTTCAGTTAAATTAAGTTCAGTTAAGTTAAGTTCAGTCAGTTTCAGTCCAAAAGAACAGAACCTAAGACTCATAACTGTACCGACTAAACTAATTCATTTACAAACCCCTAGACTAATTTGTTTTTCCATGGCAAATACTCGTTTGTTACGGAAAATCCCGTCTTAAGTTTATGCCGAGTCAAATATTTAAGATAAGACAAATCCATGTACCTAGTTTGTAGGTAAAGATTTTTGACATTTCCTTCCTAATTGGGTATATTCAACCCGTTTTAACATTATGACGGATATATTCGTCGCAAGCAAGACGGACTCTTCTTCTCCCATTAAGGCAGTACTCATTTGGTTGGTTTCCTAGATATGGCATGCTGCATGGGTGATCACATATTTCAGACTATACTGATGCAGACTGACCTGGATCAGCACTTCCACCAAACAAATGTTTCCAACTGTACCCTTTTTAGAATCAACAAAACAATCATTTGTTGGGTTTACAACATGAAATCCACATTGAATTCAGTCATTCACGTTCTATTTCCACTTGCATTTGACGCATGGAAATATGCAGGAAACTTACTGACTTACTGTCATTCAATAATCACAAATTGACAACAATCCGTACTCAAACGGGTCAAATATACCCCAACTATGATCCATAAGACAAATACAGAGTATTTTTCTACAATCTAGGCACATGAAATTTGTCTTATCCTAACTATTTGACCCGTCATACGTTAGAATAGACTGACAATGGCATGTCGGGTTCTCAGGATCGGGTTTAGATTATGGTGAAAATGATGTCTAAGAGACTGCAAAAGCGCCATGAAAAAACTGTTGAAACTCGGACCCACGAGTTTTGTTTACAGGCTGTACGATGAGGAGGACGAAAACAGTGAACATGGGGTATAACTGTGTAAGGTAAGGTGAAGAGAGGAGACACTGGGAATTGACAGTTAAAGAAAAGATGACAGAAAGGTGACGCAGAATGTCAATGAATGGGAGAGAATGAGATGCAGATCTGACAGGAATGAATATAACAGTCAACTACACACTCTACACTACACCCTGTCACAGCTATAACTTTCCGATTTAGTGAGCTTAACGAGTGAACTTAACTAAAACAAACTTAACTTAACTTAACGTAACTAAAGTGAAGGGCGTTGAATTGGCCGAGTAAAATGAGTTTAATAGGGTTGAAGGAAGTGAAGTGAGGTGAAAATATGTCGAAAGAACAGGGCCCAAGTTGGAGTTCTGGTTTATTTCTAATTCTACGATTTCAGTCGCCTCACTATTTTACTGAAGTGATTCAAAGACAAAATCTTATGCCAAAAAAACCGTCGTATGAAAACGACAGGCAAGTTCAGAGCAGACTCAAAAAGATTGCATTATATACTTGAGAAAAAAACATGTGAAATGTAGCATAACAAATTAGGTAAAGAACATGATTCACAAACTAACTTACCACAAGAACACAATCATATTAAGTAACATGAAATGTTGAACTGACCTGTAATATGCTTTCTCAAGTTTAGATGACTTTGGAGTAAAAGGAACAATAAAGGACAGTTTGATGATGACGGTCTTCAAATTCAGGTCATCTGCAGTCTACAGTCTGCAGTCTGCAGTCTGCACCACCTCCGAATGATTAACCAGTTAAGCCATCGAACATAGACCTCTACCGAAGTTCTCTCTGACGTCAATCCACGTTCTTATTTCCACCGTTTCACAATTTTATTTTTTGATGGGTCTTCAATGGACAATGGCCTATTTCGGGTACTCAGCTGTTACAGCATGAATTTCCCGTTCTAGGCATAATAGATAAGCAACTTGAAAGCCCACTTCTCTGGCTCAAAAGGCCAAGATTGTTTCTCACAAAAACAAGATCCTCTATTCTTTCCACTCCCATCCTTCTGACATTTTCCCGACACGGAAGGCTTTCACACGAACCACTCTCTCGGCACAATGACACGCTCGAAACTTGGCTTAGGATTTTTATCGCTAAAGTCTGCAAATGAGGGGTCTCAAACCCGAAATTCTCCCACCAAGCAACCGGGTCCATTTTATCTCTACATTCCACGGCATCCTCCTCTCCAAAGGACCCCTCTAATCTCCAGTAAATACTAAGTTGCTCCCTAAGTAGATGTCTTAACGCACTTTCAGGCTCGTATTTATCTAGGGTAGTCTTCCAGCCCCTCATAAGGGTCTTGTCCTTGCTTTGACCTCTCCCGAAATGCTTAGGGTTTAGCATATAACCCGCTGCATGAAGGGGTGAAAATAAGACATTCCATCTACTTTCTATCAGCAACTCCATTTGGTTCAAAGCAATGTCATCAATGCCCAAAACCCTCACATCTTCTAGTGATTGGACCCGCCAGTTATAAACATCGCCCATGATTGATTTGTCAATATCAGAAGTAGCAACTTGTCTAATAAATGGTTCGCAGAGCCGTAACATTAACTCCGCCCTGCCCCAGAATTCATCACCTAAAATAGTGGCTTCGGTACTCACGAAATCACCTGGAGCATCAAGCTTCCACTGTTTCCACTCATTGCTCATCACTAAATCTTGTAATGACTCCCTCATTTGGTAAATATTTTGGACTAAACAATAGGAAGGAGCAAACCTCATGGAAAGCGCACTCGAGCTCTCTTGTGATGAGTAGTAAAATCCACATGAAGAAGATTGTTGGTAATTCAAAACAATTTGCTCGATTCCACGAGCGCACGACACCACGGATTTCATCCAGTCCAGCTCAGCAATCTCTTCCATCAGTACTTGAATAGAATGTGAAGTGCAATGAGACCAAAATATCCTAGGGAACTTCGACAATATAACCGACTCAAAAGAGCTGCTTGCTTGACCAAGATGCGATATTATCTGAAGTACATTGCCAGGTCCGACTTCTATAATCAAATCAGTCAGCACACTGATGAACAGATTGTCAGCTTCATCCCCTTCATTTATATCTATTGACTTCATAAACATAAACCCTCTAGGGCTAGAGACGAAAAAATTTATGCACAGGCATCCAAGAGAACCGTCCAAACTGTTAACGCAGATGATGGTGCATCCTGTGTGAGGCCAGGATTCCCTAACTAGGGCTATAGCTTTCTCTAACTTTGCCTTTTCTTTGCTGATGAAAGTATCGGTTAACATTTCTTTTGGAGGAGGTTCATATCCGGGGCCAAAAACTGATATTGCTCGGACCATCTCTCGGAAATATGATGAATTGACAGTGTTCATGTTTAACCCATCTGCATAGAAAAACCGTGCTACAATCTCATCGACATCTTCTTTAGCAAGAGATTTATAGGAGCTTGAGAAATTGACTAGGGCGTTCTTAACGCGCTTCCCACTCTTTGCACTAAGAGGGTTCTTCTTCTTTCTTCTCTGAAACCGCTCCTCTTCTAATATTCGAAGCTCTTCTCTCAGTGACTTCTCAATTGCTGGACAACCCTTTACGCCGACCCCAGTGAACCCAAGGAGATGAGCCCTAACTCGAGAATAGGACCCATTGTATCTCATATTACAGTGGTTACATTTCCATCTTTTAGTGCCACTACCTTTATCAAATCCTCCAAACA
Source organism: Agrostemma githago (assembly GCA_958450325.1). Lineage (NCBI taxonomy): Eukaryota > Viridiplantae > Streptophyta > Magnoliopsida > Caryophyllales > Caryophyllaceae > Agrostemma > Agrostemma githago. The sequence continues at coordinate 86,617,521 of OY288239.1, read as the reverse complement.
CACTGACATGTTTCCAGCCCCATTTATCAGATTCAGAAGCCATGTTTTTTTTCATAAATATAGTCCTTCTCTGCAATAGAATAAAAGTGGACACAGAGAAACTTTTGAGATAAAGTAATACGGACTTATTTTATCACACACAGAGATCTTAACAGAAAAGTACACACCACAACTCGCTCATGGTTACCGGATTCCCTTGGGTATATACACGAAAAATACACGACACTTACTCTAAAGGAGCGAATCGTGAATCGATAAAAGTGTATTCATACCGACTCCGGTAACCACGATCTCGCTTATATTGTTCTCATTTGACTTAGATGGTCAACTCAACTGATATCAACTGTGAAGATTCTCCGAAACAAAAGCCAAGAATAATGGATACAATGAATTAATTACCAAAAGATAGTTTAAAATGTCACAACTCAAAACTCTGGCCCTATTAATTTATCAGTATTCACTGCCATTTTCCCTTCCCTTCACAAATATATATCGACTCATCGACTCCTCAGATCCCAAACAAAACCACACGAAGAGAAAAACCTATGTCACTCCAAGTCTCCAACTTCTTACATTATCTGGTATACTGTGTCCGACACTCAGTGCTCAACATTTAAACATCATTGCAAGCCAACCCAAGTGGACTATTCCATAAAATGATAAAACAGCATAGTACTTCCACGCAAATCCAAGTATAATAGGGCAAATCTCAAAGAAAGGTACAGTACCACCAAGATTACTTCACAGTTCACATTTATCGTTCCTCTGAAACATAGTACAGTATGATTCTTTCAGGGTATGGCACCATCGATGGTGCCTAAAACGTGTGTTCAGCGCAGCATATTGAACCTCGCCCTCAAAGCAAGCCAGACTCCATTTCGGAAAAACTCTACACATCCCAATTCCCATGTCCAACAGAATTCTTACACTACTGTGAAGAAGAAAACAAGCACTACTCATTCCACACACAACCCGTTCACTATCCATTGACACAGACCACCAAATTCACCATAATTCAGCAATTCAACCCGTTTCATCCACGAAAATTTTCGTTGCAGTGTAAACTTGTGTTCAATCATAACTTCTTTTGACTGCTGTAGCTACTTGCTCATATGCATTACCAAATCCTCACACTCCCGGACGATGAAAACTATCAGAATTCCGACTTTTTTTCAACACTAACCACAAATCCTGGTTCCGCAATTAGGTTTAACACATCGAATTACCCACAGCAATCACAAATCTTACTAGTACTAACTAACTACACATTTCTCTGATTTCACTAATACATTTAGCCAAATTTCAAACACAAATTAGACAGTGACGATGAAAACTTTCAAAATTTCGGCTTTTTTTCGACACTAACTACAAATCCTGGTTCCCCAGTTAGGTTTAACACATCGAATTACCCACATCAATGACAACTCCTACTCGTACTAACTACACATTTCTCCAATTTTACTCATAGATTAAGCCAAATTTCCAACACAAAATAGACGGTGACGATGAAACCTTTCAAAATTTCGGCTTTTTTTCGACACTAACTACTAATCCTGGTTCCGCAATTAGGTTTAATACATCGAATTACCTACATCAATGACGAATCTTACTAACTAATTACACATTTCTCCAATTTTACTAATAAATTAACCCAAAATTTCAAACACCAAATTCCGACGATCATACAATACGATTATCGTGAAATTTCTCGCGAATAATACAAAATCACTCCAATCCTCGATTTCAAAATTCAACAACAATCAAAATTAAAACACAAATCGAATCCGATCATATTATACGGTAAATAAATCGAATTGTTTTTTTTCATCCAACATGTCAAATTGAAATTATTAAAAGGGAAAAGAATGAAGGAGATTGGTGTGATTTAAACAAACCTGGGAATCGTATCGTATAACGTGGTGGACTTTGTTGTACTTGCAAAAAAATTCGAAACCCTAGACGTTTCGTTTTCGTTTCGGAGAAAAGAGGGATTTTGAAAATTGAAACCCCTTTTTATTAGATTAATTAATCAAATAAAAAGACGGGGATGATTTGGGTGGGAAAAATACCGGCCGGTTCCCATGGCGAAACGCCTATGTGGCAATTTTATTTTTTTTTCATTGACGGATTATTGACTCGCTATCGATAATAATAAAAATTTGTAGTTTATGATAAAAGTGATCTTAGTTAGTTACCACTTTTTCAGATTAAAACTGGTCACTATTCACTAAATAACATAAAACGGTGACTTTTTACCATAAATTAGGTCTGTCACACAATACAACGATGGTATAGTATGATTGGAAATAATAGTTTATACAGAGTATGATGCTGAGTATATGTTAGGATTGAATATTGATTTACTCGTATAATAATAAATAAATAAAAGTTTTATACGGAGTAACGTTTTAGAGGGGGAAAAATGTTAGTGTTCATTTTTCGATTGGCAAATAAAAAAATTAGAGAAATGTATTGTCAAAATTTAAATATGTACAGTATTCGACCATATTCTTTTGAACTGAAATAAACTGAGCTGACTGAAGTAGGCTGAAGTATTCAGATGTACAAGATTCATGAATTTCCGGCTCTAGGCATAGACAAACAACTTAATTACATGACTACGGCCTGTTCTTTTGGACTTTCAGTTTCAATTCAGTTCAGCTTCAGGAGGCATATTTTGTTTCTATATTTCAGTCAGTTCAGCCCTGTTCTTTTGGATTGAAACTGATTGAACTTAACTTAACTGAACTTAATTTAACTGACACTGACTGAATTATAGAAACAAAATATGCCTCATGGAGCTGAACTGAATTGAAACTGACTGAATACAAGTCCAAAAGAACAGGGCCTACGTGACCACTTCTCTGTCAAAAGCCCAAGATTATTCCTCACAAAAACAACATCCTCCAGTCTCTCCACTCCCATCATCTTCACCTTTTCTCGACACGGAAGCGAGCCACTCTCTCGACAAAATGGCACACTCGAAACCTGACTCAGAACCCGTATAGCCAGACTCTGCAACTGAGGAGTCTCAAACCCGAAATTCTCCCACCAACCAACCGGGTCCATTTTATCTCGACACTCCACTGCGTCCTCTCCAAACGACCCTTCCAACCGCCAGTATACACCTAGTTGTTCCCTGAGTAGACACCTTAGGTCACTTTCAGTTTCAGGCTCGTATTTGTCTAGGGTAGTCTTCCACCCTGTCATAACTGTACTGTCCTCGCTTTGGCCTCTCCCGAAATACCTAGGATTCAGCATGTAACCTGTTGCATGAAGGGGTGAAAATAAGACAGGCCATCTGGTTTCTATTAGTAACTCCATTTGGTTCAATCCAGTGTCGTGACTGTCGTCAATGCACGTATTCCTTACGTCTGCTAATGACTGAACTCGCCACCAATGATCCATTTGTCGGTACTGGAATTAGCAGCAAGTCTGACAAAGGGTTCGCAGAGGTGTAACATTAACTGCGCCGTATTCCAGAATTCATCACCTGAAATATTCGCTTCAGTACTCACAGTCACAGTCACAGTCACAGTCACAGTCACACCTGGTGCATTAAGCTTCCACTGTTTCCACTCGTTGCTCACGACTAAAACTCGTAATGCTTCCTTCATTTGGTAAATATTTTGAACTAAACAATAGGAAGGAGCGAATCTCATGGAAAGGGCGGTTGAGGTTGAGGTTGAGCTCTCGTAGTAAAAGCTGCAGGAAGAAGATTGTTGGTAATTCAAAACAATCTGCTAGATTCCACGAGCACACGACACCACAGATTTCATCCATTCCAGTCCGGCCATCTCTTCCATCAGCACTTTAACAGAATGTGAAGTGCTATCAGACCAAAATATCTGAGGAAACTTCGACAACATAACCAATTCAAAAGCAGTGCTTGCTACACCAAGATGCGATATTATCTGAACCACATTTCCTGGTCCTGATTCAATAATCAAATCATTCAACACACTGACAAACATATTATCACCTTCGTCACCTTCATTTATATCTATCGATTTCAGAAACAAAACGCCTCTAGAGCTAGAGACGAAAAAGTTTATGCACAAGCATCCAAGAGAACCCGTCCATGCTGTTAACGCAGATGATGGTGCACCCCGTGTGACGCCAGGATTCACTAGCTAATGCTATAGCTTTCTCTACCTTTGATTTTTCCTTGGTGATGAAAGTATCGGATAACATTTCTTTCAAAGGAGGTTCATATCCGGGTCCAAAAGCTGATATCGCTCTGACCATCTCTTGAAAAAATGGTGAGTCGACAATGTTCACGTTCAAACCATCTGCGTAGAAAAACCTCGCTACAATTAAGAGGGTTCTTTTTGTTTCTTCTGTGAAAGCGGAGTTCCTCTTCTAATACTCGAAGCTCTGATCTGAGTGAATTCTGAATTGCAGGACAACCCATTATTACACCGACACCAGTGAATCCAAGAAGATGGGCTTTCACGCGAGAGTATGACCCGTTGTATCTCATATTACAGTGGTTACATTTCCATCTTTTTGTGCCACTACTTTTGTCGAATCCTCCAAACACACTGACATGTTTCCACCCCCCATTTATCGGATTCAGAAGCCATGACTTTTCTTCATAAGTATTAGTCCTGAAACAGACACTGCACCGATTTATCACACCATTGGGAAAACCCGGAAATAGCAGCAGTAAGTAACCACGAAACAGACAGTCACGCTGAATTATGAGTCTCGCAAGCATAACATATGATAACATCAACATTCAACATTAATAGTTGGGTTTCAAGCATCGCATTAAGGTTTTGATTGGGTTGATTCATCTAACATGGCATCAGAATCAACGTGACCTAGGGTAAGGAATTCGAATCCTGGCAGCCCCCGTCATTTTACTCCCTCCTATTCCGTTAATTTGCTATATTTCATTAAAATACTCCTCACGTGTAATGACACTTGGACCATAGAAATTCCATGGAATAAGCGAGATTACATCCTAAAACCAATTGACGATAGAAGGGGTAGCCCGATAGTTTATACTGTAACACATAAAATTCTCTCATGTACATTTTGCGCCATTGACAGACAAACCATTAGCATGGAGCTTCCAGCTTACAGAAATTAGCAAAGAAATTTCAAAAGTCAACAACAATCAAAACTGCATGAGCACAAATATGATCAATAATGGCGGAAAAATGGAGGAGATGGATGCGTGATTTAAACTACTAACCTCGCAGAAAGATCGAGACGAAATACTGTATTTGGTGATGGAAAAAGGATGAATTCCAAATTCCAAAACCCCTGAGGCTGAGCGTCTCGTTTCGCGAAAAAAGAGGGATTTTTTTTTAGCCCAGCTAGTCGCATTACAATATAGAGGAGGGGATTCGAACCTGAGACCTACTGTTCCAGAACACCTAGTCCTAACCACTAGGCTAAGACAATTTCGATATTAAAAAAAAAAAAAAAGAAAAAAAAGGATTTTGAAACTCTTCTCCATTTGAAAGACGGAGATGACCAAGGGGTTTTGAAACATTTTTCCCCCTTTTTAGACTATTTATCGACTCAAATTATACACAAAAAGACGGTCTTATAATAATGTTAATGAGAGATTACAAATTTTAAAATTTTAAATTTATTTTTTTGTTTGGTTAGTAGTGTGTTTCACTTATGTTTCACAATAAATTGGTGCAAGACTGTCTCAAAAAAATTAATTGTTATTATATACAGAGCACAAAGTACTTCATAATTTGATAGTCTTCCGGTCTCAGTTAATAAACAAATGACTGAGACAGAATATATATCTGCATGAGCAAAGTGATAAGTTTTCTTTTGAATTCTCAAAGTAACGTATGCAAATCTTGTCAATAATCGTGAAAATAGGGTTTAATTAAGCGTTTCTTTTACACCTATCAAAATTCAAAACCGCTTCTGCTTCCGCTTCACCAAGTAGAATTTTTTTTTGGGTTTTTTGTCGGCCGAACAGAAGATGGGATTACGTAATAAAGTAAGAATGAAATGAAACGGAGCATGTATTTTTTTTTTTTTTTTTTTTAAATCAGGGATACTAAGGGGTCGTTTGGTTGCCCTCTTAAGAACTTCCCGTGAATTGATAAATTGTGAAGTTGTTTGGTTGCCCACTTCCCGGAAAGTGGGAATTGCCACTTCCCAGGAATTGTCACTTCCTCCATAATGGGGAAGTTACTCACCAAGCCCCCGGTGTGTAGAACTTCCCGCATGAAGTTATTTCCCACATGGCAACCAAACAATATTTTTGTAATTCCCATAAAATACAAATTCACGTGAATTTAAGTTCCCAGTAACTCTATATTCTCATGGTAAACCAAACGAGCCCTAATAAGATACGAGCATATAGAACCGATCATGTTCAAGTAAGGCCGTCATGTTTTTTTTTTTTTTTTGAAAAATCTCAAAATACAATAAAATTGTGATGCCAATTTTGTCGTACCTAGGGTCAACTTACTTAACTTGTGGCCAAAAGAATAATGGTCAACTAACTACACCTCCCTATATATAAATCTTTCGACAATTTCGTCGTCCTACCGCTTTGCTCATTCACTCATTTTTTAGCACATTTCCACTATTATTTCCGAAATATTTCAACTAAAAAACTCAACATGGGAACTTACTTAGACCAAAAACAACAACCACAATCGCAACCACAACTACAACCACTGCAACAACAACAGCAACAACAACGACAACAACAACAACGACAACAACCAGAACAAGAACGACAACAACTTGATGCCGGTGCCCTTTTTGTTCTTCAATCTAAAGGTATGCATGCATGGTCGATAGTGTGTACACAACTTATACTTACTGTTACCGAAGATGTCTTAGCCTAGTGGTTAAGACTAGGTGCTCTGGGACAGTAGGTTCCAGGTTCGAATCCCCCTCCCCTATATTGTAATGCGACTAAGTGCGCTCTTCGATGAACCAAAAAAAAAAACTTATACTTATTGTTACGACGTTTGAGAGACAGTTAATTTTGATCAGCTAATTAAAGCGAGCTTTGTAGTTTGTACATACTCCTTCTGTTCCAATTAATTTGTTTAGTAAATAAAATAATTTTCATAAATAATATAAAAGTAAAAACAAATGATCGAAACAGAAAAACTAATAACTTAATTGCATGTAGGTACGTTTAACTTTCTTATATTGTTTTTTCACCTACGATGAACTTTTCTATAAATGTGGTGAGAGTTTGAAATTTAGCAAGAAATTAAAGGTGAGAAAAGTATATTTGACCTATTTTTTTTGTCTTACGTATAACCCTTTTGTCACTAACTAGTGAATTCATATTCATACTTTCAATTTACGTGTTGATTAGCTAAATACGTATCTCGCGTAAAAAATTGCAATTAATGATAAAAGATACCGAGTATTTAATTATTATAACTTTCAGATAAATATATAATAACCACTTTCGAGCATTACAAAATATATATTGTCATTATTTAACTTGAAAATGGTCACTAAATAACCTAAAATGATCAATTCCGGTTGCACACTTCAACGACGAAAATTTAATTTAATTTTAAAAACAACAATTTTAGTTAAAATCTACTCAAACAATTCAATTTTGAATATTATTCTAGGACGTTAACTTCAAATTCTGATTCCAACATTATTAAAATTTAAAAGTGTACTGTACGTAGTAGATGATGACATATATACATACAGTCACGTAAATTGACTAATAAATACTTCCTCCGTTTCAACCATTTGTATACGTTTGCTTTATGCACGTACGTCAATACTCGTGTTTTTTTGTCTATATCTTTAGTTACATGTTTTTAAAAATTATAAAAATTTGATATTCATAATGTATTTTATTAGACGATTTAAACCAGATCACACATGACTATCTTTTATCTTATATATTAGAAGTTACATTGAAGATTCTCATCACCTATAAATAGTGTTAAAAAACCAAATGTATACAAGTGGTTTGAATGGAGGGAGTATAATTTAATTTGTTGATGAATAATGTAATAATGTGTGTATGTTAGGGTCGTGGGTTCACTGTGGATATCATTTGACAACGTCGATAGTGGCACCGGCGTTGTTAAGTTTGCCATACGCGTTTACATTCTTAGGATGGGCGGCCGGAATAATGTCGCTGGTTGCCGGAGCATTGGTCACCTTCTACAACTACAATTTGTTGTCGTTGGTGCTCGAACATGATGCGCACTTGGGTCGCCGTCACCTTCGCTTTCGCGACATGGCTCATCATATTTTAGGTACGTACCTACATACCATCTCTAACTACACAAAATCTTGGGAGACACGGTCTCTCAATAATTTATTGAAAGACCATTCTTCAGTACCACTCTATGTTCTATTCGTACCTTTAAATGACAACTTTGTTTTGTACCTGTTTTTATAAGAAGCGTGCCCTCTTTATATTTGTATACTCTTTTATGTTAATCGTACCTACTTCTTAGTTCCATTTGTACTTAGTCTCTCAGTAAAGTTAATGAGAGACCGTCTCTCAGTAAACTTATTCCTCTGGCTCTAGCTAACATTACTATTGTATTATTAATAACGTTTTTTCTAACGTGTGATATGCTAATTAAAACAAAAATCATAAAGATATTATCACGAGAAACTGAAAAAAAAAAAAAAAAAAAAAAAAAAAAAAAAATTATGCTTGACAAAACAACTCCATTAAAAACAAATGCCTACTCAATATATATTTAATGAATGAATTGAATGGGTATAGTATATCCATCCATTATTTATTATTATTATCTACTTGTATCGGTTAGACGGGTTTGTGATAAAATTATCTGTAGTATTATTATAACGGTCAAATAATAATACGAGTAATAAATACTTAGAAAGAAAAGAACAAAGCATGAGTATGATCCCTGCAGTGCGGATCTCATGTCCCATTTTGTGTGCCACACCATACACTAGATGACACATCAACTGGCTATGATATTTGTTACATATTTTATTGATTCAATAGGCGATGTGTCATCCAGTGTATGGCGTGGCACACAAAGTCGGACACTAAAATAAAATGGGATAGGAGATCCGCTCCGTGATCCATGTGATTTATTTTTGTCATTTTCTATTTAAATAAATATTATTTGACTTGTCACATCAATATGACCGTCGTAAATAAGAATTAGTCATTGTTATGTTGTCAATCTTTCATCACTTAATGTGTATTTATAGTTGATCATCAACCCCACTTATATATTTTCAGTGCATACGTAACTTGTCGCATTTAAAGGTTTACGATCATCTTACGTTCATTTTCGTTTTCCAACGAAAAAAATAAAATAATGATGATGTGCATAGGTCAAATCGTAGTAAAAGATTTTTTCACGTAAAAACATTAATTAAATTATTACTTATAATTAATAAATAAATGAATTTTTATACGAAATATTAACATGACATCATACGTGATACGTTAGATAATATTCATGTTTTGAGATTAATCAAATTTGAAGAAATTTCAATGAAAATTAGATTTCACACGTACTGAGAGCTCAGCTTTTACGTTCACACAAATAACAACAAAATTTGCACCAACATGTGTGGGATTTTTCTGACTTAAAAGTCTAAGTCAATTTTGGCACCTATAAAGTATAAACAATGTTGTCCAAATCAAAAAATGACGACTTAACACAAATTTTTGATCTCCGTCACAAACCAGTGACGGGTCAAGTAGATATCATTTGAGGAGAAAAGACAAAAGTGAAGTTGGTGGGACCTTTGTCCTTTTCCCCTCAAATGGTATCTATTTGACTCGTTTAAGCTTGCGAGCAAGAGAGACCAACTGATGACTTAATTATAGTGTAAGACAGTCTCACGTTAATTGGAGTTTTTACGGTGTTAGTGTGTAAATGATGCAGGCCCAAATTGGGGAAAGTATATGGTAGGCCCGATCCAATTCGCGGTGTGCTATGGCGCGGTTGTTGGCTCGACTCTTCTCGGCGGAGAGTCGTTGAAGGTCCGTTTCCCAAAAATTCTCTCTATCTCATCTTATATACGGAGTATTATATACTTAGGGCTCGTTTGGTTACTCGCCTAATTACTGGGAAGTGCAAAATCTCGGGAAGTGCATTTTCAGGGAGTTGTTTGGTTGCCCATTTCATGAAAATTGTCACTTCCTCCATAATGGGGAAGTTACTCACAAAGTTCCCCTTGCTGTGTAGAATTTCCTGCATGAAGTCATTTACCACCTGACAACCAAACAATATTTTTGTAATTTCCATGAAATACAAATTCACGTGAATTTAAGTCCCCGGTAACTTCATCTTCCCATGGTGAACGAAACGAGCCCTGGAGATATATTAGTATGATGGTTGATATCTTTCGTTGGATATTTATAAAAATTATTAAAAAAAAACGAGATTAATAATGTACTACTGTACTTCACTGGATTATCGAGAATATCGAAAATTCTATTTAACTATGAATAATTCTCATAAGAGAAACTGAAAGACTGAAATTGAACAGATGAAGTATTTATCTGTAGTCCGTACTATCACTATCTAGTTATTTAGAGATCCATGTTCAAATCCGACATTACTGTCCCGTTTCTCAGTCATTTGTTTACCTTTGATTACAGGCGATCTACAAACTATTGCACCCAAGTGGAACACTAAAGCTATACATATTTGTGATGATATTTGGATGCCTAATGTTAATACTTGCACAATTGCCTTCTTTCCACTCCCTAAGGCACATCAACTTGATCTCTCTTTTCCTATGCCTTGCCTATAGTGCTTGTGCTACTGCCGGTTCCATCTACATCGGTAGGTAACCTAACCCGACCTGACCCGACCCGACCCAATACGTACTAACATACATAATTCAGATCAGACTGTCGGACCGTTCTGTGATATATAAACGATAAAATTGACTTGTGTATATCGAAATAATGCAGGACATACGTCAAAAGGACCCGTCAAAGACTATAATATAGAGGGAAATACCGAGAGTCGTTTATTCGGTGTTTTCAATGCCATAGCGATTGTTGCTACTACTTTCGGAAATGGAATTATTCCCGAAACTCAGGTTATACATACATCTATTCAAAATAAAACGAGTTACGAGTAGGGCTTTGCACTGGTCCGAACCGGACCCGGTTTGGACCGGACCAGAATCTTAAAAAAAATCCAGACCGGAATCTAAAAATTTTGGACCCGGACCAAATCGAAAAAATTCCGGTCCAAGACCGGACCGGACCGGTTGGACCAGAATTTTCAAAAAAAAATTGAAATTTCGATCCAAAATTCTGGACCGGTTGGACCGGAATTTATATCAAATAAATATAATTCCGGTCCAAATCGGTCCGGACCGGAGAAAACCAGGTCAAGATCGAACCGGAACACTGAATCGTGGACCTGAGACTGGACCAAAAATTTTTATTCCGGGTCCGGTCCGTTTTTCTGGTCCAGACTGGATTTTGCACACCCCTAATTATGAGTATTAAATTTACAAGAAATTGGAGGGCAGTCGAGATACTATTTGGGCTTAGATCTTTAGCTGCAGCGAAGCTAATTCTGGTAAAAATGTGAATAGGCAACATTGGCGCCGCCGGTGAAGGGGAAGATGTTCAAGGGACTATGCATATGCTACAGCGTTGTAACGGTGACGTTCTTCAGCGTGGCAGTGTCGGGTTATTGGGCATTTGGGAACCAAGCTCAAGGCCAAATCCTTAGCAACTTTGTCGTCGATGGAAAACCGTTGCTACCCAAAGCCTTTATTATCATCACCAACGCCTTCGTCTTCCTCCAAATCGCTGCTGTTGGAGTTGTACGTCTCTCTTTCCTTCCTCGACTGAAACAGACTTAACTAAACAGAACTGAATTGAACTGAATAAGCTGCTGACTATTTGACAGGTATACTTGCAACCGACGAACGAAGTGTTGGAGAAAACATTGGGAGATCCAAAGAGCGAGCAATTCTCAGTGAGAAACGTGATCCCGAGGATAATATCACGGTCAGTATCAGTGGCAATAGCAACGACAGTAGCAGCAATGTTCCCGTTTTTTGGGGATGTAAATGCAGTCATCGGAGCATTCGGGTTTCTTCCACTGGATTTTGTTCTGCCAGTCATCTTCTTCAACGTTACATTTAAACCTTCGAAGCGTACATTCACCTTTTGGTTGAATCTTACCATTGCAGTCGTCTTTGCTATGCTTGTAGTCGTTGGGTGTGTCGCTGCTGTACGCCAGATGATTCTCGATGCCAAAACCTACAAGCTGTTTGCCAATGTCTGAAGCCCCAGGATTCGGCTTTTGAAGAGGGCGACAGGATTTTCCGTCCCATTTTTGTACACTATACTTGACTCGTCATCAATTCTTTACCAAAAGTTAATATACGTAATAGATTATGGACAGGCGAACAGTGGCATAAAGAGCACCAACTTCAGAACCCTGCAAAAGATTAGAAGGTCAGCAAAAACTCGATAAAAGTTGATATGATGACAAATGAACTACACAAGAGCAGGTTTATAGTTACCTCAGACAACATATGTTGTTAAGACAACATCATTTGAGGACAGGAGTTTAACATCCTTTGATCCTGAGCCTAAAATCTCAGGATTACGAGCTTAGGTGAAATCCGGCATAAGTCGATACAATACCTCTAAACCCGACATTATGACATGAAAAATGACACAAAATGAGCCAAATAGCACGGTATAAGACACGGTTATCATGTACCATGAAAAGTTGCCTCAAGACAACACAACAGAAAGTCCGAGAGCATGTCCTTTTGACGGTGAATACACCCTACTCAACTTCTTTATTGTCTCATCGAGGTCCTTTAGCTTGTCCACTTGACCCGCTTCTTGCAAAAACCTCTCTAACATGTGAAATACTGGTACACTCATATGTCTCCCTCGGCTCAACATCTGTTTGGCACATTGAAGACCTTCCTCCACCCTCCCACGTGCACATAACCCTGTCACTAAAAGGGCCAAGGCATGATCATGAGGACAACAACCTTTCTCCATAAGGTATTCCCACAGCTTCAATCCTAGATCAACATGGTCATTTCCACAAAAGAATTTCATCAGCATCACTATTGTACGCGTCTTTGGAACAAACTTGTTTTCAATCATCTTTTGGTAGAGACTTGAAACACCGTCAATGCCTTTTGACGACTTCATCAAGCCGTGAAATAAAGTATGATAGGTTAGACCGTCAGGAGCAATGTGTTGCTCTTCCATTTGATTCATCAAACTTACTGCAGATTCTATATCCCTACACCTCACAAGAACACTTATCATTGCATTATAAGCCCCGACATCAGGGTTTAAATTTCTTGAAGGTAGTTCATTAAACAATTCCCATGCCTTGGTCACATTTTTGGCAATGCCTCCCCCATGAACCAGCGTCGTAATTGTTTGTAATGTTGGTAACTGATTCATAGATTGCATCTCTTGAAGAAGTCGTAGTCCATCACCTAAGCACCCTCTTTTGCAGTAAGCGTCAATTCTGATGTTATAAGTGATACCATTCGGCTTGAAGCCTCTTTTCACCATTTCATGGTAGAATAGTTCAACTGAAGTTATATCACCAGATTCTCTGAAACCCAAGAGCAGAATATTCATGGTTTTGGTGTTTGATGGGAATCGGCGATACATCTTGTTGAAAACAGATTTTGCCTCCTTCATCTGCCTTTGAGTGCAAAACACACGAAGCAAAACATTAAATTCATCAGTACCGAATTTTCTTCCTACAAATATGCTCCTCTCCATCCTCTCAAATGCATCAAGGGTATCTTCATACGTCTGAAACTTAGCAACTTTCGACAAAAAAATACTCATTGATTTAAGGGTTAGCAACGAAGAATCCAAATTGCTGATTTCCTCCATCAACTCCCACGCCTTTTCAAAATATCGCATTCTTGTAAGAATGTGTAGTGTCTTCTCAAACGCATCTGCAGTGGGGGGTATACCCGAATAACGAAGAGTGAATTTGAAAAACTCATAGGCTTTAACACCATTAGCATGTGCCGCAAACAAGCGTCCAAGAACATCCTCAACAAATGTAGATGAAAGGTCAGAAGGGGAAATACAGTCGAGGAGAGTAGGTTGAAGTGGAACATCAGGAAATGGATGATCATTTATGATCCTAGTGATCTCCTCGACTTTTGATTTGTATTCCACTAAGAGACATGATTGTGATTGGCTGGTTGAACTGAAAGCGACAGGAATAAACGCTGCTGTTTTCACGTGACATCCGATCAGCTGCCTAACACTTCTTGAACAAAAGTTAAGAATCATTCTTCCCAGAATCGGGTTCAAGGTGTGCAGTAAAAACGAGGGTATCCTACTTCCATGAGAAGTACTCCAAATGTAATACTTGCAGCTAAAGACACCCTGAGCAAGAAAGTAGACAGCAATCAGTATATCACAGAAAATCAAGAGGGATGAGTCTAGCAATCAAGTACACGCAAAAATTCAGTTGACCATTTGGGTCGAGACTTCACTTTGGGTGTTAGACCGGGTTCAGGTCGAGTCAATTCATCCCTGGAAGGTTAAACATGCTGAAATGGAAGTCAATTTAATGTCATCTTCACCCGGAAAACTGTTCATAATGGAAGTTAACAATGTCTAAACATGCTGGGATTATTCATAGGAAGGACTGTTTTCAATCGGAAACCCCAATTAAACCCGAAATGCAACTCGAAAACAGTAAAACAGTTACTCCAACTCAAAAACAGTAACTCGAGATTCATGTCGATTGATTTTAGGGAAGAAATTCGAATCGATTCATGACAAACGATTAAACCCAATTCACAGAAATTCGAAATTCCAACACAAACCAACACAGAAAACCCAATTTATAAGACAGAAAATTCATGTCGATTGATTTTAGGGAGAAGATGAACCCAATTAGGCGACATACATACAGAGGCGGCGATTACTGAAGGAAGAAGCGACTGCCCGGTGGCGCAGCAGGATGACGGATTGATGGAGGAAGCAAGGATTGAAGGATCCAAGGCTCGATCTAGGGTTTCATTGAGTAAGAAATTCAAGGATTGAGTTATTGAATCGTAACAAAAAACTTGAAATTGAAAATGAAAGCTCTAGGGTTTATTAGTATTACATCGATCAATATACATGGGGTTTTAACATGTCCTACTTCTATTCATATATACTTCCTCCGACTTGATCGATTTTTCTTTTTAGGTCATTATAGGCCTTGTTGGACTGAATGTGTCTGAACTGAACTGAATGTGTCTGAACTGAACTAAACTGAAAGTGTCTGAATACAAGTCCAAGAGAACACGGTCTTACTCTCTTCTTTCTCTCTATTATTATAGACATAGGTTTTATTTTGACATATATCTATAATTTATAGACATGAGTTTTAATTTTGACTTATGTGTATTCTCTTTTATACTCCCAGGGTAAAGGAAGCCAATGAGGGAGTGCCATGTGGAGCAAAACTCATGAAATTGATCAAATTAAATATAAAAAGCATTCCTAAAATATATGGAATAGGCAAACAATAAAAATGTGGATTTTTCTTTTAAGCTGTGTCTATTAGGTCATGTATATGACTAATTTTGTAGTAATGATCGTTAGTGGCACCAACATTGCGAAGTTTGCCATACGCGTTTACATTCTTAGGATGGGCGGACATTATAATGTCGCTGGTTGCCGGAGCATTGGTCACCTTCTACAACCACATTTTGTTGTCGTTGGTGCTCGAACATAATGCTCAGTTGGGTCACCGTCACCTTCGCTTCCTCGACATGGCTCGTGCCAAAACATACAAGCTGTTTGCCAATGTCTGAAGCCCAAAGATTCGATTATTGAAGAGGGCTACAGGATTCTCCGTCCCATTTTTGTACACTGGTACTTCAACTCGTCATCAATTCTTCACCAAAAGTTAATATTAATAGATTATGGACAAGCGAACAACGTCGTCAATTCTTACATTCAACATTCATATATTTACATCGTACTCATTCAAGTGATTCGACCTAATTAACATAGACAAAATCAATTAAACTCCTAATTTAGGAATCATTAGCTCGAAAAAAATGCTAGTTTCTCAAAATTAGTGAAGAAGCCTTCAGACTCCAAAAAAGCGCTTGAATGAGAAGAGAAGAGAAGACGGTCTGCATTAGACATATAAGTGTTAAGTGAAAAGCATTTTGAGCTCCTCGATACGTGCACTTCTGACTTCATGATCAGTCAGTGCACCGGCTATCAACCTTTGTTTTCTGGCTTGTACTGCTTCCATTCTTTCTTCTACAGTTCCCTGTAAGTTCAAAGATCAACGAGTATAATTAGCTAAGCGACAAGGGATCGAGACTCCAAGAACATTAGTAAATACAGTATTGTTTCTGGCAATGATGTTCGAGTTGTCCACCTTTTTTTTATACCAAAAACAGTACAGAGTGCTACCGTAAAAAGTAAAAGTAAGAACCCATGAAGATGAGAGAGGAGGCATTTTCACCTTGATAATGAATCTTTTTATTGACACGGCCTTTGTTTGGCCAATCCGATGGATTCGCATTACTGCTTGTTCCTCTACAGCCGGATTCCACCATGGATCCTACACAAGTAATTCATCAGAAGAACTATTAGCTGATGATGCACAAAACATTTACGGTCATTCATAAGAGCCCGTAATATTGCCCCAATAACAGAAATGTTGATAAATCAAAAAGTATCTTGATATCAATTTCTATACATAGCTTATTGAAACAAAGCTAGATGCATCAAGTACTAATCTACATTAATTTTGTATTTGTGGCGGTTATGGATTACTACTAGTTCATGTTTGTTCATTGTTACAGTCCCAACTGAGACATCAGCCTCCAGTAGTTTTCTCAATGAAGAGCACGGTTTAAAAAAACGGGAGTGTAAAGATAAAAACTATCTTACGAGAACAAAAGCATTTGAAGCAGCAGTCAGGTTTATTCCCACACCACCAGCCTTCAACGACATTAGCAAAACCTGCGATGCAAATAGAGGGGTTAGGTTAAGATAATATAAGACTCATTTTCCTCTCTGACTGAACCAACATGAGTTTAACATCAACAAAACATTAATCAACTAATTGACACTCATCCCCGATTCAATTTACGAACCATGACTTCATTGTCTTCCGAGAATCTCTTAATTACTCTCTCACGTTGCTGTTGGTTTAAAGTCCCATCAAGACGAAGAAAGGATATATTATTCCTGCAATAAATGACATACGAGGGTAAAAATCATCGTGTGCAGTCATTGAGTGGATTCTCAACTGTATCTAACAAAGGCATCCAGAAGTCGAAAATACTACTACTAAGTCAAATCAAGTACCGTTCAAAAGCAATTTCCAAAAGGTCTAGAAAGGCAGTCCATTGGCTGAAGACAATGCTTTTGGATCCTGACGGGCGTAGATTCTCCAACTCACGTAACAATGATGAAACTTTGGTAGATTCAACCCAATTCTTCTGAACATCAACTTGAAATCTACTGTCGGTCGGAGCTGTGATAAGTTCTTGCCTGCTGACAGATAACCTGAAGAGAGAACGCAATGGAAATAAATAAATAAATAAAAATGTATTCTAACATAATACTGTAATTGTTAAAGAAAGATGTTCATACCTGCAGACAGGACATAAACCAGAAGCAGAATTACGCCAACTAGCCAAAAGACACTCCCGACACAAGCGATGGGCACACGGTGTCAATACAGCATCTTCAAAAGCTTCAAGACATATTGGACACTCTCCTTGCTCCCCCTTTCTCAACTCTTCCACCACCTCTTGTACATAAGCCTTTGACGGCACAATTTTATCTTCGCCGTCAGCAACAGGACCACCTTTCAGAAAACGCTTTGCAAGCTTATCTAAGTCAGCAAAGTCTTGTGTATCACCTCGACTGTACAAATTAAAGACACAAATCAATATTAGTAGGTAACAGCAGTAAGGTTACCACATTTTATGCACTACAAGGCATTACAAAGACAATCACCAAACAGTGGAAGGAGAAGTAGATATGTAGATATATATACTGAGTACTGTATGATATAATATGTGATGGTGGGCTAAACTCCTTTTTTGAGTTTGAGGGTTGGTTGGGGGATAAGTAGGTCAAGGAATCAAACCTCATTACAAGATATGGATGGTCACAACATTGGCGAAGTCGTAACAGTAATTCCAATATAGAAGCATAATTGTTCAAAACTTTTCCTTGCTCCACAAAGCGATCAAACTTAACCTGAATTAGTTCTGACATGTTAGATACACTGTTTATGGAACTATACCAAACCAGATTCAAACTAAACGATAATAGAAAAATACCTTTGATCTTTTAAACAAGGCTTCATAGAAGTCCTTTTCAGCTTCAGTTAGCTCACAGTAAACCACCTGGATATCGGCTGGAGGCAGAACTAGGATTGGCCTGCAAACAAGTAAGAAAAAAATGGAAATCCTATCATTTAACAAAAGTGGTGGTTTACAGTTAATTTAAACTGGAGAAATCATTTTATTTTATTCACCTTCCTTCCCGGTCAACACTATACTTTGTTCTCCGTAACATTATTGGCTTCAGAATGGACTGTACTAATTTCAATCCTCTTTCATCACCTTCCTCAAATGGCTTCTGAACGAGCTTGTTCCACCTGCACGAGTTAACAATTAATCAAACCACTTCCAAATCATTTAGAGAATAAAACACACTACATTGTATACTTGCTGTAGCATTTATTTTTGGTATCTGTGCATACAATTTACAATAATCGGCTTAGCTATACAATAAATAACAGCAAGCCTGAAACAGATTGTCAAAATTTCATAAAAAATTCTCAACCGGTTAAGAATAAACCAGAGTGATCTCAAAGAAGTAAAGAGCATAATGCATTCATTCTGGAGAAGGAAAATTGAATATCAAGGCATAAGATTACCATGCCCATGTTCCCCATGGCTCCACCTTTAGAAACCGAAGAAGACTGTATATGTCCTCGAGATTGTTCTGAAAAGAAAAAAGTAGTTAGTTTTTAGCCTGTATCTCTCAAACAAATAATAGTTCTCCAATGCAAAACAGTAGATTCTCAGACTTAGTAATTGGGAGACCTACAAGATTACAAAAGACTTCCCATTATTCGACAAATATGTCCGCGTAAAAAAAATCAACCTTGAACCTTTGTGCAAGGAAGAATTAAATGGCTAGTAATATTAGTGGCACAATCAGTGCCAAACAATAACAAATATAAAATTAAAAAAAAAAACACCCTCAGGATAGTCAAGTTAACTCAGCTTCTTTTGAAGGACCACAAATAAGTACTAATAACACAATCCCTAAATGTTGCTTAAACAAGGGCAAGTGCCAAAAAAACAGTTTTATAAACTATAATCAACAGGATGAAATGAGAGCTCACTTGAATAGGAGTGCCAGTGAGACACCATCTACGATCAGCATTTAATGCCGAAGCCGCCAAAGAAATTTGGCTTTTTGTAGATTTGATTGTGTGCGCCTCATCAAGCACCACTCTTAACCACCTTATAGCATAAAGAGCACCTACATCAGAACCCTGCAAAAGATTACAAGGTCAGGGAAAACTCGATAAAAGAAGATATGGTGACAAATGAACTACACAAAAGCAGGTTCATAGTTACCTCGGATGAGTTCTCTGAAGATAACACACCATATGTTGTTAAGACAACATCATTTGTGGACAGGAGTTTAACATCCTTTGATCTACCTTGCCCATAATGAACATAAACAGAAAGAGAACCAGGCTCGGAATGGGTTTCTATCTCTGCCTGTCAAAAGTAACAATCACATCAGCCAGTCAACCTACATGTAGACAGTAGACTACTATATTAGGAATCAAGTAATTTCGGTAATTTATACAATGTAGAATTTACCTTCCACTGACTAAGAAGGGTCATAGGACAGACAATAAGAGTTCCACCATTAATCAAACTGTTTTTTTGTTTTGTAAAGCCCTGAAATTTTGCAAGCGTTTTACAAGCATCTGAAGAAGCATCTACGGCCTCATTAAGCTCAGACTTTTCAGCACATAACTCACTACTAGACTGACTGCGAGGTGATCCAGCTCCCTCTGAATTGGCAAGGAGGAGGGATATGGTCATGACAGTTTTCCCAAGGCCCATAGCATCTGCAAGAATCTGTTCACACAACCCAGGGTCAAGCTAGAACATTCGGCCTATCAGGAAGAAAAAAAAGGCTAAAATCATCAAATAATAGGCGTAGCAACATACCCCTCCTCTAGCCATCTGAAGAGTACTCGGAAACTCAGTAGTGGCTTCACCTGAAAATGAATTTAAATATACAACAAGATCCCTCCTGCAAAACATCAGAACCAATTTCCTTGTTCATTTTCGTTGAACCAGTACTCACTACATCACAGAATGGATTTTCTTAGATGTATTTTAGTAGACGGGATAAAATATATTTATTTTTTTTAAAAAAATGATATATTAGGAATTTAGGATCACGGAAGTCACCAACAAGATTGTACTAGGATGAAGGGAGCAATAACTTTTTTACGAAAGAAAATCCTCATAATAATAGAGGCCAATGGGAATGATATCATGTTCATCATTAGTATCATATGGTTTCGCAAAAATGCACACTATAAAAACACCTACTTGTCGGCTAAACGATAAGCTTCCCAACAGGGATGAAGAGTGGTAGTCGCAGCCTCATCCATGGTACCTCCCTTCTCCAAGTGCACCATCCAGTGAAGAGCCTGTTTCTGGTAGGGGCGGAGTTCACACTGAAGAGTACTTGGAGGATCCATTTCCTAAAAATGACATTTAATTGAGCTACTTGTCTAAACGCACATATACAAGATGAAATAAAGAAACAAAAATGTTGTACCTCCAATTTGGAGCTATCTCCAACCCCAACAATTTTATCAACATCTGCATCAGATACACTCTCTTCACCTTCAGATTTGTCTCCACCATCTGAGATGATTTTTGAATTCTTGGCATGCAACAATGAGGCATGCAAAGCTGTAGCACCCTGTTGATATAGGAATGACGGAAGTCAAAATGAATAAAAAAATTGTTTTCGATTTCTAGGGACTTCATGTTGCTATGCATGGATCCGCCTCAGACTAAAACACATTGTCACATGGCAATATAATATGCAAAGGTTAACAAGAGAGCAGTTATGAAGCTATACCTCGGAATTCAAAGAGCGCTTCCGTGTATAAAGATTGTCAGGAGTGAATTGTGCCTAATATTATGGAACAGACTCACATCAGATTACATCTTCAGCTGATTTTGTTGGCAACAAAAGAGAAAACAAATATACAGATTATAACAGATTTGGCATATATATATATACCTTATTGAAGGGGGCTATTCCAAGCAAGCTAAACAAAGTCGGAAGAGGATGAATAACGGATTCATCATTACCATTTGTGGTTGTTTTCAATGAATTCTGACTGTGTTTCCGGAACATTGAACTGTTAATATAAACACTGTGAACAAAACAAAATAAAACTCGTATCAGACAGCAAACAACATATCACCACTATTAGAACAAACCATTCATCCACTACAACAACAACAAGAGCAGCAGCAGCAGCAACAACAGCAACAGCAACAGCAACAGCAACAGCAGCAACAACATCAGAGCCCTAGTCTCGAAAAAATTTGGACCCACTAACATGAATCATTACCCAAAATCATAGTCGTTTCCAGAAAAGCATTCATCCATGACAACAACAACATCAGAGCCTTAGTCCCAAAAGGAATTGGGATCAACTAACACGATTCATTATCCGAAATCATGCCATTTCCAAAAAAAACCATTCATCCACTACTGAAAATAAAACAAATCTTCAAATTTCATTTATCGATACAGCTACTTTCCATTACAATTACCAAGGCATAATTCAACATTAATCGATTAATTAATCCAACATAACACGAGCGAAAATCGAGATACTGAAGTTTGCATAGTTAGCATATACAAACCTCACATTCAAGGCAATGGTATCCATAATGCTCAAAGAATCAGGAGCATATTTACAAAACCCTTCGATCTGAATCTTTTTATCCCTCACCAATGGCAGCAAGCACCGTGCCCACGCATTCGGGATTCGACCAACCTACAAACAAATACAATGATCAATCAAGCTCGATAAAGTACAGGAAATTATGGAATTATGGAAGTAGATAATGATCGAATTAAGAGTCACACTAACCTCACCGCTATTCTTCGTCGAAAACCTTACAATCTCCGAACAACCACTCACCGGCCTCCCTCTCCCGAAACCCTTCCCCGTTGACGAAGGACTACAGTTCTTCTTCACCGGAAACGCGAATTCAACTTCATCGCCAGCCTTAATTCTTCGCCCTTTACTCGTCGACATCCCGGAAATCTCACCGTAGCCTACAAACCACCATTCTTCCCCCTTTTTATCACTGATCACACTCAAACCCTCTTCGTCTCTACCCTCACCGAAAACCACCATTTGTCTACACCCCGAATCACCAGTTGGGGAGTTACATTTCTCGTCAGAATCCTCGATTTTGATCAAATTGGAGCTGGGAACCCTAACCCTCTGCGTCGTATTGATTCTAGGGTTTGACCGAAATTGGGGTTTTGTGATGAAATTAGGGGTATCGTAAATAATGTTGATTGCAGCAGCGGCATCGTTGTTCGCCATGTGAAGAGCTCTGATTATATCCATTTGAGAGTAATCTGGACCTACTACTGACCGAATCGTGGCAATGATTTCGTCTTTCACTTTGGTGTTCATCTCATCGATCGCAGTAAAAACCCTAGAACTGTAAATTAGTAGACGGAGTAGAGTATCGAAAAATGGGGGAAATTGTGTGGTGAATTTTGTGGGAGTTGGAGATGATGGGATTTAATTAGAGAAAAAATTGGGGGAATTGGATTAGGGTTTTGAAAAAAGAGGGAAAAATTGGCGCGTAGAATGGGGAAGTGGGAGAGACGGTGAAAATTTGTGTTTAGTGAAAAGAGACATTTCCCGCCATGTATTTACTAGGAACTTGGAAATTGTGCTAACAGCAAGTCTCTTCTTAGACCGTCTCACGGTAACTTGATGTAAGATATACTAATAGAAATAAAATAATAATAAAAGTAATCACCTTGTATGTGAGAGGTCACGCGATAAATTTATCGTGAAACGGTTTCATACAAGAATTTGTGTTATGCTAATACTAGTGTGAGTCACAACTCACAGTTATAACTGTTAATGAGACGTACTGTCCGATTAGTCCGTTCCGTCTGACCCGGATTTTTAGCGAACTTGGACACAATATTTTCAAAAATATACAAAGATTCGGTCCGCGAACCCGTCCCAAACCCGCTTGTCCGTGGGCAAAAATTTCACACTTAGACCGGCCCGTGTCCGACCCGAATCCGCAAATGATCACTTGTGTCACAATATTCCTACCCAAATTCTCGACCAGCATATTCGTTACAAATTTGTGACGGGTCATATATTATTCATATGGATAGATAAAAAGATAAAGCATTAACATATGTTATTCTCAATGCATTATGATTTTATCTTATTCAGTCATGTGAGTGATATGTGATCCGTTATAGTTGTACGGCGAATTTATCTATTACAAAGAAGACCAACTGTTTCTATTGTGATACCGTCTCACGTGAGATTTACTCAATAGATTGTTTCCCAAAATTATTTGACTTTTAATCGGTATTGTATAGTTTTAACTTTTTGTATTTTACGTGAGGATTGTCTCATTTCTCTCTCTATATATATACTGTCTCATAAAAGGTTGTCTCATTTTTCTATTATATGTATACCGTATTATTCTAAAACTTGTATCCATTCCTAACAGATCGTTCTAGTTACGGGTATATCCGTATATTTACCGAATACTCTCGAAATTAGTAGGGAGTTAGCTAGTTATCGAGATTAATAATGAAAACAAATTTATCGACAAGGTCATCTTTACGGACCGTATTAGTCATACGATGTACTCTACACCGTGGTTTTAGAAAAAGCAAATCACAGGATCGTTGAGTAGAAGCATGTACGAAAATAAATGAGAAGAAAATAATGAACGAAGGTAATAAGAGAATCCAATCCGTCATCAGTAAATGTCCAAATTGCTTTGGCTTCTCTCCGGCAATACATACAGAAATCAGAGGGATCGTTTTTCAGTTTGATATCGTCGTTGATTACATCTTTTTTATTATTTCTTCTTCCTTTGACATCGACGAGGAAAGATTTACGACACAAACTCTCAAATCTCTTACTATATGTATACTTACAAAATCATCTCACCCCCAAAAATTACAGCACGGGACGTGACGGGACTTGGGTAGTAGAAGAAAGAAGAAAGAAGAAGAAGAAAACAATGTGCTTTCCTTTTACAAACCTGATCGCTACCATATTACATGAATCATTACAAATCCTAACCAAGAAAATCGACCAACCCGACCCAACCCAACCCAACCCAACCCGAACCTAATAATAACCTAGGAATATAATAGGAAAATCTCACCCCAAGCCAGACCGCGACTACCAAACCAAAGAATTGAATTTCTAACTTCACAATTTGCTCTCCTTTCACCCTCCCCACCTCCCGACCCGACATCTTAGGGTTTCATGTAAATAAATCTCTGTTTTTGGTTGTTCGATGAATTTGGAAAGCCGGATTGTGTATTGGTCTAGTGTACTAGTGAAGAAGAAGGAATTTGAATTTGAATTTTCTCACCGCTTCTACTAAGTTTCTCACATTAGACCAGCGAGCATCGCTCCGGGATCTGTCAGAGCTAATACTGGGCTAGTTGGCTGTGAGGGTATTTGTGGCGTTGGTGAAGATGTTGGAATGGCAATTAGAAGTTCCTTGACGATTTCTTTTAACCTGTGAATCGGTTAATTTCAGGTCACACTACAGTTTGATTCTTAGCCGCGATATAGTGTGCCCATTTCAAAAAAAAAAAAAAAAAAAAAAACTTACTCAAATGTTAGTGCAGGGTCGCCAGAAGCGACGGTCATACGCAGTTGAGTTCTGTCTGCAGGATCGGTCTCTATTCTCATCTGTGTGTGTATTCATTAATAAACAAACGCATCAGTTCCCTGGAAAAACTAGACCTGGCAAACAGATCGTGTCGTGTTCGTGTCATTGGTAAACGGGTCACGAACCCCACAACCCAAACCGACCCATTTAAGTTTCGTGTCGTGTTCGTGTTGACCCACTTACATAAATGGGTCATTAAGCCTCAACCCAAACCCATTTATTTCGTGTCGGGTTTTCGTGTCATGTCTATATTTGGAAAGTATTAACATATTTACGTTGAAAATGATTAAAAATATTTAGACTAATTTAATAAACAGGTTATTCGTGTCAGACTCGTGTTTTGGGACTTCAACCCAAACCCAAACCCGACCCAATTAAATCTCGTGTCGTGTTCGTGTCGACCCACTTACATAAATGGGTCATCAATCCTCAACCCAAACCCATTTATTTCGTGTCGGGTTCGTGTCGTGTTTTCGTGTCGTGTAATTTTTTGCCGGATCTAGGAAAAACCAAGTAGCAGCAGCTTTAAGGCCGTGTTTGGAGGGAGGGAACTGGAGGACATGCATTTTCTTCCCACCAAATGCCGATTTCAAACCTTCCACAATTGGAAACATTTGAAAGGAAAGAAAACACCACAAATAACCATTGCGTTTTGGGATAGAGAGATTGTAGGATTCTGGGAATCATACCAAGCATAACATGGCCCGTGTGCTTTCCGAATAAAATGTTGTGCATGCCACAAGGTTATTTGGATTAGGATCCTGCAATAGTGTTTACAGTAAATATAAAAATTAAGCCTAAATGTCCACAAAATAAAATAGTCAGACTCGGAAAATGGTTCGATTACTTACAAGTCCAGGGCAAACCATCATGTGATAGCTATTAAACAAATTTGCCATCTCTATCAACGACATAGGCCTAACACCTCTGACCTGCACATTTTTCCACCAGAAGATTTATGGCAACCAATTGATAGAACACCTTGGTAAGCCAGGAAGTTAAAAGGAAAAAACATCATCATTTTGCATAGAAAACGTGAAAAACATACAGAGATATCATCACATGGTAAAAACCGTGTCTAATTGGTGTAACGCAGTTTGAACGCTATCACTATGCATGTGCCTAATGCGTACTTAATACGTAGCAGTTGCGGTTTCCCTATGTTTCTAGAAACAAAAACGCACCGCTATCTATAGTATAGCAACTGTAATATGAATCCATTCTTCTTACTACATAAAAACTATCCCCTCGATTCTCATTGAATGCATCTAAAAAGTATAGCAAGCAAGTTGACAAGCACATAACTGCACCAGTCAAGCGTAGAACGATTAAAAAAATTAAACTGTATACAAAATGGGAAGGGGAAAAAGGCTTTAAAATGCATACCACTTCTTGAAGCTTTAAAGGTGGCCCTGACAGTGATCTCCATTGAGGGAAAAATTCCTCAGGAGACACTGTCATTATCTGTAAGAACTTGTTTAAGACAGCTGGTATACGAAGCTTTACATTAACCTGTGGCAAGTCAAACAGCTTTTGTCGTCACACGCTGTCGCATATTCATGAGTAGTATAGACAGATATGAGTCCAGAGAATTAAGTACCATAGAAGTCCCCAACTTGTACGAAAAGTCGAGAACGGCAACATCTCTACTTGCGCGGAGATTCACTATTTCAAGTGGGCATTGTACCTACAAAAAACGAGGAATAAGAAAATTGGAAAAAGACATCCATGGTTGTTTTTTTTATAACACGATAGACTCCAGAGTCTAGACATACACTGAGAAGAAGTAAAGATTTAGTAGAATGTTAGTCATCAATGCTGACATCTCACCTGAGCTCTAGGAGGAATAGTCTCAGGCACCTGAGAAAGCTCTAATTTCAAATGAGCAGGAGGCAGTATGACTGCTTGCACCGACTCAAGAGGACCAATATTCTTATTTCCCAGGAATAGAACCATCCGCCCGTGATGAGCACGCCACTCAGCTTTTATTCCAATCTGTAAAATTAGAACAGAGATATTCCGTATTAATTAATTACACTTTGAAATAAATATACAGGCGGGGGAACATGAATAAGATACTAGAGGAGACTCAAACTCCGGATAAGATTTCATACCTGAATGTTGGGATCCTCATAGAGAACACCACTATCCTTGAGGCATAAGCCTTGAAATCTTTCTGCAATATTCCCTATAGGCTGCATTTATAAACTGAACTTGTTAGCAACACAAAGGTAGAGATTTCCACACCAAAAGTTTCACTTTGAAGTCTAATACATCATGTCTGTTTTCTTTAACTATGAAACATTTGTTTTGTTTTTGGTGAAGACAGACTATTATGCTGATGTATTGTATATTTGTATAGGCTGCTGACACCCTGTATAAAGTGGGGTTGGTAACTGTTTACTCTAAACAGATACTGTTGATATGTCAACGAGTTATGCGACAGGACACAATCTTGTTACCTGAACAGTATTTGCTTGATCATCAACAGGGGCAAGAGCCAACGCATAGTCTATAGCTGAAGAGTCTTCAGTTCCTGATACCAACCCATGCTCTGACTGCACGGGTGAAACAGGTGGCCCTTCAATAGCTAGTGGACCCAAAAGGTCACCAAGAAGATCAGGAGACGGAGTAGCCTGTTTGGAATCCACTTCACCCACATTCCCGTTTGATTGAGATAATGGTTTTTGACTAGCTTGCTCATCCTGCTGAATTAATAAGTTTTTAAGTAAAACATGAAGATACTTTGGAAAGAACTATACAAGATGTTGAAGGTTCAAGTAATCATCATCTAACCCCAACAGTACTCGTGCTTGGCATTTTCACGAGGGTAAGAGGACCGACAGAAGGGGCTCCAGTTGCTGGCTGCTGGTCAGTAACGACTAGTGCACTTGACATTTGCTGCTGCTGGGCTCGTAACTTAATAGCACTCTGTTCGGCAGTATCGACTTCAGTATCTTCAGCCTTCTTTATTAGAGCAGACTGCACTTAGATTAGAACGAATCAGCATTGGGTTGATTGATGTCAGTTCCCCTGCAATATAAATTACAGACAAGTACCTGACGTTCAGGAAATTTCGGCATTTCTGCTAATATGTCCGCCAAATCGGCCCCTTTCTTACTTAATGCAAGATACTCAACTGCACGTTGTTGGATCTCGGCATCAATGCTACTTTCGTATCTGAAATAAGCATTGTCACAACCTCAAAGGTCAAAAAGGCATAAATGAAAGTGCATAAACATTGAGAAACCTTGAGATTTCAAGGTAATTAGATGTGATTGGTCTACTTCAATTGAGTATGGTGTGGAAAACTCAAAGAGGTCCGAGTAGACAGAAAGCACTCAGGTGAGTGATCTATATATGATTTTATGTTGGTGTGAATCTCTCCCTCTCTCATTTTTTTTTTTTTACTTTTTTTCATGTGTGATGATCAAAAGTTTTTTATGTAGGTGTGAATCTCCCTCTCTTAATTTTTTAAACTAATATCTTGCTTCACGTCACTATCATATTCATCATTTCCTCCACTTTCATATTTTCCTACCACACAATGATGTTTCCATACACAACTAATGTCGGTTGACCGTGAATCATTTAATGATATTTGCTATGTTGATCTGAACAAACATAAGCATGTAGAAAACTCACTTGTGAAACACTGCCCAGATTTGATTCTGCAATTCTGGGTCTGGATGTTCCATGTGCATTAAAATCTTCGCGTATGTAGAGAGCAAAATAGCAATAGTCGAAATCCTGAGAAAAGATATCCTTAAGACATTTGAAGCAACTGACAGAATGATGGGAAAAAGGCCACGATCAAAAAATAACAAATGGTCTTACGAAACTGTAGGAAGCTTCTCGTGAATAATAATAAAGAGTTCCTTGGGACTACAGCCTGGCCGTCTGGCCAAAAGGTGGCCAAATTCTCCAAGTATGTAAGCACTGACCTGAAGCACATGCAGGGACAGTATTCAGCAACATAAATCAGAGGGAGAATAAATTAAAGCAGGCAACAACACAAGAAACTCTCAGATATTCAGCACTAATGGATGGTCAATGACAGATTACAGCAGTGCGCAGATAAGCAGTACACCAGAATCAACATATATTAATCACAAATATATAACATATTCAAGCTTCATACAGATGTCTGAATCTTTTGAGTGTATTGAAAGCAATAATCAACACTAAAGAAAATACGAAGGTAAGCTCCTCAAATAAAAACACAGCTTTGCGACACTAAAATTATTTATGATGCGATATTCAAATTGCTTTCTAGGGTCACTAAAGTGAAACTAGAAAATAAGATGTACTCCGTAATACAATTAAGAGAAGTGAAGGGGTAACACCCATATAAAAACAAGATGTCATAGCAGTGACCCCCATCTCAAGTAAAACTAGATTAAAATGCTGAACACCAAAGTGGAAACTTTCTTGCTTAAATAGGTTTCTGCAATGTGATAAAAAAAATACTCCGTAATATATTCTCAACAAAATCATGTCACCGACGTAGAAATCTTTTCTTTAAACTACACAGTCCTCTCAATATTTTCAAAGAGAGCAAGGTATGGAGGGCCAACCTTAACCATTGTCTCGTGTATTGCAGCCTTGTCAAGGTATTCCCTGGCCTTCACTGCTGCATATGGCTGGAAAAAAAAAGTAGGGGAAACCATCTTAAGCACAAAATCACAAACACAAAATCACACTCAATAGTTGACCAAAACTGACAGAAGGAACAGGTGTGCAATTTTTTTTACTTGCAGATCTTCATTGTTTGTGACGAATTGCACCACACGGAACCAGATGTCATCACTAACAAAGTCGCCAGCCTTATCAATCAACTGAAGGATCACATCCACATACCTGCATTTATGACAAGTGTGTAGAATCATTGAACTAAATGGCTATAAAACAGAGAATCATGACTAAGTGGTTATACTAAGCAGAGATGATCCTACATGCACCCCTCACACATGCTTCACTGTATACATGATCCTCAGGCTTACAGTTTAAGACAGTATGTCATTTCGCAGACAACATACTCAAGTAGACAGTGAACCAAATGTCTACACTACCAAAAGCACCTTGAAGAGACACGAGTCAGAGTATCATAGATTCCAACAGATAACAACACATGTCCACGAAATTACTTGATAAGTAAATTTATTTAAGAAAAACTATGTTACAGTACCATGACAAGTCTGGAGCAAACTTTTCTGCAAGTATGGCCGCTTTTAGAGACAGTTCTTCCCTCATTGCAAAATCTGCTGTGCTTAGATACTGAAAAAAATTTACAGGAAAGGCTTTTAAATTTCACAGCAAGGTTAGATAATACTCCGTAGTCCGTACCATATTTCCTCAAGCACATTAAAAGATTACAATCAGGCATAAATTTAAGACAGCCAATGAGTGTTAACCTGGAGTAATTCTTCAACGATGTCCTTTGCATTTGAAACATCACACATTCCATAAAGCAAATCAAGTGCACGCCGTCGGATGCTGCGTAGACAAACTATATTAAGTCGCAGTGCACCACAGAGAAAGCTTGAAAATTAGGGGAAGTTGCCCTTTACAAATATGAAAAAGGGCATATGTATACGTCATCTACAAAATTAGAGTTAGTACGCCTCTACAAATTAGGGGAAGTTGGCTTCGACAAATATGAAAAACAATAAATGTATACATCATCAAGCCATTGATGACCCAGAAATTATTCTCTGGGCAGGGATGGGTTGGCAGTGACAGAGATTATCATCAAACACAGTTTTTTTTCCATTCTATGAAAAGCTAGTGTCATTTTTCCAGTGGCATGAATACATGATTAAATAGCACTCTACGTCATAAGACAAGAAAAACTTCCTCTGTATTCCATGAAAAGCTTCTTCAGTGAGGAAGCAACTCATATCCACTATATACAGATTGATATAAATGGATTGATGAGAGAAGTATGATGGCAAATTCAATAATTAATCAACATGGAAACACCAGCAACACTTTGTCAGCTTAGAGACTAAGGGAAAAAAGAAGGCGAAGACAAGTATTGAGGCACAACCTGATATCAGGATCCTTGAGAGAAGTAATGATTTGAGCTTGATGGCGCTTAATGATCTCCTGCACGTCTGTAACCATCAACATGCGGGTCATATTTTCCTGCAGAAGAGTATTGCAGCAAAAAAAAAAATCAGTCGTCAGAAGCTGAAGCAATCTCACAGCAGCTGGATCAAAGTGCAGCCACAAGACATCACCATCAAAAGAATGATACACTGGCATAAGAGACTCACCAATCCAAGGTATCGAATATTTGGTTCACGAACAGCAATGAACTTTCCAAGCAAAGCAACACATTGTGACATCATCTCTTTTTCAGCATCAAGATGCATGACCTATCACATACACAGCATAATAAGTTTGCATCTCTCAAATATGGAAGATAAGCAGCATCACAAAAAGTTTCAGCAATTTTAGTTGAAATTCATTTTTAAGGATATGCAAGAGGAACTCCCTCACATACACCTTCAGACCCCGAAATGTTGTTTCTGCCCTCCTTTCAGTTTAATAAGTTTCATTAGAGTAAAACGAGAATGTCACCATCAAATTGCATATAAAAAACGATTTTGGGAAAAAGCAAAATGGGGAAGTGATATTTCTTTTTGAGATGAACGATGTTGCAACTATTAAGTGAACTGAAAATTGTAATTTGTAATCATCATTCTTTGTTGGCAAACAGTAACATGTACATATCCGCATACATAAAGAGGTATTTGCTGCTGAAACTGAGAATATACGTAAAGAAACTTACAAGAGCAAGGGCTTCAAATAAAACTGCATGTGAAGCATTGTTCTTGTTCACATTTTTTACAACATCTGTCCCCATTAATATCCGTTGCA
This sequence comes from Agrostemma githago, assembly GCA_958450325.1. Taxonomy (NCBI): domain Eukaryota; kingdom Viridiplantae; phylum Streptophyta; class Magnoliopsida; order Caryophyllales; family Caryophyllaceae; genus Agrostemma; species Agrostemma githago. The sequence goes on along the minus strand of OY288239.1, from coordinate 86,585,652 downwards.
AAACCTAAAAGCAGGAGGGATATTAGATCTCATATACATTTTTTTTTGGAAAGAGCTACATGAAAGAAGCAAACCTCAAACAATGATTTCCGAGTATTTGGATCTTCTATATTAGGAAAATATTGAAGAGCTCTCATAGCCTTAACCTGCACAAAATCTATGTAATAAGCCAATGCAATAATATCGTACATGTTTTTGCGGATGATTCTTTCATGGGAGTCAAGAAAAGATTTTCAATAGAACAACTAAGAATGCAATAACAAGCCTTCCCATCCCCCCACGCCCACCAAAAAAAAAAAAAGATAAACCAGAGGGGAGCACGAAGCAGACCATACCAAGACCTGGTCTTTAATTAGCAGAGACTAAACTAAAAGCAGAAAAAGAACCTGAAGCCAGGGAGATGGGATGCCATAATATGTATACTCTTGAGGAACATCCTGATTTCTAGCAAGCCTTTCCAAAATTTTCACACATTTGGGAACACAACTCCAATATGCATCATGGTTGTTTGCTACTAAAGCAACCAACAGGCTCATGGAGGATGTCAAAACACCCAAATCACGTTCATCTAGAAGTTGTGCCATTCTGTCTGACCTGATAAAAATAATGGAAAAGATGATGTACTCCCTCTGTCTCAATAGGTAGTTTACGTTTGCTACTTTGCTCTATACACAAAGATTAAGGTGGCAAAGTAAGTGAGAGAGGATTTATTGTTAACTTATTAAAAATCAAAAAGAAGAGTGTGAAACTTACCAAAAAAATAAAAGGAAAGTGTAAACTATTGGCTGACACACCCAATAAAGTAAAGTGTAAACTATTGACCGGGACGGAGGGAGTATCATATACAATTATATAACTATACAAGAGACAAAATAAGCACTATTAATGTATTTCTAAACCTCCATTTAGTCCTTTGCTCCAGTTAGTAGCCTGACATTTAGTTTTTCTCAAGCATTTATATTAAACAATATCCAGCAAAATGATACAAAGAGATATATTGGGAGAGAGGGCATAGAATAAGTAGTAAAGGATCTCTACAAGGAGAGCCCTAGAGAGAGAGCATACCAGCCATCTGCATTTACAACATCTGGATTTTTCCTGAACAAGCGAAGAAGGCATAGAGCAGCTTTCTTTCTCACCAGGGGCCTACAACTGCTAGACATCTAAAGAAGAACAAAGCTCAGGTGGTATTTTAAGTGATTGTGAATATTGAGATGCAACGGAAATGAAAATGTGTTCTACCAGTAATTTCTGCACATCAGGTGCAAGAGACTCTGAAAATTCCCGTCCGCCTATGTTTCCAACCTATACTCAAACAGATAGATCAAGTTCTATGTCATAGATACAACATCTAATCAGATAAAGAGCATAAAATACAGCGATAGCATTTCTCCATGTCAATTTAATTACTTGCAGTTAAGGTTTGATCTAATAAAGGATTCTTCCTTCCTTACCCAAACCAGTAAAGGTTTGATCTAATATACAGCAAATTCTACAATGGACAGAAAAAAAAAAAAAGGAGTCCACAAATGATACAAGCATTAGGGTAAACAAAGCTAGAGAAAAAACAGAAACACAGCAAGTTAAGGAGCATACCAAAGTCAAGGCAAGACACTGGAAGGTTTCATTGCGTCCAATAATATCATTGCGTACGGTATTTATAGCTAGCCGCAAGAAATCATGATTCTCGTTCAGCAAACATGACGTAACTATGTAACCAACCTGCGACAATCATGAAAGATATACTAAGGCGATCACTATGAATGGAATGATTAGAAAATAACATTCATGTTCATTACAAACATACTCCCTTCACAGTTCACACCGCGATGTTTTTGTGTTCCTCCCACATTTTGTTTTGGCTTTTTTTTTGTTCCTCCGATTCGTAATCTTTCCTTATTTGACAAAATTTTAAGAGGTAAACCACAAAAAAAGTCCTAATGACAACACTTCAATGCCAAATAATTAACAAGAACTTCCGTGTTGACTATGTATGTGTTGGTGAGTGTGCATATGTACAATGATTGGACGTCCGTCTAACTATATTGCCCCCTATGCATCGAGGTCTAAGTCTACCAGCGCAACATGTCCTGGTATACGAATGAATATATTTTTATCCATGACACACAGCAGAGGTGATATGCGAATTTAGTCATTCACTGCTTCCACGTTGTCACCATGTGCCACACAGCAAGAGTACACTAGAGTCACTACTCATTAGTATTGGAGAACAAAGTAAGACTGTGAGAGTTTAAAAACGTACCTGCTTTTCTGGATACTTTGGTGCAGATATCAGAGAAACAGCTTCCATATGACCAAACTCAACATCGTAACCCAACATAAAAATGTAAAGCATTTTCCAGACATATTTTTTCTTCTCATTATGAGACACGCCCTGTGAAAATAAAAGGTGTTTTAGCAAAAGAAAAAGATACCTCGATATGGACAAATTGAAATACAAGATGTCACACAAATAGGACTAATATGAAGTGGAAAAATAACTCGTAGTTGAAGTAAAACAAGTCTTACCTCTGCAATAAAAGAGAGATTTTCAAGTGAGCCTCATTCAAAAACAAGACTACAAAAGGAGTTTCAGCTACTAGATGAAAGAATAAGAGTATAAGATTTTATACGTTCTTCGGATTTAGTGTATTATCCTTGAGTCAAACCTACATAGAATCTGGCTAGCGAAAACAGATGTTTTTTTAACAAAATTTAATAGTGCAAAGGAGGGTTGACCTATGGTTAAAATAAAGGTTACGGGTAAGTTGGCCTCCAACAGCAACCCTCTTACCTCATCGAAAGAGCATATATGATATACCTTTCATTACAAGCAGGGGAAAAAACAAGACTGCCTAGTGTATGTTCAAGATGCCCTTTAACATTTAGATAGCTTGTTCATGAAGATCTTTTCACTGCTGAGGTTATTTTGCAGAAATTCGCCAACCAAGCAGAATTGCCACATGTCTGGCAAACAGCTTATTTTGGATGGACCATCTTAGTTGATACTTGATATTCATCTAATTTAACCTTCCTTGGATACCACAAAACAAAAACTGGTAAAATTACTTGCCTTCTATGCCCTCAACACTTTGACAAATTCGTAAGGTGCAACTAGGAAAACAACTCTGCCTGTATTTCTAAGGGTACAAGATGAAAGAGGGAATATAAAAAAAGTGATGCTTAATGCCTTCCTCAACCGTCAACGGCACCCTACATAGTTCATATTCATCCTTCCAATGCCAGATTTCAAACAGGTTCCAAACAAACCGGATTCCTTCGCAATATTGCATATTGCCTATGAGAACACCAGGATTAAGCGGGGGCTAAAGGACTTTGTCCAAGTTTTACTTTCCGCTTTGCATTGAAACTTGTAATGTTTCTCTTGTATTACAGGGGGAGTTCATACTATTTGAAACAGTGACTAATTTCCCGTCTTCCTATTATCCATCTTGCTCAACTAAGAAACCCCATCTCCCACACACATTAAAGAGAAAGCACTCCGGATCACATTAAAGAGAAAGCACTCCGGATCACTCACTAAATCAATGTTTGATTTCTTCATATCCTAGCATAAACAGATGAACTCTTTCAATTTCTATACCAAATAGTCTTAAAAGACTAATATCACGGTCCATCTTTCCACCTAAAATCAATGGCGCTATCTAGAAATACCATGACATATCCATGTGCACGAAAGTCCAAGGTAACGGTCCACCAAACAAGAACCTAAACAAACCATACCAACACATAGCTAATACTCAAGGTTTTCCAACTCATTTCGACACTGGAAAACCTCACACATTCGATCACAAACATTCACTTAGCTGTCCTATCGATTGCGATCCACTCACTATATTGACACACATACACAGCCCAACAAAAACCCTCATAACAAACTTCTTAAGCAAAACACACAAGACTATTCAAGGCGCTAAACGGATTACATACAAATACCTACAGAATCAACAATGTACTCGAATCAATTCAACCTTCAAGAATCCTTACTTCAAATCCTACTTCTCAATTCCAAAGCGGATCAACACACCAAAATACGAGTTGATTAAAGTCCAATGGAACGATGTGTTCGAATCAATTCAACCGTTAACAGTCCTTACTTCAACTCCTACTTCTCAATTCTCAATTCCAAAGCAGATCAACACACCAAAATACGAGTTGATTAAAGTCCTACGCACAAATCAATTCCGTCGAATCGATCCATACAACACTAAGACTTCTATATCGCACAAATTCAAACATCAGGAATCGCTAATTCAACTCCTAAACTTCTAAATTCCGATACGAACACGAAAACGAGAAGCATTTCCCCCAATCAGATAGGACTAAACATTCAATTGCATTACCACTAAAACTTAACTAAACTAACAATCAAACAAAAACAAAAATCAAAATCAAAATCGCGAAAACAAAAACCCTAACCCTAACCCTAACCTTATCATTCTTAAATTTGGTACGAATGTTACCAAGCTCCTTATCAACACGAAGTCGTTCCTGTTCTTTATTCTGGCAATTCCGAATATCGCTGATGAACACCGACAATCCTCTCATACCTGATAACGCCATCCAAACTCCAGATCTCTCAAACCTTCTTCTTCTTCTTCTTCAATGGCGGAATACAACAACAATATCAAATATAAACACAGGAATTCGGGAGGAGATCGTAGTTTCAGCGCGCGAGGAGAGAGAAAATAGAAGAGTTGGACGGAGGTGCAACAATGGAGGAGAGAGAAAATGGAGGAGTGTGATCTAAAGGGAGGAAGATGAAGAGGAAGGAGACGCGATTAATATTTTTTTTTTATTGTTTTTCCATATTTTGATCTTTTTCCTTTTTACTAAAACCTTTTTTTTGTGTTTGTGTTTGTGTTTTCACTGGTCATGATTTCATTAGTCCACCCAATAAACCAATCTTTGTTTAGTTCTTAGCTCACATATGCTGTATTGCTTGCATCATCATTGAGTCTTGTGCATCGGGTCCGACCCGGACCGAACCCGGTTGGACCCAAAACCGGAATTTTAAAAAAATACGGACCGGAATCTCAAAATTTTGGACCGGGACCGGACCGGAAAAATTCCGGTCCAAGACTGGACCGGTTGACCCGGAATTTTCAATTTTTTTTTGAAATTTCGGTCCAAAATTCCGGACCGGTTAGACCGAAATTTTTAAGAAATAAGCATAATTCCGGTCTTTCCGGTCCAAATCGGTCCAGACCAAAAAAAACCGGGCAAGGACCGGAACCCGGAATCGCCCAAAATGATGGATCGGAACCCGGACTAGAATTTTTTATTCCGGGTCCGGTTCGGTAGATTCCGGTCCATTTTTCCGGTTCAACCCGGATTTTGCACACCCCTACTTATGACTATCATCACTTAGTCGAAAAGACGACATGAATCCGATACGAAATTATTGGTGAGCTCTGGGTAGTTTGAACCTGAGACCCATGGAATTATGACTGCGTGTTTTAACCACTAGGTTCCACCCTTGCGGGCTTAGGTTGAGATTTGAAAATTTATTTATTTAAGCGAGTTGACACGAACACGACACAATGTTTAATTGGGTCGGGTTAGAGCTGGCAAATCGGACGTGTCGTGTTTCGTGCCCACCCGGCCCGGCTCAGTCATGTCTAGCAGGTCCGTTGTGCCACGGTACCCAGTCCGGGACGGTCGTGCCTAAGTCGTTCCTGACCAAATTTTCAGGATTTTTCATTTTTTGAGGATTTAGAGTCGTGTCGGGCCATGTCTAGGCACAAACTTTTCTTCAAATTTGTGTCGCGGCCCAGCTTGGGACCGGTAGTGTCGTGTCCGTGCTTTCGTCATGCCATCGCCGGGCCGGACCGGGTCGTGCTTATTTTCGTGCCGGGTCGGACCACAAAGATGGGCCCGACCCGATTTGCTAGCTCTATGTCGAGTTTGGGTTGAGGTTCTAAAACACGAGCCCGACGCTCATTTATCATTTATGTTGGTAGGTCGACACGAACACGACATGAAACTTAAATAGGACAGGTTTTGGTTGAAGTACTTATGACCAGTTTACCTATAACACGAACAAGGTCCGACTTGTGACTTGTTTGCCATGTAGAGTATAATTTTCATAGACTTGATCAAAGTAACTAGTGCAATTTAAGGCCCCATTTTTTGAATTATTGTCCTCAACTATTCTTCAAAGTAGACACAAAGCAAGGATATCAAGATTCAAGAACTACCAAGCGACTCTATCAGTTTGTCTCTTTTAAGACGGATAATATCAATCTATCTTAAATTAAAAGAGGCCAAATAACATCTGATGTGTGAAAACTAAATATCATTCCTATTGAACACGTTATAAGCTTGTGACTGATATTTTTCCGTCCAAACAAGAATTTGTGTTTCAACTAAAGTGGAACCTTTGACTCTTTGCGACTGAAATAGACTGAAAATAAGTTAAAAAGACGAAACCATGAAAACTTCTATAGAAAACAACCGAGAATACGATCTAAAATGAGCAAGTCTCTCATGTGAGTTGTATACTTGTATTTGACCTGTTACAAGTTTATGCAGATACTCTCGTTACAAACAACAATTTACCAAACTTTGAAGGCAAATTCTTGTTTGTGACGGAACTATCCGTCATAAACGTGTAACGGGTCAAATAATACTCACTTAGGTGAATAAGACAAAGCCATGTGCTACCCACTAGCCTTATTTTTCTAAATTCAATGTTATTATTTGACCCGTTATTTGACCCGTTCTTGCTCAAATTTGAATATGTTGAATTATCTTTGAAACTTTTAAGCGCCACATTTCACCAATTGGGGGTCAGCTGTCTTCTGTTGAAACTGACAAAAGGACAGGTTAACGTACTAGGAACAGCAGCCAGTTTCCAAAAGAAAAATTTGGGCTCCATTTTTTTTTTATTTCAAGTAAATACAGAATGTCCTCACAAAACAACAATGGATCTCATACCTTGCAAATAGTTAAGTCACATGTCGAAACATAGAGAACCGTTTATCTGTCCCATTTTCGAGTCTCATCTTGTGTCCCACCGCCCACTGTCTTCTTATCTTGTCTGTGTCGAAATTGGAAGGTGGCGGGCACAAATTCTTGCTTGTGACGGTCATATCCGTCATTTTAATATGACGGGTCAAATAATATTCATATTCAGAAGAAAACAGACAAAAGCAAAGCACATGGGTGATACGATACTTATGCTTTGTCCCTATTTTTCCTAAACGGTCATTATTTGACCCATTATACCAATACGACGGATACTTCCGTCACAAGCAAGACTTACTCGGTGGCGGGACAGGGCACGGGTTACAAAACGGGCTGATTTCGTGCTCTCTACTCGACATTTGTGACCCACCAAAAGGCGGAAACCATTGATGATGATACATGGGCAAGGGTAAACGGATGCTCCAAATTAGTAGCACATGAATTCTCGAAATTTTTAAAATCCTAAGGAGTTAGGTAACGGGTAGTTTACAGTCTCGCTTGTGACGGAATTAGGTAACGGAATTTCCCTTGATGAAAATCTCGAACATGGATGAAAATAACGGGAAATTGTTACCAGGGATAGAAGACGGGTGTGGGTGAGGGAGGGATGGAGGAGTCTATTGGCAACCACTCCATCTCGCCCAATCAACAAACTGCATGCCACCATAGACGTTGTTGGCGAATCGGACTCCAACAGTGAAAGCCAAAGCAACCGGTGGAACGTTCTTTGCCAATGCCGATCCCTCCACCACTCGTTCCAGTCCATTTATAACTTGATACCGGGTATTGGATGATACGGCCAGGAAAAAACCTGTACACACAGAATATAACCAACAATCAAGTATGAGTATAGTTTTAGTTTTACATCATCTAGTCAGTCGCGCAAGTAATTACTGATAGGGGTGTTCAAAAAGTGACCCGGACTGGTAAACCGAACCGACCCGGACCGTACGGTCCGGTTCGCGGGTCTCCAAAAAATACCGCTCCGGTCCACACTTGAAAAAAGTAGTCAAATTTTGTGTATTTTTCTGGTCTGATCCAGTCCGGTCCGGTCTGGGTTTCTTTGTTAACCGGTCCGGTCCGCGGGTTTGGATTTTTTGGGTTACCAGTTCGCGAGTCTATCCGGTCCGGTCCGGGTTTGGACCGACGAACACCCTTAATATTATTTACTGATCACGGTTTATCATTTAACAGGTTTGTTTCTGGAATTCTGGTATGGCGGATGTAGGTTTGGAGCCGAACCAAGAGAATGACTAATCTGAAATAGCACTTTGCTTTTACTACCAAATACGGAGTAATAACGAAACTCTTAGAAACATGGCCCGGAATGGGCCAGATTGTTATCACTGACCTCAAATGACTATAATGCCATTACTGTGATACTGTCGAATCCAAAGTGCATATTATATGTGACTAAAATTGTAGCCAATCCAAAATACAGCACACACAAAAGTGCAAGATGACAAATTGAAAGCAGAAAGCAAGATCAGTATTAGATGGCATGTACATGCATCTAAAGAAACCAAGAGGAGAAAGCAGATTGACAATCTGATTTAAGATCAAGGCATAGCTGCTCCGAACATTTAGAAAAAAAATGGGAAAAAATGAAATACTCGTAGCAAACTATGGGCCATCCTCTCAGCAACGCTAACCATTTAAATATACTCTCGTCATTTGTTGATCTTTGATTAAAATACTCCACAAATAATATAAAAAGTAAACAGATGACGGGACGGAAATAGTACTTATATGCGAAAAAAGGGAAGGAGAAGGATCTTCTTCGGTGAATCCCTCTTCTTCCTGTTTAGTGCCCTTCGTTTCTGAGGTTTCTTAGTAAAAATGGTTGACGGCATTCAGCCCTCCATGTTACTTGAGAAAGATAAGTAACTAGAAGCTATGGTTTGTTTGGATATCAAAAATGGAGGGAAAGGGAAAGGAGGAGGAAGGAAGGGAAAGAGAGGTAAAAGGAGAAGACGGAGAATGGAGGGTGGAGTTTTCCCTCTAAATATTTCCGTTGTTGGAGGGGAAATAGTTTAGCTTGTAGGAGGGAAACAAAGGGATCCAATCTCGCTTACCTTCAAATCCCTCCACCTTCATTTTGGTAAGCAAACAAGGGAAAATGTCTCCCTCCAGACTTCCTGGGTCCTAAACTCTCCTCTCCCTTTTCCACCAAATTCCTCTATCCGAACAGAGGGTGAAGCTTAAAGACCGAAAAGAAAGAATCTGTAACTTTTAAATGCCAAACACGGGATTTGTAAAAAAGAAAGAACTAATGAAAAGCTGTCATGATGATTCAAAGTTAACATTACAAGCTCAGAAAATACATACCCCACAGTGCAGCACTTTTTATTAGCGGTGGGACAGGTATATCCTCATCTGACTTCCTTATGCTCCTATAGACAAAATAGAGAATTGGTAGGTCTGTACGCGATCAATACAGCAGTATACATGTAACAGAGAGTATGAATTATTCATGTCAAAGCGTGACAGCCTCATGGTTAATATACCGATAACAAGTCGACATAAGTTATTTGTTCAAAACCACGGGCCTCTCAGTTAGCAGATACACATCCAGTAACTCGAGAAATCCAATTGGTCACAGTTTCATACAAAATTGACCTATTCGAAGCTTTGGGCTCACCTTGCATGATTCAGTAACTGTCACCTTGCAGTGCTTTTGTTAATCATACACAGACTTACAGAGTCAATTTCTCACTCCCTCCCCGCAAATAATTCATGTATTCCATTTTAATCCGCCCCCGCCAATAGTGTAGGTTTCCGTTTTAGAATTATCTTATGTGGTTGAGAGTGTAATTTTCACTACTTGTTCACGGTTCCCAGGCCATGTTGATTCAGACAATGCATCAAGACAAGGTCGGCTATATCCATTGATGGATTCAAATAGTTTCCCAGGTTTCACGATGGATAACGTTGGAATTCAGAAATCGATGTAGAGAGTAGCTTGATCTCTTCATAATGAGCTAGGACACATCATAACTGATAACAATTTATCATGCTAAACAAGACACAATAATAAGCTCTAAAATTTCATCAATTACCCTAAACAAGATTAAACACAATCCATCACGTAATGAGAAAATCAGCTAATCATAAAAACAATCTGATAGCTACATGCATGTCTACATGTCTTAGAAATTTAGTTGGTTAGAAACTTGCCGTTTAGCTGTCATGATCAGATTTGCAATGCCTTGGCCAACAATTCCACATCCAAATCCAACTCCTCCTTGCATCACACCCTGTATATATAATGTAGTTAATGTATCCAACTCTATAGCACACGCTCAAAAGGTCATACTTAATATATCTCGATTGAAATGTTGTCTATTACTCCCTCCATTTCACTATAATCTTCTTGTTACGTTTGGGAACAAAATTTTAGGGAAGAAAAACATGGGATTAAGGTTGAGTGGGGTAACAAATGGGAAAATATTAGTCATGTATTTTGTGTCAAAAAAAGAAAAGAGATGTTAGTGAAATGGGAGAAGTAGATTACATGCTAGACTTTGCACCAGTTAAGCCTAGTGTATGAAGACCTCTTGACGTACGCTACTACAACTTTACAAAAAGCACTAGTTAAAGGATCTAAATAAGAATTTTAATACCGTGTACAGAAATGATGCTACACGTTGCTGTACTGAAAACCTACATCCTGGCCTTTCAGCTTCAAAGACACTGCAAAAACAGCATTACGATGTAAATGATATCCAGCTGATATTTCCAGGATCCGTAAGGTTCGATCAAGCATTTCCTAGCTAAATGGGAGATTTAAGTTATAACCAAAATAAAAACTGAATTCTTAGGACGGGGATAAGATAATAATTTCCAACATTGCTGAAACTACGATGATTCCCAATTACCTGCTGGGTAGATCACGACATGCACGGCTGAAACCCCCGAGAAGACCTGAAGATACTGAACGCTGTCCAATTCGAGCATATGGTGCCAACATACCCACTAAGGCCACATTAACAACTATTCCGACAAGAAGATCAGCAAGGTAAAGTTCAAATTCTGCCCAAAAATCTTCTCCCCTTTTCTGAACTTCGGCAAATGTTGCACAACATGAATCGATCACTATCTGCATAATTTTCAAATATCATAACCAAAGAACGTCAAGCAAAAGCTACCATACGCTTAGTAAACAAATGTTTTGCTTACTAATTACTGCAATCTTCATCCTTGATAGCAAAAGATACAAATTCACAGTTTTACACAGAATTACTTTAAACTTCACAAACCTCAGTCCCAACTTTAAACAAGAAGGCAGGATCAGCAAGCATTCGATTCCGTAGCCATCCAAAATGCCTCATCAAAAATCCTAGCGGCCACACTGATCCCTACAATCAAGTTCACGAAAATCAATCACCAGCTAACATGATGCTCAAAAAAATCAAACTAAAAACTACTGCACCAACACCTTTATATATAAGCTCAAAATCAACATGTAACAAAGCAACATTGTTTGAGGTATTTGGTAAAACTAAAAAATATCAACAACGCATTTTTGGTTCGACAATAACCCAATATTACAGTTAAATAGGGTTCCGAGGCTAACACTTTTTAACGTTTTCAGTTAGGATTTCATCTTGCAATATTCATAACTGACACAAAAACTATACCACCCCGCCACCATTCATCTTTTAGGACCGATTTAGCAACACATGAAACCATCTCTTATGAATATAATTAATACGAGTACCTAACAAATTTATAACTAAGTTCTTTATTTTATTCTTTTCTAAGTCGTCTTATAGCGCTACCAAGGCCCTACATTCCTTCAGACTAAAGTAGCTGAAGTGAACCAAAGTGAGGTGAGCTCAACAAACAAAATGAACGCCATGGGGCTTATCTGAAGTGGGCTCAACTGAACTCAAGTTAGCGGAAAAGTAGTCTAAAAGAACCGGGCATACTTGGCCTAAAAATATACACTTGTGTTCAGCCACCAGTACCTTTGAATCTTAGCTCACCAACAACTTATCTCCAAAGAAATTGTGAATAGCAACTACTAGTACAAAAGCAATAATTGCACCAATCTATGTTTAACCCACTAACTTCAAATCCTGGCATATTGCATGAACACCATTTCACCAAACTTATTCCAAATACCATCATTGAGAAACCGTCTCTTACAAGTTTTTGTGATAACAACTCGATTATTTGTTTCGCTTTGATTAAAATTCCTCTCTCGATTGAACCAGAAGTCGTAATTGCATGAACACCCATTTCACCTAACTAACTGCAAATAACATTATTGTCTCTTCCAAGTTTCTGCGATTATTTGTTTAGCTTTGATTAAAACTACTCTCTCACAAATCATACAATTAAACAAACAAATGATCGACACAGGAGTCGTAATTGCATGAACACATTCACCTAACTAATTGCAAATAACATCAAGTTTTTGAGATAACGACTCGATCATTTGTTTAGTTTGATTAAAATTCCTCTACACAAAACATACTCCGTATAATTAAACAAACAAATGATCGAAACAGAAGTTGTAATTGCATGAACACCATTTCACCTAACTAATTGCAACTAACATTAGTGAGAAACCATCTCTTCCAAGTTTTTGTGATAACGACTAGATTATTTGTTTAGCTTTGATTAAACAAACAAACAAACAAACGATCGAAATAGAAGTCGTAATTGCATGAACACCATTTCACCCTAACTAATTGCAACTAACATTGTTGAGAAACCGTCTCTTCCAAGTTTTTGTGATAACAACTCCATTATTTGTTTAGCCTTGATTCAAATTACTCGCTCACAAAGTCACAAACCATATAATTAAACAAACAAATGATCGAAACTAATTGCGTGAACACCATTTCACCTAACTAATTGCAAATAACATTATTGAGAAACCGTCTCTTCCAAGTTTCTGCAAAAACCAAACAAATGATGGAAACAGAAGTCGTAATTGCATGAACACCATTTCACCTAACTAATTGCAAATAACAAAATTGAGAAAGCGTCTCTTCCAAGTTTCTGCAAAAACAACCAAATGATCGAAACAGAAGACGTAATTGCATGAACACCATTTCACCTAACTAATTGCAAATAACAAAATTGAGAAACCGTCTCTTCCAAGTTTCTGCAAAAACAACCAAATGATCGAAACAGAAGACGTAATTGCATGAACACCATTTCACCTAACTAATCCTAACAAACATAATTGAGGAACCGTCTCTTCCAAGTTTCTGCGAAAACAAACAAATGATCGAAACAGAAGTGGTAATTGCATGAACACCATTTCACCTAACTAATCCTAACAAACATAATTGAGGAACCGTCTCTTCCAAGTTTCTGCAAAAACCAAACAAATGATCGAAAACAGAAGTGGTAATTGCATGAACACCATTTCACCATAACTAATTGCAGATAACATTATCGAGAAACCGGCTCAGCTTCCATTGAAATTCCTCTTTCACGAAGCATAAAAATGAATAAACAAATGATCGAGACGGAAGGAAGGCGTAATAACCTGCAACTCCAAGTATCGCATCAACAAAACTTCACGAATTCCAGTAGTTTTAGCAGCATGAAGAATATCATCAGGAAGATTCGCCCCAACCTTATCACTCTCTCTCAACACATCCTCCAACTTCAACAACGCACCGAACTCCTTCCCTTCCTCATCCTCCTCATTCCCGCCACCACCATCACCACCGCCGTTTCCATCACCGTCGTCGTTATTTCCATCCCCGCCGTCATCTCCGCCACCGAAATCGTCTTTCGGCGTATCAATCTCCTCCAAAGCCCTAACTTCGTCAGGAACCACCGAATAGACGACGGCGAAGTCAGATTTCGCGCGCGGATGAGGCGAGGCGGAGAACCTGAGGACGGAGAATGTGCGAGGGGAGTGAGCGGAGGGAGTGTAGTGTAAGATGAAGGACGGAGTGGCGGTGGATTTGGAGGAGACGGCGTCGTTTAAGGGAGTAGGGAGGTTGAGATTGAGATTGAGGTTGAAGGAAGAAAGTGCCATGGGAGACGGTGAAGGGAGGTTGGAGGTAGAGGAGGTGCAACAATGGCGGCTGAGGGGAGCTTTGGAGTGAACACTGGTAGTAGTAATCAGCTGCGTAGGAATACTGATGAAGAAGACAAGTAGGCGGCATACTGAAAGCTCCTTTCTGTTTTGGGCCTCGAAAACGGGTCGGATTCAAAGTCGGGTCACTTTCTATCATAATATTTGGGTCAATTTTGGGTCAAATCGGGTCAATTCAATTTGGGCCGGGTGTCGGGTTGGGTTATTTGAACCGTGTCAATTTTGTCAGGTCTAATTACAATTGATCTGAGTTGGCTACTGTATACAAACGGGTCGAGTCATTGAGTATTTGAATTTAGGATAGATCCATCAAAAAAGGGATTTGCGAGATCTCGATCATTTATTTACCTGAATCATGGAGTATATTATTGCCGTGGTTGATACGTTTATTTGTTTATATTTTTATATCCGAAAAAAAGATTTTATTTTTATTTTTTTCAACGAATAAGAAGATTCGAACATGAAACCTATTGTGTATATTAATATTAACCACTGGACTAGGAACTTCGAAAAACATTTTACGAAATTACTTTTTTTTCTAATGCAACTTTACTCGATCCTAACGTATTTTTCTTAATATTTCCTGAGTAATGACCGTTTTTTCTAAATTACTTTATTGGTTACGGTAATTACTTTTTTTAACTACTCTTTAATTGAAAATGAAAGATTAAATTAGGTTTTGTTACTTTTTTTCTTCTAATTATTGTTTAATTGAAATTGGAGTAAATTAGGGGATCGATCATTAGCCCTAATTCAATTAATGATAAACTAATTGCAGTTTTCCCAAAATCAATTGTATGGTTACATTAATTATTTTGTCTAATCAAAATTTAATTGAAATTGAAGGATTAAATTAAGGTTTTGTTACATTTTTTTTTTCTAATTATTGTTTAATTGTAATTGGTGAAGTAAGGGTTTAGGGAACGAATTAAAGGGTGGTGGTGGTGATGGGCAACAGGTTGGTTGATCGGATTCGATTAGGTCAAATTTGGAAATTTTTTTAAAGAGAAAATGAACATCATCGTTAGGATTGATTAAACGTTCGTTAGGAAAAAGCACGACCCAATTTGTTACTCCTATGTGATTTAGCCATCCGAAATAATAATAATAAATCATAGATATACAACGGTCTCATACGAGTTTTTTCATACACTCTAAAGTCTAAACTTTACAACCAAAAAATTCCTCCACAAACCATAAACATCATAGAGCTGAAGAATGGAACTGAGTGGAACTGAAAGCTCTCATCTTGCAAACTAACAGTTCACTGTGCCAATAGTTCCACCCAAATCCACCCACCAACCCTGACCCGACCCACCCACCAACCCGACCCGAATCACTAACCCGGGTCACTCGCTCCATTACAACTTCTCTTCATGTTATGTTACTATGTACCATGACTGTCTGTACCCCAACGATTCAGCGCGCACTTAACTTAATCACAGTACAATGTCGCACTCAGGGGAGACAGCGTGACTGTAAATAGCCTCGTGAGTCTACTCCAATACTGAGATGCTTTTCCGATGCCTTAAATGAGCAGCGGAAGCTGTTTTACCCCGTTCAACTGACGACCTTGGTGTTTGTTCTCTTAGTGCATTTGATGACCGAGGCAGCAAATTGCAGCCGATCTTCCAGGATGCAAAGCGAGGAGAACTGACTGAACTCTGTGACTTGCTTACTTTTCTTACTTCCTGCTTTATTTTGCCGAATTCCTGTTCCAGTTCATCCACTCGACATTTCATCCTCTCCATGTCGTCTTTCAGACCTCGATTTTCGTGAACCATTGATACCCATCCCTCCCTTCCCTCCCTTTGTACTACGATCTGACCCCCGGTTTCATTTTGTCTGGTGTTGGGATTTGTCGGGATGGTTTCAGGGTCTAAGACTTGGATACAGCCGCCAAGCGCTGTTCTGAGTTGCATTTGCTCGAAAAATAGGACCTGAAGAACGACCCTCAAAGGCAGTCTTTCGTTTTGCGATGCATGAGCACATGCATCGATGGAGAGCTTTTGACAGTCGATGATATTGCAGAGGTGTTCCTTCTCTGTGTCTGAAAGCCAAGGATGCGCCTGCACGTGCCACGACAGTAACTGTAAGTTTATGCCAACAAAAGGGAAATCAAATGCGGTCTTAAAAGAACAGCCTGTAAAAAAGGCGAACCTTGAAATATATATCAAGAGCCCTATATAGTCCATCATGCAATGATCGTGAATCATCTGGAAGAATCTCAGCAATGGCGCATATCTTTTCCGGTTTCAAATTCACATCAGAGGCAACCTCTGCAAGATAGTTGTCGACCAACTTGGCCACCAGCCTCAACGGTTCAGAAGACAGTGATGCTTCTACATCAGGTGAACCTGGTGAAAATGCCGGGATCTGACAGTCTGACGATATAAAATGCTGCATGATCCTCTCAACACAGTCCACGTCATACAAGGTGTCAGAATCCGAGTAGGTAGGAATCAGGAGTCCGTCAATAGTAGCCAACTCCAGTTGCATTCCGATTCTCCTCTCTAACATGTCTTTACACGCATCACTAACGCCCAAAATCATGGAAGTCCGAAGGAGTCCTAACAACAACCCACAGTAAGACCGGTCCTTCTTTTCAGGAAGTAACTGCACTACTGTTTCTATCAAGAGTTTTTGATCGATTGTTGTTGCAGGTGTCAAGCTCAAGCTAGCCATTGTTCTGGTTTTCCCTCCTCGACCACCCTGCCATCGTCCTAACCCTGGTAAGTACTTCCTGGTGTAGTACATAATCGCACCAGCAATGTTTTCGGGTCTGATCCCTCGTTCCTGCATCCTTTTAATGAGTTTTTCGAATATATTAATGCAAAGAAACGAGATATCTTCGTACCACCAATCAGATTCCGAGCTTCTGATTCTTGCACCCGTGTTGATCCCGTTCCAGAGAATGCTTCCACCCGGGCTTTGTAAGCTACCATACATCATCATGGGCCATCCAAACAAGCTTGGATCTGTACAAACCATGGTGCATATGGAATTCAAACATTTGTCGATAATATTCAGTTTCTCCCCCCACGATATGACAGGCTCGACAGTTTGAAGGGCGACGATACAGTCCTTCCAATTCCGGAGTACGTTCTTGTGGAAGAAGCTGTCGCATTTGGATAACAGGTTGTCTTCTCCGAATTGATCAGTCATTTCTAGATAGTCTGCAGCACAGTAAATCATCATTATGTTCCTTGGAGTCAAGTCTACCCGAAGGTCGTAGCAGAATTTTGCAGCGATCAAGAACGTGTCCGGACCACCAGGGTATCCTTCTAGAGATACAGTGGGTGACTGGTCTTTTAGTCGGTGAGATGTGCTGATTTCTTTATCCATTTTCCCACATCTCGACACAAGAGGAAACTGTCCAAGCACAAAACCAGTATCATATCAGTATGAATGACCCTTAACATAAAGTGTGTCGACAATACAGTGAATCATTGGCACCACCAGAAAGGAGAATCACA
The DNA here is from genome assembly GCA_958450325.1 of Agrostemma githago. Classification (NCBI taxonomy): domain Eukaryota; kingdom Viridiplantae; phylum Streptophyta; class Magnoliopsida; order Caryophyllales; family Caryophyllaceae; genus Agrostemma; species Agrostemma githago. The sequence continues at coordinate 86,568,117 of OY288239.1, read as the reverse complement.
CATAACATTCGAAAATATGGATGGAAAACTACAAAGGGGAGGGGGGGGGGGGGGGGTGGCAAACCTTGTGTAGGTGAAACTTCACTTCTTCCACGATGACAGTAACATCGCTTGGAAGACCTGCATTGCAGAACCTGTCAAAATCATGTAAAGATCACATTATAGAACACCAAGGGACATATTGAATCGAATATTTCACTCTAAGGCAACAAAAGACGTTCAACTGTGACCGGAAATTCAACTGAAGAAGATGAACAACAAGCGAAAGAAGACCCTCCATTTAATCAAACACGAGAACCAGTCCCTTGTTTTGTACTGTATAAAATCTGAAATAGACATGGCTAATGACCCTGGTAACGCTACAGTCAACGAGGTTTCATCCAGTAAAACCAATAGGCAGCTTGAACATAATTTTTTTTCGTATTCTCTCAATATAGAACACACGACTCAAACGCATTATTAATTTATCTATAATCTCATACATAATGTCGAAAGCAAAAGATACTACGACATTCCGCTGCCACACTGCAAACCCATAGAACACTTTGTCTTACTTGTGATGGATATCCGTCTTAACATTAAAACGGGTCAAATATGTCTAACTAATGATAGATAAGACAAATATTTTGCTACTACAACCTAAGCACATGTGATTTGTCTTATACCTAAATACATAACCAAGTTTCAAAAAAAACCACAAATTCCTCCTGAAATCAAAATTACAGCAAACAATCCTATGCCAAAAAGATCAAGGCATGCACCCTTTTGTCACGTTGGCTCTCATAACACGATAAATCAACCCTCTCAGGCTCTCAACGAAAACCTTAAACGATATTTGAGTCCCAACTATTATATTTATAATTTGTTAGCAACCCCAAGGCAAAAAGATATAGCAAAAAAGACCCAGAAAAAAAATTACAGCACAATGGATCATCATCAATTCATCATAAACCAACAAATTGCAAAAACCCCAGAATTCATTCAGCTCAAACTCCAAGCAAACCACATTGAATTCAAGAAAAAAAAAAACATCCAACATTCAAATTTCAATGCGTAGATTATCCAACCAGTTGTACGTAACTCTAGGTACAATTGTTTTATAAATTCAAGTGCAATCACAAAGTTTTCGACTTTTATTATAAACCTTCTGACCTTTAGTATAAAGTTGTCGAACTGTACACAAAAACTCGACAACTTTGAGGTGGTCGTTCATACAACTGGTGGTATAATATTACTCCATATTTTCCTTCAAATTCAGGTATAAATTCAAATCAACAAGTTCTTTTAAAATAAAAGCAGAGAAAGAGAGAGTACCAATGATTGCCATCACGACGAAATTCAACAATTTTAGCAGCAGCAGCAGGAGCAGGAGCCATTAAAATTCTACAAAACCCACAAAAAAGATGACAACTTTTTTCTTCCTACAAACCCAAATTTGCAAAATCTCATATGAAAAACATTAAGAACATGAGGAAGTAGTATATACCCCAGATTTTAAGGGTATATGACTTGTGAGTTGTGAGTTACATACCACAACTCTTAAACTCTACCCACCTAACACAAAACACACACACACACACCCTCCACTAATTAGTCAACCCAATAACAACCCCAATTCATCTTTTTTCTTCATCTCATAAAAAATGAAGAAAAAAAACATGAAATTTGAACCCAATAAAATTTGGAATGTAGTATTTGGGTTTGGGTGGTGGTGGTGGGGGGGAAAAAGTGGTGGGTTATGAGAGTGAGTTGGGCAGTTGCTTTAGTAGAACTTTACAGGTATCATGAATTGATGGCACCACAATTTAATTGAATTGAATTGAATTGGATTGAAGAAGAAGCTGCAGCAGTTTAAAATGTGTGTAATGCAGATTTGCAGAAGTTAGTATGGTCCAAACTCCAAATGTTTTGTGTAGAGGGAGTATTTTGGAAGAAGGAATTGGATTATTGGAGGCTTGTTTTTGGATTCTTTGGGTTTACGGTAAGAATCTATGTGTGTGATGAGAAAAGTGAGTGAGGAATTTTGCTACTACCATCGATTACGCGTAGATCAGAAGGTTCCTCACTTGAGTAACTTTGCGATGACTAGAGCTGACAAACGGGTTAATTAGATCGGATCTGGATCGAGTCATTTTCAATCAAAAAAATGGGGTTGAGACGTTGAGTGCTGATGAGAGTGAACATTTTCGGGTTTGTTTTTTTAAGTTTTTTTTTTTCAAAGATATCGACTCGTTTGCTAGAATAACATTTGGATAAGTTTCAAATTTGCCCATAAGTGTGTTGCCTAATGGTTAAAACTTGTGGTCATTGGCCCGAGGGTCTCAGGTTCAAGTCCCTGCAAGCGCGAACTTGTGGGAGTTGTATGTCTTGAGACTATGCCTTCTAGACTTTGAGCCTGAGCGCACCAAAAATGGTAGCGGCGGTCAGATCAATTCGGATTATGGGTCAGAGTCGGGTCATCAATTTGAGAATCAGATTATTCTCTCTTCTCCTCTTTTCTTTCTCATCCTCTTCATTTGCTTCCATCCCTATGTTTCTAGGATGGAGCATGCCTAATGTTTAAAACTTGTGGGTCTCAGGTTGCCCCTGCAAGAACGATCGTTGACTGTTGTAGGAGTTGTATGGCTCAAGGGCAAGCTATACCTTCTAAGGCTTACATGGTGATTTGCAGGCTCTTGCGTACACCGAAGAGCACCCCATTATAGGTAGCGACTACATATTCAAACTCTTCTGTGAGGTTGTTTTAAGTTTTAGAATGACTAGACCACTACTATAGAATTATGCTTGTTTTAGAATGACTAGACCACCGAAGAGCATCAGACCCTTCTCCACATGTTTACAGAATTACAGAATTCTAGCTCACATGGGACTCAGACTCTTGTAGCACTTTTCTGTCATGGTTGGCAAAAAAAAAAAAAGACCACTACTATAGTCTTGGCTACGTGTAGGAAAGATGACCAAATTGTTTTTGTGAAGATTAGTACTTCCTCCGTTCCAACGGATTGTTTGCCTATTTCATATTGGGACGTCTCAATGAATTGTTTGTCTTTCTATTTTAGGAATGTTTTTTATATGTAATTTTACCCTTCTCATGAGTTTTGCTTCACATGTCGCCTCCTCATTGGATCCCTTCCCCTTGGTGCCAAAACCAAAGGCAAACAATTCATTGGAATAGTAACATGCCGGGTTTACGTGAGCTCGAAACGGTCCAACACGCTTTGTGTTCCGAGGTATCACACGAAAGTTTTATACTCGATTACTCGTACAAATAAGAGTAACTTCATTGAAATATATAAAATCAACCCAAATCGACAAATGAAATTATCGAAATTATATGTAAAACTCAGTACAACGAAACCAATATATGCGAACAACAACATTTTAGCCCGCGTTTCAAAATACACTCGATATCATTGTATACATCCATCCCGACTAATGCATGCTCTCTAACTACAACAATACATGACCAAAATTTGTAGAAATTATAATACCGAAACACCTCATCAACAACGCCCTATAGAAAAAAAAAAAACCCGATGATTACAGCTTTAAAAACAAAGGAACTTTGATTTACCTTATGCGAGAACGAATTATGCAACCATTTTAGACGGACGTAGTTCACGACTTGGAAAAAAGAATTTGAGAACACAAAGTGCAACACTGAGTATGACTGTAAGTCTGTAATGAGAAGTTCATACCCAGGTTAAGGATGTCGTGTTGTGTCGTCTCATCTTTCTTTCATCAACATGCACTTGGCTTTGACACGGCCTGCTTCACCGCCTCTGCATATGTCCGATGCTGGTATGTGAGTGTTGATTCAAGTAAGTCCCATAGCGATGTCTTAGGGTTCCAACCTAAACATTTGATAAAACAACGCTGCTGCGTCAATAATCTGCACGTGCTGTCTGTTGATGGAAATTCAAGAATGGCACAAATTCTTGTTTGTGACGGTCATATCCGTCATTTTAATGTGACGGGTCAAATAATGTTCATTTAGAAGGAAAAAGACAAAAGCAAAGCACATGGGTGATACTTGTACTTTGTCCTTATTTGTCTAAACGGTCATTATTTGACCCGTTATACATTTGATAAGTCCCATAGTGATGTCTTAGGGTTCCAACCTAAACATTTGATAAAACAAACCTGCGTCGATAATCTGCACGTGCTGTCTGTTGATGGAAATTCAAGAATGGCACAAATTCTTGTTTGTGACGGTTATATCCGTCATTTTAATGTGACGGGTCAAATAATATTCATTTAGAAGGAAAAAGACAAAAGCAAAGCACATGGGTGATACTTATACTTTGTCCTTATTTGTCTAAACGGTCATTATTTGACCCGTTATACCAATGTAACGGATAGTTCTGTCACAAGCAAGACTTACCGCAAAAATGGGAGATTTGATTTGAATAATAGAACAAAAAGTGTAAGTAAATATATACCGAGCTGTTTGTTGATGATGGTCATATCGGGAATTCTTTTGTCGCTGTCGTCGTAACCTTCTCCGTAGAACTCCTTGGAGCTAACATCGATTGTTGGTGACTCCAAGGCCGACTCTCCACTCACTTTCGAGTAAACCTATAGCCATTCAAACTTAGCCATCAAGTGACTTGGAACTTAGAAGTAATTATATCTCCATATTTTACATTTGAAATTAATAAAAATTGACGAATATTGTATGTTTAAACGGGAAATCCCCTTGCCTATAGAAAGTGGAATTCCCACGAATTCATGTGATTTTTATTAACCATATTACAAAATACAAAAAAAAACAGAGTACGATACTAATTCCCAAGAATCCACGTGATATTTGGTAGCCATAATGCCATATTACAAAATGAATCATTTTTAGTTGGGTAACAAAATGACCAAACAACCACTTCACGAGAACCCGGGATGGTTGACTGATATGTCTGATTTTTTTTGTTAACAAGGGAAGCCCAAAAGTTACCTGGGTCATCATTTCAGCAAGCTGTCGAACAGTGACTTCATTGTTAGGGTTGCCGACATTGAAGATGTGACCATTTGCTCTGGCTGGGTTTTCCTGATTCAAGAGACGGTATGATTAGGTTTAGACATTAATAAGAAGGGGAAATATAAACTTGGAAAAATATAATTAAAGATGACGATATGAATGAACATACAATCATCAACAGTACGGCCTCAATGGCATCCTTGATGTATATGAAAGTTCGCTGGGATTCACCACCATCCACAAGCTTAAGAGGCTCACGACGCAGAAGGTTCTGAAATGTTATTTAACGGGAATTAGATAACTAGTCGTTCATAGACAGTGAATTGGTGAAACGTGAAGAAGTCCAGAGAGAAGCAAGTGACATAGTACATTGCTGAAGCAAGCTAAAACTCTTGGAACACCTTCACTAGGACCGTCAATACCGGGGATAAAATCCATCCTGGGGCCTATCCAGTTAAAGGGTCTGACAATCGTGAACTCCATGTCATTTTCAGCACCCTCGGCTAAAACAGCAACAACAAATATATAAACAGTGAGCACTATAAACCACGACCAGGAAAACAATTTTTTTGAGAAAAGACGGTACCATAGATGAGCCTCTCGATCAACTGCTTGGCACATGCATAAGACCACCTCTGCTTCTCGATGGAGCCAAAGATACACGGAGAAGTGTCTTCTTTAAGAACATAATATTCAGGATCCTGCCATGGTACCAAACAAAATATATCGTGTTTGAGATTTACAGTTCTTGTCCATAAATCAAAGCAAAGACCCATGAGAGAAGCGTCTAACATGGAGAAAACAAATAGAAATAATCGTCCACATAAATGGAGAAGTGTCACTGTGCAAAGCATATTGAACCTCCAACCAAGGACGAGTAATTTAAGGGTCGGTTCATGATAACATCAACTCAACTCTCAAGGTCATTTTATATCCAAAACAGTAAAGATTCTGGCTGTGATATCTGTATGAATATCTTCACATAAACAATTTGTATCCTCCGTTATCAATCCTAAACAAATACTCCGTACATCACAAGCCAAATGCAATAGAAGCAATGTCCTCTACAAAGGCGTGTCATTGGTGTAATATTTTATGATCATTTAACAATTAAGAACACAAAGATACGGATTAGAAACCAAGCACTAGTATCATATTATATTACGTCAACGTGTCAAAGTGTCAAGTTTTGTCCAACAAAGGGTCAAGTTTTGTACATTAAACAATACTCCATAAGGAATCTTCCCCAAGGTGGCAATACAAGCACAAATCTACATCCAGATCCAAACATAATAATAGAAAAAGAAATATCGAAATCTATCAAATTTATTAACCAACCTGACGCAGAGGGCTATCCTTAGGAAGGAAGCTACCGATAGTTTTCCCATACACTTCACAGGTAGAAAAATGAATGAGACGCTTGTTGTTCTCCGAGCAATATTTAACCTGGAAAACAATTACATCAACCCTACTGCAAGTTAGAATCACATATATAGTTCAACTCAATTCAACATCAATTACATGTATAGCAAAGAAAATGCTGTATTCTGATGTCACGTTCTGGGAAGTTCATACCACTGGAAGCGCATCGATGAAGTTGCTGTATATTGTGTCAAGAGGACGAGTGTTGTAGTCAGCAGGAGTACATATTGCCGCCAAATTGATCGTCTAAATCACACAAAAATCTTGAAATTCAGATGAAATGAAAACATATAAACTTCAACTTCAAACTACAGCATGATCATAAGTAACAACAATCCAGCATAAATAGCGAAGAACTCCAAGAACAATCAGAAATCACAACATGCAGGACGAAAATCATCTGAAAAAATGTAGCACAACTAATTAACACCAAATCAATAAATTATCAATCAAATCGACATCAACAAACCACAAATTGTTGCAAATTCTGCAGTTACAATCGCTGAAACAAAAACCGTTGCAAAAGCAGTAAGCGAAATGAATCAAATAAACAGCAATTGATTATGAACTGAAGGAAAAAAATATCAAAATTCAGAAACTATTCAATAAAATGCAACAACGACACCAAAAAAAACGCACTAAATGAAATCAATCACAAATGTTCTACTGAATTCAAACCGAAAACATCAAACAGTTCAAAATCATCGAGCTGAATGCAACACCGACACCAAAAGAACTGCACTAAACGAAATCAATCACAAATGTTCTACTGAATTCAAATCGAAAACATCAAACAGTTCAAAATCATCGAGCTGAAGGCAACACCGACACTGAAAAAACCGCGCTAAACGAAATCAATCACAAATGTTCTACTGCATTCAAATCGAAAACATCAAACAGTTCAAAATCATCGAGCTGAAGGCAACACCGACACTGAAAAAACCGCACTAAGCGAAATCAATCACAAATGTTCTACTGAATTCAAATCCAAAACATCAAAGTACACCGAAAAAACCGCACTGAACGGAATCAATCACAAATGTTCTACTGAATTCAAATCCAAAACATCAAACAGTTCAAAATCACGGAGCTGAATGCAACACCGACACTGAAAAAACTGCACTAAACGAAATCAATCACAAATGTTCATCAAACAGTTCAAAATCATTGAACTGAATGCAACACCGACACCGAAAAACCCGCACTAAACAAAATCAATCACAAATGTTCATCAAACAGTTCAAAATCATCGAACTGAATGCAACACCGACACCGAAAAAACCGCACAAAACGAAATCAATCACAAATATTCTACTGAATTCAAATCGAAAACATCGAACAGTCCAAAAAAATCGCCGAAAACAAATCGAATTATACCAAAAGAGAAGGAAGAGTAATACCAGATCGGACATCTTGATAAGACCTTCAAGCCGAGAATCATGCTTGATATTGATACGATGAAATTGAATACGATTAGCCCAAGGAACAGCAGAAGAACCTTCTAGAAGATGCTTGATCTTGTCATTGTAAACATCAACAGCAAGAACATTGTGCGGGGTCTCAGACAAGAGTTTCTCACAGAGGTGTGAGCCGATGAAGCCTCCAGCACCGATCATGCATATCGTCATAGGCTTAATCGGGTTACCGTCTAGATCTAATCGGGTCGTCGCCATTGTTGTCGTCAATTGAGGTGGAATGGAGGGAGTGATTTTAAAGGTGGCGTGTGAGTAGTGGAGTAGCGTGGTACAGTGGAGTGACAGTGTGACACACTCTCTTTCAAGAAATCGCAATCTGATTTGAGTATGCTGTGGTCTCTGTGGGTGTGGGCCCCATTGCATGACCCATTCATTATTCCTTCACAATTTTTTATTACTGTAGGTCTCTCTTGCGACGGGTCTATCCGTCATAATAATATAACAGGTCAAATACATACCACATGTATGAATAAGACAATTGGTTTGCTATGTCCCACCCACAATTGGTTTATTTTTGTCTTTATTTTTATTATGAGCGACGGAATATCTGTTTGTATTATTGTAACGAATCAAATATTTCTTTATTTAGTTTTTAACAAAATCTTGGAAGAGACGGTCTCTCAATAACTTAGTGAGAGACAACTCTTTAGTATCACTCTATGTCATATCCGTACCCTTAAATGACAACTTTGTTTTGTACATGTTTTTATAACAAGTGTACCCTCTTTATATTTGTATACTCTTGTATGTTAATCGTACCTACTTCTATTAGGTTTGGTACCACTGTTACTTCTATTTGTACTTAATCTCTCAGTAAAGTTAACGAGAGACCGTCTCTCATGAGACCTACTCATAAGACACGAGTAACTCTTACCGTTTTAGCTTATTATTTTCTCATTTAGAATTTTAGATACGAGTAGATGTATAGTACAAAACATCGTTAACGGCTGATGAATAATGATTTATTTTATCCAAATGGTTGTATTTGAGCATTATAACAATACGATCCATATTCCGCTGTAGGGAGACTGAGTGATATTCCTTGCTTCCTTCCCTCTTTCTTTTTCCTTTGGCCGAACATGGTCGGTGGTCCTAAAGTCATCTCAATTGGCCAACCCTTCAATGTTGATCGTACATTTTTAATCTTAATCTCACCTTTTTATTCTTAGATGATAACCTCGATCACTGAATAGGTCAAGTTTGAGTCAAGTTAATTTTAGATCGGATCACCAATTACGGGCCAAGTCGGCTCATTTTGGGTTATTATTTTCAACTTCAAGGGATATTGATTCATTTTGAATCACCCGGGTCAAACTCAGATCTTAAATTCAGAAATTGGACCAACTCCATTCGGGCCAGGTTTGCCCAGTGTATTACTGTATTCATATGTATCCCTCTCTCCGTTCCATTCAATTATTTGCTTTTATATTCACTGTAAAAGTATTTTAATCAAAAACACATAACCAAATGCTACGGGGGAGTAGAATATTATCCCTAGCTGAAGTTGGATCGTTTTCTTTGAACTCTGCGATTAAGTTTCCATAGTGAAGATGCGTTTCCTGTTCATTTCCAACTACGTTTACTACTCCCTCCGATTTTTAATTATCTTCCTCCTTGACTTTTGAGTGAAAAATAAAGGGTGTAAGAATAGGTGACTCAAAAGAGAAAAAGGATGAAAGAGAAATATAAGGATAATTCTAAACCACACGTTGATGACCCAAAATAGAAATAGGAAAGAAAGGATGTTTCAGGCCAATAAGGAAACAGGGAAGACAAATAAAAATCGGAGGGAGTATAATATAAATATATGTAAATTAATACTCCGTACAATACACACCATAAGAACCAATATAATAGTTCGATCTCAAAGAAGACAAAAGCGTTTGATAAATGCAATTGCTTTTCGAGTACGAGTACAATACATGAACATGAACATGAACATGAACATGAACGGGATTTGTAGAATTATACTCGTAATACTACCCTAATTAACAGCGACCTAGTTTTTTTTTTTTTGTTGGTACAAAAGAGAAATACAAGTGCCCCCAAATGAAATGATAATAGAAGTAGAACAAATAAAGGTATATGTAAAGGCGTAAAGCTGCCATTTTTAAGTTTTTAACCGTAGTTCAATTCAAGGTTCCTCTGTAAAGAATTTTAAGAACCCAGGTAAGGTAAGGTTATGAGACTGTCATACCCGGGTTTAAGACCATCTAGTCGTCTCGTCTCCACTTTCAATCAACATGTGCTTGGTTTTGATACAGCTTGCTTCACTGCCTCTGCGTACGTCCTGTGTTGATACGTGAGGGTTGATTCCAGTAAATCCCACAGTGATGTCTTTGGGTTCCAACCTAAAACATTTTTCGATGAAAAACAACAATGCTTCAGTCATCTGCACTGCAAGTAATCACGTGAAACTGATACAATTTTGGAAACTGAAGATGAAGATTTGATGGAACATACCAAGCTGTCGGTTGATGATGGTCATATCTGGAATTCTTTTGTCACTGTCGTCATACCCTTCGCCATAGAACTCCTTTGAGCTGACATCGACAGTTGGTGACTCCAGTGCCGACTCTCCACTCACTTTCGAGTAAACCTACAGTATACAAGCTTAACTGTTACAGAGTAGTATTACATTCACTGCGCAAATATAATGTGAAGTGCCTTGACAGCGGAAGAATCAGGAGTGAATTCGCAAAAGTTACCAACCTGTGTCATCATTTCAGCGAGCTGTCGAACAGTGACTTCATTGTTGGGGTTGCCAACATTGAAGATGTGACCATTTGCTCTGCCTGGATTTTCCTGATTCAAGAGACGGTATGATTTTAAGTTCACAGACATTATTAAGCGGGGGAAACAGGAAGATGGTGATATGAATCGACATACAATCATCAACAGTACGGCCTCAATGGCATCCTTGATGTATATGAAAGTTCGCTGGGATTCACCGCCATCCACAAGCTTAAGAGGCTCACGACGCAGAAGATTCTGTATTATAATGAACAGAATTAGATGGTACGGAGTATGTCTTTTACAAAAGCTGTAAACTAAAGGGTCGGACCGGAGAAAGTAACATACGTTGCTGAAGCAAGCTAAAACTCTTGGAACACCTTCACTAGGACCGTCAATACCGGGGATGAAGTCCATCCTGGGGCCTATCCAGTTAAAAGGTCGGACGATAGTGAACTCCATACCATTTTCAGCACCCTCGGCTACAGAAACAGCGAATATGTAAACAGTAAGTACCATAAACGGAAACCGGGAACTGGGAATCCACATTTTAACAAAAGAAAATATTGGGTAAGAAATACTCGTATATAGTACCATAGATGAGCCTCTCAATCAACTGCTTGGCACATGCATAAGACCACCTTTGCTTCTCAATGGAGCCAAATATACAAGGGGAAGTATCTTCTTTAAGAACATAATATTCGGGATCCTGTCACACCGGCAAATAAACATGTTAAGAGTGCCTGAAGCAAATCGCTTACTGCTTAAATTACCACATCTTGCTTACTCTTGATTGTGATTTAAGTTGCTAACATAAAATATGAACATTGCACAAAGCATATGATCCTCCAATCAAAAGATGATACTAGTAACAAACAAGGATCTCATGAGTCGGTCTCATGCTAAAAAAATCAACATAGGTTCGCAATGATATCTGTTTGAATATCTTCACATAAACAAGTATCGAACCCCCAGGCCATCAGAAGTTGACCCCCTTTCAAACGTTGACCTCTCAGCTCTTTTTATTCCTTTTATTCTGTTCAACTAAGACTCAAAATAACTTGTAATCTGAAGTTCTCGACATTAACATATGTATATTCTTTGCCAATCAAATAACTACGAGTATTATATTTGTGAATGCAGCATGCACGATCCAAAATTCCTCTGGTACCGTCATAGCCTTTAAAAATTATCATAATACACAACGAAAATGTCACATGCCAAACACTAGTATCGATGTCCTGTACAGAGGGCATGTCCTCACAGTATTTTATCAGCATTTAGCTAAACTCGTAATTGAATAAACCCAAGAATATTATAAGAAAACAAAGATACGGAGCAGAGACTAAACACTAGTACGGAGTATATTATATTAAATCACAGCAAGTCGGCAACCCAACACAAGATCAGTCCAACAAAGTGCTAAATTATAGGAGTATATAATAAGAAAGGAATCTTCCAGAAAGCTAGCAATACAAAGACAGCAATAAAGCACAGATCTACATCCAAATCCAAGCTAATAGTACGAGTATAACATAACCAAAGAAAACGGAATCACAAAAGTAATAATTGACCTGGCGCAAGGGGCTGTCCTTAGGAAGGAAACTACCAATAGTTTTCCCATACACTTCACAAGTAGAAAAGTGAATGAGACGCTTGTTGTTCTCCGAGCAGTATTTAACCTGAAATAACACATCGACCAAATTGAAGTTCAACATCAACCACATACGGAGTTTATAACAACACAAATTCTTGAGAGAGACAGTCTCTCAATAACTTATTGAGAGACCACTCTTCAGTAACACTTTATGCCCTATTCGTACCCTTAAATGACAACTTTACTTTGTACCTGTTTTTATAAGAAGTGTACCCTCTTTATATTTGTATACTCTTTTATGTTAATCGTACCTGCTTCTATTAGGTTTGGTACCACTGTTACTCACATTTGTACTTAATCTCTCAGTAAAGTTAATGAGAGACCGTATCTCGGGAGACCTACTCTTATAACAAAGAGATTATTACTTCTATGTATTATAGTCAAATTCTCGGAAGTTCATACCACTGGAAGGGCGTCGATGAAGTTGCTGTAGATTGTGTCTAGGGGACGTGTGTTGTAGTCAGCAGGAGTACAGATTGCCGCCAAATTGATCGTCTAAATCAAACAAAAAAACTCAGAAATCAGACAAAATTTCAGGACTACAGCATAGATCACAGAGAACTCCAAGAACAAGCAGAAATCATATCATGCAGGACAAAAATCATCTGAAACTGAACGTAGCACGAGTATTTAACAACAAATCGGTAGATGATCAATCAAATCGACATTAACAGAGCATAAATTGTTAATCATAATACAGCAACTTCGAACAATCGAGCTTAAGTCACAAAGAACTCTGAAGAACAATCAGAAATCAGGACACGAGGATCACAACTCAATTGCATCTAAATAACATCAAATCAGCAAATGATCAACCAAAACGAATCGTTGTAAACTCTGAAATTAAGAACCTAATCATCAACCTCAATTACATTAAATCGGGAAAAATGTACTGTATGATGTACGCATCGCAAAATCGCTATCAATAAAACAAACAAAACGCAAATCGCAATCAATCACATAATAATGAACGGAAAAACATCAAAATTACGAATAGAAACAAGAAAATTACAGCTCTGAAGTTCAAAACAGCAGACATTCCAAAATCAACGAACAACCGACATCGAAAAAAATCGCAGAAAACATACGCGTTGCAAAAACGCCATCAATTGCATAATAATGAACGGAAAAACATCAAAATTACGAATAATAACAAGAAAATTACTGCTCCGAAGTTCAAAACAGCAGACATTCTCGAATCAACGAACAAAAACGCGACACCGACATCAAAAAAATCGCCGAAAACATACGCGTTGCAAAAACGCCATCAATCGCATAATAATGAACGGAAAAACATCAAAATTACGAATAAAAACACGAAAATTACTGCTCATAAGTTCAAATCATCGAAAAAAATCGCAGGAAAACATACGCGTTGCAAAAACGCTATCAATCGCATAATAATTAACGGAAAAACATCAAAATTACGAATAAAAACAAGAAAATTACTGCTCGGAAGTTCAAATCATCGAAAAAATCGCCGGAGAACATACGCGTTGCAAAAAACGCTATCAATCGCATCACCAGAAAAAAACAGTTCACGAAAAATTCAACCAAAATCATCGAACTAAACGCATCACCGACACTAAAAAAATCAATCAAAAAATCAAGAAAACGCAAGGAATCATACCAGATCTGACATCTTGATAAGACCTTCAAGCCGAGAATCATGCTTGATATTGATACGATGAAATTGAATACGATTAGCCCAAGGAATCGCGGAAGAACCTTCTAGAAGATGCTTAATCTTGTCATTGTAAACATCGACGGCGAGAACATTGTGCGGTGTCTCAGACATGAGTTTCTCACAGAGGTGTGACCCGATGAAGCCTCCAGCACCGATCATGCATATAGTCATAGGCTTAATCGGGTTGCCGTCTAGATCTAATCGGGTCGTCGCCATTGTTGAATGCTCGTGGGTTGGTTTGAAGAGGATTTAATGAGAGGAGGAGGAGGAGAGTAGAGCGGGTAAGTCAAGTGTAATGTGTAGTGAGAGTGTGGGCAGTGGGAATGTGATTCGGTGTAAATGCGATGGATATATGGGAGTGTGAGTGAGAGTCTGACCGATGTGGGTCCCGTTGCTTCGTTGCTTGCTTCCTTCCCTCCATTTTTAGGAGATTTTTATATTACAAAAAGGCCGGTTTTACTTTTAGGGTGTTGAAAAAGTGATCTGAATCGATACATTGAACCGATTTGTAGGGTTGTGTATCGATCCAGGATCGGATCGACCGATTTTAACCGGATCAGAATCTTCAAAAAAAAAAAAATGATCGGATCCGGACCGGGACCGGAATTTTCAAAAAAAAAAAAAAAATTAAAATTCCGGTCCAAAAATTCGGACCGGGTTAGACCAAAAAATTTATCAAATAAATATAATTCCGGTCTTTTCGGTCCGGATTTGGATCGGAATCCGAAATCGCCCAAAATAATGGACCTGAGACTGGATCGAATTTTTTTAATCTGGGTTCGGTTCGGACTGGATTTTGCACACCCCTACCAATTTGTACCGTTAGTGGTCTCTGGATCTCCGGAAAATTGGTGGTCCGTCTTCGGTTTGTTCCATACCTTGAAAAAATTTCATAATTAGTTTATTTTCAAGTCGGTGTGGTACAAACCTGTAAAATCCGGTTTTGAGGTGGGGTTCGGTCTGGTCTGGTATGGTCTCCGGGAAATTGGTGGCTCATCTCCGGTCCAGTTCACACATTAAAACTAATTCATAATTAGTCTATTTTTAGGTCGGTCCGGTCCAAACTCGTAAGATCCAGTAATGAGGGGGTGGGGGTCCGGTCCGATCTACGGGTTTGTATTTTGGGGTGACCGGTCTCTGGAGTCTATTCGGTTTGGTCCGAGTTTGGACCGGTAAACAACCTTGTCTGTCGCATTTGGTGATCAACATTAACACAAAAAATTACTTACGGTGTCGATGGAGATGGTTTTATCCCGTGGTAGATTATACACTGTGGACAATAGATTTCAGATTCAATTATCCGCTCTTATGTTGTGATGAGACTCTATGCATGCTTCGTTGAACAAAAAACTGACTACTTATCGTTGTCGGACTATTTACTCAGGTAGCATCGTTCGATTTTTTCTAAGTAAGTCTCTCATTTACCCTCACTTAATTACTTTAACTTAAATTAAGCTTATGTAAATCACATTCCGTCCCTTTTTTCGTAAGTACAGTTAAAGTAAAATATCATTAGTTTATCGTTTATTAACGAAACAGCAAACGACATAAAATAATTTTTAAACGATCGATCGGAACATGTCGATCCCATAAAACAAGTTTGAAAACTATCCGAACATGTCGAATTTTGGACAATTCACAATACACTGACGTTGCTGAGGACTGAGGTAATGTTTTGTTTCATCCCTTTTAGTCTCGATTCACGTGCTGGAAAAATCAATATCGAGGCACCAGGCGTGGGAGATCCGTGCGACCATGCCCCATCCTTGGGTATATAGGCGTGACAGATTCACGCCTGTACCCAAGTTGGGGGTGGATCTCCCACGCCCAGGCCTTGACTCAAGCGTGGATGACTAATGAGTAAAAACACGCATGAGTAGATAGTGCACTTGGTCTCCCCTTGAAAATGAATGTATTCATCGTAAAATTATAACATAGCAAATGTCATGTTTAATTACATCTGTCACAAGACTAAAATGTACTCCCTCCATTCCAATGAATTGTTTGGCTATTCCATATTGGGGCGTCTCAATGAATTGTTTGCCTTTCTATTTTGGGAATGCTTTTTATGTGTAATTTGACTATTGGCTCCACATGTCACCTTCTAATTGGATCTCTTGCCCTTAGTGCCAAAAGCAAAGGCAAACAATTCATTGAAACGGAGGGAGTATCAAATAATCTCCTACTCCATTTGGATAGATAAGACAATTGTTTTGCTAGTCTCTACCATTTTTATTTTTGTCCTATCTTTTCTATTTGACCCGTTATAATTGTGACGAATATCTCCGTCATAGACAATAATTTATGTTTATATTCTCTCTGTCCCTTTTAAGGCGTCTCAGTTTTTTTTTTATCTTTCTATTTTAGTAATATCATTTACGAGTATGTATTATTTAATCTCTACATGCACTTGGCTCCACATGTAACCCAATAATTGGACCCCTCCCCCTAAACTTACTCCCTCCATTCCAATCAAAACTACATATTTCTCTTTTTCACATTTGTTGAGACGCGTTTTGCACCATCGATATCTTTCATTTTACATTAGTAAAAATCATAAAAATTTGATATTCTTGACCTACTCGTAAAGATGAATCAAACATGATCTCACATAACTATATTTTGTCTTATAAATTGTCGAGAATATCGAAAATTCTCTTTAGTTGTGAATAGTGTCAAAAACAGAAATGTGTAGTTTGGATTTGAATGGAGGGAGTACAACCGATATCCTCCCTCCGTCCCACTAACATTGTCCCGTATTCCATTTTGGATAGGTTCTTAAAGATTGTCCCATTTCTTAACTTTTCTTTTTAGTCTATCATTTTTTACAACTTCGTCCCTTCTAAGACAAAGTATTTACCATTTTGCCATTTCATTAACTCACACCACTTCACACATCACCTTATAAAGTAGTCATAATTGTCTATATACCTAATCATCCCACAATTTTCTTAATTATTGTGTAAAAGTAAATGGAACAAACATTTTGGGGACGGAGGGAGTATATATATACCCGACACAAATAAGAACAATAGGTCTCCCTTGTGACGGGTATATCTGTCACAAGGTTATAACGGGTCAAGTAGGTTGAAAAAGACAAAAGCACATGGGGTTGATACTAGCAACATTTTTGTCTTATTTATACATGTGATATGAATATTTGACCCGTCTTACGTTTATGACGGATATCTCCGTCTTAAACAAGAATTTGTGAAATAAGAATGGAGGTCATGGTGCGTGCATTTGGTGGTGTTGGGCAATTTTGGCATGCCTCCTCAGTGTGGGAGTATTTTGGTAAAGAAAATGGAGCACACTGCTTCATACCCATACCTCAACCTCAACCTCAACACATACATTCCTCTCCCTTCTACTAATTCCGGTACTACATCTAATTTCTTCCCCTTACTCTTTCTTCTTCATCTAATTTACACACCATTTTTCATTTAGGTTCTTAATTTTCTCAATTCTCATATTTTTGTTGGCAACTTAGCTGAGTTTTTTTGCACACGTTATTATAGTGTGATAAAAAGACGCCTCATTTATTGTTGATAAATGAAGGATTTTTTTTAAGTAATAGAGATAATCTCACATAATAATTTTGTTAGAAATGTAGAGTAACTATTTTATTTTATGTATTTATTATTGTGTTTAATTACTTCACTTTTTTAGGGCATTTTATTAAAAGCCAATATCTACTTGTTGACTTGTGTTGTCAACTTCTTGCAAGAAATTCTGTGGGTTTTTGACATTAATTTGCTTTTGTTGGGCACAGATTAGAAAAATCGTTGATATAAAAGTTTTTTTTTTATGTGTGTCCAAAATGCACGTGTTAAAAGGTTAATTAAAGAATAATTGAAGGTAATTATTTAATGAAGGTAATTATCTCATGATATATTGTTGTAAACTACTCCCTCCCTTCAAAACCAAACACACCAAAACTCATTTTGCCACTATTCACAAGTCAATACAATATTCAATATTCTCGACAATCCACAAAGGAAAATATAATCATGTGAGATATTGTTTGATTCATCTTTGTGAGTAGGGTAAAAATATCAAATTTTTAGGATTTCTACTAATGTAAATTGAAAGATATTGACGGTGTAAAATACGTCTCGGCAAATGTGAAAAAGCAAGTAGTGTGTTTGGTTATGAAGGGAGGAAGTACTACGGAGTATTTCTTAATTACGGAGTAATTTCTTTAGCACGTGCCCAAAATGTACATATATTAGAAAAATCGTTGAACTTGAAATAATGGAGTATGTTTTTTTTATGGGTTATTGGGTTTAGATTAGATGTTAGGTAACACGGAAATACCATGTAAGATTAGAGCCAAACCCTCTCCAGAAAATCTAACCCTACCCCGCACGCACCATGATGGCAGACAACGATGGCGCGTGGATCGGAGTAGGGTTAGGTTATAAGTAGCAGCTAGCACAAGATTTGAGCATAATTCTATCTGGGTTTTTGACCAGTTAGAAGATTATACAATCAGTTGTACATAAGCTCTATGTACAACTGGTTTTAAGATCTTGAGCTGTATCACAAAGATTTCGAGTTTTGTTGTAAAATTTCTGAGCTTTAGTGTAAAGTTGTCGAGTTAAATCACATAAATGTTCAAGCTCAAAAACTTACAACTTAGCTCAAAAACTTTTTTAAACTCAATAAATATATACAGAAGCTCAAAAACTTACACCTGGTTGTTGTACAACCAGGTGTATAATCCTATTTTCCGTTTTTGACTGACAATTGGATTATTACTCCCTCCCATTTATTGGAATCCGATTAAAATATACCTCACATATATTCAATCTTTGATAGGTGTCAAGTGAATGAGAGGTAGTATAAGTTTGTCCTAATTCTGACCTTTGTAAGTTGGCCATTCAATTTTGAGGACATGTCCACATATTAGAGGATTAGGGATGGCAATGAGTAAGGTCTTATAGGATCCGTATTTTATATGTTTGACTCGGACCTGACCCAATCCTATGGTGATCTAAAATTCCTAGATCCTTATCCAACCTGATGGATATTTGTAGGCCGATGGGTCCGAGGTTTGTTAATGTAAAATTTAGTTTTTGTAACAAAAAAAGTCGGGACTCCTTACAAAAACGCAGTAACAACTAACAACAAACCCCAGCAGTTACCTCATAGGTCTCATGCTCAAGCCCCTCCAAGAACGTTCTTGTGAGAGTTGTATGGCTTGAGCCTATGCCATCTAGCTGTGGGTTTCCTCGTCATAAAAAACTAACAACAAGCAACTTAAAAAAAAAACAGGAATTATTATGTGAGACGGACTTAATTGTACAACGCTCCGAAAGTGTAAAAGCTTTACTTCTTTATTGCTAACAATGGAGGGGTGTTTTTACCTATAAAGATCGTTATATGGCATCAGACCGTCTTACTGTATATTTTGTGAAAAAAATAAGGGTTCAAAACTTCAAACTACAACTACTACCGTTAATGGTGGGCATCTTAATTTTTTTAAATCACTATATGGGTCTGGGCCTATACCCAAACCCATATTTTTTATTCCCTCCCAGGGCCGGCCCATTGGGGGTTCAATTAAGTAGGTTCTTGGAACCGGGGCCCAAACAGGTTAAGGGCGTCAATATATGTATTGTTAATACAAAATTAACATGGAGTGGTATATTGCTGTAGTGGTTAAAATGGTTAAATTTGTCACAGAGCTTGCGTGTTTGAGTCCCACATAGCTCATATTGCAGTTGGAACCGGGCATCAAAATTCCATTGGCCGGCCCTGCTCCCTCCTACCCTTAGGAATTGCCCCATTTGAATAAAATATACCTAATATATGAATAAATAATGATTCAATTTCTATGAATAATACTCCGTACTTTTTAGAAGGATTCATTCCCGAAAGTCTATGAGATGGTGTCAGGAAACGTGAAATTGATTTCATTTTTTCATAATTTCAATTGCTGAAATTAAAATGCTCCAATCAAAAATTTCAATTTTGCAATGATGTTTAGGAGAGCCATGGAATTGCAATCTGTTGTGGGGTTTTTCCTGCCTGAATGTTCTGACTTTGACATGTTCTTGGAAGTTGGCTCATAGGTAGAAGGTACATTGAGCTTGCACTTGATATTAGTATTTCACAAATTATTGTCTAGATTCACAGTATGATGCTTTTTCTTTCCCTTGTGTTTCATACTCCGTAAATTATTGTTTAAGACGAGTATATCCGTCTTAGATGAATGACGGGTCAGCCTGTATTTTGATGGTGCTTTTGCCTAGATTCACAGTATGATGCTTTTTCATCCCCTTGTATTTCACAAATTATTGTTTAAGACGAGTATATCTGTCTTAGATGTATGACGGGTCAACCTGTATTTTGATGGTGCTTTTGTCTAAGATTCACAGTAGGATGCTAATGCATCTTGAGACGGTCTCATATGAGAATCTGTGTTGTACAATTGCACATATATTATTGGCCACCGACATGAAAGAACTCCGATTATGTTTGAAATAAATCATTGTCACAGTCATTCGATGGAATTCTCGATGCAACTTTTGTTACTGGTCATCTTGAAATTGCTCCTCGAGGCACTGCGAACAATTTCCTTCTTGTTGTGTTGGAAAAATGAAAATATGTTAATTTTTCACTTGATCTTTCAATATAACTTGATTGTTATCCTAATCTCTGATTAGGGAATAAAATATAATATTCATCCTTTTTTTTTTTGGCATAGAGAAGAGCGCACTTAGTCGCACATCAGGAAACTACATTGGATATTTCATTGTCTAATAGTATCTCTTATTATCGGGTTTTTGGCAGGAAGCAGCGAGAACCATGATCACGATTACTACTTATCATTAGTTCCGGTTCATATTGTGACTGATGCATCTCAGCTTCCTAAGGAACTTTGTCGCCCGTCTCCTGAAAGACAGCTAGTGATTGGATTTGATAGTGAAGGTGTAAATCTCTCTCGCCATGGAACTCTTTGCATTTTACAGGTGTTTATTGCCACCTCTTTGCCTTCTGATTAAATGGCATGCTAAAATGCATGAACCCTTTTGGAGAAGAAGCTTATGTTTTGGCTTCTGATTTGCTTATATTTTAGTTAAAATTTTATATGAAAATTTGATGATCGATAGTTTGTAGTCATTGTATTTTACGCTGAGCGTCTTAAGACTCTTTTTAGGACAAAGACTTATGACATCGCAGTTGTCAGCCAAGCTAGCTGGTAAGATAATCATCGATTGTAAAAACCCTTGATCGAGGTTTGGGACATGTTAGATTGGCAGCAAGAAATCTACCCTTGTTGATCTTGAAGACAGGGGAAAATCCTTGTTGAATGTATACAGTGTGATTTTGGAATGTTTAAACTTCAAGCGTGAATCTTTTGAAGACAGGGAAAAAATCCTCGTTGAATCTAATAGTGACAGAACTGTACTTCTACTGTTTTGTTGATCCTATTGAGTGCATACTGCATAGATAATAGTTGGACATCAAGGTTTTGGTCGAGATGTCATCTAATAGTCAACAATTGCATCTAATGATAACTTCGCTTGATAATCAACTCATAATCGAGTCTCTTTTTTTAAATATGTTGGCTTTAGTTCAATTGAAAGGATGGATACAAACTTTGATTTACTATTCCAGTTGCTTGGTTGTCGACACTGTATTAAGCGAATACTTTGATTGCTACATTCCAGATAGCCACACCAGATGCTATATATATCGTGGATGCTGTCAAGGGAGGCAAGGACCTGATGAATGCCTGTAAACCAGCTCTTGAGTCTGCTTATATCACGAAAGTGATTCACGATTGCAAACGCGATAGTGAGGTCCAATAACCTCATTTGATTTATTTTATTATGCACTCAGTACTTGCTTATTCTATCTTCATCTATGTGGCTATGTGGGTGTCTTTTCTTATATGGGTATCTCGATTTTCAGGCACTGTACTTTCAGTTTGGCATCAAGCTGCACAATGTGGTGGATACTCAGGTTAGAACGAAAATTTCTTGCTCACAATCATTAGAATAAGTGCATTCGTGAACGCTAGCGAAATTCCCTTTTCATATCATATGAGCAATATGAGAGAGTACTAATTCCTAGATGGTTTGGGATCGATTGAGGTGAACCGTCCTTTGAAACCTTCAATGGGCAATGACTCTTTGCATACAAAAACAGTTTCTTGTTTTTTTTAAACACGTCGAATGTGTGCATCTAAATCAATCATGTCTCTAATGCGTTCAGTTGTGTTCAACACAGATTGCATATTCACTGCTACAAGAACAACAAGGCTTGGGACATTCATCTGATGATTGTATCTCCTTTATTGGCCTGCTGGCTGACAGACGCTTCTGTGGTATGTCTCGGAAGTGTATCCGTGGACTAATTTTTAACATCACTTTGTTCTATGATGCATTAAGCTTCTTTAAGTACTAAACACGGCACTCTCTTTGCATAAGTGAGCCGTAAATGCTTCCTATTATATCTTTCTTGTACAAGAAAGTATACCCGAGCTGCTTCTTACCATTCTATTCTTCTTCACCATTACTAGCAACAAGCTATCTCGAGGCATTCAGTACTTGTCTATTTTACATACATGGTACTCCCTCCGTTCAACTCCACTATTCACTTTTTTTTTCCCGACACTATTCATAGTCAGAGAATCTTCAATATTCTCGACAATCTATAGGTGATTCGTCTTTATGAGTACATTAAGAATATCAATTTTTTTTATAATTTTTGCTACTGTAAAATGAAAGATATCGATGGTGTAAAACGTGACTCAGCAAATGTGCCAAAAGCATCAGTGACAAGTGGAGTTGAATGAAGGAGTATTTAATACTCGTAGGATATACTTATAATTATAATAGTTGGACCTCAACCATCACTTTAAGGTTTTTTTATTCCTATCATGGTATTGGAGCCAGCGTGCCCAGAAGTCACATTTGGTTGTTGGTTGCAGGCATATCTTATCTGGAGAAAAAAGAAGTTTGCTCCCTCTTGCAGCAGGTTAGTAATAGGCTCGAAGTACTTCATGCTTTATTTCTAAAGGGCGTTCTAGTTTGAATTTTAGTTCGTGGATTTATTCTAAAGTTTGTTTTCCGTTCTTCTGCAGGATCCGAGGTACTGGGCATACAGACCCTTCACAGAGCAGATGGTCCATGCAGCTGTAGACGATGTCCGTTTTCTTCCCTATATTCATTATAAGATTATGGAGAATTTGAATGAACAATCTGTGTGGAAACTTGCAGTTCGTGGCGCATTATATTGTCGATGTTTCTGCGTTAACGAGTATGGGTTTGCAGATTGGCCTTCTTTTCCTTCTGTTCCAGGTTCACTTTGCTATCTCTAATCTGTCCTTCACTTTGCTATCGTGAGCCTTCCCCTCTGTTGTAATGCGACTAAGTGAGCGCTTCGTTAGAAAAAAAAAACTGTGTTTGGATTTTGTTGTTCCCCTTGTTTCTTCGTGGCTTGAGGTTTTTGATATTTAAAGTATAAATGTATAATTTGTGGCAGGTGATTTTTTTATGAACGGAAATGTTCCTGAAGAGGAGATACTATCTGTCGTCAATGTTCCTTCTGGAAAAATGGGTTGCATTATCGGAAAAAAAGGTGCTTCCATACAGTATGTCAAACAATCCTGCAAGTATTTCCCTACACCCTTCTTTGTTTTACGTTTTCTTTGCCGTTATGTTTCCTTCTTACTTATAAACCTTAACACATTGGTTGTAGAGCTCAAATTATCATCGGAGGCGACAGAGGACCATATGACAAAGTAAGTTTTCGGAACTGATATTAGCTTTCCTCGTTTACTATGAAACTGAAGTTAAGCCTGTAAGAACCTGGTAAAGAATCGTTCCTGCAACATGATCTAGGTAGTAGACACTATCAGGTCCAAAATGAGGCAAAAGATGGTTCACGACTTCACGTAAGAGCGCAGTATGAAATGTGAGGAATATTGATAATGAGCGATTAGCATTCGAGTGGTTAGGAACAGTGCCCTGGTGTACTGAATAGGGTAAACGATGATTTTGGACCGTCATTATTCATGTTCTCGATTGCTTTGGGGTGTGAATATCGTCTATCAGTATATCTCTCTTTTCACATACACCTAAGTCTTGAGTTCAGTCATTCTCTAGCTGTTGTGGACCTTGCAGTTACATTTGCTATATCTTTGAAAACTTTTAAAGAACGGCTGCGTTTTGGTGCGATGGTCTTAATTTGATACCATGCTTGTAACTTGTAAGAACGGGAACGTCCTTAAGAACCCCGAGAGGGTACCTTAGGCCCTGATCTTTTCAACTTCAGTTCAGAGAATAACCATTTTGTGTCAGTACTTCATCCCACTTCACTTTAGTCCAAAGGAACCATTTTGTGTTAATTTGATACCATGCTTGTAACTTGTAAGAACGGGAACGTCCTTAAGAACCCCGAGAGGGTACCTTAGGCCCTGATCTTTTCAACTTCATCAGGAGAATAACCATTTTGTGTCAGTACTTCATCCCACTTCACTTTAGTCCAAAGGAACCATTTTGTGTTAATTTGATACCATGCTTGTAACTTGTAAGAACGGGAACGTCCTTAAGAACCCCGAGAGGGTACCTTAGGCTCTGATCTTTTCAACTTCAGTTGAGTCTCAGGAGAACCATTTTGTGTCAGTACTTCATCCCACTTCACTTTAGTCCAAAGGAACCATTTTGTGTTAATTTGATACCATGCTTGTAACTTGTAAGAACGGGAACGTCCTTAAGAACCCCGAGAGGGTACCTTAGGCCCTGCGCTCACTTCAGTTCATCCCACTTCACTTTAGTCCAAAGGAACGGGGCTTTAGTACCTAATGGAACCATGAATCTCCATATGTTTATCGCGTTTTTAGGTTGAAGTAAAGCGGGTTTGTGTTTCAGGTATTTATCATAGGGCCAGCAACAGAGGTAAGGAAGGGTGAAGCCTTATTGAGAGGGTTACTGGATCATACTTACTAGCACTACTGCAACACTACTACTGCATATTCTTCAGAGTACAGCCACCACCACTAATTGCCTTCTATCAGATTCGAGATTCAAGATTTGAGAGCATATCTTTTGTGAATGTCTAATTATCCTCTCTACTCGTTTGGAAACTCAAACTCATATTTATGCAACCGTAAATGTCTCTGTTAAGAGTTAAGATTAGGTAACGTGGATAATAGGTCCAGGTTCTAAGTTCTAACCCCCTCCTCGACTCTGCTATATTGTAATGTGACTAAGTGTGTGCTCAAAAAAAGAACTCGTATTCATGCATACCCAACCGGCCAACCCGACCCCAAGTGATTGGATATTCTTCAACACTCAGAATGCTAGAATGAAAATGGAAGTATGTAGGAGTACGACCCCGTTCTTTTGGACTGAAACTAAATGAATTTAATTTAACTGAAGTGGACTTAAATATAGAGACAAAATATGTCTTCTGGAGTTGAATTGAATTGAACTGAAACTGACTGAATATAAGTCCAAAAGAACAGGGCCGTGACATGGGAAACTTTAAAAACTTGCAAATTGAGTAAAATTTCGAGATAAGTCATTCTGAGTTGAAAATAACTTGGAAAGAATGTGACAAATACGGAATACTATGTAATTTGTGAGTAAAATGCATACCAACACCAAGTTATGTAAAAGAGTCTTCATTGAATCGAAAATGTCTTAATCCATAATGTATTGTGAAAAATCTGTCTTCAAGTTCAAATATTTTTTCTATTGTAATGCAGATAAAAATGCACATCATAAAAAGTTTAAAACAGACTATATTTCTCTCAAATGAAACATCGGTAACACAATAACACATAACCCCGTACGAGTTAGACCATAAAAATAGGTCAACGGGGTTGGGAAATTTTGCTTTGTACGACTCCCGGTCAATTTTGGGTCGAACGGGTCATTTCGAGTTAGGATTATTTCCGGCTTTTTTTAAGTGAAGATCAATATTATTAATAATAAGTCATCCGACATCTCCAAACAATGTCAAATTGAACTGAATACAGATTTGTAAAAAATAAATAAAGAACACCTTCGAGACAAAGATCACAATTAGAATAAAGTGCTTCTGCATAGCCTTTTATATATCGCTGTTTATTGAGATAGCCTTTCGTGAAAGAATCTATAGATCTGATGAAGTAGTCTTCAAAGTGACGAACTTTCTCTATTTTGACAAATAGTAGACCGAGATCTGACCTCAATTGTTATTCTCAAATAGGGATATCAATTCGTACGAGGTAATAATCAAACTCGAATTATTCAGTTTAGTCGTCGGGTCGGGTTATCGGATATGTTTGTTTACTCTAAATAAACAAACAGCCATTACTTCCTCAATCCTCATACGAGGTGAGCGATCGATCGATTTTAGGGCGAACTATTACAATCCTTAAGGTATGTTCTCTTCTTCAATCTACAATTCAGTCTACCGCAATCGCAATCATCTTCTTCAATGTCAATTTCTGATTCTATTCGATTGTCGCTTAATAATTGCGTTTCTGATTCTATTTTCAATTGGCGGCTTTGTTCAATTTAGGGTTTTGTAATTGTTCGATTTGATTGGATTGTTGATTGAGGCATAAATGGGTATTGGGTAGGTAGTTCAATCGCAAAAAAAAACTTTTACGAGCCGATCCAAATTATTGTGTCAAACGGCTGGACTACAATTAGGAATTTAGAACTAACGAGACGATCCATAATTCTGGAGTAGTTCAATCGCAAATACTTTTTTCAAGAATCGTCGATCCTCGTACTTTTATTGAGTTGCCCTTGATTTTAGGGATGAATTTGTTGGAAGAAGGTCTAGTTTGTGCACTGGTAAAGTTTTCTAATTCATCAGGGAAAATGGAGAGTATCGATACGATCTGATATGATATGATATGATACCCTTTATTGTTTCTTCTACGTAGCTGAGAAATATGACGGTCTAGTATTTGAAAATTGGAAGAAGGTCTAATTTGTGCACTGGTTAAGTTTTCTAGTAATTTATTAGGGGAAAAATGGAGAGTTCCGATATGATATGATACCCTTTATTGTTTCTTCTACGTAGCTGAGAAATTTATTAGGGAAATGGAGAGTATCGATATGATACCCTTTATTGTTTCTTCGATAATATGACGGTCTAGTATTTGAAAATTGGCTTGTTGAGTGAATTGTGTGCCTGAATTAGCTTGAAAGATATTGTCAAACAGTTGAAGTCATCTGAGCAGCTTTTATGATATTCCCGATGGATAAAGGAGTGCCTCCTAGCTTATTTGTTAATGATGGTTCATTCATGGAGAGATTTAAGCAGCTTCAGAAAGAATCCGAGAAGGCTGCTGAAGTTCAGGATTCTAGAACGAAAACAGATGTAACAGTGAGCTCTACACCTACTCACTCTACTGTCAAAATTGGAACAGAAAACAAGGGTAAGGATGTACAGAAAACTGCATCGGGTAGCAAGCTTGCATTCAGCTTGAAGCAGAAATCGAAGCTTGCAGTACCTGCCGTAAGGTTAGGTGAGGAAGACGATGATATTGTAGGAGACATTGGAAATACATCAGATAAAGTTCCTGCAAAACGACAGAGATTGGGTCAACCAGATTTTTCTGAGTTGCCATCGAGAAAAGTTGATGTTGGTAATGTTTGTTTGCGCCAATACCTTTGTATCCTTGAAATGCAGTTCTTCTTATCGCTTTATCAGTATGTGTTAAAAATAAACTTTTGGTAGGGAGCTTGGATGCCTTCTGACGATGTTGTTTCCTTTCTATTGCATGCCTATTTTTGCTTAGAATCTTTCTGTTATCGTTTTTGTTCTTTTTTCAGCTTAATTTTCTATGAACATCCTGTAGAATTTCACTTTTGGTTTACTACATCACCCTACTTTTGTCCTATATTACCGTTTTTAATAATTTTGAAATTACAATTTATGAAATTTTTGTAGTGGGGGTCTGGGAAGTGTGGTTCCTTGTTAAAATTTGAAACTTATTGTTGTCACTTCGAAGTATGTGCTCATGTTATTGTTGCATTCCATTTGAGGTAACCAGCAAAGCTACTTATAAGTTATAACCAACAGCTTCACAGGGTGTTAAAGTCACATTTTCAAATTTATTTTATGTCTGCTGGATCATGTTCCGAAACTGCAATGACATCTGGTTGATTGCTGCTTTGGGAATTGTTTACTCAATCGTTATGATTCACTAGTCTTTACTATCAAGCAAATAGTTTTGGTTTCTAATATACTCCTTTCATTCATTGCCACACCTTATTTAACTTTTTGATCAATCTGCATGATTCACTAGTATTTAACATTTTTTGTAATGTATGATTAGAAATATTGATGTTGCAACATGTGCATTGGCAAATTGCAAAACTAAATGGGGTGTTTGGGTTTGAATAGGAGTACCATTTTTTTTTCCTGTGACTGAGTTTACTAGGAATAGGAGAAGACAGAAGGGAGATGTGTACACAAGTCATATATTGTTGGGATTTTATATTCATGGCATTTTATTTCCTTTGTTTTTTACCTTGTTATTGGGAAAATCAACTCAATAACCTCGTCTTTTTTCTAAGTCAGCAAATCATTAGGGCCATGTATCTTTGAAAATGTTGTCTGATCTGCAGCTTACATCTGTACCCCCTTTCAACAATAGGGGAAGAAATGGTCATTGAACAGTATGGAAAATTGTGGCACGCCGGCTACAAGAGTCGTTTGCATTGTGTTGTTCATGCACTTGGTATTAATCAGTTATTTAAGTGACATGCAGCACCTCCTTCTCCAAGTGATCCTGCAGTGAAGAAAGCTGCAGATAGGCTGGCAAGTTTTGCAGCCAAAAACGGAAAGCATATTGAAGATATTACACGCCAGAAGAATCCTGGAGATACTCCTTTTAGGTATGTATTTTATCATTAGTACAATGGTCAATATCTCTCTTGTCATGAAATGCTGTTCTATACTTGGCCATTGTCTGGTTTTGAATGTTAGATTTTGTCCATCATGAATTATTGTTGTTAATGATATTATGAGGTTAACATATTTGAAGCGCCGAAGGCCCGAAGCTTGTAAATTCTCTGAAAATTGTCATTTATGTGTCCTCAGGGTTGACCTGACTTTCAACTAATTTTCTTTGTGACATGTGGCTTGATTTATGTTCCAATTACGTAACATTAAGTGTTATTATCTACTACAATGTTGATTTTCTGACTTGATTTTACTTTAAAATGTCATTGGTTTAAATTCCTTTTTTACTGGAGTTTGTCCTTTATCCTAGCGTATAGGTAACTAAAGTGAGGAATTGCTGCCATTGGTTAATTTTAGCTAATCAGCTTGCATACATATATAAGTGCAATCACTAATCATTACCACATGCAGTCCCTATGTAGTCTTATTATGATGGGGGTATTGCATATTTCCATTTAGGATTGGAGATAGATGTCAGACTTAGCGGCTATCTATTGGTTTGGTTAGCTAGAATAGTAATCTTTGAATCATGCTCTAATAGTCTAATGCTCTATGATTATTTCACCAGAGTTTTGAACACTTTCGCTTGTTCTGAATCAAGATGCCATTTTGCACTTTAGCGATCCTTGCAAGTCATAGAGCGCCTTTTTGTTGGTAGTATCTACTTAGGTATATCTGTTCAAATGTGTGTAGTCTTTTGCCTGCATTTTAAGTTTAAACTGTCCTGCTTCTATAATCCTGTTTTTCCTGAATGTGTTCTCCAAACTCTACAGATTCTTGTTTGACCCTCACTGTACAGAGTACAAGTATTATGAGTATCGTTTTCAAGAAGAAGAGAAGGCTCTGGCACAGACCAAAGACAGATACACTGGACGGTCTGGTTAGTTCTTGGCTGTATCATTAAGTTTGCTTATACTACTCATCCAATTATATCAGTAACAATCCAATTGATCTTCCACACTTCCATATAGAATTTGGGCGCACCAAGTATTTACATGAACTGCCACAAGAAATTAGCGCGATAAACATTATAGTTATAAATTATTGCAATGATCTGTATCCCTTGATTAATATGCTTAGTTTCACATATCCTGAGAGCCTTTTCGATTATGTCACTTTTGTTGTATCTCTTGCTGTCCCTTTTTTTTCTTTATTTATATTCACATTTCATAGAACCAGAATAGTGGAACTTCAGAGTGTAATCTTATGGTCCGAAAGATAACAGCTGATCTTGTGGGTTCCAACTTTCAAATGATCCTGCTAGATATTTTTGGTGGTCTTATAAATGAGGGAGGCTGTCTCCCGAGGGCATTCCAGAGGGAGCTAGACATAGAGAAATTAGCCACCAAGTTTTAGTGGAATTATAAACTTGAAAATCTGATTACTCAACTACTGATATCCTAACAATGATACTCCCTCAGTTCCACTATGATGTTCCATTTCATTTAGGCCACATTAAATTAATAAAAAAGTAACTTCACAGTGATTCCTCCACTTGCTTAAAAATTAAACATAATCCTAAACTAACACAACCCAACCACTAACCAGTTAACCACCACTCACCATAGCTCAGACTACCACCAAAACACCCACCCCAACACATCCTTCACCAGTCGCCTTCCAACAAACAACCCCTCCCCTACCGTTGATGACGTCAGTAGGCCGCCCCCTTGTGTTCTGATCTTTGGTGGTGGTGATAGAGTTGAGCTTTGGTGGTGGTGCTTGGTGTTGAAGAAGGCGGCCACTGGATCGGTGGAGTCCGGTCTGTTGTGCGTCGGCTGTGGAAGTGTGGAGGACGGAGTTTGGTGCGCTGGTGGTGGTGGATAGACTCTGGTGTGCCGGCGGTGGATTGAGAGAAACATGGTTGGTGGGGGAAATTTGTTGGGGAAGATGAGTGAGTTTATGATGGGTTTAATATTTAATTGGGTTTAGCAAAAGTTAATTAGGCTTTTAACATTTAACTTGGTGGTATATTTGTAAATATGTAGAGTAGATAAAGAGTATGTTGCAAAAAAAATTAACCAAAAAAGGGAAGTTTGTAATTGGGAAGAAGACAGTGGAATTTCCCCTTTTTTTTTGTATACTAAAGAATTTGATGGTGGTTCCAGACTTCTAGGACACATATAATCAATCGTCCTTTTTAGCTGTGATGTCCATAATAATTGGAAGTTCCATATTTCATCCCTTTAAAGTGATTTTGTTCGTTTTACGTCTCTCATTGTGAGGATGGTTGGTTCCATGTCATTGAGTAATCTGTCTCTAACTACTGTGTAACGTGTTTACCTTGGGTTTCGTTTACTGAAAAATGGTACTGCAGGTGATAAGAGTGAGTCAGCGAGCAATGTTTCCAGGAGAGTGAATAACCCACAGTTGAATTACCACACGCCTGCTTCCGCTCTATTTGAAGTCGATGGGCCCAGTTCACTTGGGACCTCATCTGCTAGATCAAGAAGTGGTGAGAATACTTGTGGCTGGCTCTTTATGAGTTAATTTCTGATCTGTGGAAGGCTTCTATTGTTTTTACATTAACTAGCTTGTAGT
This sequence comes from Agrostemma githago, assembly GCA_958450325.1. Lineage (NCBI taxonomy): Eukaryota > Viridiplantae > Streptophyta > Magnoliopsida > Caryophyllales > Caryophyllaceae > Agrostemma > Agrostemma githago. The sequence continues at coordinate 86,536,699 of OY288239.1, read as the reverse complement.
GATGTTGACTGTTGGCGTTACGTAATGAAGTAATGAACCATTATAAGCATATTATGTTTTCCAAAAAGTGAGAAAATTCTTACCTGCTTACTCTCTTGTGCTTTGCACCCAGCACTGTACTGAATTTCATACTCCTAAGTCGTGAATACTCAGATTATGTATACACAGCTATTTTTGCTCAGGATTAGTGTGTTGACTTTTTTCTTTCAGGTGAAGGTGGTTCATCGGTGTCTGAGGCGGATCCTATAACCATGATGGAGTATTACGCAAAGAAAGCTGCAGCGGAAGAGAGGAGAAGAGCCCCTAAACAATCACATGATGAGATGCCTCCACCAGCTTCCCTTCAAGGTTCGCATTTCCTTTTTGCACGTAAATCGTCTGCCAAGCGACTTGAACTACACTTGACATCTACCAACAATATTTTATGGATGAATCATGCACGTAACAACGTAAACCGTGTTTATTTTCTGGCCAAGAGATCAAGCCATTTATATAATTAGTATATTCTACAAGAGCATGGTGATGAGTTTCTTTTGATTATGTGGCAGGTTCTGAAAAGCGAGGTCATCATATGGGAGACTATATACCCGTGGAAGAGCTTGAAAGTTTTATGGCTAAATGTAACGATGCGGCTGCACAGAAAGCTGCCAAAGAATCAGCTGAAAAGGCAAAGATACAAGCTGATAATGTTGGTCATAAACTTTTGTCGAAAATGGGTTGGAGAGAAGGTATGTTTTCTGTTATCCTTTAGGTAGGATCTCAACCTTTGCTGTCTTGTGGCCTCTGTATTTTAAGCTAAAGGTTTGTTGTATGACTCACCGTCTTTGCCACCTAATAGTACTAGTTTGAAAGTAATTCTGAGTTGTGAAGAAATTGAAGATGACCGAAGCCAGACAATCGTATTAGTCAGGCCATTTAATACCGGAGTCATATGTAGCTTATCTTTTCAGTCAAAAGTGTAGCTCGCTGGTTGACCTTTTTCAGTTGAATGAGGATCTAGGACACTAGTGAAATATTTAGATTTTAGGAAGTTAGAAGTAATCGATTGACATTTCAGGCGTGCGCTATTGATACTTTGGTTATCATTTTTTTGTCTGACGTGTGCATTTATTTGCTGGTTATTGTCGTTTAGTGGTTTCGTTGTCGGATAACTAGGTGAGTAGTTTTCATTTTCAATTGGCCTAAATGTCTAATACGGAGTACTCACTATTCTTTAGTTATAAAAGTTTGTTTTTACAATCCAGACTTATGATGAAATAGAGCAAAATGACAATCGGTTATTACTTTTTTCTTTTCCTTTTTTAATAGCTGTTGTATGATAAATTTGTCGACCCAATTTTCATTGGATCAATCCGAAACAACCCCTTTTTGTTTTTGAACTCATAAATAAGGCTGCATACATCCAAATCCTTCCCCTCCTCGCCATTTTGCAGGACTGTTGGCCTGTGGATGATGCCGTGTATAATACTCCCTTCCCCCACTAAGATTTTCCCACTTTCCTTAAAAGGAAACCCTACTAAGATTTTCCCACTTCAAAGCTTTCCTTATTCATCCAATATACTCTCTTTCTATTGGTTGCCTTTTGTGATTTGACTTCTTGAACCTCACCCAACAATTTACCACCTTTCATCATCGATTTCTTAATCCATGTGCCATTTGGAAGTGAGAAGATCATTGTGGGGGGAGGGAGTATGTGATTTTGAGGTGCAAGACTCGAGTAGGTTTCTTGTAGAGGTGCTTATAGAAATTGGTTTGATTTGATGATTCAGGTGAGGGGTTAGGAAGTTCGAGGAAAGGCATAGCGGATCCAATATCTGCAGGCAATGTGAAGAAAGACAATCTTGGGGTTGGTGCACAGCAACCCGGGGAAGTGACTCCCGATGATGACATATACGAGCAATATAAGAAGCGTATGATGCTTGGATATCGCCATCGACCCAATCCTCTGGTAATTTGATCACACACACTCTCTTGTCTGTCTTAAAACCAGTACTCGACTACTCTTATCTTCCCTTGCCTCATGTCTCAATTTTGTTGGCTTGTTTGCTAATATTTGTTGCAGGGCAACCCTCGAAAAGCCTATTACTGAGAAATCACGGTGACTCTTTTCGACATAATACTGTCGTGATATCTTTCAGAAGTGGTCGAGCTTGAAATGAAAACTGTCCAATACATTGTTTAATTTTGTGTATTTTTCGTTGTTTTTACTTTCGTTGTTTTAACTATTTTGACACGTCTTAAAAATTCCGATGAAACAAAATTCATTCTGGGATAAAGGCAAAGGCTTTGTTGTTGTTGTTGTTGTTGTTGTTGTTATTGGACTACTACATTGTTGACATCTTCTCGCTTGTAACTGATATTCCACAGTACTATGTATAGCGTGTAACTGACGACTTTATGTTTAAGATCCGACCAAAACTCTCTCGATGCAGTAGTTGTACATCGAACGAAACCCACAACGTGTAACTGATGAATCTGAGTCTATCTAAGTCGAGTGTAGACCAAATTGTGTTGGGCTTCGGCTTGTTAACTACCTAAAACTCGACCTAGGAAACGGGTCAATCAAGTTGGATCCGGACCCGATCACCTTCAGCTGGAGTCTCTCGGGTTAGAACAATGGGCTACCTTTGGGTCGGGCTTTGTCATTTTCATAATTGTGTTTTTATGGAATACTTTTTTAGAGACATGAACCCGTTTGCTATAATAATATTTGGAGTCTCTCGGGTTTGAACAATGGGCTACCTTTGGGTCGGGCTTTGTCATTTTCATAATTGTGTTTATTTTTTTGGAATACTTTTTTAGAGACATGAACCCGTTTGCTATAATAACATTTCGGGTCAGTTGCAGATAGACCTGACAAACAGATCGGGTCGTGTCGTGTTTGTATCATTGGTAAACGGGTCACAAAACCCTCAACCCAAACCTGACGCATTTAAGTTTCGTGTCGTGCTCGTGTTGATCCACTTACATAAATGGGTCATTAAGTCTCAACCCAAACCCATTTATTTCGTGTCGGGTTCGTGTCGTGTTTTCATGTCACGTCTATATTTGGAAAGTATTAACATATTATTGTTAAAAATGGTTAAAAATATTTAGACTAATTTAATAAACAGGTTATTCGTGTAGGTTCGTGTTTTGGGACCTCAACCCAAACCCGACCCAATTAAATTTCGTGTCGTGTTCGTGTTGACCCACTTACATAAATGAGTCATCAACCCTCAACCCCAACCCGTTTATTTCGTGTCGGGTTCGGGTCGTGTTTTCTTGTCGTGTCATTTTTTGCCGGCTCTAGTTCCAGATTACGGCTCAATCTTCGGTCTTTTGGGTTCCAATGCCGGTAAGCCTGACAAAACTGATCCGACCCGAATAAGCCAACCCTGTAACCCGAATTGACCCCGACTAACCCGAAACTGATCCGAATATTATTATAGAAAAGTTGAAAATAGCAAACCCGAGAATGACTCGAATCCAAAATGACCTGATCAACCAATTCAAATTTTATAACCCGAAAGTGATATGACCCAAACCCGACTCAGTTGACCCGTTTGTAAGTTGTGTGTGCCGGGTCCAACATAACGGTTATCTTACGCTCTACTCCACCATCAAAGAAACACATCTTTGATTTCCGAGTCAGTTCTACCGAGTCATCACTCTTCACCGATTCACCTGGTATGCACATTTCCTCTGATTTCTCAACGCCATTGTTATACTCTTCTTCAATCTTGTAATCCCTGTAATGTTCATCCCCAATTCGTAATCGCTGTATAAAAATTGATAAATTGATAAATTGAAGTTGTAGTAATTGCTAAAAGATCAAATTGTGCTTGAAATTAGGGTTTTCAAATTTTCATGGCGACCGAACAATCAGTAATTGCTGTGATCAGAGCTTCTCGGCCTTCCTTTCGTAACAATCACGACAAGGTTGCTTTTGTAGTTCACGCCTCTTTTCTCGCTACTGGTTTCGTTCTCACTGCTACCGGTTCCCCTGCTTTCGCCGATGATGCACTCTCTTCTTCGTCTTCATCTTCTGGTATTTTTCTTTTGTTTCTGTTTCGTATATCAGTTAGCTCTGTGTGATACTGTTTTGTGTGTATGTTCTGAACTTGAAGCTGTTTTCGTAGCCATATCTGATATTTGCGTCAATTAGCATGTGGTTTTACTTCTAAGTGTCGGTCTCGGGGGTATTTTTATGAAAATTCGGCATAATTTGGTGTAAAATGAAGAGTAAAGTATCTAATGTTATGAAAATTCGGCATAATTTGGTGTAGAATGAAGAGGAAGTATATTGTTATGAAAATTCGGCATAATTTGGTGTAAAATTAAGAGTCAAGTGTATTGTTATGAAAATTCGGCATGGTTTGGTGTAAAATGAATAGTCAAGTGTATTGTATGAAAATTTGGCATAATTTGATGTAAAATGAAGGGTAAATGTCTATTGTTATGAAAATTCGGCATAATTTGGTGTAGAATGAAGAGTAAAGTGTCTACTGTTATGAAAATTCGGCATAATTTGGTGTAGAATGAAGAGTAAAGTGTCTACTGTTATGAAAATTCGGCATAATTTGGTGTAGAATGAAGAGTAAAGTGTCTACTGTTATGAAAATTCGGCATAATTTGGTGTAGAATGAAGAGCAAAGTGTCTACTGTTGTGAAAATTCGGCATAATTTGGTGTAGAATGAAGAGCAAAGTGTCTACTGTTGTGAAAATTCGGCATAATTTGGTGTAGAATGAAGAGTAAAGTGTCTACTGTTATGAAAATTCGGCATAATTTGGTGTAGAATGAAGAGTAAAGTGTCTACTGTTATGAAAATTCGGCATAATTTGGTGTAGAATGAAGAGTAAAGTGTTTACTGTTGTGAAAATTCGGCATAATTTGGTGTAGAATGAAGAGTAAAGTGTCTACTGTTATGAAAATTCGGCATAATTTGGTGTAGAATGAAGAGTAAAGTGTCTACTGTTATGAAAATTCGGCATAATTTGGTGTAGAATGAAGAGTAAAGTGTCTACTGTTATGAAAATTCGGCATAATTTGGTGTAGAATGAAGAGTAAAGTGTCTACTGTTATGAAAATTCGGCATAATTTGGTGTAGATTTGGTGTAGAATGAAGAGTAAAGTGTCTACTGTTATGAAAATTCGGCATAATTTGGTGTAGAATGAAGAGTAAAGTGTCTACTGTTGTGAAAATTCGGCATAATTTGGTGTAGAATGAAGAGTAAACTGTCTACTGTTATGAAAATTCGGCATAACTTGGTGTAGAATGAAGAGTAAAGTGTCTACTGTTATGAAAATTTGGCATAATTTGGTGTAGAATGAAGAGTAAAGTGTCTACTGTTATGAAAATTCGGCATAATTTGGTGTAGAATGAAGAGTCGAGTGTCTATTGTTATCAAAATTCGGCACAATTGGTGTAAAATGAAGAGTCAAGCGTCTAATGTTATGAAAATTTCGCATAATTTGTGCATATGTTCCGAAGTTAAAGCTGTTTTCATAGCTATATTTCCACCAATTAGCGTGTGGTTTCAGGGTCTAGTGTTTATCTAAAGTGTATACCAGTGGCACCGAGTTTCAGGGTTTAGTGTTGACGATTGTCATATTTTGTGACAAATGTAGGAGCAGAGAGAGCTACTTAACTAACTTAAGTTAGTCTATTATGAGATTGTCTAACTCATCAAGTGTGGGACATGTTTTTATCTGTTAAATAAAACATTAAAACCCATATGAGTTGATAACGAGAGGGTTAGTTAAACTGTCCGAGTGTGTCACAAAAATATTTATATTAGACGAGACTGCCCGTTTGAGACTTTTTGGAGCTAGAGAGTGGATGGTGTATGTGAATTTCTTAGGGAACTGTTTAGAGCCGTGTTCTTTGTGTTTGTCTGAGAGGTTTGCTTCTGGGTTTTGTCTTAATGTCGTGTTTTTCAATTTTGTAGACGAGGTAGGAATCGAGGGTTGGAATGAGGTGGGAGATGAGTATGCTTTCTTATATGTAAACCCCGAGAAAGGTAATAAGAAGGTTTTGGTGAAGTGCTTGGTGATGGGTGATAAGTTGATGGTTGATGCTTTAAGTGAGGGTGCATCTGCACCGGTCCATCTTGATATCAAGTAAATATTTTCCCTATTAACTATACTGGAACTTTACACTTGATGCCTCCTGCTTTGAGGGTCTTATCTATTCAATTTGGGTTTGTGCCAGTGTTGACGAATTTGTGAGCGAAACTGGCGCAAGTAATTATAATGAACAATACAAGAATTTGGGGAAGCTTGTAAGCAGTTTAAAGTGCGATGTCTTGTCTAAATTGGATGGTGCCGCCGTGGGCAGTCATATGAGTGGCCCATCAAGGTAATAGTGAAGTTCAGTCTTATTCTTTAATATACTTGTACCATTATTTCTGTATGTAAATATATCTGCTAAGATGATAACAAATTTTACGATTTTGATGTTGCATCATTGGAGCTGCTGCAATTTGGTACTACTGTACTCCCTCCGTTCCAATGAATTGTTTGCCTTTCCTTTTGGCACCAAGGGTAAGGGATCCAATGAGGTAGTGACATGTGGAGCAAAACTCATGAGAAGGGTCAAATTGCATATAAAAAATATTCCTAAAATAGAAAGGCAAACAATTCATTGAGACGCCTCAATATGGAATAGGCAAACAATTCATTGGGACGGAGGGAGTATATGATAAAAACAGTGTTTGAGTATGTTATCGAGTTCTAATTGCCAAGACTCGATATGTTTAAAAGTGCCCAGTTCGAGTACTCTATATGTAATTGCCAAATCGGACCTTTTAATTAGCTTAGCATTTTCATCTTTTTACATTTACTTTCATATCTGTTTTCCATGTTCTCTGATCTGTGGCGCAACATGCTATTTAGTTACTACTAACACAAAGACACTAGATAATTACCATATTACAAGTCTCTGTTAAATCCAATTTGCTCACGAAATTACACGACCTCTTAAATCGGTATCTGTTTTAATACTTTCAGTGACCCTCTTAGTTATCACTTTAATTTGGTGACTTGTTTAGTATCAAGAATTTATCCTTCCGAATTACCCCTTCTATATAGTTCATGATCATTTCATAATTGTAAAATGACCCTTTATCTCTATCTTCATGCGGTGTTACACTACGTTATTTGTATTAGGAAATGTAGTGAATTGGTTGAATTAACCAAAAAGAAAAACTAGCAAATCCAGTCTAATAGAGAGAGTAGTTCCAGTGCGTTACTAAAGCTAAGTGTAACTTTCTTATAAGGTGATTTTCTTACTCTACAGATCACGTATTTCCGAGGAGCCTAACAGAAATAATGATGATTATGGATATCCTCGTAACTCTCCTACAGGGTAACTCCTTTTCTTTTAACAGGACTTTACTTCCGCAGTCGTTTTTTGTCAATTCCTGTTAGCAATTTGGCTGCAAATAGCTTGGAATGGTTTCGAAATTTCAGAGACATTGTTATCACTTAGTTGCACATTGCTTTATAGCTTGACTGTCATACAAATTTTTTAATATAGGATCTACATTAATCTCCCGGATTTTTTAAATTCATAGTTCACATTAATATATATGTTCTTATATTTCAGTAAATCGAAAACTAACAATATCCGTGTAGACACTCTGTTCCTATATTATTACAGTGCTAGCGAAAAAGCTTACCATTGGCAGGAATTCTTTTGTACTCCCTCCGTCCCAATGAATTGTTTGCCTATTCCATATTGGGGCGTCTCGATGAATTGTTTGCCTTTCTATTTTAAGAATGTTTTTTATATGCAATTTGATCATTCTCAGGAGTTTTGCTCTACATGTCACCCCCTCATTGGTTCCCTTAACCTTGGTGCCAAAAGGAAAGACAAACAATTCATTGGAACGGAGGGAGTATACGGTATAACGGAACACTAATTTTCATCTCTCTACGTTTTCTATATAGGTACGTGGTTCCTCCTATCAATCCCATAGGAGGAAACGATCTGTTTCCTAGTGGCGGAGCTGGAGTATATCCTTCTAGGTTTCTTTCTTTCTTTCTGTTTTTTCTTCTTTTTTTCTTGCATTTTCTGTTAAATGTCGTCATAATGCTCTTATCCACCCAAGAACTAACCTGCATCTTGTCTGATATATTGCAGAGGTGGTTTTGGCGGGGGATCGATGCTAGTAGGTTTGTGAATTGTGATATAAGCAACTTTGAATTGCCTTTGCTCATGGTTTTACCTAATTGTAGTAACTGAAATATGTCGATGTTCTCACTTGTCAGGTCCTGAAGATCCTAGATGGTTTGGTGGCGGAGGTGCTTACTCTGGCATTCCTGGAGGACCTGGAGGACTGTAAGCACTAAACTTATTTTGTTTTGTTTTGTGCATCTGATCGTGTTTTCGTATTCATTTATATTTTTATATCTGGCAGTGGTGGTCCACCACCTGGCGCTCGATTCGATCCTTATGGTCCACCTGGGGTGCCTGGCTTTGAACCTGGTCAGTTTGGAAGGTATTCATCTGAATTACTTTATATCGCTCTTTTTCTTTCTGCAAATGCTAAAAATGTTGATCTCGATTGTGCTTCCTCTGCCATTTGTGAACAACAACATCAGAGCCATCCGTTAAATAGGTAACATGAATGATTTGGGGTCGGCTAACCTGAATCAATATCTGAGATCGTCAAGTAGTCATCCGTAAAATACGTAACAAATAATAATAAAAAAAGGCGAACAATAATAATAATAATAATAATAATAATAATAGCCCAGATAGTATCTCGGCTTCCCTCTAACTTCTTGTAATTTGTTCTGGTGTTTAATGAAAGTTCTGTTTCATAAAAAAAAAAAATAATAATAATAATATGGTTTCAAACGTAAAATTAAGTTGAAAACGTTAATACGAAGGACTCCGTAATAAGTTTGAAAGGGTTCCACTCCAAATAAAAAAAGAAATAAAAAAAAGATAGCCCTCAAATATCCTCTGTCACCCAAATCCTCTCCCTCCACGCCGTCCTATCCAACTTCATATCTTCCCCAATCCCAAAAAACTTCATATCATTATCGAAATCCTCTGTAATTAAGGTAAGTGTCTTGTATGAGATTCCCACTAAGGCACTAACCCAAATCAAATCTTCATGTATCAGCCACTTAGTTTTAATATTACTCCCTCCGTTCCAATGAATTGTTTGCCTTTGGTTTTGGCACCAAGGTTAAGGGATCCAATGAGAAAGTGACCTGTGGAGCAAAACTCATGAGAAGGGTCAAATTACCTATAAAAAGCATTCCTAAAATAGAAAGACAAATAATTCATTGAGACGCCCCAATATGGAATAGGCAAACAATTCATTGAAACGGATGGAGTACTTGGTTAGTCTCCTCCAATCCCAAAAAACTTCATATCATTCTCGAAATCCTTTGTGATTAAGGTAAGTGTCTTGTATGAGATTCCCACAAAGGCACTAACCCAAATCTTCATGTATCAACCACTTATAGTTTCAAGATTACTTGGTTAGTTAGTCTCGTGTGTAAAACCGATTCCTATATAAGCGTTGGTGAGAGACACTTTTGGGTATACGGGTCATATCCCAAGTTAATTAACCCCCACCGGCATCAAATTGCAGATTCCCAAGAGGGCCGACACGTGGAGGCAGAGGTGGGCTGGGGGGGAGGACTCACCCCGACCTTGAGCAACCGGGAAGTGGTGGCTTTGATTATATATAGATACTTACGTAGTGTGTATTATACGAGTATTTTGTTTTGTGAGAGTTGTGTGTTTATTTCGGTACAACCCAGATATTAACAATGTCGAAATATGTTGTTTTCCTGTATTTCTGGTACATTTTTTAGGGTTCTAAACTATGTATCCAGATACTCACTCAGTTGGCACTATGTGTAGTCCCGCAGTGTGAAAACCCGACCCTTCTTTTAAAGGTCATGAACCCGTTTTTTTTACCCTTGACCTGCTTGACCCGAATCCGAACCGACCCATTCGACCTTTGGGCCAATGAAAATTTATTAAAATTAGTAAAATATTGATGTTTATATACAGTATTATATATACAGTACTTATACAGTATATTTACTTCCTCCGTTCCAATAGGTTCTTTATGTTTGCTTTTTGGACACTATTCATAAGTTGAGGAGATTGTCGATATAACTTCTAATATATAAGATAAAATATAGTTATGTGAGATCTTGTTTAAATTGTCTAATCGAGTATTTTATACATATCAAATTTTTAAATTTGTTAGAAATATGTAACTAAAAATATGGACAAAAGAAAACGTGCATTGGCAAGTGTGAAAAAGCAAACGTAAAGAATCAAATGGAACGGAGAAAGTATTATTTATATACGGTATTTATATACAGGATTTGGAGTATAATTAAAAAAATTAATACTTTTAATATTTTATTTTACAAATATAAACTACTCCGTACTATTCAATTATACACTCATATGGAGGAGTACAACTTTTTTATTATTTAATAATAAAATATTTTAATTTCTTTTTAAAACATAAGCATTATAATAAAAAGGAGTAGTTATAAGATTAAATTTTTTTTAAAAAATGAAAATATTTTGTACTTAAAAAGCGATAAAGAAGTAGACTTTCGAAACTATTTTGACGGATCCACTAATCAGAAAACATGCATGCGTAGAAATTCAAAGCAAAGAGAGTTAATACGAGTATATCGTAAAATACACAAAATTTGTAAAAAAAAAATACCCAGATATTATTCGACACAAGTGAGATCAATCCCACAACGCAAACCAATCTTTTTTGATACAAAGAGCTCAGAAATTCAGCATATAGTAAATACGAGTAGTTAGTAATACACTTGTGTTGAAAGTAGCGAAAGAGGAGGGCTACACAGATACGCTATCCACAACGATTTTGACTCAAGTTATCGACAAACAATAGAGAGATCTTATGTTTACTTTTATCATACATTGAGATGAGAGACCTCGAAAAATGGTGGTTCAAACTTCAGAGGGCCATCTCTTTTTGGAGTTCAGCAAGTTCATCGTCGTGAGGGTCCTTTTGGGCCTGTGGCCGTGTGTGTTGGGGTTGCTTGTATGCCGCTCCTGGGGTTGTTATCGGCTGTAGAAGTTGTTCCTCTAACTCAGCTTCTTCTAGCTCTTCCAGCTCCGCTTCCAGTTCATCCTTCAACCACCAATGTTAAAAATATAGATCGAAGAACGATTTCTCTTGGTCAATCACGTTCTTTTATTGTTTATGCTACTCATTTCATTCCCGATTCAAGTCAGATAGAACTAAACGTGATCAAACCGACACCACTTTGAAATGCCCCGAAATAACGAACTTATAAATATTACTTGAAACAACCCCGATAATTTACCCATAACGAAACAGAAAAAGTTACTTGGTGAACCGGACCGGTCCAGTTTCCGGGTCGCCAAAAACTTGGTGAATGGTCCGTGGTCTGGTCTGGTCCGGTCCAACTTTTAAAAAACAATCAAATTTAGTGTATTTTTACTGTCCGGTTCAGTCCGGGTTTCTTTGTTAACCAGTCCGGTCTGCGGGTTTGGATTTTTGGGTTTGGGTTTGGACCGGTGAACCCCACTGGCAGTAACAACACTTAAAATGATCCAATTCGAAGGACCTGACCTAAAATGATACGAGTATTGTTTATCAGGTCAAGTAGAAATCATTCAGAGGCTCAAGCTGTAAGATAGATTAACAGCACCACACAGGAGTAGAAACGATAAAATGATCTGTATGTACCTCGTCAAAATCATTGGTGCCGATAGGAGCAGCAAGTGCATCTTGTATCTGTCTTAAGTTGTCGGTTTGTTCATTAATCTCATCCATGGTCTTGTCCACATCATCAATATTTCTGCGAAAGAGAGAACAAGTATAAAGTCAGGTAGTCTCAGCTATCGATAGTATCTGTGTCATGAAGTTCACAACCTCGATGATGAGCTCCTACTGCATACGGAGCTAAGATTACACCTACAAATAATAACCATAAGATTTCATGCAGTTACACTCACGTTGCTTTTTGCATGTCCTTCATAGCTTTAGCTCCTGATCTCAAAGCATCAACAGTCTCGGTCGTTGCTTTTGCTCCTTCAAGCAGTATCATCTAAAATACAAAAAGTAGAATCATGATTTTTTTTGGAGAAGCAAAAAAGATGAATGCGCCCACAAATGTGATCATGTATTCATGTGCTTCACTCAAGTGTGTGAGAAGTGAAGTATAGCTGTATAGGCGCATATCACTGAAGATTCTAATAACAGAGAAAAGAGGGGAATATTAGACCATCGGAGCTCAAAGGAAGTAGTAGTAATGTTCTAACCTGATCATGAATTCGCAGTTGAAAATTTCCCAGCTGCTCCACTTGTTGTTCATATAACCTCTTTCTCTTTAAACATTGTATTGCAGCTTCACATGAAAGCAAAATGATGTCAACCACAGTGCAAAAACAGTGAAAATAAAACGTTTCATATGCATAAAATTTCCCGCAGTCATCATTCACGCAGTGTGCTAGACTCCTTTCCTCTTTCACTTTCTTTTGTGATCTGTCTGTTTATAATTATTACTTCTAATTTCTGTTTACCCCTCTTCTTGACATGTATCGAGTAAACAAGCGTGTGACTAGGTAGAATTCCAATCTCGAAAATACTACCAGTAACAGTAAACATACCACGCTTATTCTTAGCTCTAGTGAACTCTTTTGCCTTCTCTACCTCTCCGGCAGCCTTTTTTATAAGAACCTGTTCTTTTTTCTCCAACATTTCAAGAGCCTGCAGAACATATGACAGCACTCAGCAGGCATACTCAACAATGAACAGAAGTTAATTATAGGCAAGACGGCACTGTATCAACAGATACTCATACTTATCAATTGTTTTAAACCTGTTATATATATATACTTTGTATACGATGGAGGTCAGGCCGTCAGGGTACACACAATCACAGGTTTCATTAATTGCCAGTGAAATGATATTGGGCGATTTCAGAAATGCTATGTCCTCTATACCACATTATTTGTCTGTAAATCTCCTGGTTCCAACAGAAATGCATATGAATAATAGGAAGGGTGTGTGAAAACTGAAAGCTATCCGATTGTAAAAATTGAGCTCTCCTCAGCTACCAAAAGATATAGTAAAATGTACTAGAAAAGAGAAACGTGCGACATAACGTCTACTGAAATCGTCACCAGCTATAACCATTGATGCAAATCAAATGTACAAAGTAGCAGTTAGAATACAATAGACGGAATAAAAAAAACTAGTCGATGTCGCACATTTATATACTGTTCTTTGAACTTCGTGTTCCTATCAAAATAGAGGCGCGTAATGAAAGCGTACAAATTACGCAAAACTCTATATTCTCAAAAACTTGACCAGCTATAACCAACCATTGATGCATTAAGAGACAGGGGGAATCTAGCTAGTAGCAAAGGGTAGCATTCGCTACCCCAAACTTTAAGATTATTGACTTTTGCTACCCAACCATTGATTAAGATTATTGACTTTTGCTACCCAAAACTCGTAAAAATGTCACATTTTCATATATAGTAAACAAATATAATGAACTCGCTACCCTGAAATTTTGACTCTGGATTCGCCCCTAATAAGAAATGTCTCTTCCAAAGTAATTCCGTAAACTTAGATGATCAACTTGACACAGTTCAAAACAATGGTATAACAGCATCCTCCAGCTCCAGCATAACAAAGTGCTTCATATCTTTCGATGTTAAAACAAACAAACAAACTCTAAGAGCTCTTACAGCAATCTCCAGCATAACAGCATTCTACACAGTATTCAGTAACTACTACTGTACTTCCTAATTTGATCGGAAAAAACAATCGAAATCAACTTAATAATCGATCAATTCAGTAATCAAACAATCAACAGACTTCCAGAAACACAATCAAATCAACTGAAGCTCAAATCAAAAGATTGAAAAGTTGATCCAAAAGTAATTAACCTCACTCATTTTATCAAGAGTAGCTACAGTACTAGCAGCAGCAGTGTCTGCTCGCGGTCCACCGCCGAAAAGTCTAGCAAACATCTTCAACGACGACGATGAGGTTCTGTCAAATTCCCTGCAAAATCAAATACAGTACAAAACTCGATTCAAAATCGATAATAACAAACCCTAGCAGATGATCATCAAAATCAAAATCAAAATTGACTGATTTCCACGATTAACAACAACAAAACCCTAACAAAAATCAATGAATTCAAACTGATCGTAGGAAAGGAATAAATCATCGTACCTTGAATTACAGAAGAATTAGATAGCGCGAAGAATTCGAGTGGTAGCGATAAAATTGGAAATTGATTGAGAATTTCCGATTGAAAGTATGAATATGAATGATGAGATATTTGGTTTGGTTTTGTATGTTAATGGAGTGATGGACCCTATCTCTATTCTCTAAGAAGAAGCAACCAAATGAACTCGTTTACTTCTTCTATAAGTTTACAACACTCGTTTGACTCGACATTTCGACTAACTTATTATTCGAATCACAAAACTTGTCAAGAATCGACTGGTCTATTCCTTAGGTTATCAAAGAACGCATCATCATAGATTTTATAGGACCATCGAAACTTCGAAAGGGGTAATGAGAGTATCGAAAAACCATAAACTTGTGTCGTGTGAAAGTTGGAAACTGAACCATTTTATTGGTTTTTTAACCACCGTCAGTCATTTTATGTTCTAAGGATACAATTTAGATGGCCAGAAAAATATATCAAATTTTTCGAAAAATCACCTGAAACGAGCGAATTTGAAGGTTATTATCCACGTTTTTTGGACCGATTTGGTCCAAAAAATAAATGTTCCCAAATTCGCACGGTAACTACTCCATGCATGGTAGAAATATCTCGGTATAACAGAAGTTATGTATGGTATAAAATAAAAGCATTTAAAAAACATTCGACTATCTTTCCAGAAACGTCGGATTAAGGCAAAATATTCGATATATATACTCGAAACTAAATCATTTTATTGGTTTTTTAACCAGCGTCAGTCATTTTATGTTATACGGATCCTATTTACATGGTCAGAAAAATATCTCACATTTTTCGAAAAATCACCAGAAACGAGCGAATTTGAAGGTTATTATCCACGTTTTTTGTGCCGATTTGGTCCCGACATTAAATGTCTCCAAATTCGCAAAGTAACTACTCCATACATTGTAGAAATGTCTCGGTGTAAAAGAAGTTATCTATGGTATGAAATGAAAGCATTTAAAAGACATTCGACTATCTTTCTAGTAACGTCGGATTAAGGCAATATATTCAATATATATACTCGAAACTGAATCATTTTATTGGTTTTTTAACCACCGTCAGTCATTTTATGTTATACGCATCCTATTTAGATGGCCAACAAAATATCTCACATTTTTCGAAAAATCAACTGAAACGAGCGAATTTGAAGGTTATTATCCACGTTTTTTCGGCCCGGTTTGGTCCCGAAAATAAATGACTCCAAATTCTTAGAGTAACTAATCCATACATTGTAGAAATGTCTCGGTGTAAAAGAAGTTATGTATGGTATGAAATGAAAGCATTTAAAAGACATTCGATTATCTTTCCACTAACGTCGGATTAAGGCAAAGTATTCGATATATATACTCGAAACCGAACCATTTTATTGGTTTTTTAACCATCGTCAGTGATTTTATGTTATACGGATCCTCTATAGATGGCCAGCAAGATATCTTACATTTTTTGAAAAATCACCTGAAACGAACGAATTTGAAGCTTATTATCCACGTTTTTCGGGCCGATTTTGATCCAAAAAGTAAATGTCTCCAGATTCGCACAGTAGCTACTCCATATATTGTAGAAATGTCTCGGTGTATCAGAAGTTATGTATGGATTAAAACAAAAGCATTTAAAAGACATTCGACTATCTTTCCAGTAACGTCGGATTAAGGCAAAATATTCAATATATATACTTGAAACCCAACCATTTTATTGTTTTTTTAACCACCGTCAGTCATTTTATGTTATACGGATCCTATTTATTAGATGACCAGCAAAATATCTCGCATTTTTCGAAAAATCACTTGAAACGAGCGAATTTGAAGGTTATTATAATCCACGTTTTTCGTGCCGATTTGGTCCAAAAAAAAAATGTCCTCAAATTTGCGCAGTAACTAATCCATACCTTGTAGAAATGTCTCGGTGTAACAGAAGTTATGTATGGTTTAAAATAAAATCATTTAAAAGACATTCGACTATCTTTCCAGTAACGTCGAATTAAGGCAAAATACTCTATATATATACTCGAAACTAAATCGTTTTATTGGTTTTTTAACTAACATCAGTCATTTTATGTTACACGGATTCTATATAGATGACAAGCAAAATATCTCACATTTTTCGAAAAATCACCTGAAACGAGTGAATTTGAAGGTTATTATTCACGTTTTTCATACCGATTTGGTTCAAAAACTAGATGTATCCAAATTCGCTCACTAACTACTCCATACATTGTAGAAATGTCTCGGTGTAAAAGAAGTTATCTATGGTATGAAATGAAAGCATTTAAAAGACATTCGACTATCTTTCCAGTAACGTCGGATTAAGGCAAAATATTCGATATATATACTCGGAACCGAACCATTTTATTGGTTATTAAACCACCATCAGTCATTTTATGATATACGAATCCTATTTAGATGACAAGCAAAATATCTCATATTTTTTCGAAAAATCACCTGAAACGAGCGAATTTGAAGGTTATTATCCACGTTTTTCATGCCGATTTGGTCCAAAAAATAAATGTCTTCAAATTCGCACAGTAACTATTCCATACATTGTAGAAATGTTTCGATGTAAAAGAAGTTATATATGGTATGAAATGAAAGCATTTAAAAGACATTCGACTATCTTTCCACTAACGTCGGATTAAGGCAAAATATTCAATATATATACTTGAAACCCAACCATTTTATTGTTTTTTTAACCACCGTCAGTCATTTTATGTTATACGGATCCTATTTATTAGATGACCAGCAAAATATCTCGCATTTTTCGAAAAATCACTTGAAACGAGCGAATTTGAAGGTTATTATTATCCACGTTTTTCGTGCCGATTTGGTCCAAAAAAAAATGTCCTCAAATTTGCGCAGTAACTAATCCATATCTTGTAGAAATGTCTCGGTGTAACAGAAGTTATGTATGGTTTAAAATAAAATCATTTAAAAGACATTCGACTATCTTTCCAGTAACGTCGAATTAAGGCAAAATACTCTATATATATACTCGAAACTAAATCATTTTATTGGTTTTTTAACTAACATCAGTCATTTTATGTTACACGGATTCTATATAGATGACAAGCAAAATATCTCACATTTTTCGAAAAATCACCTGAAACGAGTGAATTTGAAGGTTATTATCCACGTTTTTCATACCGATTTGGTTCAAAAACTAGATGTATCCAAATTCGCTCACTAACTACTCCATACATTGTAGAAATGTCTCGGTGTAAAAGAAGTTATCTATGGTATGAAATGAAAGCATTTAAAAGACATTCGACTATCTTTCCAGTAACGTCGGATTAAGGCAAAATATTCGATATATATACTCGGAACCGAACCATTTTATTGGTTATTAAACCACCATCAGTCATTTTATGATATACGAATCCTATTTAGATGACAAGCAAAATATCTCATATTTTTTCGAAAAATCACCTGAAACGAGCGAATTTGAATGTTATTATCCACGTTTTTCATGCCGATTTGGTCCAAAAAATAAATGTCTTCAAATTCGCACAGTAACTATTCCATACATTGTAGAAATGTTTCGATGTAAAAGAAGTTATATATGGTATGAAATGAAAGCATTTAAAAGACATTCGACTATCTTTCCACTAACGTCGGATTAAGGCAAAATATTCAATATATATACTTGAAACCCAACCATTTTATTGTTTTTTTAACCACCGTCAGTCATTTTATGTTATACGGATCCTATTTATTAGATGACCAGCAAAATATCTCGCATTTTTCGAAAAATCACTTGAAACGAGCGAATTTGAAGGTTATTATTATCCACGTTTTTCGTGCCGATTTGGTCCAAAAAAAAATGTCCTCAAATTTGCGCAGTAACTAATCCATATCTTGTAGAAATGTCTCGGTGTAACAGAAGTTATGTATGGTTTAAAATAAAATCATTTAAAAGACATTCGACTATCTTTCCAGTAACGTCGAATTAAGGCAAAATACTCTATATATATACTCGAAACTAAATCATTTTATTGGTTTTTTAACTAACATCAGTCATTTTATGTTACACGGATTCTATATAGATGACAAGCAAAATATCTCACATTTTTCGAAAAATCACCTGAAACGAGTGAATTTGAAGGTTATTATCCACGTTTTTCATACCGATTTGGTTCAAAAACTAGATGTATCCAAATTCGCTCACTAACTACTCCATACATTGTAGAAATGTCTCGGTGTAAAAGAAGTTATCTATGGTATGAAATGAAAGCATTTAAAAGACATTCGACTATCTTTCCAGTAACGTCGGATTAAGGCAAAATATTCGATATATATACTCGGAACCGAACCATTTTATTGGTTATTAAACCACCATCAGTCATTTTATGATATACGAATCCTATTTAGATGACAAGCAAAATATCTCATATTTTTTCGAAAAATCACCTGAAACGAGCGAATTTGAATGTTATTATCCACGTTTTTCATGCCGATTTGGTCCAAAAAATAAATGTCTTCAAATTCGCACAGTAACTATTCCATACATTGTAGAAATGTTTCGATGTAAAAGAAGTTATGTATGGTATGAAATGAAAGCATTTAAAAGACATTCGACTATCTTTCCACTAACGTCGGATTAAGGCAAAATATTCGATATATATACTTGAAACCCAACCATTTTATTGTTTTTTTAACCACCGTCAGTCATTTTATGTTATACGGATCCTATTTATTAGATGACCAGCAAAATATCTCGCATTTTTCGAAAAATCACTTGAAACGAGCGAATTTGAAGGTTATTATTATCCACGTTTTTCGTGCCGATTTGGTCCAAAAAAAAATGTCCTCAAATTTGCGCAGTAACTAATCCATATCTTGTAGAAATGTCTCGGTGTAACAGAAGTTATGTATGGTTTAAAATAAAATCATTTAAAAGACATTCGACTATCTTTCCAGTAACGTCGAATTAAGGCAAAATACTCTATATATATACTCGAAACTAAATCATTTTATTGGTTTTTTAACTAACATCAGTCATTTTATGTTACACGGATTCTATATAGATGACAAGCAAAATATCTCACATTTTTCGAAAAATCACCTGAAACGAGTGAATTTGAAGGTTATTATCCACGTTTTTCATACCGATTTGGTTCAAAAACTAGATGTATCCAAATTCGCTCACTAACTACTCCATACATTGTAGAAATGTCTCGGTGTAAAAGAAGTTATCTATGGTATGAAATGAAAGCATTTAAAAGACATTCGACTATCTTTCCAGTAACGTCGGATTAAGGCAAAATATTCGATATATATACTCGGAACCGAACCATTTTATTGGTTATTAAACCACCATCAGTCATTTTATGATATACGAATCCTATTTAGATGACAAGCAAAATATCTTATATTTTTTCGAAAAATAACCTGAAACGAGCGAATTTGAAGGTTATTATCCACGTTTTTCATGCCGATTTGGTCCAAAAAATAAATGTCTTCAAATTCGCACAGTAACTATTCCATATATTGTAGAAATGTTTCGATGTAAAAGAAGTTATGTATGGTATGAAATGAAAGCATTTAAAAGACATTCGATTATCTTTCCACTAACGTCGGATTAAGGCAAAGTATTCGATATATATACTCGAAATCGAACCATTTTATTGGTTTTTTAACCATCGTCAGTGATTTTATGTTATACGGATCCTCTATAGATGGCCAGCAAGATATCTTACATTTTTTGAAAAATCACCTGAAACGATAGAATTTGAAGCTTATTATCCACGTTTTTCGGGCCGATTTTGATCCAAAAAGTAAATGTCTCCAGATTCGCACAGTAGCTACTCCATATATTGTAGAAATGTCTCGGTGTAACAGAAGTTATGTATGGATTAAAACAAAAGCATTTAAAAGACATTCGACTATCTTTCCAGTAACGTCGGATTAAGGCAAAATATTCAATATATATACTTGAAACCCAACCATTTTATTGTTTTTTTAACCACCGTCAGTCATTTTATGTTATACGGATCCTATTTATTAGATGACCAGCAAAATATCTCGCATTTTTCGAAAAATCACTTGAAACGAGCGAATTTGAAGGTTATTATTATCCACGTTTTTCGTGCCGATTTGGTCCAAAAAAAAAAATGTCCTCAAATTTGCGCAGTAACTAATCCATACCTTGTAGAAATGTCTCGGTATAACAGAAGTTATGTATGGTTTAAAATAAAATCATTTAAAAGACATTCGACTATCTTTCCAGTAACGTCGAATTAAGGCAAAATACTCTATATATATACTCGAAACTAAATCATTTTATTGGTTTTTTAACTAACATCAGTCATTTTATGTTACACGGATTCTATATAGATGACAAGCAAAATATCTCACATTTTTCGAAAAATCACCTGAAACGAGTGAATTTGAAGGTTATTATTCACGTTTTTCATACCGATTTGGTTCAAAAACTAGATGTATCCAAATTCGCTCACTAACTACTCCATACATTGTAGAAATGTCTCGGTGTAAAAGAAGTTATGTATGGTATGAAATGAAAGCATTTAAAAGACATTCGATTATCTTTCCAGTAACGTCGGATTAAGGCAAAATATTCGATATATATACTCGGAACCGAACCATTTTATTGGTTATTAAACCACCATCAGTCATTTTATGATATACGAATCCTATTTAGATGACAAGCAAAATATCTCATATTTTTTCGAAAAATAACCTGAAACGAGCGAATTTGAAGGTCCAAAAAATATGGTACGAAATAATCCACGTTTTTCGGGCCGATTTGGTCCAAAAAATAAATCTCTCCAAATTTGCACAGTAACTACCCCATACATTGTAGAAATGTCTCGGTGTAACAGAAGGTATGTATGGTTTAAAATAAAAATATTTAAAAGACCTACGACTATCTTTCTGTTAACATCGGATTAAGGCAAAATATTCGATATATATATACTCGAAACGGAACCATTTTATTGTGTTTTTTAACCACCGTCAGTCATTTTATGTTTCAAGGATACTATTTAGATGGTCTGCAAAATATCTCACGTTTTTCGAAAAATTTCCTGAAATGAGCAAATTTGAAGATTATTATCCACGTTTTTCGGGCCGATTCGGTCCAAAAAATAAATGTCTCCAAATACGCACAGTAACTACTTCATACATTGTAGATATGTCTAAGTTTAACAGAAGTTATGTATGGGTTAAAATAAAAGCATTTAAAAGACATTCGACTATCTTTCCAGTAACATCAGATTAACAAAATATTCGATATATATACTTGAAACCCAACCATTTTATTGTTTTTTTAACCACCGTCAGTCATTTTATGTTATACGGATCCTATTTAGACGACCAACAAAATATCTTACATTTTTCAAAAAATCACCCGAAACGAGCGAATTTGATGGTTATTTTATCCACGTTTTTCGGGCCGATTTGGTCCCGAAAATAAATGTGTCCAAATTCGCACAGTAACTATTCCATACATTGTAGAAATGTCTCACTGTAATAGAAAATATGTATCGTTTAAAATAAATACATTTAAAAGACATTCTACGGTCTTTCCAGTAACATCGAATTAAGGCAAAATCATCGATATATATATACTCGAAAATGAACCATTTTATTATTTTTTTTAACCACCATTAGTCATTTTATGTTACAAGGATACTGTTTAGATGACCAACAAAATATCTTATATTTTTCAAAAAATCACTTTAAAAGAGCGAATTTGAAGGTTATTATCCACGTTTTTCGGGCCAATTTGATCTCGAAAATAAATGTCTCCAAATTCGCAAAGTAATGACTCCATACATTGTAGAAATGTCTCGGTGTAATAGAAAATATGTATCGTTTAAAATAAATACATTCAAAAGACATTTTACGATCTTTCCAGTAACATCGAATTAAGGCAAAATCCTAGATATATAGTCATAACTGAACTATTTTATTGATTTTTTAACCACCTTCAGTCATTTTATGTTACAAGGATACAATTTATATGACCAACTAAATATCTCATATTTTTCGAAAAATTACTTGAAACGAGCGAATTTGAAGGTTATTATCCACGTTTTTCGTACCGATTTGGTTTCGGAAATAAATGTATCCAAATTCGCCTAGTAACTACTCCATATTGTAGAAATGTCTCGGTGTAACAGAAGATATATATGATTTAAAATAAAAACATTTAAAAGACATTCGACTATTTTTTCAGTAACACGTCGGATTAAGACAAAACCTTCGATATATATATAATCGAAACTGAACAATTTTATTGTTTTTTAAACCACTGTCAGTCATTTTATGTTATACTGATTCTATTTAGATGACCAACAAAATATCTCATATTTTTCAAAAAATCATCTGAAACGAGCGAATTTGAAGATTATTATCCACGTTTTTGAGCCGATTTGGTCCTAAAAATGAATGTCTCCAAATTCACACAGCATCTACCAAACATTGTAGAAAAGTTTCAATGCAACAAAATGTATGTATGGTTTAAAATAAAGACATTTTAAAGACATTCGACTATCTTTCCATTAACGTCGGATTAAGGCAAAATCTTCGATATATATACTCGAAACGGAACCGTTTTATTGTTTTTTAGCCACCGTCAGTCATTTTATGTTACAAGGGTATTATTTAGATGACCAACAAAATATCTTACATTTTTCGAAAAATCACCTGAAACGAGCAAATTTGAAGGTTATTATCTACGTTTTTCGGGCCGATTTGGTCTCGAAAATAAATGTCTCCAAATAATGTCTCGGTGTAACAGAAGGTTGTATGGTCTAAAATAAATACATTTAAAAGACATTCGACTATCTTTCCAGTAACGTCGAATTAAGACAAAATCTTCGATATATATACTCAAAACTGAAACATTTTATTGTTTTTTTAACCACCATCATTCATTATATGTTATACGTATCCTATATAGATGGCCAACAAAACTATGAAGATTTTATTATAATCCGAAGAAATTCAAAATAAAACCGGAGAATTCAAAACATTATAAGAATGGATCAAGTTCGAGTTGGATGTAACATTGGATTTGAGAAATGAGAAAATACAGTCAAGTGTTTCTTGCCATGATTCCATGAAGAAGAATCAAGAAACTACATATAATAGTGTCATTGGAGTACCACGGGAGCTCTCGACAGGCCAAAACACATTTATTCGTTTTTTTTTTGTCTAAAGACGAAAAAAAGCCAGTCACGAATTCAAGCATGCAACCGAAATATATATGGAATTCATCAAACTCTTGAAGAACATCAAGTAAACTGAGAACCTTACCATCGCCATGATGACATGGTGCATCATTCGAAAGGGCAAGCTTTCTCAAAGGCTGCTTGCTCCTTGCGACATAGATCAAATTCGTGAGTATGGTAGTACATACAGTGGGAATACTCATCCATCTCTTTGTTACATGTCGTATGGAGATCTTTCAGCCTGCAACGCCACGAATCAAGGTCAGTAAAGCCGTAAAGGTGACAGCAACAGCATTATAACTTATAGACAGTTGGCAATCTTGGCAACACAGTCGTGGTGCTGACTATTGCAGCATGATCTCGCTAATGCTGAAAACATATTAACAGTCATGGCTTCCTCATACCCAAATCCAAAGCTGGAGATCAATCCCGTGACCTCAGTTAGCTCTACTTATAAGAACGGAAGAAACCCTTGTCGGGCAAACCTGAGTTCCCTCACATGATAATAAAATGCGAAAATCACCGCTGCAACTTAAGTTTTCTGAGAGGCTCATCAGTCATCAGTATGCAGTCTCACATTCTAACCCGCACATAATTCCTTAAACCAACAAAGTACAATCACTCAAACTCCATAGCATAAACCTCGAATTCCCCACCTAAAATCCAAATCGACAAAATTCACACAATGCACCAATCAAGAAAGCTAAAACCTTTTTTCTACACCAACAAAGTGCAATCACTCAAACTTCATAGCATAAACCTCGAATTCCCCACCTCAAATCCAAATCGACAAAAATGAAACCTTTTTCCAATCAAAATCGACAAAATCCACACAAAACACCGATAAACATAGCTAAAATCTTCACTCTCTCATAATGCTCTACACCAACAAAGAACAATCACTCAAACCCTAAAACAAAAACCTAAAATCCAAATCAACAAAATAAAACCCTTTTCTAATCAAAATCAACAAAACCCACAAAATGTACCAATCAACAAACCCTAAATCCCCAAAACCAATCAATCTAAAACAACTTCCTCCAATACTAAAAATCAAAAACTGCAATCAAACAAACAGTCTCGCATTCTAACCCGCATATACATAGCTAGAATCTTCACTCTTTTTTTCATACGGAGTAATTCCTTAAACCAACAAAGTACAATCACTCAAGCTCCATAGCATAAACCTCAAATCCCCCACCTAAAATCCAAACAAAATTGAAACCTTTTTCCGATCAAAATCGGCAAAATGCATCAATCAACAGAGCTAAATCCTTTTTCTCTGACCACCATATACGGAGTACGTAGCTAGAATCTTCACTCTCTTATACTACAAAGAACAATCACTCAAACCCCCAAAACATAACCCTAAAATCCAAAATCAACAAAACAAACCCTTCTCTAATCAAAATCAACAAACCCCACAAAATGTACCAATCAACAAACCCTAAATCCCCAAAACCAATCAATCCAAAACAACCTCCAACAATACTAAAAATCAAAACTTGCAATCAAAAGCGATATAAAAAGATAGAAATTATTCTTACAAATTAAAAACACAACGAGTAACATCACGCCCCTTATCAAGACATTTCTCAGGATTGGAATCCTTCTTTTTGCACTTCAAGAACGCAACGTTCTCGTTACGGCACCGTAATCCAATATGCTTGGAGGCAGCCATTAAAACTTCGGATGTGGGAAGTGGGTCTTTTGCTGATACATTTGCTGCCATCTGAAAAAAAAAATTAGATTTCAAAAGCAATTAAAATCCCTAATTAGATTGATGGGTTTCACCATTGAGAGATCAATTGTTGTGCTTTACCTTCTTTTTTTTCTGGGTTTCTTCAGGTTAATCGGGTTTCGCTTTCCCTTTGAATCTCGATAGAGAGTAGAAGGCGAATTGGTGATAAATGTCGGGGTTAAATGGTTGGTGTTTTTTTTGTTTTTGTTTTTTTAAATTCGCTCACATATTCTCGAGTTTTCACTTAATGAGTTATCTAAACCGTATCATCGAACAAAATTTGTATCCCTAAATTTTATGTGTAGGTCTGCTGAGAGACGATCTCTCGTTAATTTTACTAAGAGACTAAGTACAAATGAAAGTAACAGTGGTACCAAACCTAATAGAAGTAGGTACGATTAACATGAGTATACAGATATAAAGAGGGTATGCTTGTTATAAAAATAGGTACAAAACAAAGTTGTTATTTAAGGGTACGAATGGAACACAAGGTGATACTGAAGAGTGGTCTCTCAATAAGTTATTGAGAGACCGTCTTTCCCAAAAATTTGTGAAATTTCATTTCGTTATCTTAATCATGATTATAGTACAATTTTTTTGAGATAAAACGTGGTGATTTATATTAAATCAACTTCCGTCAACTCAATCGCAGGTTGCGGAAAATGTAAATCATTAGGTACATCATCATTAGTTAGCTACCCACAGTGTTACAAAATCTAGCCAACCAATGGGGCAACGGTGTACCCACCACGTTCAGTATTGCCTACATAAAACGAGACAAAATAAAACAAATATTGTTCGTAGAAAGACCAACCAGACTTCTCAATTTCCATCCATCACGACGTTCTGAATGACATACAGAAGAATCACTTTCGAAAATTACCTCATTGAAACCACCTTCGAAAGCTTTATTTAATTTTCGAAAGTGTTTTCAAACATGCAACGGCCCTTTCCGTTTCTTTCCTTCATTTCGTCGTTGGAAATCCTTTATAGTATGAATAGTAGTTGAGTCGAAAATAACTAGAAATCACTCGTTTAATGATTTTTTAAAGAAAACATGTGGGGGAGGGAGCAAGGTAGAGGAAATTGGAAAAGGGAAAAGGGAAAAAAAATCGATGATTCAAAAAAAGTTCCGTTGCCGGGAATCGAACCCGGGTCTCCTGGGTGAAAGCCAGATATCCTAACCGCTGGACGACAACGGAAGAGTATGCATCAACAGTGCTGTTTTAAGTTAATATTCGCATACAAGTATTGCAAATTCAATTATTGTCTGTTACATTAAATTAATCTATACTCCCTCCGTTCCAATGAATTGTTTGCCTATTCCTTATTGGGTCGTCTCAATGAATTGTTTGTCTTTCTATTTTAGGAATGTTTTTTATATGCAATTTGACTTTTATCATGAGTTTTGCTCCACATGTCACTTTCTCATTGGAACGGAGGGAGTATAATATTAGTGGTATAATATAAATTGTCTACGTAGTTAGCCTAGACAGTCAAGACAGATATAATAATGAATTGAAGATTATGATGTTGATAGGGTTCAAATTATTCTGATCTTCACACATAACATTTTATTTTTGATGTTCATGGCCAACATAAGTTCTCCGATCTGTTTATGCTTTAATTCAACTCAATAATGACTACTTGACTAGTAAAGAATTATATGAGTATTATCGTTGTAATAAGAAACATAATCGAACCAATTCAAGGAGGCTATTACACGCATTATTATGCATACAACGAGCTTAACTAAACCAAATTTATTAGTAAGTTATTGACATTCGAAAATTCATCAGAAACTTACGCTTACATACATAAGTACGAAATTGATTAAAAAATATGTACTCTACAACTAACCTAACAAAAATAGAAACTAGATAAAAATTAGGGCAAATGAATAGAAATAGAAATAGAAATAAGACGTGAATAGATAAAAAGTACGTAGGGCAAATTAATTAATTAATAGAGCTATTTTCAGGGTTGTGCTGTGCATGCATGCGTACGAAAATGTTGAATGAATGAATGAATGAGTTACATACAGTTAGCAGATATGAGCAAGAGGAGCATTAAGTAGAAGCACATGCTGCATTAGCTAGAGTAGTACAGACTACAGTGTATTGCATGCTGCTGACTTTCTGTTAACTCTTCGACGACAATCATGCATCCACCAAACTTCACTTGCCAAATCTAATCATCTTTGTCTACACAACTCTTCATGCACCATTTATTTGCATTGCTCAATCAATAAGCTAAGTACATTATATTAACATGCATGTAGGATCATTTCGAGTTTGATCCTGATGACCTAACCTGACATGTATGACTCGAATGTACGTTTGTATATATATGAACCGATATCTGTGAAAATAAAGGTTGATGATAATAAGGGCTCGTTTGGTTCACCATGGGAAGATTGAAGTTACCGGGAACTTTAAATTTACGTGAATTTGTATTTCATGGGAATTAAAAAATATTGTTTGGTTGCCGTGTGGGAAATGACTTTATGCGGGAAGTTCTACACACCAAGGAGGACTTGGTGAGTAACTTCCTCCATTGTGGAGGAAGTGACAATTCCCGGGAAGTGGACAACCAAACAACTCCCTGAAAATGCACTTCTTGGAACTTGCACTTCCCGGTAATTGGATGAGTAACCAAACGACCCCTAAGAATAAGGGTTTGCAGTTTGCTCAAGTGGTAAGTAATACGTAAGAGTTTCTATGTGCATATAATAAATACGGTGATGTGATAATAAGAGTAATAAAAAGAGTAATGTTAAATACAGTTCTAAGGATTATATTTAATTAAGTATTAAAATCATCCAAATTTAGTATAAACTTATGAATTGAAGCAAAAATTACACAATCATCAATACAATTAATGCAAATATTACAAAATTATTTCCATTTATGGTCTATTAAATACAACTCTTAGGATTGTATTTATCATTTTCCTAAATAAAAAAAGTATTCATAAAAACATAGTAAGAAAAAGATACGATGAGCAAAGATTTACTCGTATCAATCATTGTCAAAAGCTACTTTCTTAGATTTATATTGCAAAGTTATTTGTCACAAAAGGTAATATAAGCATGCATGTGACTTTCATTATTTATATAAATAAAGAAAAATACTGCGAAACTTTGAAATTAATCTCTTAGATTCATCACGAAAAATGTTTCAAAATATTTAAACTTATCTCGACGGTCTTACTTAATCCACTGTTGTAAATTTTACGATCATAATTCTTAAAGAAACCTATTGATACAATTGAAATTAGGTTGCCAAAAAAATACTTAATGATCACACATTAATGTACACTAATGTAGTTGAATTGAGCTTGTTGAATTGGAAAATGAAGAGATGTTTAATTAAAACTTATAAATTGTATGTAGTGTCACAAACTCACAACTACTACGTGATCATTATTAATAAGGATAATGACTAGTATTTTTAATTTATTTAATTTGTGTATGCAATGCATGTATAAATGGTATATTATCATAGGTATACTATACCTAGAAATGACATTTATAATTAACAAGATGATTTGATTAATTATTATTAGTACGGAGTATATTTCAATCAACAGTTTGATAATTAGCGGATTTAATTAGTTTGATAAATTGTTTAATTTATATGTAAAATAATTAATTATATTGTTTCCTATTTTACATTCTACTAAATGAATAATCTCTTACATGGAGCAATGGGTTGTACTTCAAAATACCTCAAAAGTCTAATTGTAAATCAATCAATCTAATAAGGAGTATAATGTTTCCTACTCTTATTTTCGATCTTTTTCCCAGCTTAAGTTCAGTTCAGCTCAACTTTTCAATTCAATTCAATTCAATTCATTTTGTCTTAACTAATTTTGTCCACTTCAATCTAATTCAGTTTATTTCAGTTCATTTCAGTTTCCTCTAGATGAATTAAGATTGGTGCACACCACTTACAATAATTCAGTATCAAGAAAACTGTATCTATATCGAGAAAATGAGATTTTTTTTTAATCTGGTGATTAAGGCTAATTTATTCTAGACAACAAGTTTAAGGTTCGACTTACTCCCCTCTATTATTAAGCGACTTAGTACGAAAAAACAATGTACCAAACTAAAACATTTAGGTATTAATTAGACCATGTTCTTTTGGATTGAATTGAAGTAGACTGAATTGAATTGAATTGAACTTAACTAAACTGAAGTGAACTGAAGTAACGTAGTGAGACAAAATGAGCCTCCTATGGCTGAATATAACCGAACTTTATTCTATATTTCTATTAACTTGCCATGAATGCCTTAACACAATCAAGTATTCTAACATAGTGGAGTAAGTCTCCCTTGTGACGGATATTAATACCATTTGATTAGAAAAGACAAGGTTAGTGGATAGCACATGGCTTTGTCTTATTCACCCAAATGAGTATTATTTGACCCGTCACATGTTTATGACAGATAGTTCCGTCACAAACAAGAATTTGCCCTAACATAGTGGAGTAAAATGTATCTTGCTTTCCTACATATTGATATGATGCTTCTTCTTCAATTCCCTAGTCCTTCATCATATCACATGGAAGTTATACACATAATAACTACCATTGCTAAATACAAACAATGTTATAAAATGTTTGCACATACAAAGAACTATAATGAAAATAGTAATTAAATGAATTAAATTTATTTAAAGCTATGAATGCTCAATTTCAACTACAAATGTTAGCTCCTCTCTTCTCTCATTCAATGCACTCTCTCACCATACCCATAATATTAAATGTACTATACTATACCCCCCCTCCTCCATTATATATCCAACACCCCCCTCT
This sequence comes from Agrostemma githago, assembly GCA_958450325.1. NCBI lineage: Eukaryota > Viridiplantae > Streptophyta > Magnoliopsida > Caryophyllales > Caryophyllaceae > Agrostemma > Agrostemma githago. Next base: position 86,506,704 of record OY288239.1, on the reverse strand, counting down.
CAAAAATCAAATTAAAAAAATAAAATAAAATGAATAAGATGAAAATAGAAGAAATAGTAGTGGTGGTGTTAGTGGGTTTGATAGTGGGAGTTTGTAATGGTCAGGATTCATCAGCATTAGTTCCTGCAATAATAACATTTGGGGATTCAAGTGTTGATGTGGGAAATAATGATTATATTTACACAGTTTTTAAAGCAAATTATCCTCCTTATGGTAGGGATTTTGTTAATCACAAGCCTACTGGTAGATTTTGTAATGGCAAATTGGCCACTGATATCACTGGTATGTACACTACTACACTACTTTGCCCCTTTTTTTTAACCTTATTAGGGTTCATGAGACCGGTATATCAGTTACAAAGTTAGTCTCCTTTGCAATGTGTATATATCAGTTAGTATAAAGTTTATAAGTAATTATATGATGGAATTCATTGTTAATGATTGGGATTTCGTTAAGTATCCGACTATCCGAGGGAATCTATATATCTAGTAAGTATTGAGCACGGTTTTGGTTGCACATAATTTTGTTAGATCTCGTAACAAAATTATTTTTGAGGGTCGGTAAAATGACTGTTACTGATCGGTAGTTAAATTATTGTATTATCGGTGAATATAATTGTGAGAGCGGGTGTGCACCTAACCTAGCTATAGTACTTGAGCTAACTTTTGTTTTTACATGACGCACTCGGCTGATACTAAAATAATGAAAGTATTTTATATAGTAGTCGAGAAATAGATTAATCTTATTAAGTTGTCACTTAAGAGTTAAGACGATATAAATACACACAAAACGGTCTATTATAATGTGCGAAAATGATATTGATTTTATAAAAATGGAAACCAATGAGAAGGAATAATTAGGAGGGATTAATTGGTCACTTAATTTTGCTTAGTCATAATCATATATATCGCTATTAATTATTGAATTTGTCTCTCATTTTATGATGAGAACGTCTTATATAACGAATCAACTATTATTAATTTATGAATTGAATTGACAATGTTACAATGATTTGGTGTCAGCTGTCTTACTCCCAGTATATTTTTCTAATACTAATTATTCCATGCTAATTATGTTTTAATTGTGTCGGATTTGGATTAGAAAAATAATAATAATTGATGACGACGATCATCACGTTAATGTTTTGGTTAAGAAGGTTCATTTAACAGAGCTAATTTTGCAGCGGATACATTGGGGTTCACAACATACCCAGCAGCATATCTAAGCCCACAAGCATCGGGAAAGAACCTTCTCATCGGAGCCAATTTCGCGTCCGCTGGTTCTGGTTACGACGACAAAACCGCTTATCTCAGCGTAAGCAAATCATTTATCACCAACATTAGTTTAGTATCTCAACCGCATAGCAACTTCTGGTTTTTCTAACGTGCGTCCATTGCGATAATATGCTAATGAAAACAAAAAATCACAATGATATTGATCATGTTTGGCAAACAACACTAACAGATTTGTAATACTCTGCTGATAACATAAGCAGAATATGATTAACAGATTTTAGCAGCATGTTTGCCAAAAATAAAAAATGCTCGTAAGGGTGGAGCCTAGTGGTTAAAAACATGTGGTCATCATTCCATGGGTCTCAGGTTCAAGCTCCTGCAAGAGCGATCTTGTGGGAGTTGTATGGTTTGAGGCTATGCCTTCTAAACTTCGAGCATGTCGCCCTAAGGGTGGCTTACATGGTGTGCGTGGTTTGCAGGCTATTGCGTACACCCGAGGGTTTACCCAAAGCGCACCAAAGGTAGCGGCTGCGGGTTCCCCCGTCATCAAAAAAAATAGCAAAATGAAGAAAAAGTGTGTTGGTAATTAACAAATTGTAATACAATCGAAAGTAGGAATCTGCTAATTTTCACCAAATACTGTACGTTGTTTGCCAAACATGGCCATTGTCTGCGTATACTAAATATGAGTTAATATTTCAATTTCTCGTGCTAATAATCATTAACATTGAACGTATTCTAAACGTTGATGCAGCATGCGATATCATTATCGCAACAAAGACAATACTTCAAGGAGTATCAAGGGAAGCTAGCAAAGGTAGCCGGAAGTAGCAAGGCGAGTTCAATCATCAACGGTGCTTTGTACATCGTTGCCTTTGGCAGCAGCGACTTTGTTCAGAATTACTACGTTAACCCTTGGATCAACAAACTTTACTCACCCGATCAATACTCTTCTTACCTTGTCGGTATCTACTCCAACTTCATCACGGTATGTAACCACGAGTCCACGACTCTACACGACACAATTCCAAATTATTTACGAGTCTATCTAGCCAACCTAGCTGATGTTAGATCTTAGATGATAGTTCAGAGATATTGAGGCTGCCAGGATTCGAACGTGTGACCTTTGATCACGCTGGCTTTGGGGCTGTCATGATTCAAACATGTGACCTTTGATCACACTGGCTTTGGGTTGCCAGGATTCGAACATGTGACCTTTGATCACACTGGGTTTGGGGTTGCCAGAATTCGAACATGTGACCTTTGATCACGATGGCTTTGGGGCTGCCAGGATTCGAACATGTGACATTTGATCACGCTGGCTTTGTTAAAATTTAGGTGATGACCGATGATTGAGGCTCAGCTATTATATTTATATATCATGTTATTGTGCAGGAGTTGTACGGACAAGGAGCGAGAAAAATCGGGGTGACTGCACTTCCACCACTAGGTTGCGTACCGTTAACAAAAACCCTATTCGGACACAAACAAAGCGGATGTGTTGCCAATATCAATTCCGATGCCAAGGGATTCAACAAGAAAATCACCTCGGCCACAACCCAACTCTCCAAACAACTCCCCGGCCTTAATATCGCTATTTTCGACATTTACCAACCCTTCTACGACCTCGTCCAATCCCCCGCCAACTCAGGTAGTACATTATACATAACCTAATCGATCATTAATCGATCAACTCATTTTCACCCAATTAGGGTCTGTTTTTTCGACTGAACTGAACTGAAATGATCTGAATTTTTGTAGGATTTGCTGAGTCAGGAAAAGGGTGTTGTGGAACAGGAACAATCGAAACAACATCATTTCTATGCAATCAAAAATCGATAGGAACGTGCAGCAATGCAACACAATACGTATTTTGGGACAGCGTTCATCCTACCGAAGCTGCTAACCAAGTTCTAGCCGATTCCCTAATCGCAGCCGGAATTGGCCTCGTCACTTAATCTTCTTCGCACGTTCCTTCACTCGTCTATGTTCACTACACCATTACCTTATATGCACCAAATAGTTCAGTATATCTATGTATGTGTATGTATCTATATACATAGCTACAAAACATATCTTTGCATTATTGTGTGGTTAATGTCAAGTACTCAATGTTTTGTTCACAATTATATGGAAGTAATGTTATTTTTTGTCACGAGCTTGAATCCTGACAGACCCAAACGTGGAAACTCGACAAACCATTCTGTGTTTCATTTACTTTTTTCGGTTTATGTTACACAAAGACTGAATGATTCAACACATCCTGTACATGAAAACATCGATCTCGAGGATAATGATATCAAATCTTAAGCCATTAGCCAATACTATATGAAGCCGATTTCTTATGCCGTGTCCTAGGAGACGCTCTCGAGTCTCTCAACGCCTCAGCGTACTTAACCAGTTCATTCTTCGGATCATTTTCAAGCCGGGAGTCGCTGGCATTACTCTTTTGGTCAAAGTCCTTGGAATCCTCTTCATCCAAACGCGACAACAACGGTTGGAAATCAGCAGACGAATGGTTAGAGTTTTGTGACGAAGAGGCCAGCTTATTACTAGGGCTAGCATCGGGTCCATTATCATAGCACGAATGATTGTCACGAGGAGACTCAGACGAGCACCTCCTCCTCCCGATATCATCCACTGAAAACGACCTATAAATGGGTGAAACCCGGCCACTATGGACACTATTATTAGGGTTATGGTTAGTACTGTGGTGAGACGACCCGTGTTTGCCCATGATGAGTCGCCTCAACTTGGTGAATATCTTGAACTTTTTGTGTTTGGTGTTGTCGGAGGTGTGACGTGGGGAGGAGTCGTCGTGCTCAGTGCTGTCGGTGAGGTAAGACGGTTGTGAGGACGGCCAGGTGTCGAAGTCAAAGTCACCAAGGACACTTGGGTCCTTTTGGTCACCGCCGTCCTCACTGTTGGCATACTCGAGGATGAGTTGCTTGGCTTTCTTTTCCGAGGTTGGGCTTAAGCATTTGCTTAAGTCCCTTGCAACCGTTTTGCCAGGTGGCGGTTGGTAGTTTCTTAACTCGTATCTCAAACACGCGTTTATCCAACGCAGGTACACTAGCTCCTCTGCGTCTGCACACCGGTCTAGTTGTAATCTCTCCACGTCCGTCGTCAACTTCTTGTTCTCCTCTCTCAAGTTTTGTAGCTCTTTGTTTAGCTCCTCCTTCTGTTGCACATGAACAAGGCCTTTATCAGAACATCAATCCGAAAAAGATGAAAAAATAACCGACCCAAACGAGACCTAACAGACGGAAAAAAACCCATATTATACCCAAAATAACCGACCCAAATGAGACCTAACAGACAGAAAAAAACCCCCATATTATACCCAAAATAACCGACCCAAATGAGACCTAACAGACGGAAAAAAAACCCATATTATACCCAAAATAACCGACCCAAATGAGACCTAACAGATAGAAAAAAAACCCATATTATACCCAAAATAACCAAACCAAATGAGACTTAACAAACGGAAAAGAACCCATATTATACCCAAAATAACCGACCCAAATGAGGCCTAACAGACGGAAAAAAAAACCCATATTATACCCAAAATAACCGACCCAAATGAGACCTAACAGACAGAAAAGAACCCATATTATACCCAAAATAACCGGCCCAAATGAGACCTAACAAACGGAAAAAAAAAACCCATATTATACCCAAAATAACCGAACCAAATGAGACCTAACAAACGGAAAAAAAAAAAAAAAAAAAAAACCCATATTATACCCAAAATAACCGAACCAAATGAGACCTAACAAACGGAAAAGAACCCATATTATACCCAAAATAACCGACCCAAATGAGACCTAACAAACGAGGAAAAAAAAAAACCCATATTATACCCAAAATAACCGACCCAAATGAGACCTAACAGACGGAAAAAAACCCATATTATACCCAAAATAACCGACCCAAATGAGACCTAACAGGCGGAAAAAAAACCCATATTATACCCAAAATAACCGACCCAAATGAGACCTAACAGACGGAAAAAAACCCATATTATACCCAAAATAACCGACCCAAATGAGACCTAACAGGCGGAAAAAAAACTCATATTATACCCAAAATAACCGACCCAAAATGGGCTAAAAGATGGAAAAACGAGTATATTCACCTCAGGATCATCCAAAACAGAATTCGCAAGGAGTTGGGTGGCTTCCAATCTACGACCCAAATCCGCAATCTCTTGCTGCAATTTCTCATTCAATTTCCTCAGTTCCGAAGCCTCCCTCTCCAACTCCGACTCATACACACCAACACCAACACCCTCCGACCCACTCGTAGTACACGACTGATCATGTTCTTGGTCACCCAACCGCGTTACTCTCTGAGTCAACTCCAATATCTGCTCTTTGTTCTGCTGCGCCTCGTACCTGATCTTCCACTTAAGCATCTTGATCTTCGTCCTAGACTCCTCCAACTCCGAAACCACCTTGGAGTAATCCCCCACTTGGGCCGCCAACCTCTTGTTCTCGGCCTCCAACGACTCTATCCTCATCGAAAACAACTTGGCCTCCATGTTGTTGATCTTGACTCGGTTTTGTAACTCCATCATCGCCTTTTCTTGCTCTTTTAGCCCGTAATATTCTAGCAATTGTACCTCGAGTTTTCTTTCCCTTTCGCGTAAGTACCTTACTCGTCTCTTCAAGTTTTCAATCTCGTGTTCATAGTCGTCTTTTTGTAGACTGTATATCGTCTTGGAAGGGGGAGTAGTCGTGGAATTTAGATCGTTGACTAGTTGATCAAATTCGGGCAACAAGAACTCGTCTTTGTCACCACCGGGGTAGTTGCCATTATTAGGAGATGTCGGGATTGATGGGGTAGTCGCTCGCACACGAATGCATGGTTTATCCTGAAAAATCGAACAAAATATAAGAAAACTGTCCCCGATCTCAACAGGGCCGGCCAATGAAATTCGGAGAATCGAACCAACAGTCTCAAGTTCACATTAACTATCTTAACCACTACACTTTTGTTAATTGAGACCTTCACCTACTTAAACCCGTTTTCTAGAACCGAATGGATCACCTTATGGACCGACCCTGGATTTGAACTGAACACAATAACCAAAATGAATCAAGATTTCAAAAAAAAGGAGTCAAACAACTTACACATGAATCTGTTGAATCGATGTCGAGTTGAATATCATCATTAATCCTTGATCTGCCTCCATTATCAACTTTCTTACTAGAATCTACATACCAAAAAACATTCAACAAATTCAAACATTTTGGAAAAAAAACCTGACACTCGGATATGGATATGACACTTGGGAAAAAACACTTGATTTTAGCCCAAAAAAAACGAACAGGTATATCCGTCACAAAGTTACCTGGATTAGGAGGCGGATTAGAGGGCTTGATTCGTTTAGTTCGAAGTCGAGCATACAAGAATCCAGCAAAAGATAAAGCCAAAGCTACTCCAAATTTCACTAAAAGTGGTCTTACATCTCTTTGTTCCTTTGTCATCATCATCATCAACATAATAATTATAATAATAATATTAATTATTATTATTATTATTATTATCTTGATTTTTTAAATCAATTTTTTCCTAGTTTATAATAATATAAATATTTGAGCTTGTAATAATAATAATTAATAAACAGAGGAAAAACAGAGATCATGGGTCATCTTCTCCATCATCCACCATGTATAACCTACAAGCAACGACGAATCCATAGTTAAAATTTTGGGTAGCGAGTTCATCATATTTGCTTACGTATTGTATATGAAAATATATCATTTTTATGAACTCTGGGTAATCAAAATAAAAAAAATAAAAAAGTTAATCAAAATGTTTAAATCATGAATGCCAATTTCAAAATATGATCAAAAAAATTATAATTTGATTAATTAATTTGGAATTTTTTTTTTAGTGATCACTATAAAATTAAATTAACCAATTTTGAGAAAAACCTAGCTAGGAAATATCAATCATGGCTTACAAAACAAGAATTTTTTTTGATATTTCGATAATTTATAAGAGACAATATACGATGAAAGATATAAACGAAACAAAATACGTGTTCGCAAATGTAAATTTCATTTAGAATTTAGAAATATGCTTAAAACATATTAAATTAATGAATTAATGACATAAATAAACAGAAGAGTTCATGATCTTACCTTATTACAGAAAAAAAAAACTTCAAGATCATCAAATTTTCCAAAATTTATAAATTTAGGAATAATTAGCAAAACCCTTTTGTGAAATTAAAATAATAATTAAAATAAAATAAAATTGAATAATTTTAATTTGTAGATGGATTAAGAATAATTATAAATTGAATTTTTTGGATGGGAAAAACGTATTGAAAAAGGTATGGATCAATGGAGATGAATGATAGAACAATATAGTAAACGTATGAGCAATTGCACTCGTGGTTTGAGATTTGAGATCATAAATATTCTATAAAACTTTATGTCTTTATCAATTGGCTTCTTTAAATTAATGGAAAATTCACCAACTTTTCTACATCTTTGCTTGAATTATTAATCTTTTTGTTTTCTTAATTTTTGTCTTTCATTTGGTTTATTTATTTATTAAAGTAAATGTAACATCTATTATATTATGTGTTATAGACTTTTTGTTTTGTTTGTCCTATTTAGATGTCAACAACATCTGATAAAACACGGCTGATTTCGTGTAAGATTGTTGTATGATTAACAGTTAATGATAACTCATATGCCTTATTTTACTACATGTCATAACACAACAAGGTTTTGTTCTACCGTGTCCTGGGTGAAGAGATTGTACTGAACTCGAAATTCTCGTAACCCATTACGGGTTTAGCTGGCTTTGATTTAATATAATCTTCCTCAATTTATTTTTTAAAAAAAAAAAAAACTCATACACGCCTTATTCTACGATCAGTCTTGATCATTTGTTTGTCATTGGTTTTGGCACAAAAACCAAGGAGGTAGGAGGGGATCGTTTGCTGTTATTAGATGGCAAATGGACTATGAGATATTCTAAAATGAAATAGGTGAACAAATGACCGGGACAACATTATTGTCCTATATTTTGACTTTTGTTGTAATAAATTAAAATCTAAAAAATCGTCCATGAACATGTTACAAGTAAATACTCCTTAAATAACTACTCCCTTCGAGTTCCTATTATTGTCCTAAAAGTTTTTGGGTTGAAAAATAAGGAAGAAAAAATGAGTGGTTCAAAAGAGAAGGAGGAAGAGAGAGTAATTGTGAACCACACATTAATAGCCTAAAAAGGAAAGTGAGACAAAAATCAAACTCAGTCCAAAAAAGAAAGTGGAACAATAATAGGAACTCGGAGGGAGTATGTAGTAATTACGATAGTTATAAAAAAAGTAAGAGTTTATGGTTCGAATCCCGGTCCCATACGTTCATTATATATAAGCTCTCACGATTTCATTGAAAAATGTATGCCGTATAAAGTATTTTAGTGTGAGACGATCTCACAAGAGACTAGTTATTCAAGCAGTGAGAATTATTTGATGTGTTCAACAAAAAGTAACTTAATACGAATAATTTCTTCTAAAAATGGTTTATCCAGAATCACAGGTACCCAAACTTAAGCGTAGGAATTAGGCGTCCCAAAATCTGATACTATTTCTTACGAAAACAAAGGATCTAATACCATTCCTCCTAATTCACTCTTCTCATTTCTTATGCTGCATTTTACTCTCAATTTATTACTCCCTTCGTTCCAGTGAATTGTTTGTCTTTCCTTTTGGCACTAAGGTTAAGGGAACCAATGAAGGAGTGACAGGTAGAGCAAAACACATGAGAATGATCAAATTGCATATAAAAAACATTCCTAAAATAGAAAGGCAAACAATTCATTGAGACGCCCCTATATGGAATAGACAAACAATTCATTGGGACGGTGGGAGTATCTCACTTACGTCCGTGTAAATGCACGATTTATATGAGTATGATATCAACTACTTTTAAGTTTCTTCCCATGGTAACCTTGAGTTTTATAGTTTAGTTCTTGATTTGACATTTCCCATATTTCTGTCATAACACCGTTAAGTTATGACCAAAATTAATTACATTACTCAACAACTATTTTTCTTCAAAAGGAGAAGAGTTACCATGACACCCCTAAGTTTTGATAGTTGTTCTCATGGACTCATGGTACCCTTAAGTTTTCATAGTTGTTCTCATTGTACCCTTAAATTTTTCATAGTTATTCCCATGGTACCCCTGAAAGGAAAGCAATGATATGGGAAATTTGGGAGTGATGACAGAATTTAACGGTGTCATGACAGAAATTTGGATAAGGCCAAATCGGGAACTAAACTATAAAACTCAAGGTTACCATGTGAACAAACTTAAAAACAGGGTATCATGTGTAATGTGACATAGTTCGAGGGTACCATGCGAAATTTCCGTAAAATAAATTCTAGTATGATGTTACTGATTTATGGATTATCATAACATATTTTCAAATTTTAAAAATGTAAAACAATTACAAATTCTTGTATAAGACCGACTCGATTATTGTGAGACAGTTATTAAAATAATAAAATACTCCTATGTGAGAGATCTCACAATAATCGTATTGTGGGACGTTTTCACAAGAGACTCACTATTAAACAAAAGTCAATAAGATTATTATTGTTATTTTTGTTCGGTGAACTGATTTTTTTTTAAAAAAAATAAATAAATTATAGGCTAAATGCAGTTCAAATGTTAATATATTTAATATTAGTCAGATTTTTTATAATGTGGACATAATACATACTACTCCCTCCATTCAAATTTACTTTCATTTCACTTTTTGACACTATTCACACCTGAGGGGAATCTTCAATATTCTCGACAATCTATAAGTGAGAATATAATCACGTGGGATTTTGTTTGATTCATCTTTATGAGCACATTAAGAATATCAAACTTTTATAATTTTTGCTAATGTAAAATGAAAGATATCGCTAGTGTAAAACGCGTCTCAGCAAATGTACAAAAGCAAATGAGACACTATTGCAGAGGATTCCCTTGAAAAAGTGTTTCACAGGGGATCTGCTTGTTCCAACTTGGAATAAGCATCAACTTCTCTAATCCTACACCTTTTACATTCAACTACTTCTGCCGCCCTTTTGCTTCTTCTAGTCACTATTCTTAGGGTAGGTCTACTGAGAGACGGTCTCTTATTAAATTTATTGAGAGACTAAATATAAATGAAAGTAACAGTGTTACTAAACCTAATAGAAGTAGGTACGATTTAACATAAAAGATTATACAAATATAAAGAGAGTACACTTCTTATAAAAACAGGTACTCCCTCTGTTTCTTTGATATCTTCCCCATTTCCTTTTTCAACCATTTCTTTGATTTCTTCCACTTTCTTTTTTTCTATCACACTTCTCTCTTACCTAGGTGGCCCACTTACTTTACTCCCTCTCTACTTTTACTTATTTTATTGTTTTTAAATGTGCCACCTTTAAGGTGGAAGAAATCATAAAAACGGAGGGAATACAAAATAAAAGTTGTACGAATAGAACATAGAGTATTGAAGAGTGGTCTCTCAATAAGTTATTGAGAGACCATCTCTTCCAAAATTTTGTGCTATTTTTAAAAATAAATACTAAGAACTATTCAAAGATTTTGTAGAAATATCATTAAACTACCTAGTCATAATTCTTTAGTTTTTGTATATTAAAAAAAGTTATCATAGTACTACTCCCTCCGTTCCAACGAGTTGTATACATTTGCCTTTTTACACTATTTATAAGTAGGATGAATTTTTGATATAACTTCTAGTGTATAAGATAAAATATATTCATGTGAGATCTTGTTTAAATCATCTAAGCGAATACATTATGAATATCAAATTTTTATAACTTTTAGTAATACGTACCTAAAGATATAGACAAAAGAAAACGAGTATTGACATACGTGCATAAAACAAATGTATACAAATGGTTGGAACGGAGGGAATATTATAGTAAAATAATATCGCTCTATAGTCTAACAGAAATAAAAGACTATTCAGAGTGAAATTCGAAAATAAACAACTTAATACTAAGCCTTTCGATTTATTTTTTCCATCTTTATCACAAAAATATTTATTTATATCATTTTATCTAATACTCAGTACGAAATATTAGCTAGTTTTTTTGGCAATACAACATTTTAAATGCTTTGAACTAACTTATCAGCCTCCAATTTCAGCTAATTTTTCAGGTTAAGCAAACTCAACAGCATAGCGAGCAAATCTTCCTTGACGGATTATCCATCTTAAGTTTACAATGCGTCAAATAATAATTCACCTGCATAGATAAGACACTACTTTTACTCTTTCTTGACACTACTTTTACTCTTTCTTAGGCCCTGTTTGGTAACCGGCGGATTAATATTGACATAAGCAGGTTGCAAAAACGGATTATAATTAGCAGATTTTATTAGCATGTTTGACTAACATATATGATTAACAGATTTTGTTAGTGGTGTTTGGTAATTAGCAGTTTCAAATTAGTAGAATGCTAAATTTTCAGTAAAATGACTATTATGGATATGAATTAAAAATAGAGATTGGATAAGATATATTTTGAAGGGTAAGAAAGTCATTTTCGTATATATTCTCAACATGCCAACTGAATATGCTGGGGACCACTGGGGTGAGCAGCATATTGTAAAACAGTAGATTGCGCCTAAATCTACTGTTTCAATATATCGTTTACCAGACACCCAAAATAACATATTGATTGGTCAAACATGCTAGAAGCGCTCAATATGCCAAAAAAATGGCATATCCGCCGTTTACCAAACACCCCCTTAAGCTTTTTGTTTTTGTCTTGTCCCCAACAACTTGACCCGTCATACACTTATGACAGATATTCTCGTCACAAACAAGAATTTGTGGCACCCTAGATTGATTCACATTTATATTGAAATTTTGATAGTGACATTAACCAACAAAGCTAAGGAATGAGATGTAACAATTAAGCCATTAAATTTGGATCCAAGGAAAACCAAACTCTTTTGAACCATTTAATCACAATTTCAATATTACGCCATCATTCACCGGAAATATTAGTCACAAATAATATAAACGAGACAAAAGGAATATATTTTTTATTATTTTATGATTAGTTGTACACTCGACACTTATAAATACTGAATAATTTCATTATCACCCAATAATATTACACAAATTCTTGGGAGAGACGGTCTCTCAATAACTTATTGAGAGACCACTCTTCAGTACCACTCTATGTCTTATTCGTAACCTTAATTGACAACTTTATTTTGTACCTGTTTTTATAACAAGCGTATCCTCTTTATATTTGTATACTCTTTTATGTTAATCGTACCTACTTCTATTAAGTTTGGTATCACTGTCACTTTCATTTGTACTTAGTCTCTCAGTAAAGTTAATGAGAGACCGTCTTTCAGGAAACCTACTCATAATATTATACTGTAATATACTAGCAAATTTATTTATTTTTTAATTGAAAACATAGATCTAATGCATTGATCACACATGCAAATGGTTGTCTCCCCACCTATCTGTTCCGTGATCAATGACTAAAGATGGGATCATAAATCATAATAATAAATTAATAATAATACAAGTAATTGAACAACTAATGGAAACGAAACCAAAACCATAAATGTATTAAATACTCAAATTAATAACAAATAAAACCACCAGCTACTTTGATCGTTTTCTGGTGGACGATCTCATTAACAATACGTAATCCCGGAGTCCCGGTTCCGGGTTTTCAAAAATAAAAATAGGACTCGTAGTGTCAAAAAGAATGCAGCTCAACCTTAATCCCAAAAAGATTCGGGATCGACTAACATCAATCAGTATCCAAAAATAGTTAATAGTTTCCAAAAGAAAATTCATATAAAAGACGTAATAATAGCAATATTACTATATTAGGAACAACAACAACAGAGCCTTAGTCCCAAAAAATTTGGAATCGGCTAACATGAATCAGAATTTGAGGTCGTCAAGTCGTCATTCCCAAAACAAATAAAATAAAATAAAAAGGGAACAAAAAAAGGAATAATAATAATAACAATAATATTAAAATACCGTTTCAAAATCAATTCGAAAGCACTAATAATAATAATAAATTAAAATAAAATACATGGTTCAAACTAATATTACTATATTAGGAAGCTGAATAATAAAATAACATGGTTCAAACTAAAATAGATGTACCACAACATTGTTTTTCGTTAAAAAAAATATATATATTGGCAAAATTGGCATTCTAGTATAATAGTATAATACTAGTAATATAAAGATTAATATTTCTCTTTTTTTTTTTTTAAAATAGATTACACAAACTCTGCAAACCAGAGAGTAGAATGGCCTAAAGAACAAATTTCTGAGTACTTACTTGACTGACCTCAAAAGGTTGTTCAGTCGACAGTCGGGACTGATGGCGTGACAAATTCCAGGCAATAAAAGCTCACCAGTTCATTTTTGTATATATAAAGGCAGCCCGAGGGAGGGCGACCCTATATAATGTCGATGAGATTCAAGGGTTCAAACCTCGCAAGATCATTAGTACCACGCCTCTTATAGTAGTAAGTTTACAAAACTCACCAATTTTGCAGTTGAGAAGTTAGGTTTTTCACTACAGGGTGATATTGTGTGTGGATGTACTGCTTAGCGTTCTCAGAACCAGGTTCGTGAAGCCATTCGGTATATAGCCCTTTCACTATTGGGTTTTGGAAAGGATCAGTTACTTTAACCTGTTAAGTAGTAAAACAACATGGGCTCAGAAGAGAAACCGAGAAAATTAAACATCAGACCCTTAGTCCCAAAAATATTTGAGATTTGGGGTTGGCTAACATGAATCAATATCTGAAGTCGTCATTCAAAAAACAAAATTAAAAAAATTAAAAGAACTTCAGAATACTGGAAGACGGGCGCGTTTAATAGAACTTCAGAATTGCAACTAAATACTCACATTGCTCATGGAGACACTTTCTAAACTCTGAATCAAATCCTTTGCCGACTGTCCAGCCTTTGGCTTAATTTGTCCACCGCCATTTAAGCAGCCTGCGTGAAAATAATACACAAGTAAACGATCCATCCCGTTCGAGCAATAAAAAAAAATAAAAAAATAAAAAAAACGATAAATATGAGATGAGATGAGAAGGGGATGCTGTTTTAACCTGAAGGGCATGCCATGATTTCGAGAAAATGATAATCACAGTTTCCGTTTTTTATTTTCCTTACAACATTCTGTAAATTCCGAAATCCATAACATAAGGCAAATCGCAAGACGGTTTTACCCTCGACCTGCATCAGGAAACATTGCATCAGATTCTTTCATTTGAAAAGAAAACTTATATGGAGTAAAACTCAGAGAGGAAAAAAAATGCTTACTTCCAAACTGACTTCTCGAAAGTCTGAATTTCGTAAAATTCTAAAGTCGATAGGTCCTTCAATCTCCCTACCATAAATGGATTTAGCGGCATGCCTGAAAACGGTTTCAGCATAACCTCCCGAACTTCCATTAACCCCATAAAGATGTCCATCATCAGTAACATTAGTCATCCTGAGGTTTGCAGTGGACATTTTAGTCAGTAAACATCTATAAAAATTGAAATATTAGGCATCGGAGTTAATTGCCTTACATTTTATCTAGAGGAGATTCATCCAAGGTACTAAAATCAACCGACCTTGACTGCAAAATAGCCAATAAGTGATTTAGTGATCGATTCACATAGACTGCAAAACACAGTAACAACTAGTAACAAGTAGGCCTATCAAACGGGCCGGGCGGGTCGGGTCCGAATTTGAGTCAATAATCGGGTTAGGGTCAGAAATAGTTTCAAACGCCAATATTCTTTACCGCTTTTTATGTCTAACAATACTTTTAATACGAAGTATTAAATTTTTATTTATTTTAATAGTATTATTATTATACTCATTAATTATAATGTTTATATTTTAAAAAATACTCCATATTAAAATCAATTTTCAAAATTAATTTTTTATTAAATGATAAAAATAGTTGTATTATACGGAGTATTGAATATTTGATTATATTTGTGATTTAAAATATTAAAAGTATTAGTTTTTTAATTATAAATCCAAATACTGTATAATATGTAAATATTACGAGAAATATTTTATTAATTTTAATAAATCCTCATTGACCCAATGGGTCAAACAGATCGAACCAGGTTGAGTTTGGGTCAAATGGGTCGCGGGCAGAAAAAAAAACAGGTCGGGTCGAGTTTTGACAGTCTAGTAACAAGTAACAAGAGCTTGTTAATTACCTCATTACCTGTATTAGTTCTAAAACTTCCCCAGACGTCAGCACAGAATCCACCTCAGTAACCTTTAAATCCCCATTTGCGAGATTTCCATCTCCATATTCCATTTCAAATACGAAATCGTCTCTAGCTGCCTCAAGCTTCTTGTCATAACAAGGCATCACAGTGACATGATACACTTCATCCGGTCTGTTTATAATTCATTAATGACTGGGAGTACATAACAAGAAAATAAATACACCACGTTTCATATAATATACAGTGAGATCCTCTGTCCCTTTTTATGTTCCATCTCGTGTTTCATAGCCTTTAATATGAGATACATCACCTCTTAATTGATAAAAAAATTGTCACAGAGAAATAATGAGACACGGGATGGAACATAAAAGTGGGACAGACGATCTCCACTATATAATATACTCCGTACTAAACACCATCAAAGAGCCGCAAGGGTTTAAGATTGCAATCAGATAACTTCAGATGTTGTGTTACCGTCATATTACCTGAGAGACATTTTTTGGCAGAGGTAGCACTTGATGACAGCCCCCATTGTTTGCTGAGGACTTTTTACAGACGAAATATATGGCAAGATGTAGGATCCGAGAGTTTTTTCTGCGTAGCAGATCCACCCTAACATAAATAACGAACATGGAAAAATGTTAATCAATAAATTCTGAAGGAGGCCAAAACCAGGTAGAGTAAGGTGTCAAAAAAGGATGTATACCTGGACAAGCGGATGAAATCATAGGTAGTGAAGTCTTAAGAGGCTCATTTTGCTTATAACGTGCAACAAATTCATTACATGCTTCGATAAGTGCCAAGTCTCTGCTACAGCTTGTGTCGAAAACAGCCTTCACTCCCAGTGACTTGAAAAACATCGTGAGCTTTCCAAAAACCTGAAAGAAATATGATAATCAATGTCAGTCAGCAAGAGTAGAAAGAAGGGTCCACGGGGAATGGAATCTCTTACGTCACAGGCCTAGCATAACAGAAAAACTAATATTTGATGAATGAATATAACCAACATCGATTACAATCAGACAGACTGGGACAATCGTATTCAACCCCAAAACAGTCAAAGTGTGTCTCAGCCTATGGATTATGGATAACAGTCTTAAGAAAATGATAAAAGCATGATGTCTAACCTGAATAGGAGAGAGGCCAAAGTGAGCAGCAAATGACGCCCTCGACTGGGGAGAGACGGAAACTATTACAGTCTTGCCTTGGTTTATATTGGATAGGAACTCATCTAAACTTTGCTTCTCAAGCATCACCGTCTCTGCTGAAGTGATGCAACCGCTGCATAAGCAGCGAGCCAACATGAAAAAGATTAACAGATTTGAGGAATGAAACACAGAACAGACCAAGAATAATTCCCAAATAATTGTTGAGAAAATAATTCCAAGATCTCATTTATATCCCACACTTGTTCATCTGACCCAAACAGAACTCACAAGCGCCATCCAACCTTGACAATAATCAGTCAAGGTGGTTCAGAGCCTAAATATAATGTTTGAAACATTCGGCACAAAACCCTTAAGCAAATATGAACAAATGAGCCAGTCATGTGCTACTTCATAATATTAAAATCTATGTCAACAAGAAAACAAATACAAGTACGGAGCATAAGAAGCGGCTTTGCCCCTCCCTTAAAGTAGGGGTCAAGCCTTTTCTCATTTAGGCAATAATCCTCCGGTTTGACGAAAATTTCAGAACAATTGCCGTGAGAAGCTACTTCAGACATTATTTCAATTCAAGTTTGATCCCAACTTGAAAAGGAGTCCAGAAATAGTTGAGCCCAATGCCTGCACACATACTTGTAGACTTGTAGTTAAAAGTTTGAGCAACACAAATTACACAAACATACACAAACCCTCAAAACGGCTCAACGCCTATCTTCACCAAAAGAAGAGCACAAATTTCAGGAACTGCTACTAGAGCGATAGACAAGCCCTCAAAACGGCTCAACGCATACAACACAAGTTACAGGAACGGCCACTACTAGAACAATACTGAATGCCCACAAAACGGTTCAACTCCTATCTTTGCCATAAGAAAAACACAAACTACAGGAATTGCTACTACTAGAACAATACTAAACACCCTCAAAACGGTTCAACGCCTATCTTTGCCATAAGAAAAACACAAACTACGGGAACAGTTACTACTAGAATCATACTAAACACCCTCGAAACGGATCAACGCCTATCTTCGCCATAAGAACAGCACACATTAAACGAACTGCTACTACTAGAACCATACAAAACACCCTCAAAACGGCTCAACGTCTATCTTCGCCATAAGAACTTCACAAATTACAGGAACTGCTACCACTAGAAGCATACAAAAACTCTCAAAACGGCTTCACGCCTATCTTCACCCGAAGAATTGCACAAATTACAGGAATTGCTACTAATAGAACCATACACACACCCTCAAAACGGCTTAACGTTCTTCACCATAAGAGCAGAAATTACAGGAACTGCTACTACTAAAACCATACGCAAACCCTCAAAACGGCTCAACGCCTATCATCACCATAAGGACAACACATATTACAGGAACTGCTACGGCTAGAGCCATACAAGACACCCACAAAACGGCTTAACGCCTATCTACACCATAAGAAGAGCACAAATTAGAGGAACAACTACTGTTAAAACCATACACAAACCCTCAAAGCGGCTCGATGATTTATCTTCACCATAAGAACATCAGAAATTACTGCTACTACTAAAACCATAAACAAAACCTCAAAACGGCTCAACGCCTATCTTCATCCGAAGAACGTCGCAAATTACAGGAACTGCTACTACTAGAACCATAGACAAACCTCAAAATGGTTCAACACCTATTTTCACCCAAAGTACAGCACAAATTGCGGGAAGTGCTACTACTAGAACCATACATACGCCCTCAAAATGGCTCAATGCCTAATTTCGCCATAAGAACAGCACAATTAGTTACTAGTTACTACAAGAACCATACAAAACACCCTCAAAATGGCTCAACACCTATCTTCACCATAAGAACTGCACAAATTACAGGAACTGTTACTATCTTACTACTCGAACCATACAAAACACCCTCAAAACGGTTCAACGCCTAACTTCACCATAAGAAGAGCACAAATTACATGAACTGCCACTACTAGAAGTCTAGAACCATACACAAACCCTATCTTCAACCAAAAAACAGCACAAATTACATGAACTGTTAAATTAGAGAAACTACTACTACTACTACTAAAACCATACACACCCTCAAAAAAGGCTCGATGCTTATCTTCACCATAAGAACATCACAAATTACAGAAACTGCTACTACTAGAACCATAAACAAAACCTCAAAACGGCTAAACGCCTATCTTCACCCGAAGAACATCACAGATTACAGGAACTGCTACTACTAGAACCATAGACAAACCCTCAAAACGGTTCAACACCTATTTTCACACAAAGAACAGCACAAATTGCAGGAAGTGCTACTAGAACCACACATACACCCTCAAAACGGCTCAACGTCTAATTTCGCCATAAGAACAGCACAATTAGTTACTAGTTACTAAAAGAACCATACAAAACACCCTCCAAAACGGCTCAACACCTATCTTCACCATAAGAACTGCACAAATTACAGGAACTGTTGCTACTAGAACCATACAACACACCCTCAAAACGGTTCAACGCCTAACTTCACCATAAGAAGAGCACAAATTACATGAACTGTTAGTACTAGAACCATACACAAACCCTCAAAACGGTTCAACGCCTATCTTTACCCAAAAAATAGCACAAATTAAAGGAACTGTTACTACTAGAACCATACAAAACAACCTCAGAACAGTTCAACGCCTATCTTCACCATAAGACGAGCACAAAAGACAGGAATTGCTAGTGTACTAGAACCATCCACAAACCCTCAAAACGGTTCGACGTCTATCTTCACCCAAAAAACAGCACAAATTACAGGAACTACTACCACTACTAGAACCATACAAAACACCCTCAAAACAGCTCAACGCCTATCTTCACCATAAGAAGAGCACCAATTCCAGGAACTGCTACTGCTAGAACCAAGCAAAACATCCTCAAAACAGCTCAACGCCTATTTTCACCCAAAGAACAACACAGATTACAGGAACTGCTACAACTAGAACCATAAAAAAAAACACCCTCAAAACAGCTCAACACATATCTTCACCATAAGAACACCACAAATTACACTACTAGAACCATACATAACACCCTCAAAAAGGCTCAACGCCTATCTTCACAATAAGAACAGCTGAAATGACAGGAACACAAGCCCTCAAAATGGCTCAACATCTATCTTCACCATAAGAAGAGCACAAATTACAGGCACTGCTACTACTAGAACCATACACAAACCCTCAAAACGGCTCAACGCCTGCCTTCACCATAAAAACAGCACAAATTACATGAACTGCTACTACTAGAACCATACAGAACACCCTCAAAACGACTCAATGCCTATTTTCACCTGAAGAACTGTACTGGAACTGCTACTATTAGAACCATAAACAAACTCTCAAAACGGCTGACGCCTATATTCGCCATAATAACTCCACAAATTACAGGAACCGCTCCTACTAGAACCATACAAAAACCCTCAAAACTGCTCAATGCCAATCTTCACCCGAAGAAGAGCACAAATATCAGGAACCGCTACTACTAGAACCATACACAAGCCCTCAAAACGACTCAACGCCCACAAATTACAGGGACGGCTACTACTAGAACCATACAAAACATCCACAAAACAGCTCAATGCCTATCTTCACCATAAGAAGAGCACAAATCAAAAGCGCTGCTACTAGAACAATACAAAACACCCTCAAATTCTCAAAACGACTCAACACCTATCTTCACCCAAAGAAGAGCACAAATGAAAAGAAGAGCACAAATTACACGCACGTCTACTACTAAAACCACACACAAACCCTCAAAATGGCTCAACGCCTACCTTCACCTGAAGAACTGCACAAATAATTACAGGAATTGCTACTACTAAAACCATAAACAAACCCTCAAAACGGTTAATGCCTATCTTTGCCATAAGAACTCCACAAATTACAGGAACTGCTCCTACTAGAACCAAATACAAACCCTCAAAACTGCTCAACGCCTATCTTCACCCGAAGAAGAGCACAAATAACAGGAACCGCTGCTACTAGAACCATACACAAGCCCTCAAAACGGCTCAACGCCCACAAATTACGGGAACTACTACTACTAGAACCATACACAAGCCCTCAAAACTGCTCAACACCTATGTTAACCATAAGTACATCCCAAATTACAGGAACGGCTACTACTAGAACCATACAAAACATCCTCAAAACGGCTCAACGCCTATCTTCACCATAAGAAGAGCACAAATCCTCAAAATGGCTCAACGCCTATCTTTACCATAAGAACAACACAAATTACAGGAACTACTACCACCAGAATCATAAACAAAACCCTCAAAATGGCCCAACGTCCATCTTAACCATAAGAACGGCACAAACTACAGGAACACAAGGCCTCAAAACAGCTCAACGCCTATCTGCGCCCATAGAACATCACAAATCACACGAACTGCTACTACTAGAACCATACAGAAACCCTCAAAACGGCTCAATGCCTATCTTCACCATAGAAGCATCCCATATTACACGAACTGCTACTACTAGAACCATACAGAAACCCTCAAAACGGCTCAACGTCTATCTTCACCATAAGAACATCCCAAATCACACGAACTGCTACTACTAGAACCATATAGAACACCCTCAAAACGACTCAACGCCTATCTTCACCCAAAGAACTGCACAAATAATTACAGGAATTGCTACAACTAGAACCATAAAAAACCCTCAAAACAGTTAATGCCTATCTTCGCCATAAGAACCCCACAAATTACAGGAACCACTCCTACTAGAACCATATACAAACCCTCAAAACTGCTCAACGCCTATCTTCACCCGAAGAAGAGCACAAATAACAGCAACCGCTACTACTAGAACCATACACAAGCCCTCAAAACAGCTCAACGCCTATCTTAACCATAAGTACATCTCAAATTACAGGAACGGCTACTACTAGAACCATACAAAACACCCTCAAAACAGCCCAATGCCTATCTTCACCATAACAAGAGCACAAATAAAAGGCATGCTACTAGAACCAGACAAAACACCCTCAAAATGACTCAACACCTATCGTCACCCAAAGAAGAGCACAAATTAAAAGAAGAGCACAAATTACAGGCACGTCTACTACTAAAACCACACACAAACCCTCAAAATGGCTCAATGCCTATCTTCATCATAAGAAGAGCACAAATCCTCAAAACGGCTCAACGCCTATCTTTACCATAAGAACAACACAAATTCCAGGAACTCCTACCACTAGAATCATAAATAAAACCCTCAAAATGGCCCAACGTCCATCTTAACCATAAGAACAGCACAAATTACAGGAACACAAGCCCTCAAAACAGCTCAACGTCAATCTTTGCCCAAAGAACATCACAAATCACACGAACTACTACTACTAGAACCATACAGAAACCCTCAAAACAGCTCAACGCCTATCTTCACCATAAGAACATCCCAAATAACACGAACTGCCACTACTAGAACGATACAGAAACCCTTAAAACGGCTCAACGCCTATCTTCACCATAAGAACATCCCAAATCACACGAACTACTACTACTACTACTACTACTACTACTAAAACCACACACAAACCCTCAAAATGGCTCAACGCCTATCTTCACCATAAGAAGAGCACAAATCCTCAAAACGGCTCAACGACTATCTTTACCATAAGAACAAGACAAATGACTGGAACTATTACCACTAGAATCATAAACAAAACCCTCAAAATGGCCCAACGTCCATCTTAACCATAAGAACGGCACAAATTACAGGAACACAAGCCCTCAAAACAGCTCAACGCCTATCTGCACCCAGAGAACATCACAAATCACACGTACTGCTACTACTAGAACCATACAGAAACCCTCAAAATGGCTCAACGTCTATCTTCACCATAAGAACATCCCAAATCACACAAACTGCTACTACTAGAACCATATAGAACACCCTCAAAACGACTCAACGCCTATCTTCACCCAAAGAACTGCACAAATAATTACAGGAATTGCTACAACTAGAACCATAAAAAACCCTCAAAACAGTTCATGCCTATCTTCGCCATAAGAACTCCACAAATTACAGGAACCGCTCCTACTAGAACCATATACAAACTCTCAAAACTGCTCAACGCCTATCTTCACCCGAAGAAGAGCACAAATAACAGCAACTGCTGCTACTAGAACCATACACAAGCCCTCAAAACGGCTCAACGCCTATCTTAACCATAAGTACATCCCAAATTACAGGAACGGCTACTACTAGAACCATACAAAACACCCTCAAAACAGCTCAATGCCTATCTTCACCATAACAAGAGCACAAATCAAAGGCATGCTACTAGAACCATACAAAACACCTCAAAATGACTCAACACCTATCGTCACCCAAAGAAGAGCACAAATTACAGGCACGTCTACTACTAAAATCACACACAAACCCTCAAAACGGCACAACGCCTATCTTCATCATAAGAAGAGCACAAATCCTCAAAATGGCTCAATGCCTATCTTTACCATAAGAACAACACAAATTCCAGGAACTCCTACCACTAGAATCATAAACAAAACCCTCAAAATGGCCCAACGTCCATCTTAAGCATAAGAACAGCACAAATTACAGGAACACAAGCCCTCAAAACAGCTCAACGCCTATCTTCACCCGAAGAACAGCACAAAACACACAAACGTCTACTACTAGAACCATACAGAAACCCTCAAAACGGCTCAACGCCTATCTTCGTCATAAGAAGATCCCAAATCACACGAACTGCTACTACTACTACTACTAGAACCATACACAAACCCTCAAAACGGCTCAACGCCTATTTTCACCAGAAGAACAACATCAAATGATTCCGAAAACAAACCGATAACTCCATAAACAGTTCAATTCACTACTCAGGAACCCTAGAACAGTTACCTGCAAGCAAGACAATCCTTAAGCGATATTTTAACAGGTTTCGCTTCAACTGCACGTTCAATCTTCACTTCATTCTAACCTCAACCAAAACAAAATCAAACAAAAGAACAATTAAAATCGAAATCATAACAACGAATTCCAAATACCTAGAAAAAAAAAACAATAAATTCGGCAGCTAGAATAGATAAAATTGAAAGTATAATAACAAAACCTAGAAAAAAAGAGAGGAGGAAAAGAGAGGTAGAAACCCTGGGTGGAAGTGGAAGTGAAGGTTTAGGTTGATTGATGATACAGGCCTGTGATGGCGCGATGAAATCGTTCAAGTCGCTTATTCTTAACGCTGGCGAAAATCTTTCCGCCATTTTTAATCGGGTTTCTAATTCTCAAGCTTTTTGGTGGAGTTGAGAAGTGGACAAGAGGTCCACGACTATATAATGCTTCCTATTTAGGGGTCTTCAAAAAGTGACTCAGTCCGTCAAACTCGACCGACCCGGACCGTACGGTCCGGTCTGTCAACTCCAAAAACTTGGTTTCCGATCTGTGGTCCGGTCCGGTCCACACTTAAAAAAATTAATCAAATTTAGTGTATTTTGGTCCGGTCTTAAGAGGGTCCGGTTCGGTCCGAGTTTCTTTGTTAACCAGTCCGGTCCACGAGTTTGAATTTTTTGGGTTGTCAATCTGCGGGTCAAGTCGTTCCGGTCCAGTCCGGTCTGAATTTGGACCGATGAACACCCCTACTCCTATTAATGGTTAAAAGTTTGGGTATATAAAGCAAAACGACAGTAGGTTCATGGTAACAGAAAGAATAAACAATTGATCAAAACTATGAGACACTATGTATTTTCATTGGACCGTCATAGGCGTCGTAGGAGACCGTTTCACTTTATAATTTGTGGATGTTAGGTTGGGTGTTGATAAGATTTGGGTCGGGTCGGGTCGGGTCGTTATTGAGTCGAGTCATTCCGGAATTGGGTCGGGTAATTATCAGATATAAATATTTTATCATATTAATTCAGTATTTTCCCAACTTTTGCTCTACTCACGTTATTACTATGTATTAAGAACGTACGTAGCATGTGATGAGAGAGAAATAGAGATAAAAATATTTCCTTAAAAAGAAATGAGACTAACCAAAAAAAAAATACCCAAAAAGAAATATGGGACTTATTCAAGAAGGAGGGAGTAATATTTAAGCTTAATAACTGTCTAGTCATCAATTTTATCGGCTCAATAACATGCGGAATTTGGGTCGCTATCCATCATGTAATATTGGAAGTCGGGTCACAAGAAAGTCAGGTCGGTTTCAAATTGCTAAATTTTCAGATTCGGTTGTAGTATAAAGTTTCAGGTGTAGGAGTATTCACCGGTCTTGGGCCAAATCGGATTGAATCGAATGAGCCTAGTAGACCTTACACCCAAACCAAACTCAAAGACCCGACTGACTAGGAAGAGACAAGGAGTCCACGACCAAACCGCAACCCATTAGTATCAGATCTAGATTCGTGGGTTCAGGTCGGATTTTGAAAACACACCCTAGATGTATTACATAGTCTGCTCTACTAGACATTTTTCACAAAAATGTTTGCATTTTAGGCTCGGAAGGCTTCAGACAACTGTGACTGCCCCGTCTCTTCCAGTTTCTTGAGCCCTTCAACCGTCTTAGCATCCAGGAAACTCGGCTGGTTGGTCGACGACAGCAGCCTCGCCCACATCCTGTCAGTTACCACAACCTTGTTCTGCCTCTCATTAATCCGCTGCCCAAAGTCAAAACCAATAATACATCCGAAACATACATTCATACATACATGTCTTTCTCGAGGCGAGTTGCTACAAAAGTCAGAATCGAGGAAAAGGATGGCTTACATGAAACGGGATGTAAGCATGCCTACCATTAACTGGCCCTACTGTGAAACCTGTGTATCCTGCCATTGCACCGTGAACTGCACTATGTGCTAGCAGTGTACAGTAGATATTATCTGAAGCATTGGCCGGTATTGCACGAATCATGTATGTCGGATCTGCCAGAATAAAAAAAACGGTCATCTACTCATCTGTCAAAACTGAACCAACCCGTTTGTTTGGAGAATTGGAGGACCGACCGATGTATTTGAGAGTTAATGTCCACATTTTCCGGTTGAAATAGTCCTGTCAAAAATGAAAACTGATGAATAACATAACATAACATTATAACAAACCTATTCAACAGTTAAAGACAGTCGGAAAAACAGCAGCGCAGCAGATGCACCTTGATTTTATGCGATATCCAGTGGCCGACGTCTTGAAGGAGCTTGTTCCCTGAAGCATCCTTCTGATGCATATCACGCATGCTTTCAGAAAGAAGATCTTGTCCGGCTCCCTCAGCTACTACAATGACCATGTGCCCGGTCTGTTTCAGCCTCTTCTCCATGTATTCATAGAGCCCGCCCGGTCCTTCAAGGTAGAAATGTGATTCCGGGATCAAGCAACAGTCGACATCCCGACTTGCCAAAGTTGCATACAACGCTATAAAACCTGCATACATTGGTAAACCCACATTACATTGCAGATGTTCTTCTTCAGAGACAAAATGAAATGAAACTCCTGTGCTGAACTGAAACTGAAGAGAGCTGAAAAGACGTTGAAAGACTTGTTACCACTGTCGCGTCCCATTAATTTGACAACACCCACACCATTCTCAACGCTTTCTGCTTCTACATGAGCTGCATTAATCGCCCTCTGTGCTTCCTCCACGGCCGTGTCAAAACCAAAGGATCTATCTATGACCTGAAACATCAAACATTCATTCCAGTCTCGTACGAACAGTAACAACTTTTACTTTGAAAAATATCGACAATATATAATGATAATTAAGTACCGGGATATCATTGTCAATGGTCTTGGGAATCCCAACAACTGCAACTTTTAGACCTCGCCTCCGAACTTCCTACAAAATTTAATTTGGTGTTACATACTTTTAGACCTCACTTCCACAGTAAAGATCCTCCGTCCCCCCATCAACAAATTATGATATTTGTTGCATATTTGATTTGCGCAATAGGCGATGTGTCAGAATGTATATGGAGTGACACAATATGGGATGCAAAAGCGGGACATAGAGTCCTTACTGTCGTCTCCAACCTTATAACGAGACACAAATTTGGTACTCGATATCAAAATAAATACCTCGAAAATGACTGCTGCACCTTTCTGAGTACCATCTCCTCCTATTATATACACCTGATTTATTCCACGATCTTGTATGCTATCGACTATTTTTGTGGTGTCGTAGCCTCCTCGTGAAGTATCAATGATCGTGCCACCACGTTTGTGGATGTCGTCGACAGATTGAGGAGTTAATGATATGGTATTCCGAGCATAAAAACCTTTGTATCCTCCCTAAATGCATAAAACAACATTAACTGCAAAGAGCACCCATACATACGATATTTCTTGTACATCGATTAAATGCAAGACAATCCCATCATACTCAAACAAGGTTTTTACTTGAGACCGTTCATCTAACATGGTATCAGAGGCAGCATGAGTCCATGACCAAAGGTCACGGCCCCACGGGTTTGAGTCATGGCAGTGGAAAGTCAGCATATGGTACAAGGGGGCTGAGGCTGTTAGGCTGTTAGGCTGAAAACATGGAGAAGATAAGACTTACATTGATACCAAGTACGGTAGTGACGCCATACATGTAGTACAAACCACAGACGATCTCTCTAATGACGGTGTTTAACCCCGGACATAATCCACCACATGTCACTATACATGCTTGGACTTCATCTGATTCAAAGTACACCTGCAACCGCACAACAAAGTATATATACCAACACGTCAATGAAATTGCATTGCATTACAGTCGACTTAACATAATAGAATCACGGGTGATGAGTGATGACCCTTTGGCGAGGTCCAGCGCGTCTAAAATGTCTTCCTCTTGGACTATCTTTGTGAACAACAACCTGCGGAAAAGTGAATTGCAAAATGCAAAATCGATCATTCACTGAATTCTTACCATTTGAATAAAATACCTTTCCCACACATTCAATCAATCATATGAATCTAGCGAACGAGAGGGAGTATCAATCTTCGTAAATCAATCAATTACTACTATCACAAAGTTAATATTACTCCCTCCGTCCCAATGAATTGTTCCTCTGTCTCAACGAATTCTTTACCTTACCTTTCTATTTTAGGAATGGTTTTTTTATATGTAATTTGACCATCCTCGTAAATTTGGCTCCACATGTCACCTCACCATCGGACCTCTTGCCCTTTGTGTAAAAAAACAAAGGCAAACAATTCATTCGGACGGAGAGAATATATTTTACATACAAGATCTCTTGAAAGACGGTCTCTCATTAACTTTAATGAGAGACTAAGTACAAATGGAAGTAACACTGATACCAAAATAGAAGTAGGTACGATTAACGTAAAAGGGTATACAAATATAAAGAAGATACGCTTCTTATAAAAACAGATACAAAACAAAGTTGTCATTGGGTACGAATAACACATGGAGTGGTAATGAAGAGTGGTCTCTCAATAAATTATTTAGAGACCGTCTCTTCCAAGATTTTGTGTACATATAAAGCGAGGGTTATCCGACTCTAAACCAAATTTACCAAAATCAAACCAATGACGTAGATCCCATATTTGTAATTAGTTTGATTTCAACTTCATTTTTGAAATAAAGTTAGAGTTGCAGAAAGAATGTGGACAGTAGAAAGTAATAATAATAGAATGATACCGTCTGAGTAACAGTGTCGTCGACGTTGACGAAGTATTGCCTGTAAAACCGTAAACAGAGGAAAAACTGCTCGTTACAAACAGCTACTCCGTACTAATTACGTAAAATATTAAACAAATGATCGAGACAAAAAGAGTACTTGACAACAGAGTATGAGGGATTGTGTTGCAGCGGATTCGTATATGTCTGCATCAAATAAAACCATTCTCAAATTCAACATAAATTATAGTATACAACCGTTGTACCGTACGACGGACCTAATTTTATGGTAAAAAGTTACCACTTTATGTTATTTAGTGATCAAAGTTAAATAGTAACCACATTTTAATATAAAAATGTGGTAACTATTTATCTGAAAGTGGTAACTAAGTAATTACTGCAAATTCAATATCCACGCATTAAATTGAGATTAATACTGTAATTAATAGCACGATATTGTTCGCTTTCAATCAAAGCTACACGGATTTACTGACTAACATTGAGCGTAAAAGAATTGAAGCATAGAGTAAAGATGAAATGAGGAGTGAATTACGGGGAGATTATTAGAGTGGAGATAGTGAGTAAAGTGAGGAACATCTTCAAGAACAAACCCACACTCTCCCTTCACCATCTTCATCCTCTCCCTACTATTATCATCGCCGCCATTGTCGGAGGAGGATGATCGGACGCCGCAAATTGAGCTGTTACTCTCCATTTTACGGACAATTTACTTTTTTTTTTTTTTTTTATTGAGGAGAAAAATTGAAACGGTGCAGTACAATTGTACAAGTACGAGTAATATGGTGCAGACAGGGGTAACGGAAAGACATACAGATACAGATGGCGGGAGACCCAGAAGACACAATTCCCACGCAATAATATCGGTCCAATTCTTTTCAGCTTATCTTGACATTCAGTTGGTCTCTCTTACGACGGATATATTCGTCTTAAGCTTAAAATGGGTCTTATCTAATTATTCGTCTTAAGTATGTGCCATATGAGGAGAGAAGAACAATGGCCCCACCAATTATACTTTTGTCTTATCTAATTATTTGGTAGTTATTTGATCCGTTATACGTTTGTGACGGATATCTCCGTCACAAACAAGAATTTTTGTGCTTGACTTTAATGTCACGTTCTTTTGGACTTATATTCAGTCAGTTTCAGTTTAGTTCAGGAGACATATTTTGTCTCTATATTTAAGTCAGTTTCAGTTAAATTAAGTTCAGTTAAATTAAGTTTAGTCAGTTTCAGTCCAAAAGAACGGGGCCTAACATACTTTCTCCATTTTTTTGGGATTTTCTACGTTGTACCCTCCTGTTTTTCCGTTTTCTACCATGTACCCTCCTATTTTCAAAAACTCCCACTAATATTCATGTAGTTGATTAACTTTATAAAACGCGACCTAATCACAACTATCCGTCTAATGCTCAGTTAATTAGATGACATGACAGTGATTTTAAGATATGACATAACCATTTTTGACGACTTTGACTTGTATTCTCTCCATTTTCCCCAACTTTTCCTCCATTTCATTAATTTTCCCCATTTTTCTCATTTTATACATCAACTTCTTATTCTTTTTTACCTAATTGATTTTCCTTTACTTTAACCCCACTTTATTGTTTAGCTTAAAATAATGATATTTTACTGATTTCTAACGAAATTAATTTAATCACATTAACAAACAAAACATTAATATTGCACTTAAAATAAAGAGTGAAAGAATTATGATAAAATGAAGAAAAATAAATAAAAAATTATGCATGCAAAATTAGAAATAGAGAAAACATAGGAGACGAAGATGAAAATTAATTGGGGTTTTTTAAAGTAGAATAATTGTAATTAAGTCACGTTTAATGAAATTAATCAACTACAGAGTATAAGTGAGAGTTTAGATAACAGGAGAAGTATAAAGTAGATAACGGAAAAACAAGAGGGTACAACGTAAAAAAAACCTTTTTTTTACATCTTCTGATGAATATTTGTCACAATTTGTATTGAGTATAAAATGATAAATTTACGAAATATTGGAGGTAGAATGGTAAGTGCGTGCAAATAGGAAAGAATAAAGGTACAAAGTGTTGTAAATAGTAAGGATAATATGGCAAAAGTTATGGACTAAAATATGAAGAAATGAAATAGAAAGATAAAAAAAAAGTGAAACGAAAAAAAATAAAAATTGAAAAGATATAAAAAAAAGGAGAAAGTATTTCATTTCCAATCGGTAGCGGATTTAGGATTTATCAGGTTGTGGATGCGCAAAAAAAATTCGTGTGATTTTTTTGTCAGTAGGTACTAAATTCTTCAGTAAATAAGACATCCATAATTTTTGTTTGGTCCGAAGAAGAGCATATTATGGCGCAGAAGAAAATCGAACCTCCAACCTCTCAGTCAGTGAGCAAGGGAAGCTCTCACCACTTTGCGCTTACCGCTTCTTCTCAATTTATTTATTTTTCGCTAAAACATTTCCAACTTTTATTTTAAATGTTGTGGCACCAAAACATAAATTCCGTAAAAAAAAAACGCTAATATACCTTAATGGCTTAATTTACGGGACTTCACATCCATTTAATTAAATCAAATTTGCATAATCAACCCAATAATATCCAGTTGAGATCCTCTGTGTCACTATTATGTCCCATCTCATGTCCCATAATCTTTATCATGCGACACCTCATTTCTTAATTGATCAAAATAGTGATTATTTATGTGATAGTGATTACGTGTCAATAAGATAAATGATGGGACATGAGATGGGACAGAGGATCTGCACTGAATAATATCGTATACATATAATAAAATCGTATCCATTTATTTTCTCAATCAAAATCTTATATTGAGAAACTTGTGTAATTTTTTTTTTTGGTGCATTGTAATTTTTGTTTTGGGTTCAACAATTCGAACCTGAAAACTATTGTCCCAGAACAAGTAGTCTTAAACCACTAGGCTAAGACATCTTAGGTGAGAAACTGGTGTAATTGAAACCGTATTATACCATCAGACATCCCCAAAACCCATCTTTTTACGTTCGGAATAAACGTAGCGACGTTCATATTCAATCGGACCAAATTTATCGACTCTCTCTAAACTGTGGCGACTCTGAGCATCGGCCAATTCAACCCGCATATTCGACAAATGTTGTGCTCGCGCAATTTCTTCCAAATCCTCCTCTGTTGAGCTACTTCCTGCTCCATGGCCTCCACTTTCATCTGAATTCATGAAACGACGTCGTCTAGCTTCATCTTCATCGTCGATTTTTGGAAGTCTCTCATCTTTCTTACATTGTTCTAATAGAGACATTCCAGTTCTCATGATGTCATCTGAAATTAATAAACCGGTTTATTTAGGATTAAGTGATCACCGGTCGAATACTGTTTTTAGGGTCGAGATTTTAGTTCGGATTGATGAAGACCGTAAGATAATTAAAAACTATAAAAAAAGTGAACCAAAAAAGAGTTTTGGTCGCAATTCACAAATCTATCTATTTGTTCTTCAAATTTGAGGTATTTGTCTCGATCATTTGTTTACTTTTTATATTAAGAGTAAATTAAAAATTACTCCCTTCTAAGATATCAATTTTAAAAAATTTGTTAAAAACTAACTTCCAAAATCTAACCAAAGTTCAAAAATTGCTCCAAAATATAATTTTTGAACGAAAATGCCTCTAACTTTTTTATGCCATATTGCTTCACTTCGCCCTCTAGCCAAGGACATTTTCGTCCTAAAAATAAAGTTTGGAGCAATTTTCGAACTTTTGATGGATTTTGAGAGTTATTTTTAACAAAAATTTCAAAGGGGGTAAATTTTAAAATTGGTATTTTAAAAGATTGTACAGAGTAATTTTTAATTTACTCTTATATTAATCAAACATAAGCAAATGACTGAAACGAAAACATACAAAGTTCATAAGTAGTATTACCTAAATTCCCGCGATCAAAATTGTTGGTGGGAACGGGAGGAGGAGGGGCGACAAAACTACCAGGACCGTAGTGAGGAGTTTGGTAAATGTGGTCGTAATTAGGAATGCCATACGTGTTATTAGGCGCGATTGGTGGCAAATTGGCATGGACATCACCGTGGTTAGTTTGGTAACTATGGTCATAGTTAGGGGTGGCATACGCGTTATTAGACCCCAAGGGGGGCGCATTGGCATGGACAGGACCGTGGTTAGGTTGGTAACTATGGTCATAGTTAGGAGTGGCATACGCGTTATTAGGCACCAAGGGGGGCGCATTGGCGTGGACAAGACCGTGGTTAGTTTGGTAACCGTGGTAATAGCTAGGAATGTTGTACATATTATTAGGCACGTTGCTAACACCGGGTCCTTGTTGACGGTGGACCTCGGCCGCTTGTTTCTCAAGCTTCGCCATCGCTTTGTTCAAGGTCTTGGCACCTTCTTCTGCAAAACGACGATACAAATCCATGTATGTTTTTTTCTTTTTTTGTGTTTTTATTAAGAGATATACTCGTATTTGGTAGTAGATGAATGTTTTGGTATACTATTTGGGTAGAAAACTTACATTTATATAGGACTTAACGACTTAATATAAAGTGAAAATGAAAGATAGCACTCGGTCCAAGCTGTTTCATGCACACGACTAGCAAATGGACTAGTATGTATTCTTGAGCAATTGGAGATGCCTCGATAATTTAGCACAAATTCTTGTTTAAAACAGATATATATATTCGTTTTAAACTTGTGACAGGTCAAATAGTTGAGATAAGACAAATTTCATGTTCCTAAACCGTAGCAAATATTTGTCATAACTATCGTAATTGAAACATATTTGAATCGTTTTAATGTTAAGACAAATATACCCGTCAGAAGTAAGACGGACCATTTAAGTTTTAGTGGCTTTCATGATACTTCACGATGCCTACTTGTGTACCAATATACAAGACTACCCATTCTGTATGCAACTG
Source organism: Agrostemma githago (assembly GCA_958450325.1). Classification (NCBI taxonomy): domain Eukaryota; kingdom Viridiplantae; phylum Streptophyta; class Magnoliopsida; order Caryophyllales; family Caryophyllaceae; genus Agrostemma; species Agrostemma githago. The sequence goes on along the minus strand of OY288239.1, from coordinate 86,473,473 downwards.
TGCATTGTTTACTAACAGAAAAAAAACAAAAAAAGTTCGGTGTTGTGTCAAACCTAATGCTGAATTCCTTTGAAAATGAGATCGGACCACAACAAACGATGGACATGATTTAGTAGTCAAAAACCGAGATTTGATAGCATAGTACAAATAGCCCATCAATAACTACAAGTTTTGAGTTTGTGTTTTCACGATATAGTTACATGGATTCTGCCATTTCTAGTTTAGACAGCCAGCAGGACGCTAATCATCGTGTTCAAATGGCACGCGAACGAACAATTGACCGTGCAATGTCACCACTGCTGATGTCTGATGAGGGTCGATTCTTGATGGTAAGCTAACAACCTGATTCAAGCATAAGATGAATAATTAATAGGAATATAAGATGGTAAAATGAGTCAAAAATCTAAATGAATGCTGTACGACTAGGTCACAGTATCTAATTATTTTTATTATTAATTATTTTATTTTTTATTTTTTTTATTTTTTTTAATTATTATTATTATTATTATTATTATTATTATTATTATTTATCATTAATAGTAGTCGTAATATTTATAATAATAATAATAATAATAATAATAATAACAACAACAATTATTGTTAACTATTACTCATATTATTATTACTTCGTATTTATTATTATTAATATTTAGTATTATTATTTATTTTTTCATCTCAGTTCAGACACTTCCACTATAGTTCAGTTAGTTTCAATTTCAGTCCAGAGCCTTAGTTAAATACTTGGCGTGTTAAAAGTAGATAATACGACATTGAAAACAGAACCAGATCCAAAATGAAGAGCGAAGGTTGAAGTGCACAAAAGACAAAATCAATGTTACTCCGACAATTCACCAAAGTGTCGTGTAACATGTGAGTGACGTGTCCGACACATGTACTTTAGACCAAGAAATTGAAAACGTCACTCAAAATAGCCTTTATGAGAAACTCGGACCCATAAATGACCAGAATCATACTTGGTTCGGCTATCTATCCTGCAACTTCTGGTCAATTTTGACAGTTCACTGAGTCGTAAGTATATAGAGTTTTGAGATTCGGGGTCAAAAGGCCAACACAGGGTGGGGAATACTAACTGTTATTATTAGAGAACTGAACAATTTTTTCATATGAAGTGTATTTTCACATTCACGCATCACGTGACCACATTTCAAAATACCATCAACGTCCTGCCAAATGTACTTGATAGAGATGCAGAATTATAGTACGAGTACCTTTTTAAAAGGGGTCACATTCCATGGATTGTCTGGATTTTCAGGCTCTCCCGAAATAACCAAGCGGCCTGCTGGATCTGACTGGACCCGCACCTGTGTAGAAAGGGATAGTAACCAGTTGAGCTTTTCAAGCCAAACACTTTGACATGTAATTCTCAGCTAATCAACTAACAGAGACAGTCACGCTATTATCTTAAGGTTTTGTTTGGATATGAAAAAATGGATGAAAAGCGAGGAAGACCCCTGTTCTTTTGGACCGATGTAAGCTGAAGTGAAGTGAGCTGAACTGAAGTGAGCTGAAGTAGTGAGACAAAATGAGGCTCTTGGGGCTGAACTGAACTGAAGTGAGCTGACCGAAAGGGGGAAAGGGGGAGAGGAAAAGGGAATAATGGTAAGGTGTGGGGGCATAGAGGAAGGAAGATTTCCCTACAAATCGTTCTTTTGGCGGAGGAGAAATAAATTGCCTTGGGAGAAGGTCGATGGAGGGATCCTCCAAATCCCTCCACGGATAAATTTGGCAACAAGTTTAGAATCGCACATACCGTAAAGATGATCAATTTGAAACATAGAACAAAGAAACAAATCATCGCTTTTGCAAGTCCCGACAAAGAGTTACAGGCACTAAAAGTTTCCTTGTTCTAAAGAAGGGGTGCAACTTAGAAACCTTAAAAACACAATTATACCTTGTAGAGTTCCCCACCGACGAGGGAAGAAAAAAAGAAGAAAGGAAATGCTTACAGAAAGAAGACACCGTACTTGAACGGAAAACTTATGAAACTAGAGAGAAGGGGTCAGACCTCTTCACGTAGAAGGCCTGGAACTAAAGCATAGACTTCATAGCAGTCTCTCTGATACCAAAACAAACACCCGTCAATATGAAACAACTTTTAAAAAAGATAATCTAAACATGTTACGACAATTTAACAAACAGTCAGAAACTTACAGTCGCTCGGACATTAATCTTGACCCAGTCAGCTGGAGATCCGATATCGATAACTGTGGCATCCGAACTGCCGAAATGGGCAAAAGGCAAGGTTTGGAATCGAATAATCAGTTGCAAAAATCAATGCAGGCAATAATGTGCGAAAATTAAATAACAATTCAACTGCCGTACTTACTACTCCGTAGTTCTTAATACATGCCATACTTCCTACTTCCTACTATGACCCATTTGAAAGAAATTAGCCAACTTCACATTTTTATCATGCTTTTTCTTTCAAAAACTCAAGTCATAATGTCATGTGAGAGCAAAACATGTTTCTCAACACAAGGTCAACCCCAACCAACAATATCATCAGGCATGCGAGGGTACTCTCTTAGAATCAACTTTTTTGGGTTGAGCTGAATTTGTATGAGAGAAACTGACTTAAATAAATTAATAGATTAATATCATCAGGCATGCTAAGCTACCCAAAGTCCCAAACGATAACGATAGTAACGAAAGATGAACTGACTGATAGTAACAGTGATGACTAAGATAAACGGCATTAGATGTGTTAAACCACAGTTTAATACCGAATTCGCTGTTCTGAGATGAAAGAGCAAGGGCCTTAGCAATTTTTAAAAACTTAACTGTAGTTTTGGTGATTTCATCTGTACAGGCTTAACAGCCTCATCGGTTGAGGATTGTTTTTTCCGTTTGAGAATGCCACCTGCAAGAGTGGCAGCAATTGAATCCTTTTAAAATAAATTATCGTGCATGAAAAAAACTACTGAAATAGATTGTTGAGATGAAGGGATTTGGAGGGGAAGCTGAGAGGGAGAGGGAGGAATGAACTTCTCTTGACTACGGAAAGAATGTGAAAAAATGGAAATACTTTTTTTATTCTTCGTAACGTAAATGAAAGTCTGCCTCCCCTTCCTCCTCTTCCTTTCACATATCTCTATCACCTTCCATTCCCTCCAACATTGATACCACACACAGCGCAACAGTTTCAACTAAAGATGTAGGAAAACCAAATGAAGAACCAAACCTAGGCTTTTCAAAGGCTTTTCTTTTTTGCTCAATGGAACAGAATTCTTGTCCTATAAGAAAAAAAACAAGAAAAAAGAGCAACTATAAATAACAAGCTCAGCGTGAGATTTAATTAAGACATAGTAATGTTAACAAAGATTGTTCTTTTTTTGGTTTTGGATTATGACGGATTAAAACAAAATGGCTCACTGTGTTGCGCTTCTGTTCATTGTGAAGTACTCCGTAGTACTCACTCGATAAACTTAACGCAATCTTCATCTTGGGTCATTCACAAACAGTCTTTGTGTTGCTAGCACAAGGGTACGGTTGCGCTGACCCATCCCATCCCCTACCTCGCAATTTGCGGGGAGCTCTTGAGGGGTAATGTTGTTGTATGGCACGGAGTAATATTTACAAAGCCATAGAAATAAAGAAAGGAGCTTATACAAAAATGTGTACCTTAATGATTGGATCACTCACTTCACCGTTGTCAAGAATACGCTGTGAATGCCACCCCTGCATGGCTCGAGCTGCAGCATCCCTGCGTGCCCGTCCTGACCCAGGTGCCTAGCATACCAGTAGTAATGAGAGAAAATAATTACTAGGAAAACTTGAGCTTAATTCCACTTCTTTCTTCACTTTGTGAATCAGGGACTCAAACTCTAGTATATATAACAGATGAAGAGTTGAAGACTAAAACACACTACCAAAGCCGGTGCAAACAAAAGGTCAAAAAGAAACATTTGACTAGGTCAAATTCTACTCTACTGAAAAAAAAAACAATTATAGAAATCAAGTCTCCAGCTCCATTGGAAAAATGTTAATAGGAATACACTTACATGCACCATAAATTCAGCACACAAAAATTAGAAGAATAGCAAACCTCCCCAGATGTAATAAAAAAAATGTAATAAAAGATAGCCAACCACTATCTCCACAACAACAAAGACAGGATTAATGTCTCAAGGAATAAGTAATGGAAACTATACGACCTTCTCTAAAAACTACGAAGTAGTAAAGAAACCTTATTTTTTTCACATGAATATCAACTGAAAAGGGCAAAATATAAACGGCATACGTACCATTTTAGAAATTTGTAAGAGAAACTTGGGAAGAAAGTAGAAAGGAGAAGCATGGTAGCACTGAAAAGAAATATAGCTAAAAGCGAAGTCAATTAATAAGATTAGACTGATTAGATACCTGATTTTCAGCACCCAGAGGCACTGAGAGATCAGGAAGAACAGTACCATCTGCACTCGTCCTATATCTTTCATAATCAAGAAGGGCCTAGAAACAAGAGTATTATAAATTAAAGAATTACATGTCAGCAGGTATAGATGCAGATCATATAAGATATTTTAGTGATACCCTTGTTCACTTCATCATCATATAAGATACCACAGATCCAAAGCGGTGGAGGCGAAAGAAGGAAGAATATTTTTATTTGATCATAATAGGTTTCCACATAAGAGTGAGTAGAAACATAATCCTAAAATATGACATTTTAATTGTTTGATCCAGGAGCAAACAATTCAAATTTCATTTAAAAATGAATATTAGAACATGTCAAAGTAATCTGGATAGTTGAAAAAAGAACTCTGGAAACAGAAGGCGATTTAGAAAAATGTAGGCAATTCAGGCAGCAATAATTAACGGAAGAAATTACTTTTTCATAAAATATTCGGAATGTCCAAGAAATTGTAGTGCAGGTCCTGCAACTCAAACCAAAAAAAAACATGTCAAATACTCACAGGCCAAGGATACAAATGCAATAACAGAAAATCCAATGTTTTCAGGAAGCCCTTCAAGAAACAAAATTAATGTGAGCAGGGACGGTGTCAGGGGAAATTAATAACTCTCTGTTGATTTCTCTACACCTTTCACTAGCACATTATGAATTTACGACAAGAACTAAAGACATAAAACTCTCCAAGAGTAGTTGCTTGTAGCAACTAGCAACACACGTCAGTGAAATGAATATAAAATCCATCATTCATTAAATTATAAGATCAAGTGCATAAAATCTGAACAGCTAAACAACAATCTCATCGAAAGCACGTATGGTGTTGTCAACAAAATTGCACGGTAACACATATGGAGTATATAATCTTTACAAAGAAGGAAGTGATGCGTTACTTTGGGGGTTTGAATGATTCTCCTACTTGCCGCCAGTATTTACAAGCTGTCACCTGCTTACAAAAATTATGATATATTCCAAATATATGTTACCATATCAGAGATTAATAAATATATATTGAAGGACAGAAATATAATGTATGACTGGGTATCTAATATGATGCAAAAATGTACATTTAAGAAAGAGATAAGCGGGTTGTCTATCTCCATGATATAGAAGAAAAAAAAAAAAAAAAAAAAAAAAAAAAAAAAAAAAACTCCAATATCAGTATCAACAGCAAAGGTAACTGCTACTATTGTGGCCGTTGTGGGTTGATCTCTAGTTTGGTTCACTAAGGTGATTGAATGACTTAGCAAACAAAATGAAACAGCCATTTTATTTGCCGAGAATTGATAGTTCTGCTTTTGCCGAATTTAACAGGCCATTCTACTTTTCTAGATCGCCTAGTATCCAGCTACTTACACAATCTGTATTCTATCCATTATATTTTCATGGTGCAACAACTATAAATAAAATAATACTGTAATAAAAAATTAACATACAGAATGATTAGAACTTGACCGGGATGAAAAATAGACGAAAATACCCATCTTAATCATCTAGATAGCAGCAAAACATGTAAAAAGTAAGAAAAGAAAAACAGTCGTACCTTATCATAACCACCCAACTTAAGAACTGATCTCCATAATCTGGTACAAAAAGGAAAATAAATTAGCCATAACATACAGCCACTTGCACAAAATACAGCTAAAATCTAAATACGCAGCAAGCTTCCTACACACGAAAAGGTTCACCCAGTAGAACAAGAGAAGTATCGCATAAGCATACTTTAGTAAATTCAGCGGCACTCCATAGAATTTTGGTGGCTTGAAGTCCAGACCTCTCTCTTTATAGAATTTATGGAGCTCCTTTATAAACGCGCTTTGTTCTCTATCAGTTCCAGACTCTCCTCCGCCTGAAGTATCTGTGTCAAACATCGACAGACTACTCGTAATTTTGGTTTCTACATCTGTACGACCTCCTTCTATTTTAGTCCCGTCATTTGCTTCTTCTTCCTTCACCTGCTCCGCCTTCGAGGGTGAAGACTGAGAGTTCGCAAACGCTCTTGTGTGTGATCTGGAAATACCTCCATCATCCATGCTTTGATGGTTGACTGAATTGCTAACATCCACTTTCATCCCATCGTCCTCTTCAGAATCTGATCTTATGGAGCCTTTTTCATGATTTACTGAAGAGTTCTGAAATGACTCAATCTTCAAGGAGACATCTTGGCCATCCATATCTACTTGACAGTCATTTCCACATCAAAAACGAAGAAAATACATTATATCAGAAAGGTACATAAGAATTCTCCCATATCATAGAATTAATGTACCTTAAACAATACTCCCACTGATTTATTTTTCTTTTTTCCCATTTCAATAATATACTCCTTACTACTCCGTAATATACTAATATTAAAGAATGGGAAGAAAGGGAAAAAAAACAGAGGTAGTAGTAATTTCCAACAGAAGAAAGTCAACATGACTGTAACAAGATTCTGGCAGATCCATAAATCCTACCTCCATCAACCGCATTGGATACGAGATTGTCCGTCTGCAAATCTCTACCATCCTCAACTGCATCAATAGGAGAACTAACATTCTCATCGACACTCTTTTCGAGAGAACCTTCTGCAAGTGACTCTTTTTCACCATTATTAGACACGTCAACTAAACTATGTTGTAAACCTTGTTCTTGCTCATCATCATCCTCTGATTCTCCTGTCTCTTCGTCTTTATCTTCCTCTTCAGCCTCTTCCTTGTTAAATTCTTCCCTGTCCTCCCTCGATTTCTCTTCCCCCATCTCAATATCTTCCTTATCCTCCATTGTCTTCTCTTCTCCCATCTCAGTATCATTCACTGCAACTGAATCATTGTTTATTGATTCGGGATTGTCATGACAGGATTGCTCAACCTCCTTCGCCTCAGTCATAGATTCAACACAAACCTTCAAAAACATAGAACATCAAGATGAAGGAAATGTTGGTACATTCATACATAACTACAGACACGCAGCTTAGGTACAGCGATACGCAAGGGGGTTATCCGTTTACCTCTTACAGCTCACAGCTCTTGCCTCTTAGTGCTAAAAAACAAGTGACATAAATAACTATCAGAGATGCCACTGTTACTAGAATCAAAATCTTTAAGTATAAGATTTGGGGCAACACCCTGACCGTATATGAGTTTCATGAGAGAAATCAATATTGAAATGAATGAAAATTAATAAAAGACTTATAAATTGTGCTTCGTAAGACCTAACTCCAACACCAAGCCAAAAAGAATGGCGTATAACTTCGCATGTTGTAATTTATTGTCAATGTAGGTTTTGTAAACCCCGATCATAGCAACACAAAGAGAGTTGATGTGTAAAATAACACACGTGAAAACTTCACAAAAAAACTCAAACACTTTGGCATTCAACTACTAATTGGTTTATCAATTTCGCATACATAGAATACATAAGAGCAAGCATGTCGACGGTGTCGATAAACATGTAAAATGCACCCAAACCTAACCACTGGTAAAGCATGTCTCGCAATTCTACTAAGCTCGCAAGATTATCATGCCATGTGCAACCTAAACACATAAGACTAACACATGTTGATCAAAAATAATGGTCAGCTTGACATAAGCATCTCATCTCATCTCATCTCATTTTCCCTAATTTACCACTAATTCCATGACCGTACTGCATAACCCAAAATCTAGACCATAGAATTATTCAATCCCTCTTCTATCCATGTTCTCTCCTTATGTTCTTACCCTGTACTTCCCTTTGCTTTCGAGTATCGACAAGCAGCTCAAAATCAAAATCAAAATCAAAACACCATTTTTTTCTCAATTCATAATCTCATCCTGAATCTACGGCCATTACAACTGCTAGAACAAAACTTCCCCTCCTCAACCTGAATCTACCACCATTGCATTGAAAATTGAATACCTCGGACCCCGTCTTAAGCACTATACTAAAACATCTTCGATCTTATTTCCGTAACCAAATAAATTTGCTAAGTTCAGACCAATTCCAAACATCTCTGCGTCCTACTTCCTCAACATAGTTGATTGATATCGTTTTCTTTCGTTATCAAAATCAAAATCAACTATAATTAACTAATCAATCTCAATCTCAATCGGAATTATGTTTGTATCATCCTGTGATTCTCCGTCCCCGCAATAGTGCTACATTCAAGCATCTACCATGCCGAAATAGGCGGAAAACCATAAATTAGGGCAAAAAAACGCAATTACATGCAGCAGAATAACAATTCAGCAAATCAAAACAAAAATTCAGAAGTATACATAGAAACACGCACAAATATACGGATATAACATACCAAAACGAAGCAGGAAACAAAATTAATTAGGTTAAGGTAGAAATTAGACCAATTGCGATTGAATTGAGATTGAATTGGGGGAATTGTTACCTGTAATCAAAGGAATTGAGAGATAAAAGTCGTCGGAAAATGCGGAAATGTCGCCGGAAAATATCGGGAATCGCGGTGGAGAGAGAGAGGGGGGGTGGGGGAGGGAGTGATAAAAGTTCTAGAAGGGAGTTGGGTGCGCTTGGTTTCATTCAACTGTTTGGTCTCTATCTTATTCCTCCTAACTACGATTATTTTATTATTTTATTCCTGAAACAAGATTTAGACGTAATTATCTTTGTTCAAATCGGGTTGGGAAAATGAAACGAATTTCTTTTACCGAACGAAACTATATTTAATCCTAGCGAATTTAAATTAAAAATTATTAAAAAATAAAATAAAATCGACAATCAGTTGAACTCCGGTGACTTTGATTCTGGATTCTTATTTGATTATCAGTGAAATAATATTGATTGATTGACTTTGAAAAAAAAAACAGATTTTAAAATTTATTTAATTAATTTTTTCATATTAGGGTTTACGTGGTTATACTTATATGACATAAATTTTTACGTATTTGCTTAAATTATTTACCCTGGTTCACCATGGAAATATGAAGTTACCGAAAACTTTAAATTCACGTGAATCTATATTTCATGAGAATAAAAAAATATTGTTTGGTTGTCACGTGGGAAATGATTTCATGCGGGAAGTTCTACACACCAGGGAGACTTGGTGAGTAACTTACTCCGTCGGGGAGGAAGTGACAACTCCCGGGAAGTGAACAACCAAACAACTCCCTGAAAATGCACTTCCTGAGAACTTGCACTTCCCGGTAATTGGATGAATAACCAAACGACCCCTTAGTTTGATTCAATCAACATTTTAAACTAGGGTCATGGGGATGAGTGTTGGACCGTTGGAGTGGCCACGCTAGTGGTCGACGGGAAGAGATGGTGGTTTTCCATACATCATTCAGTCACTCCCTCACTCGCTCATCTCAAGTCCCTTAACGAGACAGGGACAATTCTCTGCCTCACTTAAATAAATCGAGCAACTGACATCAAGACAACTCACGAGAAGTTAAGTTACCTTTCATCAGGTGAGCGTCACGACAACGCTGCCAAAAGGAAGATTTTGCACGCGAGAAGTACCTTGCCACAACTTTCATTACATCTCTCGGCTAGATGGTCTTTCACTGATCACCAGTCGCCACTCCAACCCCACACAAGGTCCTTATAATTAAGTCGATTTCAACCAATAAAAGTACACACATGATTTAGCATCCCGTATGTACTAGGTCGAGTCCGGTTCAAATATCATGAACTAAACATTTGGAAACAGAAGAACAAGAAACCAATTCGTCTTGCTTGCGACAGACATACTCGTCTTGAAATTAAAATGGGTTAAATATATCCAACTACGAAGAAAATGTCAAAAATCATTTGATACAAAACCTAGACACCCAAGTTTAGCTTATCTCAAATATTTAACCCGTTATAAATAGGGGTGTTCACGGTCCAAACCGGACCGACAACCCAAAAAAATTCAAGCTCGTGGACCGAACCGATTAACAAAGAAACCCGGACCGGACCGGATCAGACCCTCTTAAGACCGGACCGGACCGGACCGGCAAAATACACTAAATTTGATTATTTTTTTTAAGTGTGGACCGAACCGCGGACCGACAACCAAATTTTTGGAGACCCGATGACCGGACCGGCATGTAGAACGGTCCGGTCCGTACGATCCGGGTCAGTCAGGTTTGCCAGTTCAGAACACTTTGTGAACACCCCCTAGTTATAAACTTAAAACAAGTACTCCGTATATATATACCCGTGTTAAGCAAGAATTTGGTCGCCAAACACAAAACCCAATCCACTTCACTACTTGGCGTCTTCCTTTTCCCGGGCCTCGGCCCATAAATCAAATAACGGACCAATAACAGTGCATTGCTAAAACCCTAATTCTTAACCCTCCGTATAAATACCCACATTCTTCTCCATCTTCAATCACCACCAATTCCCTTCCCCTCTCCTCTCCGCCGCATCTCCCTTCCTGTTATTCGCGTTTGATTTGAAAATCTCTTTTCTTCATCTTCTATACATCGCTGATTGTAGTATTATCTTGTTAGAACTAAGTTATTCAGCGGGGATTGTGTGTATCGGTGGGTGCTTTTCAATGCGCAAATTTTCCGAAAGATTTCCCTGCAATATTAATTTGGAGAAGATGGGCAGTTGTGTTTCAATTTTTCCATTGATTTTTTCAACAATCATCTTCCCCATATTTTTAATTATTCTATTTAATTTATAGATTTATCGATTGGATATGATGATTATTTCCCCAGATGATCGAAGCTGATTAAACTGTGCTATTTTTAAAGTTTCTCTCTTTTGAGAGATTCCAAGCCAGTATTCTGATCCATTTTTCTCATTATTTTTGAATCTTTTTTCGATAAAATCAAATTAACAGTCATCAGATTTTTTAAAAATAAACCCCTTTTTTTTGTTATTTTTATTTCATATACGATCAGATTGACCAATGTATTTTTGATATTTCAATTGAATTGATAATAGTAATAATCGTATTTTGAAACCGTCTCATTTGGTAAATTGTTAATTGATGGATTTGATGATTATTTCCCCAGATGATCGAAGCTGATTAAACTGTGCTATTTTTAAGTTTTCTCTCTTTCGAGAGATTCCAAGCCAGTATTCTGATCCATTTTTCTCATTATTTTTGAATATTTTTAAATCAATTTTCTATACAATCAAATTAACTGTCATCTGATTTTTTTGAGAAACGAACCCTTTTTTGTTATTTTTATTTCACAAACAATCAGATTGATCAATGTATATTTGATATTTCAATTCAATTGATAATAATAATCGTATTTTTAAACCGTCTCATTTGATAATTGATGGATTTGATGATTATTTCCCCAGATGATCGAAGCTGATTAAACTGTGCTATTTATAATGTTTCTCTTTCGAGATTCCAAGCCAGTATTCTGATCCATTTGATTACATTTATCTAATACTATTTTTTTTTCCGTCACGATCAAGAATTTGTATTAGCAGCAGGGATTGTGTGTATCGGAGTAGTGGTTTTCATTGCGCTAATAATCCGAAAGATTTCCCTGCAATACCTAATATTAGGGGAGAATGGGCAGTTGTGATTCATGTTATTTTCGTTGATTTTTTCAACAATCATTTTCCTCATATATTTTCGACTTTGAAATCTGTTGATTTTAATTATTTATAAAGTGAATGGAAGTGACGATTATTTCCCCAAATGATCGAAGCTGATTAAACTGTGCTATTTATAACGTTTCTCTTTTGAGATTCCAAGCCAGAATTCTGATCCATTCCTTTATTAATTTATTAAATTTGTATGGGTTATACTAAGATTGAATCTGGTTTGGTGCGTGTAATTGGTTTAAACGATCTGATTAGTGGAGTTGAGCTGGGTGTGTTGTGTTGGCTTAGACGATCTGATATTACTTACTGGAATTTAGGTTAGTGTGTTGAATTGGGTTTGAAGATCCTAATGATGATTATTACCGAAATTGTTGTTAAATTACATCACTGACTTGGGCCACATCTAAGGCGGGGAGATTCCGTTCTATGAGACGAGGGTTCCACTCTAAAATTAATTGGTGATAGAGGGCATAATCCTTGCTTATCTGATTATTTAGGTTTAGGAGTCGATTTTCTACACCTGAGACGGGGAGAGTTCATTATGTTATTTATAATTGAATGGAAGTGACGATAATTTCCCCAAATGATCCAAGTTGATTCAATTGTGCTACTCTCTCCGATTTGTATGATTATTTACCTTTGCTTAATTATATTTGTTGATGTACGTTTATTTTGTTTATATCGTTATTTATTCATTATTAAAAATTTTAAGAGTATGGTATTTTAGTGCAGTCATTAAGATGATTAAACTAAGGTTTTTTTAAACTTATGTAATAGGGATTCTCTGCGCCGTCGTAAAGTAAATGTAAAGACATACGGAGTAAATGAATAGGAGGGAGTGTTTGTAATGTTTTTCAGTGTATTGTTTTGGGATTAATTATATTTTCAGTATATCAAGAATTCAAGATTGATTACTGGAATGGCGGTGTAACATAGGTAGGTTCATTGGTTATTTGATGGCTGTTACGCTCGTTTCCTACTCTGTCAACCCCAAGCAACCATACCAAAAAGAATTGTGTTGAAATTATTGAATGAAATTCGTGAAAAACGTTAAAAAGGACAAGTAGTTTTTATGTAAATTAAATCAATTTCAGGGAAAAGAATGGAAAAAAGTAAAATAAAAATAATTGAAATGAATGGGAATATATAAGTGACCTTATATATTGCTTAGAAATATCTTGTAACCGACATGGAGCAGTGTCTTTTGTGCCATTTTTGTGTCTCATGTCACAGCATACATTTGAAACTTCGAGCTGTTGCCCACGGGTGGTTTACAGTGTGGTTGCGGGTTCACTCGTTCATCAACAAAAAGAAAACTGAACTAAAATGACCGAAATAAAATAAATTTTACTTCGTATAAGACTGGTCTTATCCGTTTTGAATTGAATTAGGATTTGTGCTTCATGAAAGAGTCATACGTTCAAGAGTGTAAATTTTTGTTTGTGACAGGTCAAATAAAACTCATTCAGGTAATAAGACAAAGTCATGTGTTACCCATTAAATTTTTTTAATCATATGATATTGTTTAATCCGTTATCTTCTTGTGACGGACAAGGGAGACTTACTCGTTCAAGAGAGGGACTAAAATTGTAGAGCACATGAGGGAGGAATAGGGTTGGGACTCTTGGGAGTAAAGCCAAAAAGAAAATGGTTGGGAGTATTTTGGATGCTTTATTGGGAAATGCCATCCCTTGAGTTAGTACAAGAATAAAGAACAAAGAAACAATGGCCCATTATTATTGCTACCATTACTAGATTTAGGTTAATAGGACTATACGTCTATATGTGCATAGGACCAAACTAATTAGAATCGAGACTGTATCTGCATGGAAGCACCAATGATACCAACTTCAATTGGCCTAGCTACATGCTTACTTTACACATTGCTACTCATTTCAAATTTTCGTCCAATTATGACGACAAATTCTTATGTGAGACGGTCTCATGATATCACAATATGATTATTTTGAGATCTCTTGCATGTTACCCTCAGGGCCGGTCCTGAACAATTTGAGGCCCTAGGCAAAATCGTAAAATGGGGCCCTTTACAGCGAATTTTGGAATTATTAGGAGGGCATACTCCATTTTGTTTCCTAAATACTCCATCCGTTCGTATCCAAAGGGTACGTATTTCTCTTTGGACCAATTTTCGGTCCAATTTTTAGTCTAATTTTTGGACTAAATTACCCTTATTCTACTGACATATTTACACAATATGTCATTACAAAGTACACTTTGGATAATTAAATATTAATTTATTCATAATTATTGTACTTTTAATATTAATTTATCCCTAATTATTTTACTACTTTATCAATACTTGTGCAAAAAGGAAGCATACCCTTTGGATACGAACGGACGGAGTACTATAACGAAAATCAAAATTACATTTCAATGTTTGTTACTATATTTTATTTTTGGGAAAAATCAAGTAGGTATCTAAATTTAATTTGGTTATTGTAAGAATTATAGTAAAATGGCTCCTAAATTTTTATATTAATTATGGAGTAAGATTTTTATAATCATTAGGATATGTTTTGAATTACAAATATTTCGTAATTAACCTACTAGAGTACTAGATCGATAACACAAAAAGGACTAAAAATTACGTAATAATAAAAAAAAGTAATAACATACAGATTACAGAGTACTATACTAATCATGGTTGGAAAGAAATTAATGACCTTGTGGGCGTTTGAACCCACGCCCCTTCACCAAAAAAACAAAAACCAAGGCCTCAACCACTCCACCTTCCCCATTTCAATTAACAGAATCTGTGCTTAAATATAAATATATATTGCTTTCCTTTTTTTTTTCTCCTCAATAATGGGCCCCTTTCAACCGTGGGCCCTAGGCCTCCGCCCCTTGGGCCTACCCTTAGGGCCGGCACTGGTTACCCTATATGAGAGTATTGAATATTGTAAATATCGTAAATATATTAGCTAATCTCCGATTGCACCATTACGGTAACTGCTAACAATAAGGATTATCATATACTTCGTACTATAATTACGGTAGCTAATATATTTACGATATTTACGATATTCAATAGAGAGATCTCACAATAATCGTAATGTGAGACAGTCTCATATGAGACTAACTCAACTTTGACCTCAAATCTTCCATGCATATATTCACGAATTACTGCATGCAACAATTAATCGATAAAGTTGTCTTATCCAACTACTCACATGATATTGACCAATTACTGATAGAAGAAACATTATTAACTTGGTTAGAATAATAGTACTCCCTCCGTCCCAATGAATTGTTTGACTATTTCATATTGGGGCGTCTCAATGAATTGTTTGCCTTTCTATTTTAGGAATGTTTTTTATGTGTAATTTAACCCTTCTCATTAGTTTTGTTCCAAATGTCAATTCCTCATTGGATCTCTTACCGTTGGTGCCAAAAACAAAGACAAACAATTCATTGGAACGGAGGGAGTACCAATTACTCCAAAAAGTTGAATTTCTTGTTCATTTCATATATGATACGGGGTATGTAAAAAAGATCGACAAATTTTTCTCCCTTGTGTCGTTAATAATTAAGACAAATGTCTTTAAAATTAGAATATACACAAACATCCCAAGTTCGAATCCTGATTGCTTCACTTGGTTGCGACTCTAACAACACCAAACAACAAAAGCTAAAAGTTCAAACTCTCTTGAACATGAGAATAAGACCTCTGCATCCTAAGCAAACCACCATCACCACCACTAACACTATTCCTACTACCCATAATCTCATCCAAAGACACCCCACCCTTCTTACCCCGACCCACCGGTCTCTGCTTGGGTGCACTCTGCGACCTCAACTTCGCTCTAAACGACTTAGTATCCCCCATGTACCCTGGCCTAAACAACCCCCCGTCTCCACACACACTCCTCGTTGGTGTCGCACCCACATTGTTGAAACGGGGAGTGGTTTGGGCCGTTGACACCCGACTCTGACCCTGACCCTGACCCTGTCCCTGTCCCTCTACTACTTCTTCATAGTAGCTCCAATCGTAGCCACCCTGGACACTAGGTAAAGGTGACGACATCATCGGGTACTGAAATTCTTCATGCCCAAAATCATACATTGAACACCGGTTGTTGTTGTTGTTGTTGTTGTTCATTCTTCTCGACGACCTTGATTTGGGCTTGTTGTATGTGTCGATTTCTACTATTTTTGGACTCCCTTCGAGTGTACAACTGTTGTACGGGTCACATGATGTCCATTGTACTCTATTACTGTGGATTTGTTCATTTTTCGCCTCATCTAACCTTTCCTACACAAATCATTAGTCACGAATTATATATTCAGCATATATTTTAATCAAATGTAATCAAATGTAAACAGATGACTGAGACCATGTATGTATGTATATATATATACCAAGGATCTTCGTGAACGGAAATCAGAGTGAGGCTTGTTAGTTTTGAGAAGTGATTGATTGTTAGAAGCTCGTAGAGATCGGACAGTAGATTGAGCTCGAATCAAGGCTTGCATACTGTGAAGAGTCGCGGCAGCTTGTTTTCGGACTAGGTAGCCTCTAACATGAGCTTGTAACTTAACCAAGCCTTTCAGTGCTCTATGCGCTCTCCTTGCCTGTTATTAACATACAAGGAAACACGAACCACGTCAGAATAGAATACTTTTAAATTATTTCTGTATATTTATGGAAATGATTGAAATGGAGGGAATACGGAACATTTAGATCAATTCCAATATGGAGTATTATTCAAGGCAGATTCTTGTTTTTGATGATATTATCTGTCGTAAATTCTAAGACATGTCAAATATATACGAAATGTCCAATCACATGGCAAATGTTTCATCAATATTAAATAGCACAAAATCTTGGAAGAGACGGTCTCTCAATAACTTATTAACTTATTGAGAGACGACTCTTCAGTACCACTCTATGTCCTATTCGTACCCTTAAATGACAACTTTATTTTGTACCTGTTTTTATAACAAGCGTACTCTCTTTATATTTGTACACTCTTTTCGTACCTAATTCTATTAGGTTTGGTACCACTGTTCCTTTCATTTGTACTTAGTCTCTCAGTAAAGTTAATGAGAGACCGTCTTTCAGGAGATCTACTCATTAATTAGGGGTGTGAAAAGTCCGGTTCGGACCGGAAAAATGGACCGGAATCTACCAGATCGGACCCAAAATAAAAAAATTGGGCGATTCCGGGTTCCGTCCAATTCTGACCCGATTTTTTCCAGTCCGAACCGGAAAGACTGGAATTACATTTATTTGATAAAAAATTTCGGTCTAACCGAGGCCAATGGACCGAAATTTTGGACCAAATTGAAAATTTCGGTCCAACCGGTCCAAATTTTTTAGATTCCGGTCTGAATTTTTTGAAGATTCCGAGTCTGGTCAGGTCCTGGACCGGTGTACAGCCCTATTAACATTATAGGCTAATATTTGACCCGTTTTCTAAGTATGAAACAAGACTAGGTGACTCATTCATGGAATAAACACTTTGAATTATGGATTATTAAAAGAGCAATGAAGACAAAAAGGTTGAACTTAACATTACTAAGTGAGGAAGGAGGGAGAGTGATGTAACGATGTTTCAAATTCAAATTGTAGAACAGAAAAGGTCAAAAAAGAGAGAATAATTATAATAGAGGATAAAGAAGAAGAAAAAAAACAAAGGTAGAGGTAGTGGGCTAAAAGTTGACAAAAATCCCTCATGGAAACTGCTCAAACTTACGTAATGTCCATCCTTCAAGTTCCAACAAACCACAAATGTACTACGCACATTTTATATAAAAAAGTACATCAAACTATCATCCCAAAATGCTTACATTAATGCTCCTCCTATGATTAAACCATCACAAAACTGACCTCATCTGAATACGAAGTATGAATCGAATTGACTGTCTAACTCGAAATTGATCTAAATATTACTCCCTCCATTTCACAAAGTGACACATTTCTTAAGAAAAATAATAAAATACTGTAAAAGTAGAGAGAGGGTAAAGTAGCTGGGCCACCTAGGTAAGAGAGAAGTTGATAGCAAAAAAAGAAAGTGGAAGAAATCAAAGAAGTGGTTGAAAAAAAAGAAATGTGGAAGATATCAATGAAACAGAGGGAGTATTATATCAAACGAATCAATATCTGATTGTTTTTTTTGAAAATATCGTACCCGAAAATGAATCCGAACTGAGTTGTACTCCCTTCGTTCCAATGAATTGTTTGCCTTTGGTTTTGACAACAAGGTTAAGAGATCCAATGAGGAAGTGACATGGAGCAAAACTCTTGAGAATGGTCAAATTACTTATAAAAATCATTTCTAAAATAGAAAGGCAAACAATTCATTGAAACGCCCCAATATGGAATAAGCAAACAATTCATTGGAACGGAAGGAGTAAGTTTTTGAACTTAAACATTCATGTGATTTAACTCGACAACTTTACAGTTCGGAAAATTTACAACAAAACTCAAAACTTTTGTGATAAAGATCAAAATCTTAAAACCAGTTGTACATAGACCTATGTACAACTGGTTGTATAATCCTCTCATTGCGAAATGAGTCGGCCCGACCTGAAGTCACCCCCATTTTTATAACCCGACCAGTACTCCCTCTTTAACAAGTACTCCCTCCTTCCCAATTCCCACTAATGCGAGGAAGCATGAAATACTCACTCCGATTTTTATTTATCTTTCATATTTTTTTATTGGACTAAAAGACACTTTCTTCTCTATTTCTATTTTGGGTCATCAACAGGTGGTTGAGAATTTACCTTACATTTTTCTCTCATCCTTCCTCTCTTCTGAGAGACACATTCCTACATCCTTATTTTTTTCATCAGTCAAATGGAAAGATAATAAAAAATCGGAGGGAGTGTGTGTTATACTCTCTCACATTATCGAATTTTGATGTTGGTTTTACTCAGATTTATCGTAAAAAGAAATTTGAGGGGAGGATACGAAAAAAAAAAAAAAGTAAATTTCTCTCGTAACAGATTATTATCCGTTACAAATTTATAACGGATAAACCCGTCAAAAACAATAATTTGTGAATTTAAAGTGATGCGGTGAGGATGATAGAAAATCAAAAGAAACGTTATCTGTAACTAACAACCTATCCAATCGTTCCATGATCCATCAGTGTCAGCTGCACACAGTAAATTTGTTATGGCAATACAAGTACTACTACTACTACGTGTAATTCAATTATTTACTGAATACATTCACCGTACAACACAGTAGAATGAGGTAAATCGTGAACGGCCCCAGTTAGAAATCCAAACCAAAACTTAACACAAATTTGGAAAATAAATTAAACAAACATCAGCTACTCTAGATTTTACAGCCCAAAATTTCCTGAAACAGCTAACCCCAACTCCCCAACTCCCAGTATTCCCACATCCTTTGTCAAAATCAAACGGATACGTCGAATTGCTAATTAAAATAAAAATTTATACTCCGTAATAATATTGTTTAATCATGAAAAATATTTGTATGCGTTAATATTTCAAATTTTTACGATAATATCATTGTGAATTTAGTACTTTATTTGTCATTTACCATGTAATAAAAAACCAAATTATCCAATTACTCCCTCCGTCCTAATGAATTCTTTAGGTTTGTTTTTTTACATTTATCGATGCACATTTTGTTTCGTCCATATCTTTATTTATATATTATTAAAAATTCTAAAAAATTGATATTTTTAATATAATTATTATGACAATTTAAAAAAGATCTCACATAACTGTATTTTTCCATTATATTTTAGAAATTATATCAAAGATTATTCATGTTCATTGAGACGGAGGGAGTAAATAAATACATACACCCACATTATAGTCTAATCTTGAAAAGATGACATGGAAATGAGTAAAACTCTCTTTTCTCATGATAAATCAAACGGGTCAAGTAATACCACATGCAGACAAATCGTAGCAAATTGTTTGTTTCCATTTATCAAATGGGTAATTTCTCCCTTCCATTTAATTCTTTGCATTTGCTTTATACACGCGTTTTTTTGTCCATATATTATTTCCGTAAATTATAAAAATTTGAGATTCATAATGTACTGGATTAGTTATAATCGTGATTATACTCACTTATGAATAGTGCTCAAAAAACAAACGGTAAAACCAGACAGAGATGAAGAAGTGCATGAAAATCACAAAAACTTGTATGAAACCGTTCCACGGTAATTTATCGTGAGATCTCTCATACTATGTGTACAACCGTCTCATGATAAAATCAGTAATTATTGTGTACAACCGTTGTACCATGTCACAGCTGTAAAAGTTTGCAACTTATGATAAAAAGTGATCATTTTAGATTAGTTAGTTAGCACTTTCAGATAAATAGTTACTTTTACTATAAATTAGACCCGTCGTACGGTACAACGGTTGTATACTGTAATTTGTGTGAGAGTTATTGCATGAAAATAAGTGTAGAAAAAAGATAAAGCAAAAGAAAAAGAAAAAGAAGGAAACAGACCAGATAGCCTCTGAAAAAACTCTGAATTCTAACAGCAGCCCATCCCAATATCTCAGACGACCCAGAAAACAGAGCTCCCCTGCTTCCTTGACTAGTAAGCCTCACAACAGCAGCCGCCGCCTGCGCCGCCGCCACTGCTGCATCCGCCGCAGCAGCGGTGGCAGCAGCAACAGCAATAGCATGTTTACTCTGCTCATTACTCTTCTCCTCCATCGTTACCGCCTTTCCGAAACTCCATCTTTTTTTATCATCAACCACATTATATGGAGGGTTGTTGTTTTCGTTTTGATGGTGGTGGTGGTGTTTTTTTGAGGATAGAAGAGATTTGAACCATCTGATTGCTTTGCCCATCTGATGTTTTGCAATTGGGGAGGTTTTTTTTGGGTGTGGAAGTTGAGGAAAAGGGGAAGTGGGGAAGTGGGGGGGAAGTTTGTGGGTTTTAGGAGTTTAAAAAGGTGGCAGGAGATGGAAGGGTTAAAAGAAGTGAGTTTAATGTAAATAAATCAGGCTTGCAGGGTGAAAAGTGAAACACAAATACCTTCTTCGTTTCTTTTACGGAAATTTCCAATGGTACCCTCGAACTATGTCACATTACACATGCTACGCCTGTTTTTAAGTTTGTTTACATGGTAATCTTGAGTTTTATAGTTTAGTTCTCGATTTGCCCTTACCCAAATTTTTGTCATGACGCCATTAAATTCTGTCATCACTCCCAAATTTCCCATAGTCGTTGCTTTCCTTTCAGGGATACTATGGGCACAACTATGAAAAGTTTAAGGGTACCATGGGAACAACTATGAAAACTTAAGGGTAACATGAGAACAACTATCAAAACTTAGGGGTAACATGGGAACTCCTCTTCTTTTGAAGAAAAATAGTTGTTGAGTAATGCAATTAATTTTGGTCATAACTTAACGGCGTTATGACAAAAAATTGAGAAAGGTCAAGTCAGGAACTAAACTATAAAAGTCAAGGTTACCATGGGAAGAAACTTAAAAGCAGGGTACCATGTGTAATGGGACATAGTTCGAGGGTACCATGATGAGACTTTTCTCTTTCTTTTATATCCGTCGCAAGCTTAAGACGGGTCAAGTTAAGGGGATAAAGACAATTATTTATCTAGGTCCCACCATTCTCACTTTTGTCTTATCCCCTATTTGGTATCTATTTGGCCTGTCATTTGTTTGTGACGGATATCTCCGTCACAAACAAGGATTTGTGTTCTCTCATTTGTTTCTCTTTTTTACTCCCCTCTGTTCCATTTGATTTTTGGCATTTGCTTTTTCATGTTAGCGTACGTTTTCTTTTGTCTGATCTATATCTTTGGTTACATATTTATAAAAATTATAAAAAAATTGATATTTATAACGCACTTGATCAGACAATTTAAACAAGATCTCACGTGACTATATTTTATCATATATATTAGAAGTTATATCGACAATTCCCCTCGTTTATGAATAGTGTCCATAACCAAGTGCAAATAACCTATAGGAACGAAGGAAGTATTACGTTTATTACTCCGTATGAGACACACTCTATAAACCACCAAAACTCAAAACTATAATCACTATCATGTGAGAGGTTTCATAATAAATTTATTGTGAGAAAGTCTCATATGAGTTTTTGTGAACTAACGAGTTATGATTGGATGTTAAAAAGAAGGTGGTCCGGACGGATCAAACGTATACATATTTAGTCTTTGAGTTTCCAAAAAGTTGGTGGCCGGTCTCTGGTCCAGGTCAAACTTTTTTTTTTTTTTTTCAAATTTAATTTATTTTTCGTTTTGGTCGGGTCCCATTCTAACTCGCAGGTCTCCGAGTTTGAATTTTTGGGGTGGCTAGCCGGACTAGTCCAAGTTGGAACCGGTGAACCACTACCTACCCACAATGTCTCTTGTGAGACCTACTAATAGAAATAAAATAATAATAAAAGTAACCACCTTGTATGTTTGAGATGTCACGATAAATTTTGTATGAGACCGTCTCATACAGGAATTTGTGCTACCTATGACAGGTCAGATAGTTAGAATAAGACGAATTTCATGTGCCTAGTTTGTACTTCCTCCGTTCCATTTGATTGTTTGCGTTTACTTTTTCACACTTGTCAACGCACGTTTTCTTTTGTCTATATCTTTAGTTACGTATTTCTAAAAATTATAAAAATTTGATATTTCTAACGTACTCGATTAGATAATTTAAACAAGATCTCACACGACTATGTTTTATCTTATATATTAGAAGTTACATTGACGATTTCACTCAACTGTGAATAGTGCCCAAAAAGCAAATGCAAACAATCAAATGGAACGGAGAGAGTAGTAAATAGTTACAACATCTTGTTTTAATGTTAAGAATTACGGAGTATTAGGATAAAATGATGAATACGTCTGTCACATCACAGGTTAAGATGGGAAAGTGAAAAGGAGGTGGTGGTTTTATAGAGGTAATTAATTTGAAAAGTAAGGGATCTTTTTTGTTGGGCAGAGAAAACTCAGAAGTTGGGGTTTGGATTGGTTTGGGTTTGGTTTAGTTTTTCAAAATTTGATGAGGTAATGTGTTTGGATTGGAGTCAACATAAGTAATTGAGTGAAATGTTGAAAATGGGTGCATACTGCATAGTGGGGTTGTAGTAGTTGTTATACTTGTTAGGTTTTGTGCAAAAATTTTGAATTCAATTGACATACATATCATATACGACGGAAATATTCATCGTATTATTATTATTACTTATTAGTAAAAAAAAATTCCGTATTCATTTATGTAGAAAAGAAAAAACTATTCCCTCCGTATTTATATGTTCGTTCACTTTGTTTAATATATGGGTGGAGTACTTCATTATTACTGTTTCTGAGTAACAATAATTTGTCATCACTTAGCTAGTTAGCTAAATGAATAGAATTTGACTCGATAAATCCCTCTCTTTGTTTGCAGTTAGAGTATTATACAGTCAGTTGTACATAGCTCTATGTACAATTAATTTTAAGATAATGAGCTTTATCACAAAGATTTCGAGTTTTGATGTAAAATTTCTGAGCTTTAGTGTAAAATTGTCGAGTTAAATCACATAAATGTTCAAACTCAAAATCTTACAAATCAACTCAGAATCTTTTTTAACCTCAATAAATATACACAAAAGCTCAAAAACTTACACCTGGTTGTACAATGCTTTGTACAACTAGGTGTATAATCTTATTTTCTCTTTGCTTGTTGGTCTAGCTAGTGCAGTCCAAATTGAACTTGAAAAACTAGACCTACCGAGTTAATTGCAGTCCGTTCCAGTCGGGTTCCCGCTTTTAAGCGACCAACCTCCGTATTTGGGTTTTAGGACGGTGGTCGCTGGGGCGGGACTCGTCAGAGTGAATGAAGAGGAAAGGTGGCTGTGTGCATTGTGGTTGTGTGGCTATGGTGGTTGGTGGTGTTAATGGGGTTACGGTGGTTGTTTGGTACTCCGTAGGTTGAAGAAGATGAGTTGGGTTTGGTTATTTGTTAAGTGCAGAATGTTAGTTATGTATTTGTCCATGACTCCAAGTGAAGCCTAAGTGAACACTATTTTTGACAATTACAGAATACGAATACTTTTTATTACGACCCAAAACGATAATTTTTTTATTTTTGAACATTATTTTAAATTAAAAGTTCCAATGAAATATAACTACCGAATATTGAAATATAATGGCTGTTACGAAGCGATAATAGGTGGTTCTGTAATTAAATGTTCTCTTATTTTCGTATTTTTAAGAAGAGTTATGTTGACGATTATGATGCTGACAGAGTTCGAATCCCAGATCGTCAATATCAGCTCTCGTGACCTTAACAATTAAGTTAATTCACATTTAACAAAGGAGAGTTACTTGTACTTTCTCTTGAGCAACTAACTTTAAAAAGTTGTGGTTATTATCAAAAGATTTAGCTCTCAAAATTAGGGATGTCAACGGGTCGGTTTTGGGTCGGGTGGAGCCTCACCCGAATCCATCACCCGAATCCGCATACTCCACCCGATCCATCCGTCACCCGATTAACCCACCACCCGGATCCAATCCATCCGTCATCCGCGGGTGATTCGGGTGGATCGGGTGCTTAGCGGCTGAAAAATATTTTTTTAAAATACAACAAAAAAATATACAAATTATAAGATGCGTAAAGTTTTTTGGGATTTTTTGGTGGTCGGAAATTAAGACGGGAAAGAAAATCTAAAATGGTGGCCACCAAAGTGATTACGGAAAATATTTTCTTAGGGTTTTAAGAAAAAAAAAAGGATAATGGGTATAAAAATAGAGTGAAATTAATTTTTTTTTTTATATATTCATATAATTTTTTTAAAAAATCTATAAACGGGTGAACGGATCGGGTGACGGGTGAAAAATCTCCACCCGAATCCGACCCGATCCATCACCCGATTCATCCGTCATCCGCTTAAAATCCATTTAGCTCGGGTTTTCGTCCATTAATTTTATTCGGGTGGATGGATTTTGAACGGGTTCGGGTGAAATTGACCTCCCTACTCAAAATGAGAGTAGTTTCAACTTTCCCTTGAGCAAAACACTACAAAAAGCAAACATCTTTTCCTTCTTTTTCCAATGATCTACGTTACGGTAAGTTGATCACCTTTGTCTTTTACTCCTCAAGAGTATTCTTTAGGCCGTTTGCCTTTTCATTTAATCAATCAACTAAAGCCTAATACTACGTAGCTAGTTATGGAGCGCATTATAGGAATCTAAGGACAAATATATAGCTTTAGTTAATTATATTCGATGTTAGATAGGTTTCTGTTAAGACGGATATATTCATGGTAAAGAAAAAACGAGATTAACAGAACCTTTATACAGGTAAAGAAGACTAACGGGTCTAATAGTGTCCTTATATTGGCAAAGAAGACGAATATTTTGCTAAGGATTAATATTTGGTCACGTGGATTTTGTCTTACACTTAATATTTGACCCTTTTTTTTTATTATACACTTAATAAGAAGACGAATATTTTACACTTAATATTATACCCCTGGTTGTACAACCAAGGCAAAGTTTTTGAGCTTTTGTGTATATTTATTGAGCTTATAAAAGTTTCTGAGCTGAGTTGTAAGTTTTTGAGCTTAAACATTTATGTGATTTAAATCGACAACTTTACACTAAAGCTCAGAAAATTTACAGCAAAACTCGAAATTTTTGTGATAAAGCTCAAAATCTTAAAATCAGTTGTACATAGAGTTACGTACAACTGGTTGTATAATTCTCTAATTGCTTTTTTTGCTTATAATACTGCTTACAAAAAAATTATAAAAAAAAAATAGAATAAAAAATGTACAGTCAAAATATGGTTGAATCATCCTAATAAGACTAAAGAAATGGGCAAAACGGAGGGAATAACGAGCAACAAGTGCAACAAGAGCCTTGGCTTTATAGGAAAATGGTCAAATCTCTAATTGAGTATAGTGTCACGAGATGACTCTTTCACACCTTAAAAAAAACTCGTGTGCCAGTCCCACTCAAATTGTAGTCCCGTCACAAGTTAAATCAGACACACGCACACAATAATGGTCACACTGGGCACAACTCACAACTCAACAATACATACATCAAGAATCTAAAAAAGATAACGTAAAAATAAATGATGCACTCGTAACATCTTCAAAATCAAATAAAATCGGAGAAGAAGAAGATTAAACATATCGTTGAGACCTTTTATATATTTGATGAGACGATCTGGCAGGAGTATTAATTAATAATGTGGTCGGGGGCATTTGGGTTTAGAAACACGGCATTTCTCGGCAATCTTTTTGCCATTAGGAGAAGTAATGAGTTTTTTGTACTTAGGATTATTAAGGTAATCACAGTGACAAGGTTCGTGTCGTTTGATCGTGTCACAACATGATTTGGATGGTGATGTACCAAACATGAATGAAGACCAACATGCATCTTGTATCTCCTTTGCATTATCACATTTCATCTTGCCTAGTGAACCTTGCATTTGTGCTACAAATATCACTACACATAATATTGCTACCCATTGAATGTATGAGTATGACAACACCCTCATCCTTACTCTCTTTAAGAATTGAAGTTTTTTTTTTTTTCTTTTTTTTGTAAGTAATTAAGTAATGAAGAAAGCAATGAAGAAGTTAATAATTGAGTAGTTGAATGAATGATGATTAGAAAAAAGGTGAGTAATTATATATAAACATAAAAAACTTCAAAGAAATGGTCTCTCGATAGTGTTTGTGGGCACAAAGTTTCACGGTTTCACAGTACGATTATCATAAGACTTCTCATATGAGGGGATCAGAGATTATTAATTTAAATTATTATTCCCTCCGTCCCAGTGAATTGTTTGCCTATTTCATATTGGGGCGTCTCCACATGTCACTTCTCCATTGGTTCTCTTTCCCTTGGTGCCAAAAGCAAAAACAAACAATTCATTGGAACAGAGGGAGTAGTAACTAACTATCTGGGAGGTAGGGGTGTTCACCGGTCCAAACCCGGACCGGACCGGTTTGACCCGCGGACCAGAAACCCAAAAAACCCAAACCCGTGGATCGGACCGGTTAACAAAGAACCCGGACCGGACCGGACCCTCTTAAGACCGGACCGGACCCTCTTAAGACCGGACCGGACCCTCTTAAGACCGGACCGGACCGGACCGGACCGTAAAAATACACTAAATTTGATATTTTTTTAAAGTGTGGACCGGACCGGACCGGACCGGGGACCGGTTACCAACTTTTATGGGACCCGGAGACCGGACCAGTACGTGCCCCGGTCTGGACCGACCCGGACCTTACGGTCCGGGTCAATTTTTGAACACCCCTACTGGGAAGTCTCACGGTAATCATATTGTGAGATCGTATCACATGAGTAATTCCTCGTTTGTGAGAGACTTCTCATATAGTGCAGTAAATCTACTAAGATACGGTCTCTCATTACATTTATCGAGAAAACAATTACACTTTGATGTTACAATGGTACGTAAACCTAATAAAAAACAGTTAAACTAATAATAAAACAGGTAAGAATAACCAATAAAGATGCACAACAAAAACAATCTTTTGATAAGTTATTGAGAGACCGTCCCTTCTTAATTTTTGGAGCATTAATCACCTGACTTTAATTCTCACCATGCACGTCCTAAATACAGAGATGTTCTGGCTGTAATTGTATGTAAGCAATGAGATCAAGACACTATGGTCTATGGATGGAGAGGAGAGCACGATTTTCTGTCCAATTAAATTCGGTATTTTTAGCTGTTAAATTGGTATTAAGGATTTCCAAGGAGTAGTAATCCACATTCTAAATTTCTAAGGCTAGGAAATATAAGACACAAGATCTCAGAGGAGACGGTCTCTCAATAACTTATTGAGAGACCACGCATTAGTACCATTCTTATCTTATTCGTACCCTTAAATGACAACCTTGTTTTGTACTCCCTCCGTTCCAATGAATTGTTTGTCTTTGCTTTTGGCATCAAGGGGAAGATATCCAATTAGGACGTGACATGTGGAGTCAATGATCAAATTACATATAAAACGCATTCCTAAAATAGAAAGGCAAACAATTCATTGAGACGCCCCAATATGGAATAGGCAAACAATTCATTGGGACGGAGGGAGTACCTGTTTTTATAAGAAGCGTACACTCTTTATATTTGTATACTCTTTTAGGTTAATCATACCTACTTCTATTAGGTTTGGTACCACTATTACTGAGAGACCGTCTCTCAGGAGACTTACTCAATATAAGATTATGTCATACTTGAGATTTGGTTGAAAGTTCGTGGATTGTACGAGTTAATTAATTTAATTATATTGAGAGTAGTTTATAAGATTTCAATGTTTTCGACCTCCATCCTCCAAATTAAACATATACAGAGTATATTTCTATGAAGCAAATAATACGGAGTACTTGATGATAAATTATTAAATTTCATAAATGAAAAAAAAAAATTAACAAAACAATTAGAGAAGTTATATAATGGAGAATGAAAATTACGAGTATAGTATATATTACGAGTAACTTCATGTAAGCCATTATTATTGAGTATGTCTCGTACTCTTGTAAAAGGAATGAAAAACAAAAATAATTGTAACCAGGGAAGGCGAGCGAAGAAAACCCGTGATCAATAATTTACAGAATATCATTGTACGGAGTAAATTATTTCTAAAGTTCCTCGATTTTATGATTTTAGCCAAACAAAAATGAAGTTGAGGAGATCGTGTTATGTATTATGCAGGTGGTAATTTGTACATTACAAAGCAGTAATAAACCAGATACGTGATGGTAAGTTGTAAAATACTGTAAATACGTGAGGATTATTTGTAATGTTTCCTTACCGTAATATGTACAAGTCATTTTTTTATTCAACGAAATACGCATTTAGTCGCATTACACTATACTGTTCAATACATGGTCTTAATCAGTAGGCAACTAAGACATCGTCGACCATAATACATACTCATAATCCCTATCCCTATTTTATTAAAGTAATATCAAATAAAGTTCTCACATTCATCCTTACCAAAAAACGATGATGTGTCGGCACCACAATTTTTTAGGGAGTAAAATATTAATTTGAGGAGAAGTTACCTAATGTACAACAATAATAAAATAACCGTTTATTAAATTAAAATGAAACCACCCGCATCAATAACTATACAAATTATCATGGATACAGTATATTGTCGAATTGATCATCATTTATAAAACCAATTGATATAGTAAAAGAAATTCCTACAAATTCCATAAGATTATGATCAACATTTTGAAGTTTTTTCGTTATAACAAATTGTTTAAACACAATTCATGCGATTTCCGCACGTGTTAGCATTTGTATTTTACTGTAATACGTAAGTAACATTTGTATTATGATCATCATGAAATTTTATCATAAAATGATACGAAGTATGTCACAAAGATTTGAATTAAGAAAATACGAAGTACAAGTTTTTGAAAATAAAAGGTTAACAAAATTTAAGAAAGTTAATCTTATATTTTACTCTTTGTTACACAATTCATGGGACTAACTATTGTTACACAAATCTCATGTGAGAGGTCTCACAGTAATGTAGGAAAACTTTCACTATGTTACATACCCCTCCGTTCCAACCATTTGTATACATTTGGTTTTTTAACACTATTTATGAGTGATGAGAATCTTCAATATAACTTCTAATATATAAGATAGAATATAGTCATGTGAGATCTTATTTAAATCGTCTAATAAAATACATTATGAATATCAAATTTTTATAATTTTTAGTAACACGTAACTAAAGATATAGACAAAAGAAAACGAGCATCAACGTACGTGCATAAAGCAAACCAAACCCGTTTGATTTGCTATACATTGTATTACTCTATGAGTTGAGTTATGAGTCAAAGTCAGGGTATCCTCAAAACCAATTATTAATTATTTTAATTCCGTAAAAAAAATCATATAACGAATTATGCATACGTAGTACAGACTACAGAGTAATATTAATACAATCCCGTGAATTTTCACGGGGCTTAATACTAGTACAGGTGAGAATCGAACCACAACCTCTCAATTAGACAAGATGAACTTTTACTACTCGAGATTACCCGTTTTATTTAGACCGTAATACGTAAATGTTGGTAATACTATGCTCAATCCCCCAACGACCAACGTCGTATTTGAGATATTTTTAAACGGAGTACTGTAATAGACTCAAAACGAAAATTAATAGACTACCGTTGTGTAACTACCATCATGGTCTCGCGATCTGACCTAATTTCATCTCAATTTCAATTTCAATTTCCCCCAATTCTCAACAATTTCCCGCCCAATTTCCACCAATTTTGATAATAATGGAGGCATTAATCGAGCTCTGCGACCTAATTGCGAAGAATCCGGCGAATTACTCCGACAAATTGCGGTGGATTTGCGGCCATTGTCCTTCGCCGGAGCTTCTCGCCACCGGATCGCCGAGGGCGACGCGATCTCAGCTCAATTCTAGCCTCGCCGTCTCCAGGTTCCTCTCTTTGTCTCCCTCGCCGCCTGACGACCGCCCTAGGGATGTCGTTCTTGAGTTATTACGGTCTGTTACGACGTCGTTTCGTCCTTCGTTTTGGCCGCAGTCGTATGCGCGAGATGCTATTGCGGCGTTTTACGGCGAATTTTTAGGTTATGTTTGTAAAGCCGGCGAAATATCGCCGGAGTTTTCCGACGAGGTTGAGAGTTTCTTCGGCGAGGTGGTGATCGATGCGTTGAAGA
The DNA here is from genome assembly GCA_958450325.1 of Agrostemma githago. NCBI lineage: Eukaryota > Viridiplantae > Streptophyta > Magnoliopsida > Caryophyllales > Caryophyllaceae > Agrostemma > Agrostemma githago. Next base: position 86,442,857 of record OY288239.1, on the reverse strand, counting down.
ATGCTTATTACGTTAGTTCTGGGAATTCGGCGATTTCTAGGATTTTTTTGGTTGCATTGTCGGATAGTTTCCCGCGTATTTCGCGCTCTGATGCGGAGAAATTGATCGGTCTTTTGCTGGAGCAAGTTACGTCCGTTTCTCCGATGTCGGCGATGGATGCTGCTTCGGTTGGCGGCGGTGCGGTGTCGGGAATGTCGTCGTATCAGAGCTCGCCGGCGAGTATTAGCTATTTCCAAGGGAATGAGAATGCTAGTCCGATGAACGAGGCTAGTATTAAGAATCGTGTTTCGAATTTTGAAGAAGAGAGTGTAGAGAATTTAGAAAAGCAGGAGATTGCTCTTAAATTGATGTGGCATATTTTGAATGATAAAGTTGGATTTGATGCGAAGGTTGTAGAGCAAATTAGGTTAGTTGCAAAGCGGATTCTCCAGTCGTGTCCTGCATTTTTGAAGGTATAATTGAATTATGCTGCTATTCTCTTTGTAATTTCAGCCAAATGTTAAGAGTACTATGATAACTGACACGTAAAGGACATGCTGATTTAGGTTGGGTTGATTGTTTAGCTTAGCTGATATGCTTCTATGTTATTCATGAGAACCATGGCTGCCGGATTTGAGAGCCTTGGTTTTGAAAGTTTGTTTGGGGGAATTCTTAACTAACCATGTTTAGTTAGTGTATTGTAGATTTTAAATCTAGGGCGCTAGTGAAATGATTATGCTTGCATTCAGTTTCGTCGGAATTTGATAGTGAGAATGGTTTGGCTCATTGTCAGATAAGTAAAAAGGATTGGACAGAGCATGGGCAGTTGTTGAAAGGGCGAATCCATGTGAAGTTGTCTGTTTTTCGAGCTGCAGCTAGATTAATGATTAAGTCACTCATGTCTCTCGACTCTGACCCAAAATCCACTAAGAGGCTGTTGCTTGAGACCCTTGCGCTGATGATTGATGCCGCTGCATCTTGTTTACGCACGGGTTGGAGAAGGATGAGAACTTGCGAGGAGCTTTTCAGTTGCTTGCTCTCTGTAGTTTCTCAGGTAGCAGTAGCTCGCGGAGGACAACTACTTCGGGTTCTACTGATTCATCTCAAGCCTTTGGTGATCGCTGCTTGTGAACAGGTACTTTTTTAGCCCGTGTTACTTTGGCTAAGCAACTGTCCTGCGTCTTTTGTGCTGTGATGTTTTGTTTTCTACTTTTCTTGGACAGGCAGATACCCGGGGTAACAGCCTGGGAGCCATGTATGAGAGTGTTCTCCGGGTAAGCTGTGAAATTATTGAATTTGGTTGGGGTAAGGATCGAGCTCCTGTTAATACTTTCATCTTGGGATTAGCTGACTGTATCCGTGAGATAAATTCTGAAGACAAGGTGAGTTTATTCAGTTTGTTGCAAATATTCTTTGCTGTGGACACTTTTTCATTGCTTGTTTCCACTTAACCTGCTGTTTTTAACCTAAAAAGATGTTTTTGATTTGGTACTTTATCGTTTGCTTGTCACAACTGTTTTTGAACTAGTTTTGAATCTGGTTCGGATTTTCACTTTTCATCAATTTAGCTTATCTTGTATGTGGTGGAAATCCAGGACATGAAAGAAAAACAAGCGGTTCCTAATGTTCAGCTGAATGTTATCCGATTGTTGGCTGATCTGAATGTTTCTGTTAAAAAACCAGAAGTGGTGGATATGATATTGCCTTTATTTATAGAGAGCTTAGAGGAGGGCGAAGCATCAGCTCCTGGCTTATTGCGACTTCGTGTAATTCACCTATTTTCTATGAATATCAAATTAACAATAGAGATATATCTAATGAGTGCAAATGTTTTTTGTTAACTGGTCACAATCCTTGCATTTCTACAGCTTCTTGACGCAGCATCCAGATTAGCCAGCTTAGGCTTTGAGAAATCTTATCGTGAAACTGTTGTTCTTCTAACAAGAAGCTACCTGAGTAAACTGTCGACTGTAGGATCTACTGAGAGTAAAAAAGTGCCAGAAGAAGCTATGACAGAGCGAGTAGAGGTATTTCTGAGTTTTTGACACATGCATGTTAATTCAGAATGCTTTTGAATAATGTCTCCAGCAGTCCTTTGCTTTAGTGTATGCTCAGTTGTTTCCATTTTAGACTCTTCCAGCAGTGTTTCTCCTCATTGCACGTGGTCTTAACGAAAGTAAATTACGTTCTGATTACCGGCACCGGCTACTTTCATTGTGCTCTGATGTTGGCTTGGCTGTAGAGTCCAAGAGCGGAAGGTAATATTTTTTTATATTCTGTTTTATCCTCCTTTCATGATATAAATTAGTTCCACTTTGAATCTTTAGGACTCATAAGTTTATTGACTTCCATCTGATGTGATATATGCTTCATATTGCTTGTTCATTTACTCTTCTATAGAATTTGTGCAACTTCAAAGTCCAGGACTGTTATAAGGATTTTTTTTCTTTGAAAAACTAATTACTGAAATTAAAGAGCAACTAGCCCTTCAAAAGTACCTGAACTTATGTTTGCGGGGCTTCATTGGACTACTGTTTGCAGCAGTGGAGCTGACTTTCTGGGACCTCTAATGCCTGCTGTTGCGGAAATTTGCTCAGACTTCGACCCAACCGGCAATATTGAGCCTTCTCTTTTGAAATTGTTCCGGAATTTGTGGTTCTATGTAGCTCTTTTTGGGCTAGCTCCTCCTGTCCAAAAAACTCAAAGTCCGAAAAAGGCTGTTTCTACACCATTGAGTGGCGCGGGGAACATGGGCACAGTAGTTCAAGCTGTTGATGGACCATACTTGGGGAATATTCAATGGGCGTCAGCAATTCAGCGGATTGCTCAAGCTACTCCGCCACTTGTGAGTTGATTTTGTGAAAATCTTTGTTTGTTATGTTATTGTTAATGGTTAATTTGTTAAGCAAATATTGCCTCAGGTTTTTGGTACTGATGTTTTAGCATTTTCCGTGTATTTAATTAGGTTGTTAGCTCGGTTAAGTGGCTTGAGGACGAGTTTGAACTTAATGCTCTTCACAACCCAGGCAGCGGTAATGGGAGTGGTAATGAGAAAGCTGCTACAACACAAAGAAGTGCTCTATCGGCTGCTTTAGGTGGGCGAGTTGAGGCTGGAGCGATGAGCACAATTTCAGGTCTTGTGAACTTTTACAGTTATACTTTACTGTTTAGTACCTAAGAGGTGTAAGATCTAATCCATGTTTTTGAATGTCCTATTGGCCTACTTTTTGTGAGGGGAAAGTGGACCTATATTTGATTTGATTTTACAGTCGTGTGATCGTGTCTCATGTGCTTGCTTGTCTTCTCCTGTAATTTTGATTTGATTTTGTTCTTTGTTTCCAGGTGTCAAGGCCACATATTTGCTTGCTGTGGCATTTCTAGAGATTATTCGTTTTAGTAGCAATGGTGGCATCCTTAATGGTGGTCCTGAACTAAACGCCTCTAGAAGTGCCTTCAGTTGTGTATTTGAATACCTAAAAACACCAAATCTTGCGCCAGCTGTCTTTCAATGTTTGACGGCCACTGTCCATCAGGCCTTTGAAACAGCTGTATCTTGGCTGGTATCCTACTAACCAAACTTCGTAAACTTACAGATATTATAATTGATGCTTTTTGTGAGATTTGGGAGTTTGATTCAGTATCATATACGTGAAATTATGTTTACAAGTTACAATTAAGATGAATACTGTAGTTTATCTAGCTCTTGGTTGAAACTGACGTTTGTTTCTGTGAATTTTTCTGCAAAAGTTTTTTTCTCTAAGGGTGATTGTATTCCCATAATTTTTAATTTTCCTATTCTTGTAGCGGTAGGTAAAGTAAATTTTGACTTTCAAGTTTGGGAGCCACTCCTTCCCCAAGTTACTTACATAGGTCTTTAAAAGTTTAGGTGTTACTCGTAGTTCATTGTATACCTTAATTATAAATTCACATTGTTCAGTAATTAATTATCTCAGTGCTCATTGCTCATTGCTTCATGATGTTATCTTAATAACACATTCTTGTTTTGACATGTGCCATAACTGATGTGGTGAAATCTAATTTGCTCAGTGATATGTCGTGGATGGAAAATTGCAGGGTTCGTCAAATTTTATATGTTTTTCTTTTGCATTTTGTATTTCGATAGCGGTATTTATTACATGGCTTTTGCTAAGGTTAGATTTTTTATTGGTACGAAAAGAGGGATGAAGGGCAACATATATGATGGAGGAATGCTGCGAAGTAAGGGGATTGTATCATGTAGCCTTGTTTAAGAATGAACTGATTAATAATGTTTCAGGAGGATCGGATATCTGAAACTGGGGATGTGGCTGAGATTCGAGAATCTGCTCTCTCTGTGCATGCTTCTTTTTTAATTAGAGCTATGTCCCTGAGAGAAGAACACATCAGGGATACGTCTGTGAACCTCCTGGTTCAACTTAGAGATAAATTTCCACAGGTTAGGCTGATGATGATACCACTGCTTCTTTTTTGCTATGATCTCGATAATTGACCCTTAAAATTTTGGAAGCTATTTTGGCCTGCAGATCCTTTGGAGTTCATCGTGTGTGGATTCTCTACTGTTTTCCGTGAATAATGACTCCTCCTCATCACTTGTCAATGATCCTGCCTGCACTGCTGCGATTCGCTCATTGTACCAGCGGATAGTCCGTGAATGGATTATAATGTCTCTTTCTTATGCTCCATGTACGGCTCAGGGTCTTCTTCAGGTTGGCCGGCTCTCTGCTCACTTTCCCTCCGTACCATGAAAACCTTAATTTTTTCACGACATTTTTTTTGTGGTTTCTTAATGATTCTTGGATTGCTTTCTCCCGAGGCTTGAATCATGTGGCTTCCAACTTCTTATGGATACCTGGTAGAAAATTTCAAGGAATCAGTTGTTCACTTGTTACTTACTTTCTGTTCTGTACTCTGTAGTTGTTTGATTTGTTTCCAATAGATAGTATTGAGTCAGTTATGCTGTCCAGTTACTGAGTAGTACTCTCTCCAATCTATTCAATTCTTTACGTGGGGGCTGTTTTTGTGAGGAGGAATGGTGGGCCCATGTAAAGAATTGAATAGATGGGAGGGAGTAAAAGTTTTAAGAGGGCTGACTTCACATATATGAGTTTGTTCATTTTACTGTAAAACCACAAGTTACTCTCATATTCTTGTGACTTGTGCCCGTGGGCCAGATCCTAGGACCTTTACGTCCTTTCTCATTCCTCACATAAGTAAAATCGATTACTCTTTAATCATTGTTTATTAGTTACTCTCAAAACTGCTTAAAGTAGTTGAGGATTACTTAATTCTAATTGCTCTGCATTCTTATATAAATTTGATTTTTGACATTTGTTTTATGGAATTTTGTCATTTCTCCACAATGTTTTGACTATCATTCAGGAAAAGCTTTGCAAACCAAGCACATTAGAGAGAGCACAGCCTACGACTGATGTAGTATCCTTGTTAACGGAGATACGGATAGGAACAGGTAAGAACAATTGCTGGACTGGAACAAGACCTGCAAATATTCCTGCAGTTATGGCTGCTGCCGCTGCTGCTTCTGGGGAAAGTTTCATATTGACAGAATCATTTAGTCTGGAGGTCCTCAGTACCAGTGTAACAAGTGCTGCTGTAAAATCAAAGTTCGCTGGAGAAATTGCTGGCATGAGAAGGCTGTATAATAGCATTGGCGGTTTTCAGTCTGGTGCACCAGCTGGCTTTGGTATTGGTATGGGACTTCAAAGATTGAGGTCTGGGGTTTCTTCTCAACCAACAAGCGAGAGTGACTCATTTAATGAAATCCTGCTGCAGAAGTTTGTGCATCTTCTTCAGCAGTTTGTCAACACTGCTGAGAAAGGTGGGAAAGTGGAGAAAGCATCGTTTCGTGAAGCATGTTCTCAAGCAACAGCTTTACTGCTTTCAAATCTGGTATGCTTGTGTTTTTATGTGGCTAATATCAGGTTGATTTGATCATTTTTTGGATCAGTGATCATTGCAGTTGTGAACTGTTTTTGTTCAGGGTTCTGATTCAAAACCTAACGCAGAGTACTTTTCACAACTATTACGGCTTCTATGCTGGTGTCCAGCTTACATCTGTACTCCTGATGCCATGGAAACTGGTGTTTTTGTTTGGACCTGGTTGGTTTCAGCTGCTCCTCAATTGGGTTGTGCGGTCCTTGCCGAACTGGTTGATGCCTGGCTATGGACAATAGATACTAAAAGAGGTATTTTTGCGTCTGATGTCAAGTACTCTGGGCCAAATGCAATGTTGCGGCCTCAACTCTGTCCTGGCGAGCCAGAAGCTTTACCGGAGCAAGACCCTGTGGAGCAAATAATGGCTCATAGACTTTGGCTTGGATTCTTTATAGATCGGTTTGAGGTTGGTTGTGAGCATTGCATTGTATACTGTGCTTTGGTCTCCCTTTGTCTGTAAACCCATGCTGAAACCAATCAACTAATTTTTGTGCACATGTTCATGTACCTATATTGCTTGTTGATGTATAAATTATGATTACTAATTTTCTACTATCTATGATGGGATAGTAACATTTTCTATGTTATTTTATTTCTGTAGGTAGTTAGGCATCATAGTGTCGAGCAAATGCTTCTTTTTGGGAGAATGTTTCAAGGAACAACTAAACTCCCTTGGAGCTTTTCACAACATCCTGTTGCTACGGGTACCTTTTTCACTTTAATGCTTCTTGGGCTGAAGTATTGCTCTTGCCGGTCCCAAGGTAACCTGCAAAACTTCAGAACGGGCCTTCAGTTACTGGAAGACAGGATATATAGGTAATGACCTCAACTGACATACCCTAAATAAAACAGTGCTGGTTATCATTTGTAGCAACGTAGATTATCTAAGGAAGTTACGGGGCTGCAATGTTTTTGAATATTTGCGTTGGTACATTACATGCAGAGCTTGTTTGGGCTGGTTTGCATATGAGCCTGAGTGGTATGACACAAGAAGTAAAAATTTTGCTCAGAGCGAGGCACAATCTGTCTCTGCATTTGCTCATTTTCTTACAAATGAGCAAACTGATTCTACTCTGTCAGATGCTAAAGGCCAAACACCTGAAAATGGAGGCTCTGTGGGAGAAGAGGTAATGGTTATTAATATATAAAAAAGGAAAAGCTTTGTATCTGCACTTATTTAAATCTATGTTTGCGACCTTTTCATCATCGACTTGTAGCTTGAAATTCATCTTGTGAATGTCTAGCAGAGAGATCGCTGTCACATTGTTTGGGGTTGTCTGGAGAATTATGCTGCTGGGAGAGAAAAACGAAAGCAGTTGCTTCTGATGCTTTGCCAATATGAAGGGGATAGGCTTGAAGTCTGGGCACAACCCACTAATTCGAAGTAATAGCATGATGCCAACTTTCTTTATCAATTTAGTATTCTTGCTTGCACAAACAGGCCTCACATTTTGGCCGGTTTAATGATATGCATGGATTTCATTCAACTTTCAGGGATTTTACACCAAGGCCTAAAATTAGCTCAGAGAAATGGATAGAGTATGCCCGGACTGCATTTTCGGTGGATCCTCGAATTGCTTTGTGTTTGGCCTCAAGGTTCCCTACAAATGCATCTTTGAAGTCTGAGATGACACAGCTGGTTCAGGTTTGTTGTGGATAATCATTATTTTTTTGAATGGTTTGATTATTGAGATCTGGGTTTCGATCTGGTTTGAATAATCATGTGGCAGAGGTGGTCCAATTTTGTAGTAGTCTTCAGGTCATTAATGATTGTCTTTTTTTGCTACAGTCACATATATTGGAGCTTCGTTGCATACCTGAAGCACTACCATATTTTGTCACTCCAAAGGCTGTCGATGAGAATTCAATGTTGTTGCAACAGTTGCCTCACTGGGCCGCTTGCTCGATAACAACAGCTGTTGAGTTCCTTACTCCTGCATATAAGGGTCATCCACGAGTGATGGCTTATGTGTTGAGAGTTTTGGAATCTTATCCTCCTATACGTGTGACATTTTTCATGCCCCAGCTAATTCAGTCTTTGCGATATGATGATGGGGTGAGTTTCCTTGTTATGTATGTTCCATTATCACAAACTTGGTGGATTATAACTTATGTCTAAAGGACCTCCTGTGGCTAGTGAAAATTGAACAGTATGTTGAACTCAGCCAAAGAGCACCAGCAACCAGTACTTAAGTATTATGTCGTGACAGGCGTACTGCTTGCTGTTAGACTCCTAAACACATTAGCACTTTTTGACCTTCAATTAATCTTTCTGTTCCTCGAGAATATGTTGCCTGCCTTTTTTTTTTGTTTCAAACGAGAGATGAAGTTTCACTTTTGTAATGCGTTTATTGTATATGATTAAGTTGTTGATCTATTTATTGATATCTTACAGAAATTGGTCGAGGGATATTTGCTTAGAGCTGCTCAAAGAAGTGATGTGTTTGCCCATATTCTCATATGGCAGTTACAGGTACTGTCATTTGGTTTTTTGTTACTGCCATCACGAATGTTTTTCACATGATGTAATGTCTTTGTCTATCTGCAAGTTTCTTATTTAATTTGACTGAAACTAACTGCATCTGTAATCAATAATAGGGCGAGACATGCGAACCAGAAGGTGGCAAAGAAGCTGATGCTCAGAAGGTATGTTTTATTCCTCAGTTTTTTTTGCTTCTTCCAAAGAGCATGTGTGCACACTCAGGGGCTATTTGTCGATGGTTTGCCTTTGTTTAAGCTCACAGTTTTATTCTTAATACAGCATAGCGCCTTCCTGGCTCTTCTGCCACTAGTTAGGCAGCGAATTATTGACAGCTTCACACCAACGGCCCTTGACATATTCGAGAGGGAATTTCGTTTCTTTGACAAAGTCACATCCATATCCGGTGTTCTCTATCCGCTTCCAAAGGAGGAGCGTCGTGCTGGGATCCGAAGGTATTTTTTAATGCTAACATTTTTGTTAATATCCTGATTATCTGTTTGATGAGTTGCTCACCATCTGTTAACCAGAGAATTGGAGAAAATTGAGATGGAAGGGGACGACCTCTACCTGCCTACAGCACCCAATAAGTATGTCAGAGGTATTCAAGTTGACAGTGGAATCCCTTTGCAGTCAGCAGCCAAAGTTCCTATAATGATCACGTTTAATGTGGTGGACAAAAATGGAGATCCTAACGATGTGAAACCCCAAGCATGCATTTTCAAGGTATCTACTGAAGTTATGATTGTGTTCTTTTCAAATTATTTGGCATCTGGTTCAAGAACTGTTTCCCCCCTCGTAAAACAGAATTCAATATCATCTGCGTGTTCTGGTTTTTGCCCAACCTTGACAAACTGAGAAGCTTTAATATCTACTGAAAGTGTAAAATGCACAATATATCATATCTTGTTTTCGGCACCCTGACATACCTCAACATCCTTGCTATACTGTGGAATTTTAGGCGTGGCCGTTGATGGTATATATTGCCACATTTTTATTAATGTCTCTTTCTTTGCTGCTTTGTTGATTGGAGTGTTTTTCTTCCAATTGTAGGTTGGAGACGATTGTCGGCAGGATGTACTTGCTTTGCAAGTGATTTCTCTGCTTAAGGATATTTTCCAGGCAGTTGGACTGAATCTTTATCTTTTCCCTTACGGTGTTCTTCCAACTGGTCCTGAAAGAGGGATAATAGAGGTAATAATTACTGAAGTGTCTGAGTACTTGCATGTTCAGTGTTAAAATGTTGAGTATATTTTTTTTTTTCCAACTTTAAAGTCTGCACTTTCTTGATTTGTAGGTTGTGCCTAATACAAGGAGTAGGAGTCAAATGGGTGAGATTAACGATGGTGGTTTATATGAGATATTTCAGCAAGATTATGGGCCAGTTGGATCGCCCAGCTTTGAAACCGCTCGAGAAAATTTCCTTGTCAGTAGTGCAGGGTATGCTGTGGCCAGTCTTCTTCTTCAACCAAAAGATCGCCATAATGGCAATCTACTTTTTGATAGGTACGTTTGCTCTGACTTATTAGATTATATCTTGTCGAGTTGGTCAGATCTCTATATACTACTTCCACCCTGTGTCAGAATACCGTGGCCAATTGGTCAAATCTCCATACACACATCCACCGAAGTTTATTACTCCTACGTTAGCGTGGCTGTTTGCTGTTTGCTCTCCATAACCTCTCTTTCTTTCTTTCTTTTCACCAGAAACCTGTATTGGATCTTTACGATACAGTCTCTTATTGCTCTAGCATTTCCAGATTTTAAGATCAAATGTTTGTCCTTTCAAAATAATTTCTTGTTGTATACTGTGAATGCCGTCTTTTCAGTCTCCAACCTTGAAACCTCATTGCCTTTTTTTGAGTATACTTTTCACAGAGAGTGCTACAAATTAAAACTCTATTGCTACAAGGCCCACAATGTCAGCGTTTAACAGTCGTGTTTAAACTGCAAACGACAGAGATTACAAATTAATGCGCTTCTTCTTCTTCTTGTGTGGGTGCAAATGCAGTTTTGGAAGACTTGTACACATTGATTTCGGGTTCATCCTGGAAACGTCTCCTGGTAACAATATGCGGTTTGAAAGCGCTCACTTTAAACTGAGCCACGAGATGACTCAACTGCTCGATCCTTCGGGAATCATGAAAAGTGACACCTGGCATCATTTTGTCGGGTGAGTTAATTCTGAATTTAGTACTCCCTCCCCACCACTAAGATCTTTCCACTTTCCTTAAAGGGAAACTCCACTAAAATTTTCTCACTTCAAAACTTTCCTTATTCATCCATTATACTCTCTTCCTATCGGTTACTTTTTGTGATTTGACATCTTTAACCCCACCAAACAATTTACCACCTTTCATTATCCATTTCTTAATCCATGTGCCATATTAAACTGGGAAGATCATTGTGGAGGGGAGGGAGTAGTAATTATTACTGTACTGCAACTACAGTATCATTTTTCTTAGGCTAACATTGTTGCCTGTCGGGCTTATAATTTGACAGTTTGTGCGTAAAGGGATACCTTTCAGCACGACGACACATGGATGGAATCATAAGCACGGTATCAATGATGATAGACAGCGGGCTGCCGTGTTTCAGTAGAGGCGATCCAATAGGAAATCTTCGAAAGAGATTTCACCCTGAGATGAGTGAACGTGAAGCTGCCAATTTCATGATACGTGTCTGCACCGATGCCTATAATAAATGGACGACCGCTGGCTACGATTTGATCCAATATTTGCAGCAGGGTATCGAAAAATAAATACTGTACCCTTTATCACCGTAAATTGTAATGTAAATTAGTTATACGATCATGAATTAATTCATTGTTACCAGATTTGTAAGCATAGACAGAAGAAACTAAAGTACTTGTAGGAGTTCTTAGTGTTTTGGGATACCTTTAGCTTTGGGGTGTCTGTAAAAGTACAGTACACTTTGCAAATGTAAGTGGGAATCAATCCACACAAATTCTCGTTTGTGACGGAGTTATCTGTCACTTTCTTGTAACGGGTCAAATACGACCCGAGTACATATTAAAAGAAACTTTTTCTCCGAGTGCTATTAGAACTTTTTGGACCAACATTGCATATAGTATTTGGAAGATATATTTGTAATATTTCATCCTTTTTTTTAATAAAAATTACTCGTATTATCTAATTAAGTGAGCATTAATTTAACAATGATATACTCCGTATATACACAAGGTATGTACCTTGTCCGATTTTAGGCCTAAAGCAAAAATAATACGTCGCCTTTTCACAATTTATTGCCTTTTCCATCAAATCTATACACAAATTAAAATCCTATAATAAATCCAAAATTCCGAAATATTAAACTAATTAGAATCCTATAATAAATCCAAAATTCTGAAATATTAAACTAATTAGAATCCTATAATAAATCCAAAATTCCAAAATATTAAACTAATTAGAATCCTAGAATCCTATAATAAATCCAAAATTCCGAAATATTAATCTAATTAAAATCCTATAATAAATTCAAAATTCCGAAATATTAAACTACTTTAATTACTGGATTTGGTCGGTCCAGTAGAATAATCGATTGAATTGGATAATTATTTTTGGCCCCCAGTTTGTTGATGACGATAAAATAAAGGCGTAAAAGCATATAAATTATTATAAACCCATTATACAAACACAAACTTATTCAAAAAACTGTGTTTAGAAGGCAACATCGAAAAAATTAAAGCACTAAAGCAACAAAAAAAAAACATAAAATTAAAAACAAAAGCAGAGATCAAATTATAGAAATTTTGTATAAATTTTTCCTAAGAACCAAATTTATTCCAATATACTACTCCCTCCGCTCCAACCATTTGTATACGTTTGTTTTATGCACGTACGTCGATACTCCTTTTCTTTTGTCTATATATTTAGTTACATGTTACTAAAAATTATAAAAATTTGATAATCATAATGTATTTTATTAGACGATTTAAACAAGATCCCACCTGGTTATCTTTTATCTTATATATTAGAAGTTACATTGAAGATTCTCATCACTTATAAATAGTATTAAAAATCAAAATGTATACAAATGGTTGGAACGGAGGAAGTATGTAGTTGTGACAGAATAATTAGAATAATCAATAACACTCGAACATAGTTACGTAGTTACGTATGAATAAGAAAGAAACAATTATATTGTTAATGATCTAAAGTGTTCGATTGATTCATTAACGATGTTATTTACTACTAATAAAAATGATAAAAATAATAATACTTTGTAAGTAGTCCTCCTATCTACTTGGTAGTAGGAGTACAATTGATTAGCCTGGCTTGACCTGTGTGCCGTACCCATACATAGTAAGTACTATATACATTTGTCGTTGTTGTTATCGTCACCATAGCTGCTATAGATGCTGCAGGAAAGCAATAAAATCGAGTTTTGGGTGGCTAGATGGGCGGCGACAGGGCGGATATTGGTGGAGAAGATGCATTGTGGTGGTGGAATTGAAGGCTAAATTAAATAACTTTGATTTGTAATTTTATTAATTGTCGAGGGAGGAAATGAAATGAAATGAAGTGTGTTATTGTTTTTGGTTGGTTGTTTTGTTCCTGTTTCTTTTGGGTCTCTTGCATTTTATAGTACACGCCCTAATCAATCTCTTGTGTAGTTGTGTTGTGTGTTTCCCGCTAATTAAGCCGCTTCTAGTAATATGGTAGTCAGAAAAATACTGTAATACTCTCTCCGAGTTCCTATTATTGTCCCAAAAGGTTTTTGGGTGAAAAATAAGGAAGGGAAAATGAGTGGTTGAAAAAAGAATGAGGAAGAGAGAGAAATGGAAGAGTAATTGTGAATCACACATTAATGTCCTAAAAAGGAAAGTGGGACAAAAATCAAACTCAGCCCAAAAAAAAAATTGGGACAATAATAGGAACTCGGAGGGAGTATTATATTGGGTTATTTCATGACAATAATACCAACTATAAAGGGACTTCCTAGAATAATTCTAACTATACGTAATCTCGTTTTAATATGAAATATGTCTTCATTAATCTCATTTCGCTATGGACAAAATTATGAACTGCTATTAATTACCGGTAATAGTGACCAATTGTGACTTTCTAGAGTCCTTGAGTGTTCCGTCGTCATTAATGAAAGTCAAAACAACAAGAAAATTAAAGCATTTTTTTCATGGCTTCTATAATACTAATCATAAGAAAAAAAATGCAAGATGAATTTTGGAAAGATTCAAAAAATTTTTAACCAATAGCCGAAACTGAAGAGGAAAGTTCATAGTTCATATTCAAACGAGATTACGTATAGTTGGAATTAATCTAAGAAGCTCCCTTATAGTTTGTATTATTGTCGTGAAATAACCCTATTATATTACTAGTTATATTTACAACCACTTCAAAGTTGTTAACTTTTGTGTATACTTACTGAGTTTATATTGTATCGTACCAAAAAAAACTGAGTTTATATTGTACTCCCTCCTAGTTTCTAATATCTTCATCTCTTTCCTTTTGGCACTAGTTCAATCATCTTCCCTCTTTCCTTTTTTTTGGTATGTAATTTAATCATTTCTTTATTCTTTATTCAATTATTTATACTTTTATTTACTCACAAATCCCACCATATTTCTACTTTATATCTACATTTTCTTAGTTTAATCAATTCTTTATTCTCTTCTTAATATTTGTGCCAAAAAAAAGAGGGAAGATAAAAAAAAACTAGGAGGGAGTACAAGTTTTTGAGTTGAGTTGTAAGTTTTTGAGCATAAACATACATTTATGTGTTTTAGCTCGACAACTTTGCACTAATGCTCAGAAAGTCTACAACAAAACTCGAAAACTTTGTTACAACACTCGAAATCATAAAACCAGTTTTACAGTGTCTGATTGTATAATCTACCCATTTGGTGTTTGATTGATTTGTGCCATTAAAATCTCAAATTAAAAAGTCTAGTTTTAACAATACTACTCCCTCTAAAAATAACCATCAATGTATAAAGCAAAATTACAATTAAAGCATGATTATGAAACTATTGATCGATCTTTCTTGTGATGAATATATCCGTTTCAGGAATAAAGTTGCATGTTAAATAGTTCTGATTTACATCGATAAAGCAAACGAATTTTGTTTTACCTGTCATATTTGATCGACCTTAAATTTAAAATTAAAATAACAATTTTTAATAAAAATGTGTGGTTATAAAAACTTTGATCCACACTAAGAAGACTATTGTGTAAAGCAACATTACACATGAAAATATGAAATAAATGGTGCAACAAAAAAGAGGTATGCAAATATGCTCCACTATTCATAAAAGGTCCATATAGTATGGGGAGCATGTATAATTTTCACCATCAACAATGATTGTTGTGCAAAATAAAATCACACAACACATCATGGCTTCCTAATTGTGGGAAGAATAAGCAAGCAAGTCTTTCTCGTGATATATACATCATAATGTTATAAAGGTAGGATCCGGTACAAACAACCATTATTCAGTGCGAACGGTACGAACAGGCTAAAAAACCTTTAGGCCGGCCAACCAGTCCCCGGTGTACCCCAGCCGGTCGACTGACCCCCTGTCCCCACCTGGCCTAACGCTCTTCTTTTTATTGGCATGTTCGCACCATTTCGCACCGAGTGTTTGTTCCTAATGGATCCTAAATCATACGGAGCACTCCCTCTGTCTCAATGAATTGTTTGCCTATTCCAAATTGGGACGTCTCAATGAATTGTTTGTCTTTCTATTTTAGGAATGTTTTTTAATATGTAATTTGACCATTTTCATGAGTTTTGCTCCACATGTCACTTCCTCATTGGATTCTTTGCCCCTGGTGCCAAAAGAAAAGGTAAATAATTCATTGAAACGGAGGGAGTATATGACAATGCAAACCCAGAAAGCAACAAATTGTAATTGTTTAGATCTATTTATGTAGATATTATTTGATCCGTCGTTAATTTTGGGTGAATATGTTTATTATAGAGAAGACTTTATGGGGAGGAATAATAGAAGTCTCAACTATGTGTGAGAAAAGAAATTCCCTTGGGAATTGGGATGAGAAATTGACAATTCAGAAACACCATCATGAACCCTAGACGACTACCCTTAGTACATTTAGAGTAAGTCATATCCGACCCTCAAAAACCCTAATATAGTAAAGCTTCTTAGGCATCATTTCTGATTCATATTATTAATATTAAGGATTGCTAATCATGTATTCAATGAGTAGTTAATGACTTATTACATGATGTTTTAGCATTTTTGATTTCGATTTTCTAACGTATGTTCATTGGACACAGCTTAATACTTCGTATATAAATTTATTATAGAAAGAATTACAATAATATTATCACGTGAAATTGAAATATTAGCTCATATTTATCATACTTAAACACATATTGTGATTTTTGCTTTAATTAACATATTAACGTATAACCACTGAGCACACGTTATAAAAAAAAAAGTTAATTAGAGAAATATTTATAAGAATAATTTTCTAAGTATTGAAAATATGAGTTTATATTTCAAATTCTCATGATATATTCAACTAAATGTGTCATTAATTAGCTTCTTAACTCGTATCCTTTGACACATTTTAGAAAATTCAATTAAAATATTATTATTATATATACTCGTGAAATTATGTACGCCCCAATTAAAATCTTAATTAGCCCCGTCTTTTATGGAAGAGATCGACTATGAAAAGTCACATCGTCAAATTAAACCAATCATTATAATTAAGTGATGGTTAACGTAACAATATAATTCAATCAATTGGTAGTTAAAATTTCTCTCTCAACTAAGCTATAAGTGACGAAATTGTAATGTAAGGTACAGTGTCATTTAAACCTACAAATTGAGAAAAAATGGAATCAAATCGAAAAAGGAAGGGAGAGAAAAACTCATCAAGACAAGAGGAATAATCACAAAGATCGAAATGATGAAGCATTTGACAATTTCAAGCAGAATAAGTCTTCCTTGTGACGAATATATATCCATCACAAATCGGTGTCAGGTCAAATAATACTACTTGGTTAGAAAAACAAGCCTTGGATGGATCGTGGAAGTAGAGGTGATCATTTGCATGTTCTGGGCCAGCCATGGGCCAGGCTAAGTGTGAAATTTTGGTCCACGGACAAGTAGGTTAGCGGGTTTGAGACGGGTTTGCGGACCAACCTTTGTATATTTTTGAAAATGTTGGGTCTTTGTCCCATGACGGGACGGGTCAATCGGGCGGTACGTCCCATGAACAGCTATACTGGGAAGTAACACGTGAGTCTGTCTTTATCTGTCTAAATATATATTATTTGACCCGTCACACGCGGTGTAGGGAAGGATGGATATGAAGTTTGGAAGAATGGGCGTTGCGCACGTTACTTAAGAGTAATGAGTATGAAAAAGAAAAGACTTTGGAAATTGGGAATCCTCTTATTTTCAATCAACAATCCATTACAATTAGAAGACAAAAGAGGGTGCAGTGATCTCTTTGCACTTTCGTCAACTACTCAATCATCTCCATTTTGAATTAACCAATAGTAATACTTACCTCATATACATTCTTGTTTGTAATGAAGATATCTATCGTAATATTATTTATAACGGGTCACATATATACCGAAGATGTACATACACAGCCTGGTGGTTAGAACTAGTGCTCTGGACAATAGCTCTCAGATTCGAAACTCCCCTCCCCTTATATTGTAATGCGACTAAGTGCGCTGTAGAACATCATTCTCTCCTTCATTGATGTCAAGACTTACTGATTACATACCTAACTCTCGAGGGATCGATGGACAAACTTACAAATATGAGCCTTTGAGACTATGTAAGTTCTCTTCATAACTCGTGAGAATTTGAGTTTGATTTAGTGAGAATTCGACATGTGATGAGCTTAACGAGGTAACTCGAGTTATTGTTGACTTGACTTGACTTGAAAAGCTCACGATCCACTTAAACTTTGAATTTAATCGATGTCTGACTCATGGGTTAGATGTTGGGTCTAGACATCTGACCCCTGTTAAATGCATTAATTGGAGTTTTCACAACACACGGTGAGGTTTATTAAGGAATGCCTTTATATTTCAGGTATGAAAGAAGACATTTTCTTCTAGATATCTTTGGGTCGTATATATTGGATCGAATAAGGAGTTTAGAAGCTAATAAGGCTCTCTCATATTATATACTCCGTATGTATATATGCAGAGAGACCAGCTCTCATAGTCTCATTCAACCTGTTATGATGAGTGAAGTTTACAGTTACGGGCATGGGCAACAATTTTCGATATTCCTGCAACCGTTCTTAACAAAATTGACAACATTTGTAGAAGTTTTGTTTAAGTGATAACACTATGTGTAGCGTACGAGTATTATAGTAATAAGGTTGATTCGGTATGTATCAAACGACTATTATAGTGTGTCTAACGATAACTTATCGTGTGGCGGTCTTTCAGGAGACTTGCTGATCCTCCTAGTACTTCGAGCCGTACATGGAGGAAAGTATGCTAGATCAAGGATGGATTGAAAGCTGGATATACGGTAACTTGGTGGATGAAATTAAAAAAAAAAAAAAGTACTTTCAAATTTGTAGATATCCTTGGTCTAGTGGTTAACACGGAGGTTACATGGACAATAGGTCTCAAAATCGATTCCTCCCCGTTATTGTAATGCGATTAAATGCACATTTCATTGAACTATTTTTTTTTGCTTTCACCAAAATGCGTCCAAAATTCCAAATAAATTAAAGGGATATTTTACCTGGTACCCTCGTATTTTTTCATATTCTACGTGGTACCCTCATTTTGTTCAAAATACCTTTGACTTACGATAACTATTAGCTATGAATTCAAAAAGAAACGGTTTTAATTTTAAACTGAAGATCTTCGTTTGGAAAAAAAATCATCGCTTTCGGAACTCGGGAAAGAGAGTTATGGTCGGTCAAAGTTTATTCGTTTAAAAGCAATTGACTGAGCATAACTCGTAGTACAAGTTTCGAAATTGCAAAAAATCAAATCTCAAATCCAGGATATTGTAAAGACAATGATTTTAGCGAAAATATCGTCATTTTTGGAACCCGTGTCCATAAGTTATCGCGAGTCAAAGCTATTTTGACTAAAATGAGGGGTACGTCATAGAAAATGAAAAAACACAGAGGTACCATGTAGAATATCTCTAAATTAAAACATCGAACTCAATTTTATAGATGTCCAAAACAATTTTATAGGTTAAACATACCTCGTGTATCGGTGTCAAATACGTAGACCTAGTAAAACTGACCTCACTGAATGACCCGACCCGAATAAGCGAACCCGAACTGAAGATCCGAGTTTGACCCATAACCCGAATTGACCCGAGCTAACTCGACTATCATTATAGAAAAAAAGTTGATACAAGTATTTAAAAAAAAAAAGTTGAAAATAACAAATCCAAAAATAAACATACCCGAAATGATCTGATCAAACCCAAAGGTAACCCGATCCCTCTAACACAAAATATTGAAAGAGACGGTCTCTCAGTAATTTATTGAGAGACCATTCTTCAGTACCACTTTATGTTTTATTCATACCTCTAAATGACAACTTTGTTTGTACCTGCTTTTATAACAAGTGTACTTCTTTTATATTTGTATACTCTTTTATGTTATAATCGTACCTATTTTTATTAAGTTTGGTAACATTGTTACCTTCATTTGTAATTGGTTTCTCAATAAATTGAATGAGAGACCGTCTCTCAGAAGACCTACTCTTTTTCTAAAGTGACCCAATACGAAGCTGATCCAACCCGATGATCCGTTTACCGGGTCTACAAATACGGATACACCGGTTGGAAGGAGTGACGACGGTCAACAAACAACCAACAAAAATTAAAGACAAAAAAAATAAAAAAATAAAAAAATTAAAGACAAAGCTGCAATGCCCCAACGACGTGAGCATGACAACTCCCTTTCATTCTCTCCATTAATTTCCTCCATTTTCCCAATTTAATTTTTTGAATTTTCTTTGATTATGATCAACTACATTCATCATGAATTCGATTTAACCTAATTTCATCCCCAATTTACGACGATTTTCCGCACAATTTCCATCAGTTTTGATACAAATGGAAGCATTAACCGAGCTGTGCGACCTAATTGCGAAGAATCCGGCGAACTATTCCGACAAATTACGGTGGATTTGCGGCCATTGTCCTTCGCCGGAGTTTCTCGCCACCGGATCGCCGAGAGTGACGCGATCTCAGCTCAATTCTATCCTCGCCGTCTCCAGGTTTCTTTCTTTGTCTCCCTCGCCGCCTGACGACCGCCCTAGGGATGTTGTTCTTGAGTTTTTACGGTCTGTTACGACGTCGTTTCATCCTTCGTTTTGGCCGCAGTCGTACGCGCGAGACGCTATTACGGCGTTTTATGGCGATTTTTTAGGTTATGTTTGTAAAGCCGGCGAAATATCGCCGGAGTTTTCCGATGAGGTTGAGAGTTTCTTCGGCGAGGTCGTGATCGCTGCGTTGAACAATGCTTATTACGTTAGTTCTGAAAATTCGGCAATTTCTAGGATTTTTTTGGTCGCATTGTCCGATAGTTTCCCCCGTATTTCGCGCTCTGATGCGGAGAAATTGATCGGTCTTTTGCTGGAGCAAGTTACGTCCGTTTCTCCGATGGACGCTGCTTCGGTTGGCGGCGGTGCGGCGTCGGGAATGTCGTCGTATCAGAGCTCGCCGGCGAGTGTTAGCTATTTTCAAGGGAAAGAGAATGCTAGTCCGGTGAACGACGCTAGTCAGCTCTCAGGTTCAACTGTTGCATCGTCTCGAGGGTCGGAGGCCAATGGTGGAGGCAGCATTGCGTGGAAGAGCGGTGTGGTTGATCAAATGGGAGTGAATTTGGATGGTGCCGGCGTTGTTAAGAAGAATGTTTCGAATTTTGAAGAAGAGAGTGTAGAGAATTTAGAAAAGCAGGAGATCGCGCTTAAGTTGATGTGGCATATTTTGAGTGATAAAGTTGGATTTGATGCTAAGGTTGTAGAGCAAATTAGGTTAGTTGCGAAGCGGATTCTCCAGTCGTCTCCTGCATTTTTGAAGGTATAATTGAATTATGCTGCTATACAGTACTCTTTGTAATTTCAGCCAAATGTTAAGAGTACTATGATAACTGATACTCCGTAGTAAAGGACTTGTTGATTTAGACTGAGTTGATTGTTTAGCTGAACTGATATGCTCCTATGTTATTCATGGTTGCTGGATTTGAGAGACTCGGTTTTGAAGGTTTGTTTGGGGCATTCTTTAAATAGGAACGCTAAATTTTTTTAGCGTAGGGTGCTCTTACCTATGCATTTAGCTAGAAACTAAAAATAAATAAACAGTGTGTTGCTTGAATATTTGTAACTTTAGCTGAATGGTATGAGTTCTTGATTTAGCTTGAGGTGATTGTTTGGGTCAGTGGATATGCCCCTATGGCCCTATGTTATTCATGGCAGTTGAATGAATTTGAAAGGTGAAAGTTTGGTTGGGGCCTCATAAAATAGGAGCACCAAATTTTGTTAGCGGATGGTACTCATATTATTAACTTATTTAATTGATTATCGGAGCAAATGCCTTGTTATCACGTCAAAATATTATTACCTAGTTGAATTGATTATCAGTGAGAAGCCTTTTGAACTTGGTATTTAACGGTGCATGTGTTGTTGTTATCATGAAATAAGTTGCGTTCACAAATAACTACGTTAGGAGATTCTAACCTTGTTAAATTAGTGTATTTTAGATTTTAAATCTGGGACGTTTGTGAATTGATTATGCTTGATCATTCAATTTTGTTGGAATTTGATACTGAGGTTTGAGAATTGTTTGGCGTTATTGTCAGATAAAGAAGAGGGATTGGACAGAACATGGGCAGTTGTTGAAAGGGCGAGTCCATGTGAAGTTGTCTGTTTTTCGAGCTGCAGCTAGATTAATGATTAAGTCGCTTATGCCTTTTGATTCTGACTCAAAATCTACTAAGAGGCTGTTGCTTGAGACCCTTGCGCTGATGATTGATGCCGCTGCATCTTGTTTACGCTCGGTTTGGAGAAAGATGAGAATATGCGAGGAGCTTTTCAGTTGCTTGCTTTCTGTAATTTCTCAGGTAGCAGTAGCTCGCGGAGGACAACTACTTCGGGTTTTACTGATTCATCTCAAGCCTGTGGTGCGCACTGCTTGTGAACAGGTATATTTTTTTTGACTTTAATACATAGACTATAGGTCACGTCTTTAGTGTTGTGATGTTTTATGTTCTGGACAGGCAGATACTTGGGGTAGCAGCCAGGGAGCCATGTTCGAGAGTGTTCATAAGATAAGTTGTGAAATTATCGAATTTGGTTGGGGTAAGGACCGAGCTCCTGTTGATACATTCATAATGGGCTTAGCTACCTATATTCGTGAGAGAAATGATTACGACGAAGAGGTGAGTTTTTTCCTGTTTGTTTTGAGTTATTCTTGGCTGTGTACCTGTATTGTTTGCTCAGTGACTAATAAGTTCGACTTGTCACCAAAACATATACTCCATATTTATGATTTCGTGCTTTAGTGAAACCTTGTATGAATTGTCTCATCATATGCAAATGCTTGTTCAATTTTTTACTACTTTGAAGTTATTTGTGTTTATTTTGTAAAGACGCCGCTGAGGTGTATCTGTATCTGTATGGAAAATTGTATTTTAATTAAAATAATTATATGATAAATAGAAGCACCCTAGTTTTAACTGCATTGATGTAAAATATCTTCTCATTAGTCTCGTATTGGAAGTTCTTTGGTAGCCTAGGAATTTAGGACCGTTAGTAATTCGCATAGAGTGTTCCAATTTATCATTGGAGGTTCTTGTTCAGCTTGTTGTTTGTTATTTTATGTTTTGTCAGTCATTTTATAGTGCAGTCTTGTCCTAATACTGATTCTGCGCTGCTATTTTATCGTTTGTTTGTCACAACTGTTTATGAACTGGTTTTGAATCTAGTTAGGGGTACCACTTTTCATCATTTTAGCTAATCATGTATGTGGTGGAACATCCAGGGCACGAAGGAAAAACAAGCGGTTCCTACTGTTCAGCTGAATGTTATCCGATTGTTGGCTGATCTGAATGTCTCTGTTAAAAAATCGGAAGTGGTGGATATGATATTGCCGTTATTTATAGAGAGCTTAGAGGAGGGTGAAGCATCAGCTCCTGGCTTATTGCGACTTCGTGTAATTCACCTATATGCTATGAATATCAAATTAACAATAGAGCCAAATCTAATGAGTGCAAAAGTTTTTATTAACTGCTCACGATCCTTGCATTTTTTCAGCTTCTTGACGCAGCATCCAGATTAGCTAGCTTAGGCTTTGAGAAATCTTATCGTGAAACTGTTGTTCTTCTAACGAGAAGCTACCTGAGTAAACTGTCGATTGTAGGATCTACTGAGAGTAAAACAGTGCCACAAGAAGCTACAACAGAGCGAGTAGAGGTATTTCTGACACATGGATGTTAATTTAGAATGCGTTTGAATAATGTGTGTAGCAGTCCTTTGTGTCAGTGTATGCTCAGTTATTTCCATTTTAGACTCTTCCAGCAGCGTTTCTCCTCATTGCCCGTGGTCTTACTGAAAGTAAATTACGTTCTGATTACCGGCACCGGCTACTTTCATTGTGCTCTGATGTTGGCTTGGCTGCAGAGTCCAAAAGCGGAAGGTAATAGTTTTTTATATTCTGTTTTATCCTCTTTTCATGATATAAATTATTTCTAGTTTGAATGTTTAGAACTCAGAAGTTTATTGACTTCAATCCGATGTGATATACTTCATATTGTTTGTTCATTAGCACTTCTATAGAATTTGTCCAACTTCAGTCCTGGACTGTTAGAAGGATTTTTTTTTCTTGAAAACTAATTACTGTAATTCAAGAACTTGTCCTTCAAAAGTACCTGAAATTGCGTTTGCGGGTTTGGCTTTTTAAGTTTTTAAGGTGTTTTCACAAGGCTTTATTTCATTACTGTTTGCAGGAGTGGAGCTGACTTTCTGGGACCTCTAATGCCTGCTGTTGCGGAAATTTGCTCGGACTTCGACCCAACCGGCAATATTGAGCCTTCACTTTTGAAATTGTTCCGAAATTTGTGGTTCTATATAGCTCTTTTTGGGTTAGCTCCTCCTATCCAAACAAATCAAAGTCCAAAAAAGGCCGTTTCTGCACCATTGAATGGCGTGGGGAGCATGAGCACAGTAGCACTTCAAGCTGTTGATGGACCATACTTGTGGAATATTCAATGGGCATCAGCAATTCAACGGACTGCTCAAGCTACTCCGCCACTTGTGAGTTGATTTTTGTAAAAATCTTAGTTTGTTATGTAATTGTTAATTTGTTAAGCAAATATTGCCTCTCTAATGTTTTAGCATTTTTTGTGTATTTAATTAGGTTGTTAGCTCGGTAAAGTGGCTTGAGGACGAGTTTGAACTTAATGCTCTTCACAACCCAGGCAGCGGTCATGGGAGTAGTAATGAGAAAGCTGCTATTACACAAAGAAGTGCTCTTTCTGCTGCTTTAGGTGGACGAGTTGAGGCTGGAGCGATGAGCACAATTTCAGGTCTTGTGAAATTTTACAGTTATGCTTTACTTTTTAGAGGCTAAGAGGCTTAAGATCTAATATGAGTACAAATAACCTCTGAATTTATACTGGTAAGAAATACTCCCCTCCATGTTTTTAAATGTCCCATTGGCTGATTGGCTACTTTTTGTGAGGGGAAAAGTGGACCTATATTTGATTTGATTTTACAGTCGTGTGTCATGTGCTTCCTTCTCTTCTCCAGTAATTTTGATTTGATTTTGCTCTTTGTTTCCAGGTGTCAAGGCCACATATTTGCTTGCTGTGGCATTTCTAGAGATTATTCGTTTTAGTAGCAATGGTGGCATCCTTAATGGTGGTCCTGAACTAAACGCCTCTAGAAGTGCCTTCAGTTGTGTATTTGAATACCTAAAAACACCAAATCTTGCACCAGCTGTCCTTCAATGTTTGACGGCAATTGTTCATCAGGCCTTTGAAACAGCTGTTTCTTGGCTGGTATTCTTCTAGCCAAATTTCGTAAACTTGCATAGATTATAATGTATGGTTTTTTATGAGATTACGGAGTTTGATTAAGTATCGTATACGTGAAATTATGTTTATAACTGTGATGAATACTGTAGTCTATCTAGCCCTTGGTTGACAGACTTTTATTTCCGTAATTTTTTTCTAAATTGGTTGTAGGTATGCCAAAGTTTTTCTCTCTAAGGGTCATCATATTCACATAACTTTTATTTTTGTATACTTGTAGTGGTTGGTACATTAAATTTTGACTTTCAAGTTTTGTAGCCACTCCTTCCCCAAGTTGCTTACATAGGTCTTTAGGTGTAAGTTCATTGTATACCTTAATTATAAATTCGCATTATTTAATAATTTGTTACTTTTCGCTCATAGCTCCATGACATTATTTTATTAACACATTCTTGTTTTGACATGTACCATAACTGATGTGGTGAAATTTTAATTTGCTCAGTGAATGTTATGGATGGAAAGTTGCATGGTTCGCCAAATTTTATGTTTTTTTCTTTTGGATTTGGTATTTCAACAGAATATTTTTTATATGGCTTTTGCTAAGGTTAGATTTTTTATGGGTACGAAAAGAGGGATGAAGGACAGCATATTTGATAAAGAAAGGCCATAGAAGGCAGGGGATTGTATCATGTAGCCTTGTTTAAGAATGCTTTAATTATTAATGTTTCAGGAGGATCGGATATCTGAAACTGGGGATGAGGCTGCGATTCGAGATTCTGCTCTCTCTGTGCATGCTTCTTTTTTAATTAGAGCTATGTCCCTGAGAGAAGAGCACATCAGGGATATGTCTGTGAACCTCCTGGTTCAACTTAGAGATAAATTTCCACAGGTTAGGCTGATGATGATGCCGTTGCTTCTTTCTTGCTATGATCTTGATAATTGACCCTTAAAATTTTGGAAGCTATTTTGACCTGCAGATCCTTTGGAGTTCATCGTGTGTGGATTCTCTACTGTTTTCAGTGAATAATGACTCCTCCTCCTCATCACTTGTCAATGATCCTGCATGCACTGCTGCGATTCGCTCATTGTACCAGCGGATAGTCCGTGAATGGATTATAATGTCTCTTTCTTACGCTCCATGTACGGCTCAGGGTCTTCTTCAGGTTGGCCGGCTATCTGCTCACTTTCCCTTCATACCATGAAAACCTTAATTTTTTCACGACATTTTTAGTGGTTTCTTAATGATTCTTGGATAGCTTTCTCCTGAGGCTTGAATCATGTGGCTTCCAACTTCTTATGGTTACCTGGTAGAAATTTCAAGGAATCTGTTGTTCACTTGTTACTTACTTTCTGTTCTGTACTCTGTAGTTGTTTGATTTGTTTCCAATAGATAGTATTGAGTCCATTGTGCTGTCCAATTACTGAGTAGTAAAAGTTTTAAGAGGGCTGACTTCACATATGATTTTGTTATTTTACTGTCATACTCTTGTGACTTGTGCCCGTGGGCCAGATCCTGGGACCTTTACGTCCTTCCTCATTCCTCACACAAGTAAAATCGATTACTCTTTAATCATTGTTTATTAATTACTCTCAAAACTGCTTAAAGTAGTTGAGGATTACTTAATTCTAATTGCTCTGCATTCTTATATAAATTTGAATTTAGACATTTGTTTTATGGAATTTTGTCATTTCTCCACAACGTCTTGACTCTTATTCAGGAAAAGCTTTGCAAACCAAGCACATTAGAGAGAGCACAACCTACAACTGATGTAGTATCCTTGTTAACGGAGATACGGATAGGAACAGGTAAGAACAATTGCTGGACTGGAACAAGACCTGCAAATATTCCTGCAGTTATGGCTGCTGCCGCTGCAGCTTCTGGGGAAAGTTTCATACTGACAGAATCATTTAGTCTGGAGGTGCTTAGTACCAGTGTAACAAGTGCTGCTGTAAAATCAAAGTTTGCTGGAGAAATTGCTGGCATGAGAAGGCTGTATAATAGCATTGGTGGTTTTCAGTCTGGTGCACCAACTGGCTTTGGTATTGGTGGACTTCAAAGATTGAGGTCTGGGGTTTCTTCTCAACCAACAAGCGAGAGTGACTCATTTAATGAAATCCTGCTGCAGAAGTTTGTGCATCTTCTTCAGCAGTTTGTCAACACTGCTGAGAAAGGTGGGAAAGTGGAGAAAGCATCGTTTCGTGAAGCATGTTCTCAAGCAACAGCTTTACTTCTTTCAAATCTGGTATGCTTGTGTTTTTATGTGGCTAATATCAGGTTGATTTGATCATTTTTCGGATCAGTGATCATCGCAGTTGTGAACTGTTTTTGCTCAGGGTTCTGATTCAAAACCTAACGCAGAGTACTTTTCGCAACTATTACGGCTTCTATGCTGGTGTCCAGCTTACATCTGTACTCCTGATGCCATGGAAACTGGTGTTTTTGTTTGGACCTGGTTGGTTTCAGCTGCTCCTCAATTGGGTTGTGTGGTCCTTGCTGAACTGGTTGATGCCTGGCTATGGACAATAGATACTAAAAGAGGTATTTTTGCATCTGATGTCAAGTACTCTGGGCCAAATGCTATGTTGCGGCCTCAACTCTGTCCTGGCGAGCCAGAAGCTTTACCGGAGCAAGACCCTGTGGAGCAAATAATGGCTCATAGACTTTGGCTTGGATTCTTTATTGATCGATTTGAGGTTGGTTGTGAGCATTGCATTGTTTACTGTGCTTTGGACTCCCTTTGTCTGTAAACCCATCCTGAAATCAATCAACTAATTTTTGTGCACATGTTCATGTACCTATATTGCTTGTTGATGTATGAAACTTTGAATTATGATTGCTGTACCCTAAATGGTTACTACATATATATAGAAGCTCCTAACCGTGAGCAATTTATGGCACAAGGTGTCTGCTGTTTTCTTTTATAAATATCAAGATAAATTTAAAGTAATGGTGTCTGTTACGGAGTATTTCTTTATTTATTTAAAGATGAAGCCTTATGTTTTGCTTACTAATTTTCTACTATCTATGACGGGATAGTAACATTTTCTATGTTATTTTCTTTCTGTAGGTGGTTAGGCATCATAGTGTCGAGCAAATGCTTCTTTTTGGTAGAATGTTTCAAGGAACCACTAAACTCCCTTGGAACTTTTCACAACATCCTGTTGCTACGGGTACCTTTTTCACATTGATGCTTCTTGGGCTGAAGTATTGCTCATGCCGGTCCCAAGGTAACCTGCAAAACTTCAGAACTGGCCTTCAGTTGCTGGAAGACAGGATATATAGGTAATGACCTTGACTGACTGGACTCTTTTGGTTGGAATGATATGTAGTATGTGTTTTTGAGTTTATTTTGATAGTGCACATCATACCCTAAATAAAACAGTGCTGGTTATCATTTGTAGTGACGTAGAGTCTCTAAGGAAGTTACGGGGCTGCAATTTTTTTGAACATTTGCTTTGGTACTTGTGCAATTGATTTTAATTCTTGAGAACATTACATGCAGAGCTTGTTTGGGCTGGTTTGCATACGAGCCTGAGTGGTATGACACAAGAAGTAAAAATTTTGCTCAGAGCGAGGCACAATCTGTCTCTGCATTTGCTCATTTTCTTACAAATGAGCGAACTGATTCTACTCTGTCAGATGCTAAAGGCCAAACACCTGAAAATGGAGGCTCTGTGGGAGAAGAGGTAATGGTTATTAATATATAAAAAAGGAAAAGCTTTGTATCTGCACTTATTTAAATCTATGTTTGCGACCTTTTCATCATCGACTTGTAGCTTGAAATTCATCTTGTGAATGTCTTGCAGAGAGATCGCTGTCACATTGTTTGGGGTTGTCTGGAGAATTATGCTGCTGGGAGAGAAAAACGGAAGCAGTTACTTCTGATGCTTTGCCAATATGAAGGGGATAGGCTTGAAGTGTGGGCACAACCCACTAATTCAAAGTAATAGGATGATGCCAACTTTCTTTATAAATTTAGTATTCTAGCTTGCATTAACGGGACTCGCATTTTCGCCAGTTTATTGATATGCATGGATTTCATTCGACTTTCAGGGATTTTACACCAAGGCCTAAAATTAGCTCAGAGAAATGGATAGAGTATGCCCGGACTGCATTTTCGGTGGATCCTCGAATTGCTTTGTGTTTGACCTCAAGGTTCCCTACAAATGCATCTTTGAAGTCTGAGATGACACAGCTGGTTCAGGTTTGTTGTGCGATAATCATTGTTTTTGTGCATGGTTTGATTATTGAGATGTGGGTTTAGAAACTTTTGTCAAATCTTTGTTGTTTCCTATCTACTTTGGGGTTCTGGTGTATTATAAGATCAGGTTTGCACACATGCAGAAATGTAATTGTTGGTTCAACCTCAGTGATAGACTGTGCTTAAGAGTTTTAAAATCCTATATTTCTGTATTGCTCTACATTTATGCCATTAGAAGTCAACGGCTGTATAGATTGGAGCTCCTGTCATTCAAATTTTTAATCTTTATCGGCACTGTCCAAAATATTTCTTCTGCCCCTCTAAGCACTTCCAAAACACTCAAAATAATTAACTGAAGTCAATCATCATGGAGTTTTTTTTTTCTTTTTGTGATCTTTAATAATAGTCCTAGCGGATTGACTGCAATGGTGTATTTGCTTTGAACTAGATATATGAGCATATTTGTCCTTGCTGCTTTGTATTTTTTCCTCATTAGAAGTAGTTATATAAATATATGGTTGGTTACTGATTGTAGCTGCTTGAATAATCATGTGGCAGAGTTGGTCCAATTTTGTAGTCGTCTTCAAGTCATTAATGATTGTCTTTTTTGCTACAGTCACATATATTGGAGCTTCGTTGCATACCTGAAGCACTACCATATTTCGTCACTCCAAAGGCTGTCGATGAGAATTCAATGTTGTTGCAACAATTGCCTCACTGGGCCGCTTGCTCGATAACAAAAGCTGTTGAGTTCCTTACTCCTGCATATAAGGGTCATCCACGAGTGATGGCTTATGTGTTGAGAGTTTTGGAATCTTATCCTCCTATACGTGTGACATTTTTCATGCCCCAGCTAATTCAGTCTTTGCGATATGATGATGGGGTGAGTTTCTTTGTTATGTATGTTCCATTATCACGAACTTGGTGGATTATAACTTATGTCTAAAGGACCTCCTGTGGCTAGTGAAAATTGAACAGTATGTTGAACTCAGCCAAAGAGCCCCAGCAACCAGTACTTAAGTATTATGTCGTGACAGGCCTACTACTTGCTGTTAGACTCCTAAACACATTAGCGCTTTGTGACCTTCGACTAATCTCTCTGTTTCTCGTGAATATTTTGGCTGCTTTTTTTGTTTCAAACGAGAGATAAAGTTTCACTTTAGTGATGCGTTTATTGTATATGATTAAGTTGATTTATTTATTTATATCTTACAGAAATTGGTCGAGGGATATTTGCTTAGAGCTGCTCAAAGAAGTGATGTGTTTGCCCATATTCTCATATGGCAGTTACAGGTACTGTCATTTGGTTTTTTGTTACTGCCATCACGAATGTTTTTCACATGATGCGATGTCTTCGTCTATCTGCAAGTTTCTGATTTAATTTGACTGTGAAACTAACTGCATCTGTAATCAATAATAGGGCGAGACATGCGAACCAGAAGGTGGCAAAGAAGCTGATGCTCAGAAGGTATGTTTTATTCCTCAGTTTTTTTTTGCTTCTTCCAAAGAGCATGTGTGCACACTCAGGGGCTATTTGTCGATGGTTTGCCTTTGTTTAACCTCACAGTTTTATTCTTAATACAGCATAGCGCCTTCCTGGCTCTTCTGCCACTAGTTAGGCAGCGAATTATTGACAGCTTCACACCAACGGCCCTTGACATATTCGAGAGGGAATTTCGTTTCTTTGACAAAGTCACATCCATATCCGGTGTTCTCTATCCGCTTCCAAAGGAGGAGCGTCGTGCTGGGATCCGAAGGTATTTTTTAATGCTAACATTTTTTGTTAATATCCTGATTATCTGTTTGATGAGTTGCTCATCATGTGTTAACCAGAGAATTGGAGAAAATTGAGATGGAAGGGGATGACCTCTACCTGCCTACAGCACCCAATAAGTATGTCAGAGGTATTCAAGTTGACAGTGGAATCCCTTTGCAGTCCGCAGCCAAAGTTCCTATAATGATCACGTTTAATGTGGTGGACAAAAATGGAGATCCTAACGATGTGAAACCTCAAGCATGCATTTTCAAGGTATCTACGGAAATTCTGATTGTGTTATTTTCAAATTATTTGGCATCTGGTTCGAGCACTTTTTTTCCCCCTTGTAAAACAAAAAACAGGCCTGTTTTAAACAGAATGCAATATCTTCTTTGTGTTCTGGGTTTTGCCCAACCTTGACAAACAGAGACACTTTAATATCGACTGAAAGTGTAAAATGCACAATATACTGTAACTTGTTTTCGCCACCTTGATATACGTCAACATATGTTTCTACTCTTTACCATTTTCCATCCTTGATATACTGTGGGATTTTGGTCATGCCAATGATGGAATACTACCTCCGTCTCACTAAGATTGTCTTGTTTCATTAAAATACTCCTCACATATAATAGGGAAATGTAACCATCTTTTAGGGACGGAGGGAGTATATTGCAACAATTTTATTGATGTCCACTGCTTTGTTGATTGGAGTCTTGTTCTTCCAATTGTAGGTTGGAGATGATTGTCGGCAGGATGTACTTGCTTTGCAAGTGATTTCTCTGCTTAAGGATATCTTCCAGGCAGTTGGACTGAATCTTTATCTTTTCCCTTACGGTGTTCTTCCAACTGGTCCTGAAAGAGGGATAATAGAGGTAATAATTGCCAGAAGTGTATCAGTACTACTTGCCTTTATAGTGTTAAGTGAATGTTGGTTAAAAAAATTAAAAAATTTCACACTTTCTTGGTTTGTAGGTTGTGCCTAATACAAGGAGTAGGAGTCAAATGGGTGAGATTAACGATGGTGGTTTATATGAGATATTTCAGCAAGATTATGGGCCAGTTGGATCCCCCAGCTTTGAAACCGCTCGAGAAAATTTCCTCGTCAGTAGTGCAGGGTATGCTGTGGCCAGTCTTCTTCTTCAACCCAAAGATCGACATAATGGCAATCTACTTTTTGATAGGTACGTTTGCTCGACTTTTAATAGAATATATATATATATATATCTTGACAATCTCTATATATACTACTTACACCCTGTGTCAGAATACCGTGGCCAGTTGGTCAAATCTCCATAACCTCTTTCTTTCTTTTCACCAGAAACTTGTATTGCATCTTACGATCCAGTCTCTATTGCTCTAGCATTTCCAGATTTTAAGATCAAATGTTTGGCCTTTCAAAATAATTTCTTGTTGTATACTGTGAAAGCCGTCTCTTCAGTCTTCGATCTTGAAACCTCATTGCTTTGTATAGTTTTCACAGAGAACTCTAGAAATACTCTATTGCTACAAGAGTAGGTCTTCTGAGAGACGGTCTCTCATTAACTTTACTGAGAGACTAAGTACAAATGGAAGTAACAGTGGTACTAAACCTAATAGAAGTAGGTACTATTAACATAAAAGAGTATACAAATATAAAGAGGGTACGCTTCTTATAAAAACAGGTACATAACAAAATTGTCATTTAAAAGTACGAATAGAACATAGAGTGGTACTGAAGAGTGGTCTCTCAATAAGTTATTGAGAGACCGTCTCTCCCAAGATTTTGTGTTGCTACAAGGCCCACAATGTCGGCGTTTAACAGTCATTTAAACTGCGAACGACAGACTAATGTGCTTCTTCTTGTGTTGCTGCAAATGCAGTTTTGGAAGACTCGTACACATTGATTTCGGGTTCATCCTGGAAACATCTCCTGGTAACAATATGCGATTTGAAAGCGCTCACTTCAAGCTGAGTCACGAGATGACTCAACTGCTAGATCCTTCGGGAATCATGAAAAGTGACACCTGGTATCATTTTGTGGGGTGAGTTAATTCTGAATTTAGTAGTAATTATTACTGTACTGCAACTACAGTATCATTTTTCTTAGGCTAACATTATTGCCGGGCTTATTATTTGACAGTTTGTGCGTAAAGGGATACCTTTCAGCTCGAAGACACATGGATGGAATCATAAGCACGGTATCAATGATGATAGACAGTGGGCTGCCGTGTTTCAGTAGAGGCGATCCAATAGGAAATCTTCGAAAGAGATTTCACCCTGAGATGAGTGAACGTGAAGCCGCCAACTTCATGATACGTGTCTGCACCGATGCCTATAATAAATGGACGACCGCTGGCTATGATTTGATCCAATATTTGCAGCAGGGTATCGAAAAATAAATACTGTACCCTTTATCAATCGGCAGTTAAATCTTTATCACTGTAAATTGTATGTAAATTAATTATTATGATCGACTCTTAATTCATTGTTACCAGATTTGTAAGCATAGACAGAAGAAACTAAAGTACTTGTAGGAGTTCTTAGTGTTGTGGGATACTACCTTATTACCTTGGGGGTGTCTGTAAAAGTACAGTACAGTTTGGAAATGTAAGTCGGAAATCATTCTATGTAATCTATATACTGACTTGACTACTGAGTACATATTAATAGAAACATTTTCTCCGACCGTTATTAGAGCTTTCGGATCATCATTGCATATATTTTTAATATTTCGACCATTTTTTAATTTAACAACGCTATACGAAGTATATTATTTTTTTGGTTCATCGAAGAGCGCACTTAGTCGCATTACAATATAGAGGAGGGGGGATTCGAACTTGGAACCTACTGTCCCAGAACACCTAGTCTTAACCACTAGGTTAAGCCATCTTTGGTATACGAAGTATATTATTGAAAAGCTTTTGTCCTGATTTTTTTGTCACGTGTCTGTGGTCGATACACAGGGTACCATGTCTGATTTCAAGCCTAAGCAGAAACTAAATAAACCGAGGGATACGACTGCAAAAAAACAAACAAAAAGAGTCTTACGACTTCAAGCTAAGTAATCTGTCAACGACAAAGAGTCACTTAAGCACTTGATCTTCACTTAAGCACTTGATCTTCACTTAAGCACTTGATCTTAGTTGTTTACTGATTACCACTGTTAATAGTATTAGAGTGTTACCTTCTAGAAACCCAAACCAAAGAATCCAACACTACATTATTTGCATAGGAACGTCACCTATGTAGAAAGACACCAAATCGGTTGGGTATGTGGGTGGTTAATTGGTTACAAAGCTTACAATACAATCATTGACATCCCGTGAGACTGTATCACGGTAAATATATATTGTAAGACTGTCTAACAGGAGAATTTGTGAGAAAAAAAGAAGAATGAAAGACCACTTCAAAGTTATAACTTACAAGCAAGACTAGTTCAACATACACTATGGTAAACACTAGTACATACATATTACCTCAAGGTAGTTTCACAATGAATCACAAACCAATTAACATGAAGAGCATCTCTTGCAATTCTTGCATTATTATTTGGTTGTTGTTGCTTCTATTACCTTGTATTGTTTCTTCAACCTCATTCTTATTCGGCGACTCTTTAATTGACGCCGGAAACAATGACTACCTCTTCACCCTCTCGAAGGCCGACTCTCCTCCTTATGGTATCGACTTTTCACCTTCTAATGGACACCCCACCGGGAGGTTCACCAATGGCCGCACTGTCTCTGACATCATAGGTAACCTCTAGTACTAATTAGACCCTGTTCTTTTCAGCTCATTTTTTCCAAGTACTTCAGTCTAGTTCAGTTCAGTTTGATGAATGAGTTTCTCTGTTTTATGCAGTCGAGTCGCTTGGAGTGTCTTCTTTGCCACCGCCATTCCTAGCTCCAAACTCCCAAAAGGACGCGATTCATGCAGGGATAAACTACGCGTCTGGATCAGCTGGAATACTCGTTGAAACGGGACTCTTGTTTGTATGTGGAACAAACATATATACATCTCCATTTTCTCTGTCATAGTCCTTTGTTTACCTTTGATTAAAATACTCCTTCCTAACTGTGTTTGCATTGGTTCTATATAAATGCATGCAGATAGGAAGGATTCCTCTGCCAGACCAAGTAGATTATTTCGAGCAAACGAGAGCAAACATTGTCGAGACAATGGGCGAAAAAGCAGCAAACGACATTATAAAAAACTCGTTATTCACCATAGCAATCGGCTCTAACGACATCCTCAATTATCTCCAACCATTCACGCAATCCGTCCAACCTGACGTTTTTCAAGACCTAATGCTCTCCAATTTGACCCTACAGCTCAAGGTATGTCTACTCTGATACCATGTTAGATGAACCATCTCAACCAAAACATTAACACTGATCTGATCTTTGATCATATAGAGACTACAAAAATTAGGCGCGAGAAGGTTTGTTGTAGTGGCGATTGGACCACTCGGGTGCATACCATTTGTCCGAGCCACGAAGCTGGTTTGGCTTGAAAAATGTTCTATAGAGGTGAACGAGTTCATACAAGGTTACAACACGAAACTCAAAATCGAGCTGGATTTGTTGAACGATGAAATGGGACGACGTGAGGCGGCCGTGTTTGTGTATGCTAACGCGTACGACATTTTCATGGACCTCGTAACTAACTATCATCATCACGGTTAGCTCATCGACTTACTAGACTAAGTAATACTTCCTCCGTTCCAATGAATTGTTTGCCTTTGCTTTTGGCACCAAGACAAGAGATCCAATGAGAAATTGACATGTGGAGCCAAGCTCATGAGAAGGGTCAAATTACATATAAAAAACATTCCTAAAATAGAAAGGCAAACAATTCATTGAGACGCCCCAATATGGAATAGGCAAACAATTCATTGTAACGGAGGGAGTAATAATATTGTGATACACTCAGTACTAGCTTTCTAATATTAGAAAGCTTTCTAATATTAGAAAGCTAGTACTGATATAATTTCTACCGTCTATCACAATATTATAAAGATATTATATTATATTCAGGATCGACTGTCATCGCTTGGGTTATTATTTCAGGATTTGTGAACGCGAGGGACCCGTGTTGTGGCGGGTACTTCCCGCCTTTCGTTTGCTTTCAAGCCAACGACACGAGCAATAGTTCGAGTTTGTGTGAAGATAGGTCTAAGTACGTGTTTTGGGATGCGTATCATCCTACCGAAGCTGCCAACCTAATCATGGCAAAGAAACTACTCGACGGTGATCAAACAATCGCTTCTCCAATTAATATTCGACAGCTTTATCATCGTACTTTCGCCTGATTAAGTACTCTAAAATGTATTCAGTCGAGTGTAATGTTGACCAGATTTGAACCAATTAAGTCAAAGTGAATTTAGATCGCTATATTATTGTGGAATTAATTAACAAAAATTTGATGATTCAAAACAAAGGTATATGACACACAATACACTAAAAGTAATTAATTAATTAATTAATATCGAAGTACATATATACATCATTTTTACAATAAGCTCGTTACATACATACGTACAAACTCTTGACCGATAATTAATTAAAAAGTTACTCTTAATAATAAAGTAGCTAGATAGACCCGCAAGGGTGGGGTCTAACTAGTGGTTAAAATTTGTGGTCATCAATCCAAGAATCTCAGGTTCAAGTCCATGCAAGATTGTTTTTATTGCAGGAGTACAGTTGTATGACTTGAGGCTATGTATGTGATCTAGACTTCGAGTCTGTCGCCCAAATTAAACAGACTAGATAGGATAGATTAAAGAAAGTAGGTTATTGAACTATTAACGTGCATGTGTTCAGTGGACATTGCATGCAGATGTTAGAAAACCGGTGTTTAGTTTTGGAGACCACAGTAGTCCTTGATGGTGCACACGCCCATACGAGTGACGTCTTCGGTGTAGAATCGAAGCAAACCCATGTAATCAAAGGGTTTGAATTGTAAAGGATGGTCATGATCCACCATCTCCTTTGGTGTTTCAATTGTGTCATTGGTTGTTGAGAATAATGCAAGTGAATATCTTGGTTTTTTTCCTTTCATTATTACTCTATGTAATGGTGCATGGATTCTATTGTTGCTCCATGCCTACAATATTACAATAATAAAAAAAAAACACAATATTATTATTATTATCATTATTATTTACAATAATAATCAAATTAATTACATTATTATTAATCTGAATTATTGTACTCGTATCAAAAATTCACGACATATAGATCTAGTATTTTGAGTTATTAATTCAGCTGGTCTCACGTTGAAAACATCATTTTAAAAGACTAATAATAATTCCTCTTACCACTAAGATAATAACACTAGTGTCAGTCTCACATTACAAGTTTTCCCTTCCAAATTTTCAATTTTTAATTACGGAAGCAAATAATTTAAATAAGAGAACAATTCAACAATATTCGTTCATATTTAATTTATAAAATTCTCATTATATAAATTAGCTAACTAACTTTTATGATAAATCACAAAAATTGCAAATTATAAATAAAAAAATGCAAATATTTATTTAAATATTATTTGATTTAGTTTAACTAAATGAGTAAAAGCATAAATTTTGCTTAAATCAATTACATGTATATTAAATAAAAGAGTAAGTTTTTTTTTTTTTTTCATTTATCAACCTCATCATTTTATACAAATACTACTCCGTAATAAGTACTCCCTCCGTTTCAATGAATTGTTCGTCTATTCTATATTGGAGCGTTTCAATGAATTGTTTGCCTTTCTATTTTAGGAATGTTTTTTATATGCAATTTGATCTTTCTCATGAGTTTTTCTCTACATGTCACTCCCTCATTGGATCCCTACCCTTGGTGCCAAAAGGAAAGACAAACAATTCATTGGAACGGAGGGAGTAACACAGTAACATATCTCAGTCATTATTATTTACCTTAATTTGATTAAAATACTGCACAGATAATATAAAAACTAAACAAATAATCGAGACAGAAAGATTATAATAACGTACCAAAAAGGGTTCACCAGCCATGACAACAAAGGAATTGTGTGAAGAATGACGATAAGTAATCCATTCTCCATTATCTTTAGTTTGAACCTCTAATCCTTCAACTTCATTTTGATGAAGTAAAGTGACAAAGTTTTTGTCAGTATGCCCTAGTGCACCAAGGGTACCCTCATTTTGAAGGGGTACCCTATACTTGGCTATCCTTAGAAGATACGATGTTGACTTAAGATGTGAATCAAGGTACTTTTCTACCCCGTAGCTTTCAAATATCATTCTTGTCACCAATTGTTCTAGCTCCGATGTTTTCTTTGCATATTCATGTACACTTTCACTGTATAATAATAATTAATAATAATACCGTCATTGATATGTTATCGTCAATTTAAACAGGTGCGCGATAGAACATAGATCAAAATATGTAGTAATAACGTATATCTATATCTCTAAAATATCGAAAAACTATTTTTAGGTTACCTGAAATAAAAATTTCGTGTATCCATAAATTATTATACTTCTACTAAATAAATCATTTTTTCTCTATTATACTATCTATAACTGATCTGATTAAGGGCTCGTTTGGTTCATCATGGGAAGATGAAGTTACCGGGAACTTTAAATTCACGTGAATTTGTATTTCATGAGAATTAAAAAATATTGTTTGGTTGTCAGGTGGAAAATGACTTCATGCGGGAAGTTCTACACACCAAGTGGGGCTTGGTGAGTAACTTCCCCATTGGGAGGAAGTGGCAATTCTGGAAAGTTGCAATTCCCAGGGAGTGGGCAACCAAACAACTCCCTGAAAATGCACTTCCTGGGAACTTGCACTTTCCGATAATTGGAGGAGTAACCAAACGACCCCGTGAATTATTTGTCTTTCTATTTTAGGAATGTTTTTTATATGCAATTTGCCCCTTCTCATGAGTTTTGCTCCACATGTCGCTCTCTCATTGGATCCCTTACCCTTGGTGCCAAAACGAAAGGCAAACAATTCATTGGAACGGAGGGAGTAATAATACTCCACAATCAACAACAACAACAAAAAAAACACTAATACCCGAAACCAAACTAGCTAGGGTTAGTCAAGAAACAAAATTAAAATTAGCTAAATAAAATCGAAGTTTTCTTTTAGTCTAGTGGTTAAAATTAGATCTCAGATTCGAATCATCCGATTATATTATACGACTAAGTACACGCTTCGTTGAAAAAAAAAAAAAAAAAACTAAATATCTTAATTTTCTAATATTAGTACAAGGGTTAGCTAGCACTCAAAATTTTCTTTTAAAAAAAGTTTAACTACTAAAATTAATGAAGTTGTTCTAACAAATGACACAAAAGTAGATAAAATTCAACAATTAGTACTCCTATGTTATTTCAGTCATTTATTTACCTTTAACTAGAAAATTCCTCGTAAATAATATAGTATAAAAATAAACAAATGAACGAGACAGAAAGAGTACGTAATTAACTCAATATATACAAGTAGTAAATAAGCTTACCAAAAAGGTTGATTTCCATTAGGCCACAAGAGACTAGTGAACTTGTTAGTATTATCAAGAACCGGTGCATTGTCGAGACCGAAACTATCAAGCAAAGGCATGGGATTACCAGGCTTATAGTAGCCATGATAAGGTAGATTCGATGAGTTTCTAGCTTTAACTTGTTGTGGAAGATCAAACATTGGTTGTATGACCTTAAACACTTTGTTATGGAGTTGTTCTGTAATTTTGTCATAAATGGCTATGAAACATCCATATTCTTCCATTGCTTCTCTTATGGCTTTGCATGTTGATATCCATGCTTTTGTTCCTGGTTTCGAGTTTTCGCCGTGTAGGTTTATTGTTGGTAGCTTTGATGATGATGGAGTTGAAGACGACATTATCACCATTGATGGTATTAATTAGCTTGATTGAATTGATTGCTTCTCCTTTTGTATGATCTTTTCTCTAAGGGGTTAATTAATATAAGAGAATAATTGAATTAATTAGACTATTAAACATTTAATGAGTTTGAGATACTCTGTTTAGAGAGGAATCTAGCTAGTAGCAAAGGGTAGCACTCACTATTATCCCAAACTTACATAAAATGATTAAAATTATCGACTTTTGTTACCCCAAATTTCATAAAATTGAGACATTTTCATATATAGTGAGCAAATATAATGAACTCGTTACCTCAAAATTTTGAGTCTGGATTCGCCCCGGACTCTGTTACCATTTTAAATGTTAAAATAAGGATCATAAATACTAGAAAATCGTATTAGATAGGAAAAAAAAATGTGGAATATTTTTAAATAAGGGATACGAGTTTTTTCAAAGATAAAAGACGATACAATATAATCAATTTAAGACCTTTAATTTTATATTATCTGTCACAGTAGTTTTAAGAAGATTCTAGAATTCCCGCTTAGATGACCCTGATCTTACTACGTGCATGGTGATTATACATAGAGTACGTAAACTGAATTACTATCGTATTAGACATGCATGGTTATTAACACCTAACAATTTCAAGTTGTTCTTAGCTAGGTTAACATATAGATTGGCATCCATGCAAAAGTTAACAATTCATCAAAAATCTATTACTCCCTCCGTTCTAATGAATTGTTTGCCTTTCATTTTAGCACCAAGGGTAAGGGATCCAATGAGGGAGTGACATGTGGAGCAAAACTCATGAGAATGGTCAAATTGCATATAAAAAACATTCCTAAAATAGAAAGGCAAACAATTCACTGAGACGTCCCAATATAGAATAGACAAACAATTCATTGGGACGGAGGGAGTATCAAGGACTAACGAAATACTCCGTAATTAGACCGTAACCATTTTTTTTTTTTTGGTTTGGTGATGTTACAGGCAATTTTGATACTGAAGGGAGTCGAATGACCTAGATCTTACATGCTTATTATAACTTTACAAACTAAATTAACTATTTAGTTAAACCAACAGTTCCGATCGAGTTAAAACAACCAATAGTATAGTAGTATAGCATAAGAAGAAGAAATTCTTACAAATGAAAATGCAGTAGATAATTAGGGCTTGTACGTCGTAGCGTTGAACTGGATTAATTAGTACTCCGTATGTATAATGTGTTTTGTTTGTGATTAGTGATTTGTTTGTGATTATGAACTAAGAAGAATGAAGTTGGGGTGGTTTATATAGAGTTGAAAACGAGTGACAGTACTTAGATGGAAACCCTATTATTATTATTATTATTATTATTATTATTATGATTGGAATGAATAACCGACTACTTTCAACTGGGACTACGCTCTATCTCGCACATACACTAATTACAATTACAATTATTGCTAATATAAGCTACTCTGTCTGTCATTATCCTAAGATAAGCAAGCTAATAGATCATATTTAGGGATAATTAGTAGTCGAGTAGGTCTTCTGAGGGACGGTCTCTCATTAACTTTACTGAGAGACTAAGTACAAATGAAAGTAACAGTGGTACTAAACCTAATAGAAGTAGGTACGATTAACATAAAAGAGTATACAAATATAAAGATGGTACGCTTCTTATAAAAACAGGTAAAAAAACAAAGTTGTCATTTAAGAGTACGAATAGAACATAGAGTAGTACTGAAGGGTGGTCTCTCAATAAGTTATTGAGAGACCGTCTTCCAAGATTTATTTGTATTACTCATAGAGTCATAGTAGAACTAATCCAACTTGGTTTAAGGTCGGTCCCACTAAATGTGGGGTGGAGGGCCTTTAGCTTGTGCCTCATAGATCATGTAATGTGTCACTTGTGGTGTATCTATCCTATTCCGATCCATCTCCCTGATTCATTACTCCTTCCGTTCAAATTCACTTGTCTCATTTTTTTTTGACACTATTCACACTTGAGGGGAATCTTCAATATTCTCGACAATCTATAAATGAGAATATATATAGTCACGTGGGATTTTGTTTGATTCGTTTTTATGAGCACATTAAGAATATCAAATTTTTATAATTTTTGCTAATGTAAAAATGAAAGATATCGCTAGTGTAAAACGCGTCTCGGCAAATGTGCCAAAAGGAAATGAGACAAGTGGATTTGAATGGAGGGAGTAATTAATTGAGTATTTATCTTCTTCGGGGTCCATTTCATCTTACCTACAGTTGAATCATTATACAGAAAATCATGTAAAAATATCACGTACTGATCGATTTATATATCGATTTTCCTTTACAACACTACTAGTGATTTGAAATATACGAGTATATATTAAAGGGGTCATTATCGCGTATCTTTAAATCACGACGACCCCTATCTCTTATAAATTTTTATTCGGAGTATTGAGTAATTAAGACGGTCTTATATGTGACAGGAAGGAGCTACTGGCCCTGTTTGGTAACTGGCGGATTAATATTGGCATAAGCAGTTTGAAAAGCGGATTATAATTAGCAGATTTTATTAGCATGTTTGACTAACATATACGATTAACAGATTTTGTTAATGGTGTTTGGTAATCAGCAGTTTCAAAATAGTAGAATGCTAAATTTTCAGTAAAATGACTATTATGGATATGAATTAAAAATAAAGATTGGATAAGATATATTTTGAAGGGTAAGAAAGTCATTTTCGTATATATTCTCGATATGCCAATTGAATATGCTGGGGTGAGCAGCATATACACCCAAAATAGCATATTGATTGGTCAAACATGCTAAAAGTCCTCAATATGCCAAAAAATGGCATATCCGCCGTTTACCAAACAACCCCACTCTCTCCGTTTCAATGAATTCTTTACGTTTGCTTTTTGACACTATTCATGAGTGGGAATGATTTCGAATATAATTTCTAATATATAACGTAAAACATAGTCATGTGAGATCTTTTTCGAATGGTCTTAATAAGTACATTAAGAATATCAAATTTTTAAAATATTTAATAACACGTAAATAAAGATATGAACGAAATGAAATGTATCTCGATAATTGTGAAAAAAAACAAACGTAAAGAATTCACTGTGTGACAGAGGGAGTAGTTTGTAGGAATCCTAGGATTAAATTAGGAGGGCAAGGCAGGGCAGTTGGAAGAATGGTGTTATGCATATCCATGTTCAGTTTGGGTGGACCAAATCTTTGTTACGTCATTCATGCCATAATCGTATCTTCGTCTCCTTTATTTTATCATCTTTGACCTTCAATATTAATTAATTAATTAATTAATTGTCAACCTCACTAATTAATTTACTCCACGTGGAATCCAACAAGTCCACCTCTCACATCAAATTGACCTAGCAAACTGCACAAATTATACTATACAACTGTTGTACCATACGAGGACCTAATTTATGGTAAAAATTAAAAAGTTACCACTTTACGTTATTTAGTGATCATTTAAGTTAAATAATGATCACGTTTTAATATAAAAAAGTGGTAACTATTTATCTGAAAGTGGTAACTAACTAACCTAAAATGATCACTTTTTATCATAAATTGCAAACTTTTACTACTATCGCATGGTACAACGGTTGTACACAACAATTACTGAGCAAACTGATCGATCATGGGGTGGGGTTTATAACATGTTAGTTTTGTTTCGGATCACTTTTTAACAAAAAATTTGGGTTCGTTTTGGGTCGGGTTAATTCAATTTGAGTTTATAATTTTCAACTTTTTTTTACGGATATCAACTTACTGTGTTTAATTTGCTATGATAATATATATATATTTGGATCAGTTTCATGTTAGGCCGAGTCAATTCATCATGTTACGGATCAAACTCGGATCTTCAGTTTGGGTTAATTAACTAATCTTGTCTATCATTAGATTCTTCAACGTATCTCTGTCGGTCATTAACGAATCATGAACAAACTAATCTTATCTATTCATGTGACCTATCGTTAAAGTACTTCGATGTTAACCAGTTAATTAAAGCAAGTGGATTAGAGACTCGTTTGTTTGTGTTGTGAGAGCTGAGGGAAGTGGACTGAAGTTTAAAAAACGTGTAGGGAAGATCTTGGAGATTTTGTTGTTGCTTGG
Source organism: Agrostemma githago (assembly GCA_958450325.1). NCBI lineage: Eukaryota > Viridiplantae > Streptophyta > Magnoliopsida > Caryophyllales > Caryophyllaceae > Agrostemma > Agrostemma githago. The sequence continues at coordinate 86,399,540 of OY288239.1, read as the reverse complement.
ACGGCTGATTCATTCATTATTCATTATTGATTGATTAGTTTCTGGTTAAGTAAGTATTCATTCCCCTGCTGCTGATGATCCACAGTTTTAATTGCAACATAAAAACCACAGTGTTGACTTTTCGACAGGTAATCCCATTATTAGGTTGACCTTGTATATATATATTTGGGTGGCATATGCAATTAATTTATTCATATTTAATTGACTTTGACTATTCCATTATCTATTTTTTTAAATAAAGAATTATACTAATCATGGGCGTCAAAAATTAAGCCCTCACTCAATTTGTCTTAGCTGGCAAAAAAAAAAAAAACTAATCACGGTACCAAATACGGAGTATTTCTTAGGATCAATGAGTCTCCCTTTTGACGGATATCCGTCACAAGGTTATAACGGGTCAAATAGCATGGAAAAGACAAAAACACATTGTCTTGATACTAGCAACACATTTGTCTTATTCATGCATATGGTATGATATTTGACCCGTTATACATTTATGACGGATATCTCCGTCACAAACAAGAATTAGTGTCTTAGGATAATGGTTAAGATTAGATGGAATTAGGTGCGCGCTTCGTTGAACCAAATATATATATATATATATATATATATATATATATATATAGAAATTGCATCCGGTGAGTTGGTCTTCTTTAAATGAGTCCGTCCCGCAAATCACAGCCACACGATCAAATCACATGAATGGCTGAGATTCAATCTCAGCGTCATCTTCATCGTATATAATCTTATTGTTACAGTAACAGAACACTATTACAGTAACACAAATATCTTACTGTGACACTGTCACAGTAATAAGGAATTACAATAATAATGTCAGAGTAATACTGTTACAGTAACAGAACACTATTACAGTAACACAAATATCTTACTGTGACACTGTCACAGTAATAAGGAATTACAATAATAATGTCACAGTAATATGAAATTAAAGAGTTATAAATTTCTTACTGTGACACTGTCATAGTAATAATGTCAAATTCATTTATCAATTGACACTACAAAGTAGTAACATCAACATGAGATTAACAGTAGCACTGTTCATTTATCATTGTTACCCTAACACTGTTACAGTAATATTTTTACCGTAACACTATTACATTAAAATTGTTACCGTAACACAGTTACAGGTTATAGTAATATTGTTACTGTAACACTTCAACACTGTTACAATTTACAGTAAGTTATAATAATATTGTTACTGTAACACTTCAACACTGTTACAGTTTACCGTAATTTACAATAAGTTATAATAATATTGTTACTGTAACACTTCAACACTGTTACAGTTTTATCCTTAAAATATTGTTTTTTTTGTGATTATTTTTGGGTTCATACTTTTGTGAGTAAATTAGTTGGGGACGTGGTTGAATGACAGCCCTTGGATCTCTTAGATCCAATGGTCTAAGATCGCGGGACGGACTCATTTAAGATGAGAGACTCACCGGATCCTCACTCTATATATATATATATATATATATATATATATATATATATATATATATATATATATATATATATATATATATCACGGCATGATCACCATCTTCAAGCTGGTGAGTACCAATGTTGTATTATCGACTTATCGTCTACTGTTTACGAATGGTGATAAAAATTCTTTTATATCGTTGATAAATTGTAACATCGCCCAAAACATAAGTTTGTTCTCATCCCGATATATTTTATTTTGTCGTACTATTTATTTTCCTTTTTCCCATTTGCTTCTATGTAATCTTCATAACAGGAGAAAATATTTCATTTTTTGGCTATATATTTCGCAAAATGTACTCGTATCGGCGTATATGTTAAAAGAACTGTATCATTAATTTATTACTCCCTTCGGTCACTATTTTTCGCCCCACTTTCAGGTTTTTATTTTTTGCCTCACTTCTCCACTTTCCTTTTATATCTTACCCTTTTTCCATATTATCCTTTTTTTCTATCCTTTATTTACAAGAAATGTCATTGAATTTTATACTTTAAGGTCCACCATTCATTTCTTTACCATTTTATATTCATTTTTCACTATCCTATTTTATGTACAAAAGTGAGTGGGGTGATAAATAATGACTGGAGGAAGTATAATTTTGTCGAAGTTGTTAATTGAATAACTACATGGAATTTTGGACTGGAATTTCAAACAAATGTGCAAATTACAGTCCAACCGGTTCGGTCTTGGACCGGATTTTTTCAGGTCCGGTGCACTACATATACTGGTAGTCTGGTAGATTAGTCCATTTAGACTTAAGTGTACTATAAGATGTGTCTCACGCTAAGTTTACTCGGGAGTTCAAAAGATATCGTGAAATTTGCTACTACCTCCGATTCTTGAAAATGCATGGCTTTTTAAGATTCTTGCGGAATATTCTATCAAATGAGGCAATTCCTAAAAATCGGAGGGAGTAATATTCATAAACACAGTAAAACAAAGTCACTCATAGGAAACTCTACATTATTCCACAAGTGTATGCAGATGAGATGATACATTCCAGAAAAATTGTTGATATGATATTGTATCTTCAGACTTCATTCCTGTCTTTAATAAAAATCCACCATTTTTTCTTAACAAAAAAAAGAAGAAGAAAACAAAAAAAGTCTTGCTCGAAACAGCTGAAAGTCCGTTCCAAGTAACAGCTTATTTAACTCCGGAAAAGATCATCATACAAAGTTCAACTGAACGGCAACTACGCTTCCATCTCTGCAATGATCAAACAAAAACTGTCAATATTAACGACGTGTAACATTGACTGGCAAAAACAGAACTCCCAACAGCATTAAAGGAGTTTCAGGTTGAAAAGTTGCAAGGTGACTTATGTAGGAGCTCAATCCAAGTATGATCAACCAAGTTTCGAAGTTGTGATATGGCCACAAAAGAAACATCCCATCTGCATTTTTTTACAGGTTTCAGGTGTGACAACGTGTGAAGCATCGCATTCAAGTGGACAGGTTGCACCCTGCAAAAGTGGTGAAACCTGACCTCCGAGTAGGTACTTGGATGAGACATTTCCGACCCCTACAAGGTTAACCTAGGTGAAACTTACCAGTTAAAAGAGAGACGAAGCAAGGAGAGAGTATTAAGAAGCAATACTTTATGACACAAGTCACACAACGCCTAGAGGATGTACTTTCGGAGCTAAATAACAGCAAATAAACACATAAGCAAATGATGTACTCCCTCTGTTCCAATGAATTGTTTGCCTATTCCATATTGGGGCGCCTCAATGAATTGTTTGCCTTTCTATTTTAGGAAAGTTTTTTATATGTAATTTGACCCTTGGCTCCACATGTCACTTCCCCATTGGTTCTTTTTCTCTTGGTGCCAAAAGCAAAGGCAAACAGTTCATTGGAACGGAGGGAGTAAATTGAAAAGATTGCACAAAAGAAAGCAGATTGATGCATCCTCTACAAACATTTGGGAGTGCCATGTGGGGTTAGGTTCAAGTTCAATGCTGAAGATGAATTTAGGTTAGAAAGTCAACGAACACAAGCAAAACAAATATGAAACGTTGAGCGAAAGAGACAGGCTTCAGCTTCTGAAGTCTGAAACAAAAGTATACCCAAAAACAAAAGCAAAAATGGATTCTCGTTTCATCCAGAACCTTAATTAAGTATACACTCGATCCCAAAAGCTACTGATACTCATTAAACCATTGCTTTGCAAATGGTGAACACTTCAACTCTACGAAAAATTAGCAGATCACTTCTATTTCACACACATGAAAATACTCCATAATTCAAATCCAACATAATTCCGCACACAAACATGATTCTCAATCACTTCTCCACCATTTCCAATACCAAACATACATGGAAGATTACAACATTGTCTGATGATATGAAGGTTTACCCTAAAGTCACCCACATTTCATCTCATTCCTACAATCTAAAACACACCCAATTCCCACAATCATCAAATACCCCTAAAAATCCATCCTTTTTACATTGCCCAACTCTTTACAGTATCGTATGATGATAGGAAGGTCTGCCCTAAAGTCACCCACATTTCATCCCATTCCCACAATCATCAAATACTCCTAAAAATCCATACTTTTTTAGTTGCCCAACTCTTTACAGTATCGTCTGATGATAGGAAGGTCTACCCTAAAGTCATGCACATTTCATCCCATTCACAAATCTAAAACATACCCAATTCCTACAATCTAAAACACACCCAATTCCCACAATCTTCCAATACTCCTAAAATTCCATCCTTTTTGGAATGGCCAACTCTTTACAGTATTGTCTGATGATAGGAAGGTCTACCCTAAAGTCATCCACATTTCATCACATTCCCAAATCTAAAGCATACCCAATTCCCAAAATCATCCAATACTCCCAAAAATCCATCCTTTTTGGATTGCCCAACTCTTTACAAACCCTAAAATTAGCAGAAATCACAATTCCCAAATCTACATCAACCCTAATTGAACACAGCTACCCAACAAAAGATCACTGCAATCTAACCTAATTCAAGACCACTAATCCCCTAAAAAAAATCCCATTTCTGCACAAATCGCAAATGAATCCATCAAATCACACAAACAAAAACTCTCAATCGAAAAATTACCTAAACCCAGGTGGATGAATCAATGATGAGAAGGAGGAGGAGGAGAGGAGAATTTGTTATAGATGGTTTCACCAACAAGGTAAACGCAGAAAGCGGAAACACCAATGCCGAAACCAGGAAGAGCATGGCGGAATTGATTGGATAACATTGGATGTTTCCTCCATGCATCCCTTCTCCTGAAGAACTCTCCTGTTGTTCCTAATTGCTTCCCCATTTTTCTCCTTTCTCTCTCTACTTTGATCTTCTATGAACTTTGATTAAGGGTTTGATTTTGTTTGTGTTGCCAAAGGAGTTCACTTTCTTGAGTTGATCACTTGATTGTTGATACCTGCCCATGGACCATGGTGTTAATATCCGATCCGATATTTGACCCGAAACCCGAATACATTTTGAAAACTCGAATATGTGATTTGGAAATGAGTTTGAATTGAATATTCGTTTTTGGAATTTTGGATATCGGATCCTATTAAAAAATCTGAATTGAATTCTAAAACGAAACAAATGCATAGCGTTTGGACTTTGGATCAAGATAGATACGAGTATTTCGTTTTCAGGAGACTAATGACAAATTCTTGTTTGTGACGGGTATATCCGTTATAAATGTGTGACGGGTCGAATATAATCTACTTGGATAGATAAAGACAATAAATTTGTTTCTCCATACTTATACGTCATCAATTTATAACGAATATATCTGTGGTAATACTTACTCAAGAATAAAGTGTGTTATTGCCCTCAATCATATTCACATGGTGCCATGAGTCCATTGACCTACTACCATCTTCCCACTTTTGACCCTTTGTCACTGGATCTATACCAGACTACCAGTATCCAAAGACCAGAAGTCCCCCTTCACAAGTTTAGCACATGCATATGAATATATGATCCATAACAACCTCACAAAATCTACTTTTAGTTGAGTTTTTAACATTTTTTATGAACGTAGTTTAATATAATTAATGTGTTTACAAAAAAAATAGACACCTAAAGTACACCCTCGAGTTTTTAACATTATTTATGAATGTAGTTGAAGTATCATTTACTTGTGACACTATTATTAAGATGAGTGAAATCGGGAATCATGTATCAATACATGATGATGTGAGTAGTTTAACAAGGTACACTTACTTTTTTCGAGTATGTTTTCTTGGTTCAATGAAGAGAGCACTTGGGTGAATTACAATATATGAGAACGAGTATTTGAACATGTAATTAGGATTTGGACATGACATGAGATCCATTACCATTCATAATTACGATCATAAACAAAGGAAAAAAACAAATTATTGTTTGTTACAAGAGATATCCCATTACAAACTTAGAACGACTGATCAAATAGAAAGGATAAGACAAAAACAAAACTTACGGGGACTATCGAAACAATTGTCCTATATAGCCAAAACTCTCTCCCATTCAATCTAAGGTTCACCCTTACTATAAATGGACCATCAAATCAAAGTTTTACGGTCCCTTTATGGCAAAAGGTTTTACCATACAATCTCATATCTTCATTTATTTACACAAAATGTTGTTATCTTACTCACTTTAATTTAGGTTTAGTCATAAAACAATTTGATTTACCTATAATTCTTTCACTTTTTTACTCATTTTCTATAAACTCTACATTATTTGACTCGTTACTTTAGATTAGTCATAAAAGACTTTTTACTTTTTTTTTTTTTCTATCTAAATGAATATTATTTGACCCGTCAAAAACAACAATTTGTGATGATTATTTGACCTGTTACTTTAGATTAGTCATAAAAAGTTTTTTCTTTTGTATTTTTCTATCTAAATAAATATTATTTAGCCCATCACGTAAATACGACAGATATTTCCGTCACAAACAAGAATTTGCGAAGAGAAATCCATGATTCAAAGAACCAAGAGGGACTAATATAGTAGTGTGCCACTCTCACAGCAAGCAGAACAACTTTTTTTTGCAGTATGAGTGTATATGAGTATGACCCCATGTTTTTGCAGGAAAAAAACAGCTCATTCTTACACACATAATGCAACAAAAAACACACCCACACCCATTAATTAACTTATTATGCTCATCTCTCCTCACTTCCTCCTCTACTTACTCTTCAAACCACCCTGATCTTCCACTCCCACCCCAAAACCCACCTCAAATCCCTCACATTTCACTGATTTCACCCTAAAAGATGAAACCTTTACTCCTCATTTCACTAACAATCCTCCTCATTTCACTCCAAACATCAACCTCAACACAACCCATGTACTGTTCTGATACCAGCAGACTATGTTCTTCATTCATTGCCCTAAAACCCACCTCAAATGAAACCCTCACCTTACTGCAAAGCATGTTTGATGTGTTACCAAAGGATATAACAGTTGAAAACAGCAATAAAGATTACATCTTTATCAAAAAAAACTGTTCTTGTGATCCTAGATTGAGGAAATACCTTACTACAACTACTTATACTGTGAGAGGAGGTGGTGGGTTGGTCAATGATTTGGTGGGTGATGCATATCAGGGTCTTGCTTTTTTGCCTGAATCAAATAGTAGTAGTGGTGGTGGTGGTGGTGGGAGGAGGAGGAGGGCTAGGGTTGGGGAAGTGGTTTCAGTAAGGTTGTTTTGTGGGTGTTCAAGTGGTTTGTGGAATTATTTGATGAGTTATTTGATGAAAGATGGGGATACTATTGCTTCTTTGGCTAGTAGATTTGGGGTTAGTATGGATAGTATTGAGCAAATTAATGGTATTTCTAATCCTGTTAATGTCACTGTTGGTGCTCTTTATTATATCCCCTTAAATACTGGTTGGTCCTCCCTCTCTTACTTCCTGTTCTTTCTTTTTCAATTTTTCTTAATTAATGCATGTGAAATCATAAATTTGCTCTTTTTTCTGCATCTATAACGAGTTATCTGTCGTATTGTTGTAACGGGTCCGCATTCTTCCTGGGAATAACAATGTTTTTGTCTTTTTCTATGTCCGTCACAGACAAGAATTTGAGTTTCTGCATAGTTTTGATGTGATATACCTTAATTATGTCCTATAATATTAGGGAATGGGGATCCTTTGGTTGCCCACCTAAAATCCCATGAAACTGTACTCCATACAAATCTAATGTGTTGTTTGGTTGCCTCCGAAATGGAGGAAGTTGCTTGCCTAGGCGGGTAAGTGCACGGTGGAATTCTACTTCAGACATGAAACCAAACACGTTTTGCTAATTCACATGAAACAGAAGTTTCCGATATAATGTACTTCCTAGGCTTAGCATTGCAAGTTCCTTTAGTGAACCAAATGACCCGACCCGTTAGTGAATGTTTGATTAGGTGGTGGGTGTGGGTGTGGGTGTGGGTGTGGGGGTGTTAAATCTCCGAGGGTGTGATTGAATAGTGATTGAGAAGAATGTTTAAGGACTTGAGTGACAAAAGGAGATGTTTCCCCCATGCTTTATGTTGCAATGTGGCATCACCCCATGAGAAAAAGCAAAGAGTATGTAGATCTTTTGACAATAAATAAATTCTTAAATGTCTTTTGAATTCCCTGCAGATTGCATAGTATGAACATGTAGCTGCTACTTTTCCCTTTACAAATATGTTAGGAGAATTTTTGTTTTCGAGATGATGGGACCCCAAACATATACTCCTATATCTGCAGTTTGCTCTTCTTATGGTTTTAGTATCTCCGAGGCTTTGCAAAAGCCGTTGTGCCACAACACGACATATTTGTGTGCATCAGTAATCATTTTGTAATCGTTACACTTCGATGGATGGGTATTGATACATGTTGAAGGTATATTAAATGTCTGATGTGTAAGGCGCTCGGATCATATATTTATAATTCTTGCAGTTCCTGGTGATCCGTACCCCTCAGAGACTAGTATTTCGCCGGCTCCAGTTCCTACACCATCCACGAGTAATGTGACAGGTATGCTTGAGGACTGTTATATCATCATTTTCTTCCATTGCATTGCTTAAGATCAAAAAAATGTTGAAGTGTCACAATCGTCTTGACAGAATATATTGGAGATCACGAGAAGCACATGCCGTATGGATGGATAGTTGCAGGATTGGGGATTTGCTTAGCTTTGGTTGTCATAATTGTATTCGTATGTATCATCTTGAGGTCATCTATCTGCCACTCTGACGGTCAAGAAACTCATCCCGAAGATTCTAGTGAAACGCGTGCCCATAAGTTTCAGATCCTCAGGAATTCGAGTTTCTGTTGCGCTTCTGGAAGGTTTTGTAATAGGTCCGATGACTGGCAGCAAACCCGTGTCGTACAACCAAACAACCATCATCAGCTGAACATTCCAAGAAGTATGCTTACCCTACAACTTTTATTTCCTGTAAATAAATTAGGCTCGTTTCTGTGGAAATTACATGTTAGTCTCACGTAACAATCTTCTAATCGGCTGCAGCCATAGGAAACGAGGCTTTCGAAGTGGAGAAACCGCTTGTATACAATTATGAAGACATCTTTAGTGCAACTGATGGGTTTTCTGAAGCAAATCTTCTCGGACATGGAACGTATGGCTCTGTGTATTATGGTCTCTTGCATGATCAGGTATGAATGCACCATGCTCTTAGCATAATATGGTCAAAAATTATTTATTTTTAAATAAAAAACAAAGTTTATTAATTTTGCATTATAGGATCGAAATTTTCGTCAAGACACCATAAAAAATAAAAATAAAAATATTGTGGTGCTTGTCAACCACTGTATAACTTGTTCTATGTAACTTTTCTTATAGGAAGTGGCAATCAAGAAGATGACTGTGACAAAAACTAGAGAATTCACGGCAGAAATGAAAGTTCTATGTAAGGTTCATCATACAAATTTGGTAAGTTTCTCAAGGAACCGTGATGGTTATTCTTATTTTTGATTTCTTAATCTATTTATTTATGCCTCGTATAAGTTATCAATGAACTAATTCCATTTTCTCCCCCTCTCCACTCGTTGAACTCGTGAAGGTGGAGTTGCTTGGTTATGCAGCCACTGATGAAGACCTCTTTGTTATCTATGAATTTGCACAAAAGGGTTCGCTTAAGAGCCATTTGCACTATAAAGGTGAGCTCATTCGACTGCAAAAAAATCGATCTTTCTTCCTGTGTTCCAAATACCTATGAGAGTGAGACTTATGTCGTCCAATGATTGTTACACAGGGAACACGCCCCTTTCGTGGATCATGAGGGTCCAGATTGCTCTCGACGCTGCTCGAGGTTTGGAGTATATTCATGAGCATACCAAAGCCCATTACGTTCACCGTGATATCAAGTCAAGCAATATATTGCTTGATGGAGCCTTCAGGGGGAAGGTTATTTCTTGGAACAAAATCACAAACTATATTCTTCATAGTTGATAATTCTGATATATGTAAGCGTGACTGGTTAAATCTGCATCAACTTCAGATCTCGGATTTTGGGCTGTCAAAACTCCTTGGTACAGCAGGGGATGGAGAAGCTTCTGCGACAAGAGTTGTTGGAACTTACGGTTATCTAGCACCCGAGTGAGTACAATGTCCCAATCCTAGACTCGTGGGTCTGAATAGTACAGGACATACATCCTCTGCTGAAAGCCTTAATTTTTTTTATTGATTCAGGTTACCAGACCCCATATCGTTATGGGACTAAGGCTTTGATGTTGTATTGTCGTTGTAGGTACCTGAGCAACGGTCTAGCCACGACCAAAAGCGACGTTTATGCATTTGGGGTGGTTCTTTTTGAAATGATATCCGGGAAGGAGGCTGTAATAAGGATGGAAGGCATGCCGAAAGGTCCAGAAAGGCGTTCACTTGTTCCTATTGTAAGTACCCTCTATATACGAAGAAAAAACTCTTGTTTTCTCTATAATGTTCTCCTTGTCATTGGTATCGTGGTTGCTGTGAGATTGCAGATGTTGTCAGTTCTGAAGCACGTGCCTGATTCCATGAGTATGTCGAACCTGAGGGACTACATTGATCAAAATCTCATGGATTTGTACCCCCATGATTGCTTATACAAGGTGAGACACTCGTTCTTATAATTTTTGCTTTGAGACCTGAACCCGAAACCTGACCGCCCGACAGGTCTAGTCTTATATGTGAAACCGTCTCAGACAAACTTTGGTGTTGCATCACATGTACACAGGTAGCGATGCTAGCAAAGCAATGTGTAGACGAAGATCCCATATTACGGCCAGACATGAAGCAAGTAGTTATAACTCTTTCGCATATTCTGCTGTCTTCTGTCGAATGGGAAGCAACCCTTGCAGGGAATAGCCAAGTATTCAGCGGTCTTGTTCAAGGAAGATAGAAAGACGGAACAAACTCACGATCCTGATCCAACCAGATCTAGCAGTTCTTTTCATCGGTGAATTAGGAATTACGAAGTATTTTTTTTATGCTTCTCATTTTTGCTTGTAATTATGTGTAAATTCAATCCAAAATTGCGATAATAATAATACGGAGTAATAATTAGGTCAATTTTTTTTCCTTTTAAAAGGATTACAAGTAGTAAGTCTACTGAGAGACGATTTTTCCATAGTTTTTGTGTTCAACTAAAAAAGTGGAATTTTTTTACAATACTACTTGCAAAGAGAAGCTAAAACACGTCGTGGGGGCTCGAAAGATCTCCGAGAATGAAGAACTCCCCAGTTATCAATAAGAAGAACATCACCTTTCTTCCACGGAATAGCAACGCTTTCTTCTTCGAGGATATTTAGACAGTCATAAACAACGCTAGCAGGCAACGGTGTCCCATCACCAAATGTAACCGCCTTGACAGGATCATTGAGTTCATCTTCCCAACCTGTGTATGCTGCCACCATACTGTTGAACCACACCTTGCACTGTCTACTTTTGTCGAATTTGATGCCAGGGATCGGACCCATTACTGTTTTCACCCCGTTTTCCAACCATTCTAACTTCATTCCTAACTTCGCCGCCCTAATAGTCACAAAAGAAGGTGACAAGTATGTAAGACCCGTTTTTTCAGCTCAGTTTCAACTCGGACCAATAATAATCAATTAACTCACTCGTTCATTTAAGTTTTGATTCAGTTCAACACGTTTCAGGCAGATACATAGAACCCATTACTGTTTTTACCCCGTTTTCTAATCATTCTAACTTCATTCCTAACTTTGCCGCCCTAACAGTCACAAAAGACATTAACAAGTGTGTAAGACCCGTTTTTTCAGCTCATTCTCAGCTCGGACCAATAACATTCAATCAACTCACTCGTTCATTTCAGTTTTGATTCAGTTCAACACGTTTCAGGCAGATTATAAGTACGATTAGAAATAGAGGCAGGATTGATGTTTCGGACCTTAGTTCTGCGACGTTCTTATCGTCAGTCAAGAATGTGGATTTCCACCCGCGACCAATAGGAGAATCGGGGTTGTCACCTTCGCCTAAGACTCGAGTGTAGATCAAGCCAAGGTCTTCAAGCTGTTGAACGAATTCAGGGTGTTTTTCTTTCATCTTTTGATAGATAATGTGGCTAAGAACAATAGGAGTTTCACCTCCATTTTTCGGCTCTACTTCACAGTAGAAGAACAGTTTGGCCGGAAACTCCGGAACCTGTCATCATCAATGCAGTCGATTAGACATTTTAAATAAGATCTCACGTGAGCATTTCCATGCTGAATTGAATTAAACTGAACTCAATTGAAGGTAAAATTTCGAAACAAATTACTTGCTCTCATTCAATCCAAGCGTAAATTAAAGCTTTGAATATGAAATTGAAAATCGAGAAAAACCCGAAAAAGGTTAAAGAAAACCTGAGCCATTTCATGGTGAAAAGGGATTTTTTGATGAGGAGGAGATTCATTAGCAGTGAAAACACGACCAACGACGTTACTCCTTGGAGCAGCACCGCCGACGTAAGGAAGTTCATCGAATCCGAACGATTCAACGACGTCGTTGAATTCCTGTGCAGACGGAACTTGAAACCCGCGAAACAGGATTGCGCCGTGGGAAATTAGGCGGGAAATTAGGTGTTCTTTGTGGGATTTGATTGCGTCGGTGAAATCGGAGATGGTGTTGGTTGAAGATGTTGGGGTTAGAATAAGTGGGAATTGGGAATTGTTGAAGGGTTTTTGTTGAGGAATTTGAGTTTCTGTGAATGGTGATGAGTCCGCCATTGTTGTGCTGGGTTTATGCTTCAATTGTTCAATTAATAGGAGTCGTGTGAATTGTGTGTGTTGTGTGGTTGGTATTTTATACCGGCTCTAATTTCGAAAGATTTTTCCCTTTGATTAAAATATATCTCTCATATAAAAGATTTTTTCCTTTAATTAAAATATATCTTTCATATACTCCCTTCGATTGCCTATTTTTTTTCCTTTCTTTTTTGGAAAGAAAATAAGGAGAGAATATATTTATCAAAAAAAAATTGTATATTTTGTAAATTTGTATCTTTTTTTGCAGAATATAATTCGTTATACCTAAAAGATACCGTAATTATTTCTAATTTTGAATATTTGTATATTTTGTTAAAATATTGCAGAATATAATTTTGGATGAGAAATTATACTATATTTATTCGATATAGAAAAAGACGGGTGACATTAACCCGATAAACTATTAATTTAATAAAGTTAAGGATATATTATCAAAATTTTACAATTTAATTCGATTAACTACAAACTACATTTTAATATAGTGTTTTTTAAGGAGACTGGTAACTTTTTTTCTTGTTAATTAAACTAATAAGAATAAGTAAAATTATGAAAATTAAAGTAAGTAAAATTAAATCATGGATCAATTTTATTTTATTTTCGTGTTAATTAAAAAAATTCAACTACGTAAAATTACGCTAATTAAATTAGGTAAATGTAGTTTTTTTTTTTTTGCGTGATAAATAATTTTGTGAAAATGTTAATTTTTATTAAGTGACCGACATTGATTTTTTTTTTTTTTATGAAAATTAAGGATATAGTGATTAAAAACAAACTACTCCGTACATACCGATTTGAGGGACTAACTCTGCAATTTCCGAATAAATTAGGGTCACATTTGTAAAAGCGATGAGAGAACTTGGTTGAGGTAATTGAAAGATTGGACGGCGCCAGGCAAGCTGCTTTGGTCCCATCTTTTATATTTTATCCCTTCCAACTATTTGTATACGTCTGTTTTATGCACGTATGTCGATACTCGTTTTCTTTTGTCCGTATCACGTTTGCTTTATGCACGTATGTCGATACTCGTTTTATTTTGTCCATATATTTAGTTACGTATTACTAAAAATTATAAAATTTTGATATTCATAATGTATTTTATTAGACGGTTTAAACAAGATCTCACGTGAATATCTTTATCTTATACATTACTGTAGAATTATATTGAAGATTCTCATCACTTATAAATAGCTTTAAAAAAGCAAATGTATACAATTCGTTGGAACAGAGGGAGTATAATACAAAGATCATTGATTCGAAAGTGACCAAACTTGAAAATGACCCGATCCGAACGCGACTTGATTGACTCCAGATCTACTCAGAGTTGATAAAAGCTGGTCTGACCCGTCAAACCGATCTGACCCACCTGAAATCTGGATCGATAGAACATGAAAATGTAACGATCCAAAACCGACCTAACCCGATCCACTTGCGACCCATTAGGCCGTTACTAGGGCTGCGCACCGGGCCCGACCCAACCAGAAAAAACCGGGTCAGGACCGGACCAGACCAAAACCCGGAATCACCCAAAATGATGGACCGGAACCCGGACCAAATTTTTTTATTCCAGGTCCGGTCCGGTCCATTTTTCCGGTCCGACCCGGATTTTGCACACCCCTAACCGTTACACAGTGTAATCGATGACCGACTGGCTTTAACCCGACCCGACATATTTGTTGACCCGAAATGATCCAACCCGTTTCGAAACCCTTAAACCCAAAATTAAGAGCACGGTAGAGTTAAACCCCCTACACTCTTCTTCATCATCACTTCACTCTAAATTTTCCCCCAAATTAATTTCGGAACAATGAAGACGGAGCCCAGAAATTCAATTGTTAAACACATTGAAACATATGTCGATTCTTCAACTTCTCTTTCTCAACAGGTACATTTCTTCAAAACCCTTTCCCCCAATTTTTCTGGGTATTTTGCTATATACTCTTAGTGTGAGTCAATCTGAATTTTAATTGCCTTACAGAATGCAAGTGCAAAATCTATCGCTACCCTTTTGAAGAATGACACAATTACAATGGAGTATTTGGTAAAGAATGATCCTAAATGCTTCTAATTTTGTTTTGACTGCACTTTAATTGCTTCTTGTTTGTAATTGCTGTTTTGCTTTGGTGGGATTTTGCAGGTGAGGGAAATGGAGATGTATCTTACCACCAAAGACGACATTCTTCGCGCTAGAGGTAGTAAAAACTCGAAAAACTTGAATGATACCGTTTCATATGAGAATTCGTGTTTGATGAATGGTGATTAGCTATAGTAACTAATGTTGTATTTTGAGACTGTTGAATGGTGATTACTTTTCCCATTAATTGATTTATTTCCAGACTGTTATGATTTTACCTTGATTTTAGAATTTTTTTATGTGGTGGAAGATATGATGTAGATTGATTCTTTTGCTTAGGGTAAAGTATGATTCGGAGGAGTATGTTCTGTTTAGCAAATTGATTTTGGTGTCGTTAGAAGAGAATTTGGGATCATAGAATCGAAATGTTTAGGCCTGATGGGTAATTAGATACTGTGCTAAGTTTTAATATCCTTGTACTATATTATAAAATTGGATCGAATTTGGGTAATTATATCATAGAGTCGAACTTGGGATCATAGCATTCAATATCCTTGTACTGTATTAAGCGACATAATTGCAGCTTGACATTGTATGTAATTTTAAGAGAAATGCCTCTGTCAATGAAATTATGGAAAAATGCTGTCATTAATGTTTCTTAGTCGATGTACAGATTCATGTCGTGTTTCTCATTCTCATTAAACATTGAAGTTTTTTCTTCCCAGTTTTATGTTGTGTTTCATTTCAGCTAGAGGTTTTTCTGTTCTTTTTTTAGGCCTGCTTCTCCTGGCCGAGGTTCTTGGGCTTCTTCAACTAAAGCAGTTAAGTGATGCGACCATCCATACTTTAGTGGGTTTCTTCACCGAGAGACTGGTGAGTCCGCATCATTTCATGAGCTTTATTTCCTAAAGTTTAGCGTTATGTTACTTTGACAACATCATCAACGAGTAGCGTGACAACATGACACTGGACATGTGCTAGAATCACAGCATAGGGATGGGCAGTCTAATAAAGGATGATATCTTTGGAAGACTTTTTATTTTAAACTTTGACCCCTGTCATTGGTAGTCTCTTCTTGACCTTTGTTATGCTTTTCAGCCTTTTTGTTTGTGTAAAAGAACTCGTCGTATATTCACATAGACCATTGTTTTAAGAGAATAATTGCCAAAATATTAGGCTCATTTGTCAAGCTAATAGAAAGGTCAGTGTTTTAAACACGTTATATCGAATAATTTTGTGACACCAAAGACATGTTTTCATGGTTGATAAGAGTGTAACATGGTCTCACCTAAGTTTTAAAATCAAATGTCGTATATTCTAACACTGTATTATATCTGACGGTTCTTTTTGAGGTAGTAATTAAGGCTTTGGGTGCTGCCTCAATCCCCCCCTTTTCCCCTACTTACCTTTTAGCTATATTGTTCCATGTGGAGTATTATTACTATAATGAGATAAATGATGCTAGAACCATATTAGACAGATTGGAGAGCAGTACGTGGGGCACTCGTTGGCTGTCTGTCCCTAGTGAAACGGAAAAAGACTGCAGGTGGGATAACTGTATCCGATGCTAAAGCTTTGGCTCAATCTTTCCTGGAGAACATACAAGTGCAATCTTTGGGACAACATGATAGGAAGGTGATAAGCCTTATAGTTTAGTTCATCTTTGTAAATTTCGGCTTTAGTTGGATAATTCCTGCTGATTTTTGTAATGATCTTGAACAGTCATATTCTTAGTTATTCTGAGCTCTTAACCGGTTTTTAATATTTTGCTGCAGTTGTGCTTTGAGCTTCTACATTGCCTTTTAGATCGTTACCCAGAATCATTTTCTAACCTGGTACGTCCTTTTATGAACAAGTAACCTGCTATCTTCTGTTACATACTCCAAACTGGCTTCTCATAATTTAACCTCGTTTGTTTTTATTTTTTAATATTTGATTGTTTGACTTTTGAGAATGGTACGAAGCTTAAGTTCTTTCAGTTGAATAAGAGCAGTTGCAGTTTATAGTTACATGTTGTCCTCGTAACCTTCTTTAGAATATCTGTGAAGCTGATATCTGGTTTTTGGTATTGAGTTTAGATGTTCTTGAAATGCAGAAAATATACTTGTGTGATATTGACATTTGAACTATATGCTTTAGGGTGATCACCTTGTATACGGTGTCTGTGAAGCTATCGATGGTGAAAAAGATCCTCAATGTTTGGTATATGTTTTTCGTATCGTGGAAAGCATGGCACAGATTTTTCCTGATCCTGGTGGTCCTGTTGCATCAATTGCGGAGGAGCTGTTTGATACAATAGGCCGTTACTTTCCAATCCATTATACTCATGTAAGTTTGATGGATTCAGATTTC
Organism: Agrostemma githago; assembly: GCA_958450325.1. Taxonomy (NCBI): domain Eukaryota; kingdom Viridiplantae; phylum Streptophyta; class Magnoliopsida; order Caryophyllales; family Caryophyllaceae; genus Agrostemma; species Agrostemma githago. The sequence continues at coordinate 86,382,400 of OY288239.1, read as the reverse complement.
TTTCTTCAGCAATTATGTACACATGTATAAGAAGCTGGATAAATATCTGCGTGTCTCTAGTTTATCTTACATATTGAATTAGAATTCTAGTTGCCTTTAGTGCCTATCAGGATCTATCCTTCATTTAATGGACCACCATATGTTTGATGAACTGAAGATCATTTTTGCCTAGCATATTACACACGTTACAATGTTTGCTTTGTAAGTAGTTAAGTACTATCATGGGCCACAAACTCTTAACATCTTTGTTATTATTATATCGTAGTCATTACTCATTACCATTATATTGGGTTGTTGGCCAGTTTTTTTCTCTCCCTCTATTATGACAAATTCTACCCTTTTCAGCCAAAGAATGAAGATGTAGATGTCAGCCGGGAGGATCTCTCAAGGGCTTTAATGGTATGACATCGGAAGTGGAATATCTTCCAATGAATCTTGTAAAATTTTGAAATTCTAGCCAAAATAAATAAATTAGGCATCATAGAGTACCTTTTTTTATGTACTCCGTATATGGTTATTATACTTAAAAACATTCATCAGGAATTAGTAAAGTTGGATTCCCACATTTCTCACTCTATTTTATGTTGATGTATTTCGATTAGAATACACGTAATATATCCATATATAAAGGATACTTTCTACTGTCTGTAGAATGTTCTTCCCTAGCAAACATTTATTCTCTGTACCTCTACTCCATGCTGTTACAACTAACAAATTTTGTAATTCAGATGGCATTTTCTGCTTCACCCTTTTTTGAGCCATTTGCCATTCCATTGCTTCTGGAGAAACTGTCCTCTACACTTCCACTGGCAAAGGTTAGTGATCAATGCAGTACACTGTACACATGTGCTTCTTTGAGGCAATTTTTTTGTTCTTTTCTCCTGCTGTTAGAAACTGTAATGTTTTCTCACCCCGAGAGAGATGTAATGTTGGCAGATCGATTCACTAAAATATCTAAGCCACTGCACCCAGAAATATGGGCCTGAAAGAGTTGAAAAGCATTTTGCAGCTATTTGGAGCTCAGTGAAAGGTGTTATTTATGATGTCCCATCGGAGAATCACTCAATAGTGTCGGATATGCCACATGGTCAGGGCTTACAGGAAAGTGAAATTACAATAGAAGCTCTGAATCTTATGCAAAAGGTTGTTTCGATCCCAAATAATAGCTTCCTAAAATTGGTTCTTCAAGATGAGGACATTACGAGTCTTATTGACTCAGCAGCTGATTCTGGAATTACCTATGGGAGCCTACCACAGAACAAAATTAAACTTTACTCTGTGGGCCGTCTTCTATCTGTTGTGGCAAAAGCATCTATCACTTCCTGCAATGTGGTGTTTGAGTCTGTCTTCATCCGTCTATCAAAGTCTATTTGCCTTGCACCTAATGCTGCACCCAAAGATGCCATAACAGTCAAATCTAATGGGGACTGTCAGAAACTGAACTTCAGTGCTCTTTATCTGTGCGTTGAAATTCTTGATGCATGCAGAGAGTTAGCTGTTGCCTCTGCTCAGCTTGCTTCAAGTACAAGTTTCCTAGACGACAAATGGTGCCAAATGCTTGTTGGTTGTTCTGGTTCATTGGTGAAGACATTTATCTCCGAGTTGGCTATTGCTGATGAGATGTACCATATTGCAGGTATATTTCTGTTTGGGAATACTTTTATGCCATGAGATTACCTAAATATATATAGAGATGTTCTCGCTTATTTTGTTTAGACTAGTTCTGTCTCTTTTTTTATACATTATTCTATTAGTCATTATTGTGCTGTATTCATTTTCTCTCTTTTTTTATACTCACTATTCTTTAACTTCGGACTATAATGAAAAGAGCAAAATGTTTCCCTTGTCTCCACTTTTTATATTGTTAGAACAGCAGACTGTTTTTTTGACATATACTACGGGGTAAGGCTGTGTTCTTTTATTCTCCCTTACCCCTCCATAAGAAGGAGCCTTTAAGGCACTGACGTGATGTTTTTTCCCTACCGTTAGTATCTTCGTATGACGGTTCATGTAAATTGAACTCTATTATTTTGGGACTGTGGTTTTGTTCTTTTCGAGTTTTCTCAGGAGGGAGAACAATTTTTTTAAATGCTTAGTACGTTTCCTGGCGGACAACATTTTCAATACTTAGTAGTGCTTTTGTTTATCACTTGATCCTGGATTATCGGAACTTAGAATCTGTTCCTGACTTCCTGAGTTGTTAACTATGCTGTTTGACTTGCCAAATCCTGCAAAATGTACTCATTGTTGCTTCTTTTGTGGGAATCTTTTCATAAACCTGGGAAGTTATCAAACATTAAATTCTAATTTATGCATTACTTACTAATGGCTAGTTTTTTTTGGTGCAGTCAAAGGTCTTCAGATCCTGGCCACATTCCCTGGTGGTTCTCTTCCGGTGTCAACATCAATATTTGATGGTATTTTAGTGACTCTGGTATCTATTGTCACTGAGAAGTCCACGTTGACATCATTGTGGAAAGTGTCACTGAATGCCCTGGCGAAGATTGGAACATTTCTCCATGAATATCCATGTCCTGAAAAGTTGGAGAGTTACTTGTCTACAGTTGTGGAGAGGATTATCTTTCTGATTTCAGTGGATGTTCCTACAATACCTTACTCACTAGCTCTTGAAGCACTTTCTGAAATTTGTGCTAGTGGGAATAGCTTCATGCAAATAATTGTTGAAGCGGTTCAAGGGGCTATATCAGCTACGTTTACGAAAGTTTTTGTATGTGATATCTTTAACAGCTGGTTGTTTGGCTTATATTCCGATATCATGGTCCACTTTTTTGTTAATTCGAACTTCACTGGTTGCTTCTCGTGTGTCCAACACTTCTATATTTCATTCTAGGCTAAAAACGTAAACTTGTTCAAAAAATAGCCTTGCTGAGTAGGAGTAACATGGATCCACTTTCGACATTTATAAAACATCTGTATAGCTAGCTTCTCCACATGTCTTTTCCGCCTAGCACGGTGATAATGAAGCTGACACTCATATTCTTGTATCTTGATTAGGTAGGTGGAGAAGATGAGGAGGTGAATCTAGCTAAAGAACTGGTTCAGCTTCTGGATTGTTACTCTTCTAAGCTGTTACCACGGTAAGTGATTCATCCAGGAGCTATCGGCTGGAGTCTCTTCACTTTCTTGCGCTCATCGCCCAGCCACTGCTTATTCCCATACCCATACTTGGATCGCTTAAATAGCATCTCTCTTACCGCTGGCTTTCACAGCCAAAATAGGTGTTCAACTGTTGATCTGAAGTATCTGAACTCTTTCGTTTGAATATAGGTATCATAAAGTCAAGGGCTCGGATAGTGTGCCATTGCGGTTTGTCACTGATATATGGGATCAAATTGAAGCAGTCATGAAACTGGATTTTTCTGCTGCAGGAGAAGTGAGGATAGAATTTTATTTCAAATTCTTTCTAGATTTTAACACTAACACATGTTTACTATTTAGTTGCTCTGTTTTTTGGGAGTGATCTACATATGATCTGAGAAGCAGCAACTGTCATGTTTGATTTTTTAAATTTTTAATTTATTTCTTTTTCTTCCCATCAGGAGCTTCTAAATGCAACAAAACGAGCGATTAAGCAAGCTGTTATTATCTGCTCGGAGGATGATCAGGGTCAAGTTTTTCAGAAAGCTTTCCGAGTGATCTCATCGCACAACTCTTTCTCACCTAATTCTGTCACTTCTCAGTTAGAGGGACTACAAATAACACAAGATATGAAATCTTTTTCAAGTAAAGAGAAGTGGCTAATATCACTATTTGCATCAGTAATCATTTCACTGCGTCCTCAAACTCAGCCACTTTTTAGTCGAGCTGTTATAGAGTTACTTCTTGTAAATTTCTTAACGGGTGATATGACGGCGGCTCAGGCATTGGGTTCAATCGTTAACAAAATGACTTCAAAGGATAGTCAAGTACAAAATCCAACTCACATGTGTCTGGATGACATCTTGGAGTTGATTATTGAAATTATTTTGGGAAGCTGCAGAGATTTTTTCCTTCCACATGGCTCCAAAATAGTCAGTCAAAGTGAATCAAGTCTAAATGTGTCTGATTGTTTTGTGTTTCAACCCAAGTGTATCCCTGGGCTTGCATGGATAGGAAAAGGACTGTTACTACGGGGACATGAGAGGCTTAAAGATATAACCATGATCTTCTTCAAATTATTAGTGTCAAGCAAGGAATTGGAAGCCTTGTTTGATCAAAACAACCTGTTAAAAAGAGATAAAGGAATGATTCTTTCGCTGAAGACCTGTGCTGCCGATGCATTTCATGTTCTTTTGAGTGATTCCGATGATTGTTTGAATAAAACATTCCATGCAAGTGTTCGGCCACTTTACAAGCAACGGTTCTTCACTTTTGCAATGCCAATTTTTCTGTCTTCTGCAAAGACGACGTCGCGTGAAGCAAGGTACTCATATGACATCTGGATTTCATATCCACCTTTCTTTGCTTCTCTGACGAAGCTGACCCCTGCATAGATGGTGTTATTTTTTCACCTTATAGTATTTTGAATCAAATTTTACATGATAAACATTACATCAGCTCCCATCGAATCTACGTTACTCTGTGCTGAATTCTTTCATAGTTTTATCATATAAGCCCATATATAACTGATAAACAAAAGCTTGGTATATTCTGGGAAATAAATCTCACTGTCCAGTGTCCAACACAAACTTGGCCTTTTGAGGGGTGTAGCCGATCTGCCTACCCTAAAGTAGGTTTCAATATTGGACTTTGAATAATAGAGAAGCGAAAGCAGAAATTCTCGGATCTTGAGATCACTGTAGCATAGTGCAATGTTTGGCCAGCTGATTCTCAAAACCAAATCGCCTGTACTAGAATATATTTTGTTAATAACTAGATTGACAAAGTGCCTTATATTTAGCGCTTTGCGAACTTGAACAAAACAATCACTGATACAATGCAAACTGCTTGTGATTGCCACACTTGTTTTCCTTTCTCTTCAGACACCTGACCCATGTGTAGCTTTATGAATCCATTTTTCTGTCATTCCTAGGATTTAGTTGTGATGTTAATTTGCTGTTGATAATTACAGATCAACGCTGTACCGGGCAATCGGACATGTTCTCTGTGATACGCCTCTAGTAGCCATATTGACAGAAAGTAAAAAGGTTTGTCACTGAAACACTATAGGTATTGGTCTAACAAGTTCTTGCCGACACTAACTTGCAGCTAAGGTTATTCCACTATGGCTCCATTTTTGCAGCTTCTGCCAGTACTTGTTGATGTTCTTTCTGTACTCAGTGAGGATCTTCTCAATAAAGATTTGATCTATGGCCTCTTGTTGGTCCTTTCTGGTCTACTATTGGAGAAAAACGGTATGAATTGTTATCCTATACTCCCTCCTATCACCCGTTTTCTTCCACTTTATTTATACTCCAATCTGAACTTTTTAAAAGTTTTTTTTAACAACTGTGAGTCATTCTATGGCATACGGGTCCTATCTATATGACCAACACAATATGTCACATTTTTCGGAAAATCACATGAAATGAACGAATTTGAAGGTTATTATTCACGTTTTTTGGGCTGATTTGGTTCCAAAATTAAATGTTTCCAAATTTGCACGTCAACTGCTCCATCCGTTTTAAGAATGTCTTGATATAACAGAAGGTACGTGTGGTTTCAAATGAACACTTTTAAAAAGATATTCGACTAACGTCGATTCGGGCAAAATCTTCTATATTTATACCCGAATATGAACTATTTAAGAGTTTTTTTTAACTGTCGGTCATTTTATGGCATTCGAATCTTATTTATATGACCATCAAAATATCTCACATTTTTCGAAAAAGCACCTGAAACGAACGAATGAATTTGAAAATTATTATCCACGTTTTTCGGGCTGATTTGGTCCCGAAATTTAATGTCTCAAAATTAGCACATTAACTGCTCCATACGTTGTAAGAATGTCTCGATATAACATATGGTTTTAAATAAACACATTTCAAAGATATTCGACTATCATTCGATTAACGTCGGATTAGGGCAAAATCTTTTATATTTATACTCGAATATGAACTTTTTAAGAATTTTTTTTTAACAACTGTGAGTCATTCTATGACATACGAGTCCTATTTATATGGCAATATCTCACATTTTTTTAAAAATCACCTGAAATGAACGCATTTGAAGGTTATTATCTACGTTTTTCGGTCTGATTTAGTCCCGAAATTAAATGTCTTCAAATTCGCGCATTAACTGCTCTATACGTTTTAAGAATGTCTCAATATAACAGAAGGTATGTATGGTTTCAAATAAACACATTTCAAAGATATTCTCCTATCATTCTAGCAACGTCGGATTAGGGTAAAATCTTGTAAATATATACTCGAGTCTGAAGTATTTAAGAGTTTTTTTTAACAATTGTCGGTCATTTTATGGCATACGGGTGTTAATTGTATGGCCAACAAAATATCTCACATTTATCGAAAAATCACCAGAAACGGACGAATTTGAAGGTTATTTATCCACGTTTTTCTGGTTGATTTAGTCCTGAAATTAAATGTCTTTAAATTCACACATTAACTAATCCATACGTTGTAAGAATGACTTGATATAACTGAAGGTACATAGGGTTTCAAATAAACACATTTAAAAGATTATTCTAATATCATTCGAGTAATGTCGGATTAGGGTAAAATCTTCTAAAAGTCTGAACTTTTTAAGAGTTTTTTTAACAACTATCGGTCATTTTATGGCATACGGGTCCTATTTATATGGCAAACAAAAGATCTCACATTTTTCGAAAAATCACATGAAACGGACGAATTTGAAGGTTATTATCCACATTTTTCGGGCTGATTTGGTCCTGAAATTAAATGTCTCAAAATTTGCACATTAACTGCTGCATATGTTTAAGAAATGTCTCGATATAACAGAAGATGCGTATGGTTTAAATAAAAGACATCTCAAAGATATTCGACTATCATTCGAGTAACGTTGGATTAACGCAAAAACATGTATATTTATACTCGAATCTGAACTATTTAAGTGTTTTTTGAACAACTGTCTATTATTTTATGACATAGAGGTCCTATTTATATGACCGACAAAATATCTCATATTTTTCAAAAAATCACCAGAAACTAACGAATTTGAAGGTTATTATCCACGTTTTTCGGGCTGATTTGGTCCCGAAATTAAATGTCTCCAAATTTGCACAATAACTGCTCCATACGTTTTAGGAATGTCTCTATATACCAGAAGATGCGTAAGGTTTAAATAAAAGACATTTCAAAGGTATTCCACTATCATTTGGGTATAGTTGGATTACAGCAAAATCATCTATATTTATACTTGAATCTGAACTATTTAAGAGATTTTTTAACTACTAGCGGTCATTTTAGGGCATACGGGTCCTATTTATAAGGTCGACAAAATATCTCACACTTTTTCGAAAAATCATCAGAAACGAACGAATTTGAAGGTTATTATCCACGTTTTTTGGGCTGATTTGGTCCCGAAATTAAATGTCACCAAATTTGAACATTAACTGCTCCTTATGTTTTAGGAATGTCTCGATATAACAGAAGATGCGTAAGGTTTAAATAAAAGACATTCAAAGATATTCGATTATCATCTGAGTATTGTTGGATTAGAGAAATTCATCGATATTTAATTATTTATATACTAATCTGAACTATTTAAGAGTTTTTTTTAACAACTGTCGGTCATTATAGGGCATATGAGTTCTACTTATATGGCCGACAAAATAACTCACATTTTTCGAAAAATCATCGGAAATAAACGAATTTGAAGGTTATTATCCACGTTTTTTGGGATGATATGGTCCCAAAATTAAATGTGTCCAAATTTTTATATTAACTGCTCCATACATTTTAGGAATGTCTCGATATAATAGAAGATGCGTATGATTAAAATAAAAGACATTTCAAAGGTATTTGACTTTCATTCCGATATAGTTGGATTAGAGCAAAATCATCTATACTTATACTCGAATCTGAACTATTTAAGAGATTTTTTAACTACTAGCGGTCATTTTAGGGCATACGGGTCCTATTTATAAGGCCGACAAAATATCTGACACTTTTCGAAAAATTATAAGAAATGATTGTTTTTGAAGGTTATTATCCACGTTTTCGGGTTGATTTGGTCCCGAAATTAAATGTCTCCAAATTTGCACATTAACTACATCATACGTTGTAGGAATGTCTCGATATAACAGACAATACGTATGGTTCAAATAAAAGACATTTCAAAGATATTCGACTATCATTCGATTAACGTCAGATTAGGGCAAAATCTTTTATATTTATACTCGAATCTGAACTATTTAAGAGTTATTTGAACAACTGTCGGTCATTTTATGGCATAGAGGTCCTATTTATATGGCCGGTAAAATATCTCACATTTTTCGAAAAATCACCAGAAACGGGCGAATTTGAAGGTTATTAACTTATTATCCACGTTTTTCGGGTTGATTTGGTCCTTGAATTACATGTCTCTAAATTCGCACATTAACTGATCCGTACGTTGTAAGAATGTCTCGATTCTAAATTCGCACATTAACTGATCCGTACGTTGTAAGAATGTCTCGATATAACAGAAGGTACGTATGGTTTCAAATAAACACATTTCAAAGATTATTCTAATATCATTCAAGTAACGTTGGATTAGGGTAAAATCTTCTATAAGTCTGAACTTTTTAAGAGTTTTTTTTAACAACTATTGGTCATTTTATGACATACGGGTCCTATTTATATGGCAAACAAAATATCTCACATTTTTCGAAAAATCACATGAAACGGGCAAATTTGAAGGTTATTATCCACGTTTTTCGGGCTGATTTGGTCCCGAAATTAAACATCTCCAAATTCGCACATTAACTACTTTATACATTGTAATAATGTCTCGATATAACAGAAAGTATGCATGATTTCAAATTAAAAATTTCAAAGATATTCTACTATTTTTCGAGTAACGTCGATTTGGGGAAAATCTTCTATTTTTATACTCGAATCTGAATTATTTAAGAGTATTCTAATAACTGTCGGTCATTTTATGTCATACGAGTTCTATTTATTTGACCAACAAAATATCTCACATTTTTCGAAAAATCACCTGAAACGAATTTGAAGGTTATTATCCACGTTTTTCGGGTCAATTTGGTCCCAATATTAAATGTCTTCAAATTGGCACAGTAACTACTCCAATCATTTTATAAATGTCTCGGTTTGTCAGAATGTATGTATGGTTTAAAAAACACACATTTAAAAGACATTCAACTATATTTCGAGTAACGTTGGATTAGGGCGAAATTGTCTATATTTATACTCGAATCTGAACCATTTAAGAGGTTTTTTAACAACTGTCGGTCTTTGTATGGCATATGGGTCCTATTTATATGGCCAACAAAATATCTCATATTTTTCAAAAAATTAACTGAAACAGATGAATTTGAAGGTTATTATCGGAGTACGTTTTTCAAACCGATTTTGTTCCGAAATTAAATGTCTTAAAATTCGCACAGTAAATACTGAATACATTGTAGATATGTTTCGGTGTAACAAAATTTATATATGGTTAAAAAAATCATATTTAAAAAAAATTCGGCTATATTTCAAGTAACGTGGAATTACGGCGAAATTTTCGATATATACAATCGAAACTGAACCATTTTAGAGTTTTTTTAAGAACCATCGGTCATTTTATGTTGTACGGGTTCTATTTGAATGGCCATAAAAATATCTCATATTTTTTGAAATATTGCATGAAACGGGCGAATTGGAAAGTTATTATCCACGTTTTTCGGACCGATTTAGTCCTGAAAATAAATGTCTTAAAATTCTCAAAGTAACTATCCCATACATTGTAGATACGTGTCGGTGTAATAAAAGATACGTAGGGTTTAAAAAAAATACATTTAAAAGATACTCAACTATCATTCGAGCAATGTTGGTTTAAGTTGAATTTTTTTTTATACATATACTCAAATTTGAACCATTTTAGATTTTTTTTAACAACCGTCAGTCATTTTATGTTCTACGGGTCCTAATTAGATGACCAGTAAAATATTTTACATTTTTCGAAAAATCACCCGAAACAAACAAACTTGAAGGTTATTTATTATCCACGTTTTCGGGCCAATTTGGTCACAAAATTAAATGTCTTCAAATTGCCACAATAACTACTGTAATCATTTTATAAATGTCTCGGGGTATCAGAATGTATGTATTGTAAACACATTTAAAAGTCATTCAACTATCTTTCGAACAACGTTGGATTAGGGCAAAATCTACAATATATATACTCAAAAGTGAACCATTTTAGAGTTTTTTTAACGACTGTCGGTCATTTTATGTTATACAGGTCTTATTAAGATGGTCAACAAAATATCTCACATTTTTTGAAAAATCACCAGACTTGTGCGAATTTGAAGGTTATTATCCACGTTTTTCGGGCCAATTTGGTCCCGAAATTATTTGTTTCAAAATTTCCACAGTAACTACTCCATACATTGTAGATATGCCTCAAAGTAACAAAATGTGTATAAGGTAAAAAAAATCATATTTAAAAGACATTCGGCTTTTCGAGCAACGTGGAATTACGACGAAATTTTCAATATATTCACTCGAAGCTAAACCATTTTAGAGTTTTTTTAACCATCGGTCATTTTATGTTATACGGGTTCTATTTAGATGACCAGCAATAGATAACGTTTGGTTTAGGTAGACGATAAACAAGTGTTGGCCAAAAATCGTTTCATTGTGCTAAAGTCACATGTGCTTTTCGTTTGAGCTTGAAATCGGACATGGTAAGAGTGACCAGAACCCTATCCGACTCGATTTGAATCTCACTTGATAAGATTAATGAATAAACAATTACATAATTGCTTTGACATATCTTTGCGATTGCTCTGTTACCAGCGCTCCTGCTATCACGTTCGTTTTTTTGTTGCTGAAGTTGGTTTTTCCTCCTTTTTATTTGCAGCCCAAGATACTGCTTCGGAGAATGCTCATATAATAATCAACTGCTTGACCAAACTTCTTTCGTATCCCCATAAAATGGTAATTTTGGCTGCACTCTTTCGTGGTTTCTGGAGCGTCCACAGTTGATATGTCCTTGTTACGAATCTTCTTATTATTGATGAACACACCTTGTGTAGGTTTCTTTATTTTTTGTAATGAAATAGTAAAGACGGTGCTGGACCCCCTTCTCAAAATTGTTCGACCTTACTGTTTGATAGATCACCTGTTCTGTCTGTTCTGTGAGTTGTGAGTAATGGTCGAGTACTCGTTAGTCATGCATGTGCAAGACTGGCTGTAGGATATGGTGAGCTTTCAAAGAGGGGTGCAAACCCTAACAAGTCATCCTGTGATACTTTTAGGAGTCCCTCGTGCATTTTCTTGCCTTCAAAGTTTGTTGATCGATTGACTGTCTTTCTGATGAAGCATACAGTTACTTCTATAGTCCTAATGGATTTTTGTGCTCAGGTTGTACGTGAAACGGCAATACAATGCCTTGTTGCAATGTCTGCGATGTCTCATATGCGAATCTATCCAATGAGAATGCAGGTGGGTCAATTTCCTACCTGTATGGATCATCTTAAGAGAAGAGGCCCAAATTTTTCGGGATTATGGCTCTGATGATGTTGTTGTTGTTAACTTCTGAATTTTAGGTACTGAGATCTTTATCCGAGGTTCTCGATGATCCAAAGAGGTCAGTTCGTGTTGAAGCTGTAAGATGCCGACAAGCATGGTCAGTAGTTTTGTTTTTTTTGTTGCCAGATCTTAATATCGTGCTGAACCTTCCATTTTGAAGTTGTATATTTTGATGATCTCTCGTTTCACACTGTTTTCACGTACTTGGCGGTGCAGGGCTTCCATTGTGTGAATTTCAGGACGTGTGTTGAAGCTCATCCATTCGGTTTTAGGATGATGATTAGTTGGTGCAATTAGGAAAAATATTTAGTCATCGATTACAAAGAGAGCGCTGTCTCAAGTCTTAACCATTATCGTTTAAAACCTGTTGCTAGTGTTCGAAGTTTTTTTGTACAAAATCCTCAGGTTGGTGTATGTATGGCTTCAATGCTTCGACTCTATTGTATTTGTACATATCAGTTTACTTGGTAACAGTTCATCAACATAATAGTCGGGGTTTTGAATGTCGGTTAGAACTTAGAACGCCACAAGGCTAGCTTCCGAACGCCTCAAATTGAAGTACTAACTGTTCCATACTATTTTAAGAATTTCTCGATATAACAGAAGATATGCATGATTAGGACAAAATATTCATTGTTTATACGCAAGTCTGAACTATTTTGGAGTATTCTAACGACTGTCGGTTATATATTCGACTTTCGAGTAACGTTAAATTTGGAAGTTTATATATTCTCGAATATGAACTATTTTAGTATTTTTTTAACATCCGTTAGTCATTTTATTGTCTAAGGGTCCTATTTTTGTGGTTAGCAAAATATCTCACATTTTTTGAAAAATCATCTGGAACGGACAAATTTGAAGGTTATTATCCACGTTTTTCGGGCTAATTTGGTCCCGAAATTAAATGCTTCCAAATTTGCATTGTAACTACTTCATACATTGTAGAAATATCTCGGTGTATCAGAAAGTTTATACGGTTTCAAATAGACAAATTTAAAAGACTTTCGACTATGTTTTGAGTAACGTTAAATTTCGGCGAAATCTTGTGTATATATACATATTCTCGAATATGAACTATTTTAGTGTTTTTTTTACATCCGTTAGTCATTTTATTGTCTAAGGGTCCTATTTATGTGGCTATCAGAATATCTCACATGTTTCGAAAAATCATCTGAAACGGACGAATCTGAAGGTTATTATCCACGTTTTTCGGAATAATTTGGCCCCAAAATTAAATGTCTTCAAATTCGCACTGTAACTAATCTATACATTTAAGAAATGTCTCGGTATATCGTAAGGTCTATACGGTCTCAAATTGACACATTTAAAAGACATTCGACTATGTTTCGAGTAACGTTAACTTTGGGCGAAACCTTGTATATATATTCTCGAATATGAACTATTTTTGTGTTTTATTAACCTCCGTTAGTCATTTTATTGTCTAAGGGTTCTATTTATGTGGCAATCAAAATATCTCATAGTTTTCGAAAAATCATCGAAAACGGGCGAATTTGAAAGTTATTATCCACGTTTTTCGGGCTAATTTGACCCCAAAATTAAATGTCACCTAATTTGCACTGTAACTACTCCATACATTGTAAAAATATTTCGGTGTAACAAAAGATCTATAAAGTTTCAAATAACACATTTATAAGACTTTCAATTATGTTTCGAGTAACGTTATATTTGGACGAAATCTTGTATGGAGTATATATATTCTCGAATATGAACTATTTTAGTGTTTTTTTAACAACCATTTTTAAATATCAAGTAGCGTTTGATCATGTTTTGAGTAAATACAAATTTTTTCAGACTGTTTTGATCCCGAAATTTAATGTCTCCATAGACACATTTAAAAGAAATTCAACTATCTTTCAAGTAACATCGGATTTGGGCGAAATCTTCGTTTTATAAACTAGTATCTGAACTATTTTCGAGTTTTTTTTTTTCCTATTTATAATGTCAGCAAACTATCTCACAATTTTATCACCGAAACAGACAAATTTGAAGATTACGGAGTATAATACACACTTTTCGGAGAATCTGGGCTAGTGCCAAAACTCCAGCATTTACTTGTGAGATCATAGATCCTCATAATATTAGGTAAATCAATGTAGAAAATCTGGCCTCATTTTCTCCATACTGTAATTTTGATAGTTACCAAAAAAAAGTTACTCCCAAACATTTTAGACATAGTTTAAAAAAAAATAAATGTAAAATGACAGTTTTTTTTTTTTTTTTTTTTTTTTTTTTTTAATAATCTCAGCTTATCGTTGTTCCGAGAAAACAATTTGTGAAAGAAACAGTGAGCAGGGTAACCTGAAGCTTTTTTAAAAATTATTTTCAGAAACTATTTCCTGCCAAAGAATTTTACAAACACATAATATGATTGGTTTGGTTTCATTAACTATTTTTTCGGAAAAAAAAGTGCAGAAAATCCTACTGCCTACTCCTAATCTTACCTCTTACTCGAGTTAGTCAGATTGGGTTTGGGGTCATTTTTACGTTGTTCTATTCTCGAATATCAACTATTTTAGTGTTTTATTAACATCCGTTAGTCATTTTATTGTATAAGGGTCCTATTTATGTGACTAACAAAAAATCTCACCTTTTTCGAAAAATCATCTGAAACGGGCGAATTTGAAGGTTTATTATCCACTTTTTCTGGGCTAATTTGACCCCGAAATTAAATGTCTCCAAATTCGCACCGTAAGTACATACATTGTACAAATGTCTCGGTGTATCGGAAGGTCTATACGGTTTCAAATAGACACATTTAAAAGACATTCGACTATGTTTTGAGTAACGTTAAATTTGGACGAAATCTTGTATATATATTCTCGAATATGAACTATTTTAGTGTTTTTTTAAAATCAGTTAGTCATTTTATTGTCCAAGGGTCCTATTTATGTGGCTAGCAAAATATCTCACATTTTTCGAAAAATCATCTGAAACGGACGATTTTGAAGGTTATTATCCACGTTTTTCGGGCTAATTTGGCCCCGAAATTAAATGTCTCCAAATTCGCACTGTAATTAATCTATACACTTAAGAAATGTCTCGGTATATCAGAAAGTGTATACGGTTTCAAATAGACACATTTAAAAGACTTTCGATTATGTTTCGAGTAACGTTAAATTTGGGCAAAATCTTGTATATATTATTCTCGAATATGAAATATTTTAGTGTTTATTTAACATTTGTTAGTCATTTTATTGTCCAAGGATCGTATTTATGTGGCTAGCAAAATATCTCACATTTTTCGAAAAATCATCTGAAACGAGCGAATTTGAAGGTATTATCCACGTGTTTCGGGCTAATATGACCCTGAAATTAAATGTCTCCAAATTTGCAATGTAACTAGTTCATACATTGTACAAATGTCTCGGTGTATCAGAGGGTCTATATGGTTTCAAATAGACACATTTAAATGACATTCGACTATGTTTCGAGTAACGTTAACTTTGGGCGAAATCTTGTATATATATATTCTCGAATATGAACTATTTTAGTGTTTTTTTAACATCCATTAGTCATTTTATTATATAAGGGTCCTATTTATGTGGTTAACAAAATATCTCACTTTTTTCGAAAAATCATCTGAAACGGGCGAATTTGAAGGTTATTATCCACGTTTTTCGGGCTAATTTGGCCCCAAAATTGTCCCCAAATTCGCACTGTAACTACTTCATACATTGTAGAAATATCTCAGTGTATCAGAAGGTCTATACGGTTTCAAATAGACACATTTAAAAGACATTCGATTATGTTTCAAGTAACTTTAAATTTTGGCGAAATCTTTTATAATATATATTCTCAAATATGAACTATTTTAGTGTTCTTTTGTTATTTTATGGTCTAAGAGTCCTATTTATGTGGCAATCAAAATATCTCATATTTTTCGAAAAATAATCGGAAACGGACGAATTTTGTGTATAATATTATCGAATATGAACTATTTTAGTGTTTTTTTAACAACCGTTATTAAATATCAAGTACTCCCTCCGCTTCTCTATGATGTTCCAAATTTGATTGTGGGAAGAAATTAAGAAAATGGATATATGTGGAAAAAATGAAGATAGAGAAAAGGAAGTGGGGTCACAAGCAATAAGAACCACAAAATATTTACTAAAAAGGAAAGTGGAACATCTTAGTGAAGTTTCCTAAAAAAGGAAATGTGGAAGATCTTAGTGAAGGGGAGGGAGCAGTGTTTTATCATGTTTTGAGTAAATACGAAAAATTTTCGGTCCCAAAATTTAATGTCTCCAAATAGACACATTTTAAAAAATTCAACTATCTTTCAAGTAACATCAGATTTGGGCGAAATCTTCATTTTATATATACTAATATCTGAACTATTTTCAAGTTTTTTTTTAACAACAATCAATCATTTTATGGTATGAGTGTCCAATTTATAATGTCGGCAAACTATCTCACAATTTTCAATATTTCGAAAAACCACCTGAAGCACAAGTTTGAAGATTACGGAATATAATACACACTTTTCGAAGAATCTGAGCTAATGCCAAAACTCAAGCATTTACTCGTGAGATTATAGATCCTATAACCTTGTACTGTACAGTAGCTTATTTTTCCCCAAAATTTAAAGATAATGTGCCTTCTGCAAAAGAAGAAAGAACTTGGGAGTTCCTCATATTATTAGGTAAATCAATGTACAAAATCTGGCCTCATTTTCTCCACACTGTAACTTTGATAGTTACCCAAAAAAAAATTTTACTCCCAAATATTTTAGACATCGTTTAACAAAAAAAAACAATTATTTCGAAAGTTTTTAAAATCTCAGCTTGTCGTTTTCAGAAGACAATTTGTGAACAGGCTACGTGTTTTCAGGTTGATTAGTCGGACATCTAGTCGTCCCCTTCACCTCCACTATATTGACCCATTTGGTCATCGTCTCCCCCGTCTACAGGCTCTTGATCATCGTCCTCAAAATCATATCCTTCTCTTTGCGAGGTTGATGCACCATGTCTCGAGTATGAATGATTCTGTAATTATTACACAGCACAGTAAAAACACAACATCATAGAATCACAAATTTGTAACTGATCAAATATTACCCACGTAGATAAATAAAGACAAAGCAGTTGTTGTTACTCCCGTTGCATTTTGTTTTTGTCTTATCTAGTCACGTGGGTGAAATTTGACCCTTTATAGCTTTGTGACGGATATACACGTCATTGCAAAGGGCATGCGGGTTATAACTGTTATTGCCATTTCGAGTCATGTGAAGCTTGGTTCACCTTCTTTGAGTTAACTCAGGGTCAGTTTGGAGAGGGTAATTACAGGATCATGAGAATTCGTGTTGGGTTTATTTTGGCACAAAGAGTTGCTTCTTAGTCGAGTTAGTCAGATTGGGTTTGGGGTCATTTTATGGTTGTTCTATTCTCGAATATGAACTATTTTAGTGTGTTTTTTAACATCCATTAGTCATTTTATTGTCTAAGGGTTCTATTTATGTGGCTAGCAAAATATTTCACATTTTTCGAAAAATCATCTGAAACGGACGAATTTGAAGGTTATTATCCACGTTTTTTGAGCTAATTTGGCGCCGAAATTAAATGTCTCCAAATTCGCACTGTAACTAATCTATACATTTAAGAAATGTCTCGGTATATCAGAAAGTCTATAGGGCTTCAATAGACATATTTAAAAGACATTCGACTATGTTTCGAGTAAAATTAAATTTGGGCGAAATCTTGTATATATATTCTCGGATATGAACTATTTTAGTATTTTTTTAACATCCGTTAGTCATTTTACTGTCTAAGGGTCTTATTTATTTGCTAGCAAAATATCTCACATTTTTCGAAAAATCATCTGAAACGGACGAATTTGAAGGTTATTATCCACGTTTTCGGGCTAATTTGGCCCCGAAATTAAATGTCTCCAAATTTGTACCGTAACTACTTCATACATTACAGATGTCTCAGTGTATCAGAAGGTCTATACGGTTTCAAATAGACACATTTAAAAGACATTCGACTGTGTTTTGAATAACGTTAAATTTGGACGAAATCTTGTATATATATTCTAGAATATGAACTATTTTTGCGTTTTTTTAACATCCGTTAGTCATTTTATTGTCTAAGGGTCTTATTTATGTGGCTAGCAAAATATCTCACATTTTTCGAAAACTCATCTGAAACGGGCGAATTTGAAGGTTATTATCCACGTTTTTCGAGCTAATTTGGTCCTGAAATTAAATGTCTCCAAATTCGCACTGTAACTAATCGATACATTTAAGAAATGTCTCGGTATATCAGAAAGCCTATACGGTTTCAAATAGACACATTTAAAAGACATTCGATTATGTTTCGAGTAACGTTAGATTTGGACGAAATCTTGTATATAATATTATCGAATATGAACTATTTTAGTGTTTTTTTAACAACCATTTTTAAATATCAAGTAGTGTTTGATCATGTTTTGAGTAAATACGAAATTTTTCAGACTGTTTTGATCCCGAAATTTAATGTCTCCATAATGAAGTAAAATCCTCAGGTTGGTGTATGGCTTCAACGCTTCGACTCTATTGTATTTGTACATATCAGTTTACTTCGTACCAGCTCATCAAGATAATAGTCGGGACTTTGAATGTCGGTTAGAACGCCACAAAGCTAGCTTCTGAACGCCTCAAATTGAAGTGTTAGCTGCTCCATACGTTTTAAGAATTTCTTGATATAACAGAAGATATGTAAGATTAGGACAAAATCTTCTATATTTATAATCGAGTCTAAACTATTTTAGAGTATTCTGACGACTGTCGGTTATATATTCGACTATGATTTGAGTACCGTTAAATTTGGGCGAAATCATGTATATATATTCTCGAATATGAACTATTTTTGTGTTTTTTAAACATCCGTTAGTCATTTTATTGTCTAAGGATCCTATTTATGTGGCTAGAAAAATGTCTCATATTTTTCGAAAAATCATCTGAAACGGACGAATTTGAAGGTTATTATCCACGTTTTCGGGCTAATTTGGCCCCAAAATTAAATGTCCTCAAATTCGCACTGTAACTAATCGATACATTTAAGAAATGTCTCGGTATATCAGAAAGCCTATACGTTTTCAAATAGACACATTTAAATGACATTCGATTATGTTTCAAGTAACGTTAAATTTTGGTGAAATCTTTTACTCGTATAATATATATTCTCGAACATGAACTATTTTAGTGTTCTTTTAACAACCGTTAGTTATTTTATGGTCTAAGAGTCCTATTTATGTGGCAATCAAAATATCTCATATTTTTCGAAAAATCATCGGAAACGGACGAATTTTGTGTATAATATTATCGAATATGAACTATTTTAGTGTTTTTTTAACAACCGTGATTAAATATCAAGTAGTGTTTTATCATGTTTTGAGTAAATACGAAATTTTTTCAATCCCGAAATTTATTGTCTCCAAATAGACACATTTAAAAAAAATTCAACTATCTTTCGAGTAACGTCGAATTTGGGCGAAATCTTCGTTTTATATACTAGTATCTGAACTATTTTCGAGTTTTTTTTTCCGATTTATAATGTCAGCAAACTATCTCACAATTCTATCACCCAAAACAGTCAAATTTGAAGATTACGGAGTATAATACACACTTTTCGGAGAATCTGGGCTAGTGCCAAAACTCCATAGATCCTCAACCTTGTACAGTAGCTTATATTTGCTACTCCAAAAATTAAAGATAATGTACCTTCTGCAAAAGAAGAAAAAACTTGGGAGTTCCTCATAATATTAGGTAAATCAATGTAGAAAATCTGGCCTCATTTTTTCCATACTGTAATTTTGATAGTTACCAAAAAAAAATTACTCCCAAACATTTTAGACATAGTTTAATAAAAAAAAAACATTTCTTTAGAAAGGGTTTGTAAAATGACAGATTTTTATTTTTTTTATAATCTCAGCTTATCGTTGTTCCGAGAAAACAATTTGTGAAAGATACAGTGAGCAGGGTAACCTGAAGCTTTTTTAAAAATTATTTTCAGAAACTATATCCTGCCAAAGAATTTTACAAACACATAATATGATTGGTTTGGTTTCATTAACTATTTTTTGGGAAAAAAAAAAAGAAGGTAAAAGTGCAGAAAATCCTACTGCCTACTCCTAATCTTACCTCTGAATCTAAGGAAAAATGTTCTAAAACTTGTCTCAAAATTATGTCCTCTGAAACCCCATTTCAGTCCTTCAGAACTCGTGTTTTCAGGTTGATTAGTCGGACATGTACTCGTCCCCTTCACCTCCACTATATTGACCCATTTGGTCATCGTCCCCTCCGTCTACAGGTTCTTGGTCGTCGTCCTCAAAATCATATCCTTCTCTTTGCGAGGTTGATGCACCATGTCTCGAGTATGAATGATTCTGCAATTATTACACGCACACACAAAAAAAAAAAAAAAAAAAAATCAGACCACCTTTGTTGAATTAATGCTATAGAAATAAAAAAATGGGGTTAGAGTGAATGTTTTTATACCATGGATTCTTTCTGTTCGATGACTGAAGTAATTTCTCTTCGTCTAACTGTCAGTTTGCCAGGTGCGACAAACTGCTCGTTCTCTTCTTGAGATTTGCCTTCCTTAGACCGTCTCTTTCTCAGTGCAAGTTTTGTAGGAAGCGGCTACAGTAACAACAAAGTATATTAATAGGATGGCAGAAAGCGAGGAACACTGATCATAATTCTTATATGAGTATAAATGGATACCAAGTAACGAGCAGTATCATCGTCGAATGAAACAAAGTACGTGGATAGATCATCCAAGTCTTCTCCTTTGACCTGTAAGGGAACAAGGTGCGTATGAAAATCTAAAATGGAGGAAATCGAAAAAACAAAATGGGAAGATGAATAAGTCAGTTTACATACATCCCAATTATATTCTCGAACCCAAGTGTAGGAGACATCTTCATCTTCATCGTAGATGTCCTTGGATAACTGTTGCCATCAAAAGAAGACGTAAAATTAACTCTTTTGTGCGTAAAGGGAGCAATAATCACAAATTCTGATACTGACAGACAGGTTTCGAACCCAGGTGACAGGTACTACAGTCATATAGAGTCAATGATTTTACCCGCCAAACAAACGACTGTTGAATTTGACAAAATACAAAAAGAGAAAAACAAAGGCAGTTCAAGAGCGTACCTCGTCTAGTGTGGGGGCCATGTATCCCAAAAACCTGTCAGGCTTAGAAGGATCAGAGCCGGGTGCTGAAAAGCTTTTCATAACCGCCTGCAGGAAACAGCATAGAAATCAAGAGAGTATTCCTATGGAATATTTGTTTGAAAAGACGAGCTGATTTCATACCTTTGATTCAATGTCATCACGGACAGTTTTGGGCATTTTGCTGAACATCTCTGCATCAGCCGTAGGTTCTCCATCAAAGTTTGCTACGACAAACTGATCATCATATCTGTTGCATTTGTGATCACGGAAGGTTCAGCAAGATATCTTAAATTTCACACCCCAGCAAAAAGCAATAATGTAGGATAGCACCCCTGACAATCTTGACGAGTAGACATTGCAAAGGGCATACGGGTTTGTAGCTGTTTTGCCTTTTCAAGTCATGTGAAGGTTGGTTCACCTTGGGTCGGCTCTGGTAAAGATCAGATCAGAACATTTCGGGGTCTACAGTTACAGGTCTGGTTAGTTGGTTGTTTGAACGCGAAGCCTATGTCAATTTTCGATATTTTAAATGTAGATAATCACAAGTGTGACTTCAAATAAGTTCCTTTGAGTCATCTCAGGGTCACTTTGGACGGTGCAAGTACAGGGTCGGGAAGTTTCATGTTGGGTCCTGAGCTGTCATTTTGCCAGGTGTATACATGATCCTCGAAGAACAGCCCATTGTTATTCACCACTACTCCATACATAAAAGAAACAATGAGCAGGAGAAGAAATCCCGCTTATTTTGTCAGATCTACTCACGAGAAAGCAACAATGAGGACGAAAAATAGATCAACTTTTAATGTTCAACCAGAAGAAGACAGTAAGACTTTAGCTCAGATGTCAAGGAATTTGCCAATCATCTCCAAAGAAGCTTGAGTACGGTTCAAACAGGTTATTTGAGTGTACAATAGGCAGATAGTTTTGATAAGACGGCTATGACTAATAAATCAGGTGCTCTCATCACATTCACAGAGAAAATGCTGTAAGTTTCACACCAGAGAGATCTCAAAGCATACCGATCAAAGTAAGGCAGCAACGGTATAACTTCCACAGGCTTCAAATTTTTATTCGTAGCATGAACAGGTCGTGACTTGCAAGCCTCAAATGATGCCAGTATATCCTGAATCTGTCTTTCCCTGAAATTTAAAAAGAGCAGGATTAGCCGATTACCAAATGTACTAATGCCTGCATTAACCAAGATTCTCAATCGCAGGATTACAAACCTATCGTTGAGATTATGTAGAAAGTTACGACCTTCCTTCAATTCACGTAACTCTTTCGCTTGTTTTTCAGTTAGGGACTGCATACACACATAAATATATAATTCAGTTCATGTAATGTATTGTTGGATATTTATTTTATTTTATTGTAAAAACATGACTGATAATTTTAAAAAACATTAACCTGTTTAGTCCCTTCGTTGCTAAGAGGAGATATATACTGTGTCTTAACAAGCCACGACAAACCACGATCACTAGGACGTTCTTTTCTTCTAATTCCATCTTTTTTCAGCGGGGTCACTGCCTCATCATCACGAAGTAATTCCTCATCTTCTGGTGCAAGAGGACGTTTCTCTTTTGGGGGGCTGTAATAATTACAGTACAAAATTTAGATTACAGCACAAAAACGATAATCTTGGTCTAAAAATGATTTGGGACCGTCAAACATGAATCTCCATATCACTGAAAAAAAGATTACGGAGTACAATTTACTGAAAAATCGTCCAAGTGAGCTAGGAAAAAATATAGTACTTGTATACACTGAGATCAAGGAGGTCAAGCGGAATGCCAAGATCTGGTTCCACATATAACTTTGGTTTGTGCATTTTCTCCAGTGATGTGATCGTATAACGAGTAAACCTGTAACCAAATGCAACAATCTCATCTCAAAATCCAGATTTGTCAGGTTAACTACCATATACAATTTCAGCTGCTGGCGCATAGGTAAACATGCATAGGACATACCTATCCTTGTCTCTTTTAAGAGACATAAGCTTGGGTTGAGCAGATGGATCAGGTAGCTCATTCCGGAACCTAGTAGCACAACATACATGGATAGAACAAGAACATCAGTGCAATTGTTGCCTTGCAGCAGAGAAAATCTAACAAGAGAGACAAATGTGAACTTTGAGAAAAACAGTTCAAATAGACACATGTTAACGATTACAAAAAACCCGTTAAGCTCAATCCACAGATCAACTCTCCCACAAAAATGCATCACCCTAAAAGTCAGTAAACATCAAGTAGTGATAGACTGAAAGCTACTCACTTCATCCTGCACATGAAAGCAGTCTGTCGCTTCATCGGGTTTTCATCCCTATCACCAGCCATCACAGGAGCAGCCCGCTTCTCACCGATTCTAGACCCAGACATGGACCCATGAACTTTAGGCCCAGAAGACGGAACCTGAGACGACGACTTGTGTCTATTCTGATGAGCATCTTTCAAATGCTGCTGCTGCTGCTGCTTATGTTTCTCCTCATGCCTCGCCTTTTCCATCTCCTTCTTTTTCCTCAACCGCCTCTCCTCCTCCGTCTCCACCGCCCTCCCACTCCCAGCTGCCCCATTCGCCTTTTTAGCATGGGCAGGCGGTACGGGAGGCTTCTGCTGCCTACTGGAACTATGATGATGTTGTTGTTGCTGCCGCACCTCCTTAGACGCCCTCCTATCTTTTTCCTTACTCTGTGGGGGCGGCGGGGGCGGAGGGGAGGCAGGAGGTGGTGGGGGTGGAGGAGCAGTCGAACTAGGAGGCGGTGATGATGGTGGTGGGGGCGGTGGGGGAGGCTGTTGTTGACTGAACTGCGAGTACTGTGAAGTGGGGAAATACTGTTGATGTGCATTCGCAGAGTTCTGTTGTCCTCCTCCTGCAGGAGGAGGCGGTGGGGGTGGGGCGTAAGACGAGTCGGGTGGTGGTGGGGGTGGCGGCGGCTGAAACTGGTATTGTGGTGGCTGTTGTGGTGGTGGTGGCGGTAATTGGTACGGGTTGAAATTGGAATTTGGGGGAATTTG
The DNA here is from genome assembly GCA_958450325.1 of Agrostemma githago. Taxonomy (NCBI): domain Eukaryota; kingdom Viridiplantae; phylum Streptophyta; class Magnoliopsida; order Caryophyllales; family Caryophyllaceae; genus Agrostemma; species Agrostemma githago. Next base: position 86,358,548 of record OY288239.1, on the reverse strand, counting down.
ATTAAAATTTTGGGGGAAATTGGGGTTAGGAGGGGTAGAACCCCAATTGGGAGGAAATTGGGATTGTGGTCGAGGCGGGGCCGGGGGAATAGGGTTTTGTGCCGGTGGGGGTGGAGGTGGCGGGGCAAATGACGGTGGTTGTGACGGTGGTGGAAACGGCCGGTACGATGCCATAGCTTATAGCACCGATTTCTCGAAATAAAATAAACACAAATTAACGAATAAAAATCGAGCTTTTTCCCTACAATAATTAACTGCAAACTATTTGATTCCAAAATTACGATAAAGCTACAGCCCCCAATTTCGAATTTCTGAGCTAAAACCCAGAATTTTGAAACCCTAACACAAATAAAATTAATAAGATGCAATTCTATCGATTGTAACGGCAAGAACAAACCCTAGAAAGACAAAATCCACTAAAATCCCCAAATTAACCAAACTAAACTGCTCGAATCGACAGAAAGATTATACCTTTATATACAAAAAAACGACGATATGAAAAATCAAACAACTGGGTAAATTCTTTTATCAAAAAGAAACCCTGATTTCAATCTGGGTTTGACTGGGTAACAAGAACCCTAAATTAACAATGACGAACAAACCCAGAAATCGCAATCAAATACTGGTACACAATCGATCATGAATTGAATTTCTGGGTGCTACTTATACTTGAATTGTTACACACTTGCGCCACTATATGAAATCGGTGATTGATAGGTTTGATTTGTTCTTCCCCAAATCGATATGAATGAATTTCAAAGACGATAATAACAAATAGTAATAACAATTAAGATTATGAGTTGGGTTTTGGTAAGAAAGGGAAAGAAATCGGGAGGAAGATGAAGGGGGAAGAACAAACTTAAAGCAGAGCGAGCTATGGAGTAGACTGTATGTATAGTAGGAGTAGTATTAGCCCGATGTGTAAATATGGGCATTATTAGAGTGCAAAAAATAGAACAAATTTATCCATGTCACCATTGTTATTAGTAATTTAATCGACACAAAATCTTGGAAGAGACGGTCTCTCAATAACTTATTTAGGGACCACTCTTCAGTATCACTCTATGTCATATTCGTACCCATGACAACTTTGTTTTGGGTCTGTTTTTATAACAAGCGTACCCTCTTTATATTTGTACTCTTTTACGTTGAGAGATCGTCTCTCAGGAGACCTACTCTTTAATCGATATGATTAATATGGAGTAGTATACTTCTATACTATAATATACGGAGTATTTAACTTTGAACCTGAGTAAGAGATCGTTTGGAGAATCGATAACTGAGCAAAAGATTGATCGAAGTAATCGCTATCAGGATCAGAATCGGTTCTGGGAGAAATCTAAAGTATGTCGGTATTGGTATCCCTCGTTCCCTCGTATCCTGCGTGATCGTATCCCGTAGGGTAAGAATTTAAATCTTTTCTTCGTTTTTGATTTTATGATAAGATCATCTTTTAGTGATACAGATCAACTTAACTTTTAAGAATATCATCGTGTTCATAAATGCCGAGCTTATTTAAGAGTGGTGTAAAGTTTTGAGGATCAGGCATGAAAGTAAGGATTTATGGTTGTTTCTTGCTCGATTAGTTTCAAAGCACGTGCAATGAATTAAAGCTTAAAGATGGCAAAGATCATATTAACCTTAAGAGAATGATAGTTGTGTCGGATGAAGAATAACACTTACGTAGTCGAATGAAGAATAACGATTTTGACAATATAAACTGTTGAGATGTCGGCGAATGTGTGGTGGTGAATCTTAAATTATCGATACAAAGTTTGTGAATTGGGACCAACCAGCTCAAATCACCCTAACCTTTTGATATTGATATCTTCATTACAAGAGAAAGTAGTCGAATAATAAAAGCTTGCCTCGTCGACAACGAACTGAAGATAGATGATAACGACATCTATGCTTTTAATATGGGTTGTCGACTTGTCGTTAGCAAGCCTTATGGTTGATGGTGTCGACAGAAGATAGATGATAACATCTACACTTCCGATATGGCATTGGTTGTCGATAGCAAGCCTTATGGTTGATGATAGATGATAACGTCATGTCTTATTACTATTATTATCACATAATCATTTACACAGATTCTCATGTGAGATGATCTCACAATATCGTATATTGTGATCTTATATTTTGCCGTCATGCTTATGTTTCACTTATTGGTCCAAAAGTATTAGTGTTATATTTTGGAATTCACCATAGATGTATAATTACTTCAGTTTTCATTGTTTTTTTGTTCATCGAAGAGCGCACTTAGTCGCATTACAATATAGGGAAGGGGGAGATTCGAACCTGGAACCTACTGTTCCAGAGCACCTAGTCTTAACCACTAGACTAAGCCATCTTCGGTTCAGTTTTCATTGTTAAAAAAACTAAAACATAGACAAATTTAGATGTTGCACTCAAGACATTATATATTTATATCAAATTTTCTTCAACAGAAAGTGCACAAGAATACAGCTTACATCTGTTACAAAGGACACTAAATCACTAGAAAAACATGCATAAACTCTTCCAACCCTTTGGATAAAGGGTCAAGAAGTCAGGGCCTAAGCACTTCTAACACTTCTACATAGCAAGTAAAGAGCTAACGTGGACGAGTAGCCACTTCTCCTTCGACAATCAACATCGTCTAACATGGGCGAGTAGCCATCTCCCTTGGTCCAACTTGCCTCAACAACTAGATTTCATAACAAAGATAAAAGTTCCACTATCATCAGTACATAGTAGAAGAAACAAGGACAGGAATATCGAAAAAGAAAAAAGACGGGTATATTATCAAGTAGAGATAACATGAATGTAGACCTGAAAGTAGTTTTCAAGCTTCCTTTTCAGTGTAGAATATTCTCTCTTCATTTGCTGGAATGTCCTTGTGCAGCTGCTTGCACCATACAAAGGGATAATTTTAGTTTTTTTTTTAATAGACAATTTTCATGCTGGCGAGAATTGAACCCATGTTAGTATGACTCAGTGACGCCAGTTAAGCTATGAGATACTGCATGAAAAGTTAAATGCAACTGAAAAATAAGTTTCTTGATGTAAAATGTTCAGAAGATGTTGAATGTGTTTTTGGCGGTACAACATCATACAAAAGTTTCATTCACATGTAGCTATCCCGGTTACAATCACAGTCACTGTGGTGGTACCGGTTGTGCAGCCTTATCTTGTAAAATGTGGGTAATATTACCTCAAATTACACTAAAAAGCAGTTGCAATGATTTTCAAAACCTTTATAAAAACATTTGTGATTTAGTGTCGCGACATTGATTTAATACCTTAGCCAGTTGTGAGCCTTCAAGGTATCTTCAGTAATACTGTAACCTGGGTGCTAGACCTCTACGCTCTAATGAAGGGTGATTAACTGTGTCCCGTAATAGTAAGGCAATAAATTAAGCAGCTGTCTTAGGCTTTAGACTTTAGTAATAACAAGATACTAGTGCGTCACTGAAAGATATGGTCATCTTTTTTCAAGCAGCACAAATTTAGCCTAAAGGTGACAAGACCATGCATAAAACTAGTGAATGTGCATAAATACAGAAAGGGAACATACCCATCGCTATTTCCAACCCTGCAATACTCTTTGAATTGATTGCACTCATTTTTCACTCTCTTTGCTCCGATACTGCATTCACAAAAGGTAATTCATCAATATTTGCATTATTATGGTATGTCAAATCTATAGAGAGCTTAGTCTGGAACATCATAATGACCCTCTGAGGGATTCATACTATTCAATTTTCGTCCCGCCAATATCATTAAGACAACAACATTAGAGCCTTAGTCCCAAAAAGATTTGGGGTCGGCTAACATGAATCAATATCTGAGGTCGTCGAGTCATTTTTGTAATTTTCTTTTACGAAAGTATTGAACATTCAAACACAAAGTAGGCAAAATGCACATTTGCTTTAATAACTTCTTGGTGTTCCTAACATGCATCTGACAGAGTAAGTACCTAGAGCAACTTCCTTTGAAAAGTTGCATGTAGTCATCCAACTTGACAAAGTCTTGCGGGCACCTTTCCCTGCAGCACATAATTCAGTTTATCTCTGTTATGTGACTTGAATGATCAACTTTCTTGAAAAAAGAAAAAAAAGAAAAAAAAAAGACTTGTATGATATCAACAGAGACTTCAAAGAATAGTACGGAGTATAAAAAACTGGGAAAAGAAAGGATAAGAAAAACGCAGAAGATGACAAAGAGAAAGGCTTACATTGCATGATCTAAATTAGTTAGCAACCTTCCTGAATCTCTGTAAAACAGAGTCGCAACCTCCTCTACAAAATTTGGGTTTGTTTCATCCTGCAATTCTTCTAGCTGAACGAATTGATCATCCAAAAACCCCTGACATGACAGTGTATTATGTTAGAGTTGGAGCACGTAGGACAAAATAACAAATGATACATTCTTTCCAACGTATTTATGACCATACTTGTATAAGATCATCTCACTGTAAATCAATCGTAATTACTTGTGAAATAAATGAGAGACATCAAATCGTTTAATGAATGACTGAGATCCTCTAAAAGTGAGACAGTATTGTACAAAACTTGCTGTTTAAGGAGGGTAAGCGTGAGAAAAAACCTGATCAAACAGGGACTGTCTCATTTGAGTAACCTGGCGGTGTAATTGGTTTCTCTCCATATTAATGTTATAAATTATGTAATTAGAATGCCGTTTGGGTTAGGTATCAGAGTATGTGTATTACTCTTAAGTGCAGTTGTGTTGTAGTTTATATGCATATGACAAATGGTATTTATAGAGTAGGATTCCGGGAAAGGACAAAGAAAAAAAGGAGAATAAATGTGAAAAGGAAAACAGATAAAAGGGGGAAGGGAAAGAATGTTCTGAGATAGGTGGGCTTGGGACACTCATTACATGATTGTGAGATAAAGATATGGGAGCACGAAACAAAACAGCTAATGCATTCACTGATGTCGGAATGAAATTTTTAACTTCAATTTCTGTCAGGATGGAGATACATGGAGAAAATATCAGGAACACAGGAAACTTGTTTGTCTCTCTTCATTGGCTGGTACGTTACTTGGACTTGTCAGACACGGGTATACTACAGGTCAAATTCGCCAATGACTCAATTTTACAAACATGGAGGCATGTCTTAAAATGAGGATACGGGTGCAGGGGAACGTCTTCAATACAAAAATATAGTTACATATATTTGAAATATTTAGAACTTTAGAAGGGAAGTGAGAGTTGTATGAGGATAAGAAATAAAACCATTTTTAATATCATACTAACTGCCTCACACACTGACAGATCCTCTACTTTGTCATGTGGGCCACCCTTTTGGCTCTTCTAGAAGAAGGTCGGAGAAAGGGTCGGGTACAGAGTCCATACCAAATCTTGAGTGTCGTGTCATGTTAGACGCAGGTCGGCAGGTACATCCCAAAAAATGAAGGGTGGAAGTAACATAGAGTGACTGTAACATTAGTTCCAAAAGATTCCAATGAGTTAGCACTTATGAAGGCGAATGCGTTATTTATGCATCATGAATACCCAATTCCTCTGTGATTCGGAGAAACTTCCTAACTAAGATGTACGGAGTAATATAAGTTCCCATCACCTTAATTTCTATTTCTCAAATCATCACTCTTACCTTATGATTTGTTACAGTTTATGAGACTAGAATCCCTCGTCTGTCAGATAACGCCTTTTTTTTTTTTTATAATTATCATTGTTGCAATAACTCGATGACTCCAAAGGTGCTCTCACTTGTACCCAGGGTAAGGGGAAAGGAAGAAGTGGTTGAACGTACGCATTTTTCCCATGAATACATAGATGCGGTTTCTAATCGACCATTAGTATAAATAAAAGCAGTAACGTTTTCTACATCTAATTAAGCAAACAAAGTTTGAGGCATTTGATCTAATTCAAACTGAAAATTTCGCTTAAATGGAAACCTTTTTAGCATTTAATGACCAACAACCTTGTAATCATAAAAAACTTCTCTTACAGATCTACACTTAAATGGAAAGTGTTTTAAGTAATTACTGAAATAAATTTTGTATTTGAAGTAACTTCATAAGAACTTCCGACAGATAAAATATATTGAACCAGTGTCATAGTTATTTGCCATGGAAGAGACAAGTCCAAAGAAAACAAGATATTAAATAAATGCATCAGGTTTATGCTCAAACCAACTAAATTTCAGGTCACCAACTTGGACAGTGTATAGTTTAGACATGACTAACCTGTCTTATAATATGCGTCAGTAGATTCCCACTCAATCACCCCTGCATGCCTTTACATGTTGAACAGCGCAATGGGATGTTTGCATTGCTTCCTGCATAATCAGAGAATAATTACAAGTGGTTAATCAACAGTGTCCGTTGTCATCGTAGGCATGATCATGGTATTAACTATCGTCTATTACAAAGTGTACAGGCTATTAATCGAAAGTTTTGCCAGTCACTGTGCCAGTAATTTTAAATCTGTATGCAACAGGCTAACAGCTGCTTTAAAAAGCCGATATTTGGCCGACATGGCCAATTTTTTACCAATACGACTGATACATGATCTGTATAAGGATAACAAACTGATATGGCTTATAAGATAAAAACTGGGATAAATAGGGGCATGCGTGTCATATTACACTATGTCGTTACTGTGATTCTCTGCGGACATGACCAATATCGTGATTCAATACTACAGTACAAGTTCCTAGCAACAGAAGTCCTCTAGTAAAGCATAACTTATTAACTTGTGACATTCACTAGATCAATCTTGATGTCCAAGGATAATTAATGTTTTCATATTAGCAAAGCTCGCTAGCAACAAATATCTAAACTAGATGCACCATAACGACAGCAGAAAGGAAAGAAATGTGACGGTAAAATTTAACAATTACAATTGTGAACGGGTTTGATGCAACAAAAACTTTTAAACGATCGAATAAATAAGATTCAATATGAAAAAAAAAACAATTGCTGGGCACAAGTATCTGTCCCAAAAGAGACAAAGCTAAGAGCCGTTGTTTCTCTTTTTAGACAAAATAAGGTGCATGTTTTTATACATATATATGCTACATTGTTAGGAAGTTCGTATTGGTTGTTTATTGATAAAGCACGGGAGCTCTTAATCAAAAAGTTTAGAACTTATGCCAGAAATGACAGGCACTCGAAAAAAACAATTGTAAATAACAGCATCAACCAGAAACTAATATCTTATAGCATTACAGAATCGGATAATTAAGTTCTCAGTGCCAACCTAAGGATCCTCCGAATTCCCCTTTGAAAGCTCTACTTTTCCTGGTCATTCTTTTGAGATAAAATAAGTTTACATGCAGAGATCAATCTTCTAAAAGGCTAAACCTACAGCTGAAATTTCGATAAGGACCAAGTTGGCATCCGTCAGATGACCAAAATGCCATTCTGCTAAATATCACGTAAATGTAATTTTTATTGAAGCCGCTTATAACAGACGTTGTAAAACCGTCTAATACTTCGGTACTGTTACGTTTAAGTGGACCTACATGGTCTTAATGCCTATTGATCCTGCATAAAGTTTTGATCATTAAATTATGTAAAAATGCATCAGAAGTTCAGGATCAGTGATTCGACATAGTATAATATGTTTGTGTTTTAATTGAATATAAAATCAAGAATTAGAAATTAATATACTTCACAGTAATGGTTCTGAACTTTGTAGAGAGCATGAAAAGTGAAATCTTTGTTATTACTACTAATTACTTTACATTAAGGTATCTGGATTTGTTCATTCTTTTCCCAACTAATGATAAGTTAAAAAAACAGGAATAAATCATTAGAAAAAAAAAAGGCATTCTCATTTCTCAGGATATGGCTCTTTGCTCAGGGGAAAAAAACTAATATGTGTTCTGCTGGTGGGAATAAAAAATATCAGCAGACACCTCCAATAAGAGAATCAGTGATAACCAAAAAAGGAAAAAAGTGACAATAGAAGGAAGTGTCCCAATGATGATTGATGTAAAAACTTTACCTTTTAATCATTAGTCATTGTCATGCCATCTTTTTACACCTTCCTGCAAAAAAAAAATACTCGTAGAAGATAGGTAACTGTGAAAGTACAGAACAGAGATTCTCCATTTATTCTGATTTTCCAGCCAAGTGAGTTGTAGAAGAAGTGAAAACTAGAACCCCCTCAGAGCACCCAAAGGATTACACCAAAACGCTCCCTGCATCACGATTATATTATCCTTTAATCCTCGTTTAACTGTGAAAATAGATTTTGGCTACTATATCGTTTACACCGTAAGATATAGAATATTACAACTATATTTCTTTGACAAAGTACCTTTACTTGCAATTAGAGAGATCAATAGTTGAAGTCGACCATCAACCCGCTAAAATTGAACAATAAAAATGGGATGCGAGTAGTATTCCTTTAGAAAATGCGTGTTCACATCAATGGCTTTGTGAAAGAAACTAGATAACAGTGCCTTGGTGGAGGGATCAGAATATGGTCTCATGTTTCCTTCAGGCATATGTTGTGATTCTTCTACCCCAATCACTGTCCCCTATGTTGATAAGCATCCCAACATGGGCAACATTAATCCCTTAATGCTTTCAACCTCAAAGCACTTGCAACATCAATCATACCATTTTTTATGGGTTTGGGCCATTTCGTTATCAACTAATTTTGGGTACAAGTAGACTTGGGTTGTTTCTGGTCAGTGACTTAGGATCGGGTCAATCGGGTCCTATTTGAGTCACATAGCTAGCAAGGATTTTGGTTCAAATAAGTCATTTTGGGTCAGGCTAATTCCAAACTAATCAAGTCACTCAAAAGTCGAGTCTATTGCAGATTGTTCTTATCTGGTTCATATTGGGCCAGATTGATCGAGTTCTGCAAGGTCTAACTTCTTTTCTTGACAGATTGCTAGGTCTAACTTGGTGCCTAAAACAAGATACAAAAAACATATGGAGAAGAATAAATGTGATTGCAAGCTAAAACATGTAGAGAGTAGACAGCTAACATAGCAATACTGTTAAAAATACTCCATAAATTATACTCCTATTTTTATGGAGTAATTATAAGTAACTATATAATCGAATTAAAAAAAAACAAGTTACAATACACTGATGTAAACAGAAACGAGGCAGAAGAATAGCCCTAGCATCATTTGTAAGCAAGTCGAAGTATGCATATTCTAGTACACTGAAATAGCTACGTCGACAAATATTGAGGACTAAGCCTCACACTCCAACTTATGCTCTGAAAGTTCCATGTCATTCTCCAATTTCTTTATCGAAGGGATTCAGGAATTTAACTGAGAAAATCCCTAATTATAAGCATACTGCATTTTTAATTTCCAATAAATGGTCGGATCATAAAATGAAAGAGTCCAATGAGTGTCAAATCTTTGAGACATTGGGCTACGACTGAGGATGATTTATGGTGATCTAGCGTTAGAGTATTCGTCACAGCTTTACACATACTGCCACCATTGGTACGATATGCTGCAAAGTATACTGGGCGAGCATGAAGCTTCTATTCAATGGCCCTTAAGAGTTAAGACATATAAGGGCTGCCATGTTTTTTAGGGTTTCGAAGATTAGTATCCCCTTTAGTTCATCGAGATAGCCTGACAACGAATAATATAAACCTTCTGCAGATGAAAGTGATAGTAACAGATGTTAACCTACAGTGTGGTTTTTGTACAGGCCTGTGAGCAGATATTCTGTTAACAGCATCTATTCTCCTCATCTTTACCAGTATCACAAGCTTACAAAGACATCAAGAGCAAAGCATCCACTATGAAAACAACTTTTCCTTTTCCTTTTCCTTTTCCTTTTCCTACTACCTTCTTCTATCTTCATAATCCCCTCAGTCATCAAGTCTCTTTCAGAGACACTTGTCGACAGTACAGAAGTACAAGTGAGCTCTAATTTGGCACCACAATTGTGATTGGACAACATTTCAAGGAGGTTGCAACTCGTCTACCAAGCAAATAATTAATCACTACCGCGATTCCCAAAAATATCCATAATAGTTAATACGACTCATATAAGCATGAATGATAAAGATCTGTTCTCCGTTTCTTTACTTCGAAAACAAAAAGAGTTTGGCCTTAAATTTTCTTTTTTAAGTAACACACCGGAAAGAAAGAGATAAACATTCACTGACCTTAACGATGAGTCCCAATTTAAGAAAATCGAAACCTAAATAAAAGCAGACGGACAATGTAACTACTAATTATTTGGCATAAAACGACTTATTTCAAATACAGAAGCATACTCTATTAACTAAACATATGATAATCTGTGAACTTTCTACTATTTAAGAGGTAATACTGGAAAGCCGATTTATATCACCCACAAATTTTACCGAAAAACACAGATTTAATGATTTTTGTTTGCAAATAACAAGTACAACTCTTAACATAGAAAATGATCAAAAACATATGTTCATGATTGAAGACAAGATATCAACAAACTGCTCACACATACAAGTTGGAGTACAACACATGGCACAGCCACAAATAACCAGCACACGGGGAAGAAAAAGAAGAAGATATACACATGTATAAGCCTTTACATTTATTGTCATATCGATACAGAAAGACTATAAGAATATTAGGACCATGTCAAGTTTTGAAATCAGTTCAGCCAGGGAAGCAAAAGGTATAAACGCTGCTGAGATGAAGTAATCAGATACAACAACAACAATCAATCAATCAATCAATCAAAAACACTGGTTTTTAAAATTAGATTTTTTTTTTCGAATACCGTGACACTTGTACCCAGGAAAGAGACAAAAGGGGAGATACAAAGAGATGCCAAAGACATGAAGATAGAAATATTTTTGAAGTGGCAAGCTAACAGTGATAAGCTCCTGTACTTGGGAGGCTCATTTAACCTAAGTTTATGGTAGATATTCGTCTCTACATCGCACCTCAATGTTAAAATCAGCCAGATCAAACAATTCCATTCCAAATGATAGTAAGTTTAGGGAACCACCGTACAGAAAAGTATGACTATGACGGATTTTGCCAAAGGCAGGGATGAATGAAGCCTTATATAAAACCACATACGGAGTACAATTATACCATAATAATTAAGACTTTGAAATGGCACACCTCAACAAGGAAAGTAGTCACTCTATACTATTTAGGACACGCAAAATATCTTCAGCGTTAACTTAAATGTTCTTGATAGAATGATGATTAGTCGGGGAGTAATTCAGACTAGAGGTGATCAAGGAAGATAAAAGCTGAATTTAACATGGATTTATCCCCCATGGACAGGCGGGGTAGCGCATTTGGGAAGGACTAGCGGGTTGGACTCGTCTAATTTATTAAGACGCATCATCCATTCTTGAAAGCTAGATCCAATGGGTCATCCCTCCCATGAACAACTCTAATTGAGATGGTGTTGTATTGGGTAATAAAACACCCCTAACATCCAACAGAAAGGGGGGAGAGTCATGAGGCGAATTAGAACAAATTAAGTATATATACATATCAAACATTGGTCATGCTGAAAATAGAGCAAGAAATACCAGTTTTCAGCATAGAATAAGTTATCCGCAGTCCCAATGTTGTGCGAAAAAATTCCAACCGGTATCCCCGGGCACGGCTATGCGTGTTTGAATGCCATAAATACGCCTGTATCGACATCAAGAATGGGTTTCAATACACCATTTGTAATTATAAAGATGTTGAAATAAGAAAGAAAAGGAAACAACAACCACCTCCATCCTCCCCTCACTCGACCAGTTCTCAATTGAGTAAACATGTCAGTAAGACGCATAAGAAAAATGAAACAACTGAATCCCTTCACGACAAAACTATCGACCAGAATATACATAGCACAGATACTTCATCTTGCCCCAATAAGCCCAATTCGTACGCCAACAGGCAACAGCTACTTCAGTTCTTGACTTCCTAGGCTCATACTGCTTCATTTTTCTTGTTCGAATGAGCGCACTGCGCACTATATCATGGCCTCATGGGTAAGAATCAAACCCCTAACCTCATAGTTGAAGCTTACCCAACTCTTGTTCTTGGTTCCTTGCAAAAATAAATACTACCCCCAATCCCGCTATTATACTCATCGACATCAAACTTGATCATTAATTTCTCCAAATATATCTCGTAAAACAACAATTTCAAGTATATTTACATAAATAATCGGATACGGACACATGCATAATCATATCAGCATAAGATCAAACATGAAACACCTTCAATCATCTATCTACAATCCAATACAGTACATTTTTCCAGAAACAAAATCACATCAGCAGTAAAACAATATCCAATCAACAAAAGAATTGGGGATAATTCAACTGAATCTATGTAATTTCAGCACAGTAGCGACAATCGGAGTTACAAACCCTAAAACGTTTCAAAAATGATAATCGTATAAATCAAATCGAAATAATTCAATTCGCTTACATTTAGGGAACGCGGAGAGTGCGATCAATGTTCTCAGAGGGTGATACGGAAGAGAAGACGAAGCTCGAGGAGTTTCAAAAATGGCGCCAAAAGTGTTGGTAGTGAGTCGACTCGGTCGAGTACCAAAGGATCCGAAGCACCCATTGTGTGACTTGTGTCAAATCCTAACCAACACTGTTTTCGACTTTTTTTCCCCTTAAATCGGCAGGCCCGATGGGCTTTTTCCGACCCAATATAGGGCCGGGCCGAGAGTTTAGTCGACCGGTTCACTTAAATCCGGACCAACAAGCCACGGTCATTCAAGTTGGTAGGCCGGCTTTTTCTCGTATTTCAACGTGATTTTCTCGAGTGACGTTAGCTGGAGCCCCGCTTGGCCTATCCGCCACACCACCGGGCCGGGTCAAGCCAAGGTAAGCTGTTTTCGGGTTTTGACCCATGGCCCGCTTCCCAACTCACAGCGCCCGTACCCGTGCCACCTGGCCCACCCCTCCTTCTCCATCGGGCTGGGCCATGCCGGCAGTCGTGCATGAGGCCCAAACCGCCAGCTCTACTCGCTGTCACGAGAATCTCATGTCACGACTCACGAGTACAAATTTTCCCGAAACCAAAATTCAGAAAATAAAATAAAATAAAATAAAAAAACCAATTACGGAGTAGGAAACAAAACACTGCATTCAATTATTGAATGCATGGAATCTACCACGCTTAGTTTAACTATTACATGTAGTAGTTCTAGTACAGTAGTAAAAAGAATGACTAAAATCTACCAAGTAAAATTTTATAGCTTTAAAATCCAGAAATTGTTGCATTTTGGATTTTTCATCATCGTCTTTCAATCGTTGTGTTACATTGGATATAGCGATATAGCGATCACACTGAAAGAACTGTGAAAGACGAAAACAAGTTGATTTGGACCTCCATACTAAACTCGGCAAGAAACCAGAGAAATCGACCATGAAAATTTTAACGGTAGGGTCTGTATGAAGGGCTGTACATGCAGCTCTCGGCGTACTTCACCAGATTTTCAGGTTGTGGGAGACGAGTTGCAAGACCTGAAAAGCAGACAAAATCAACACCAAAACTCGGGAATTATCATTTACGGAGTACTTGTATATTCACAAGGAGAAACTCACCAAGTTCATATGCTTTAGCGGCCACGCTGGCTGCTATCTGAGCTGAGATTTTTCTGATGTCCTTAAACGGTGGGTACAGTAGACCCTTGGCCAAGTGCTCGTCAGTCACTTGGGCTGCTAATGCTTCCGCTGTAACACAAATAGGATACATCCAAGATGATTAGTCGGTTTATATCATAGTGACACGATACCAACCAAGAATAGGGTGAGCAACAAAAGTGATCACACTTACAGGCAGCTAAGAGCATGTCATCATGAACGCGGATTGCACCCGAGATTATCAAGCCAAGTCCCAAACCAGGGAAGATGTATGCGTTATTCGACTGAAACCAATTTTAAAAGAACAAAACAACTTCAGTCACTTTTTATTAAAAAAAAATTGCACATCAACTTTAGTTCAACGGTAAGGAGTTAGGACCTGTCCAGATGTGTAGGTCTTTGCTTCATATTCAACGGGATCAAATGGGCTTCCACTGGCAAAAATCGCTCGACCCTAAACAAGGTGAGAAACAGTGTTGAACTGAATTATGCATTACCTTAAGAAGAAACGATCAACATACATTCATTAAAATTTAGTTGATTGACCATTACCTTGCTCCATGCATAAGCCTCCTTTGCCGTGCACTCTGACTGTGAAGTCGGATTAGACAAGGCTAGAATTACGGGTCTCTGCATGAAAGAACATTGCCACGTGCTTCAGAAAGTTCGACCAGCAGCTCAGTGATGGTTAGTGCTAAAATAAGAATCAATCAGAAGAATACCTCATTGAATGTAGCCATTGCCTCGACCACCTCCTTGGTAAATGTTCTTCCGACCCCTGATGAGCCTATCAACACAGTAGGCTTCAAGGCCTACATACCAGATAATAAACAATTGAGTGAATCGAGAAAAACTACCAGTTAATACAAGGCCACCGTCGTGATAAAAAGAAACCGTCTCAAATGAGAATGTGTATTTTTTTCTAAGGTTTGTATAAGAAGCTCACCTTGACAGCATCGATGAGTCCCCTTGTAGGTACGTGATCATGCGCCCAAGGCTTCTTAAAATGCTGTAGGGATTCCTTTCGACTGTTGACAATAAGTCCCTGTCGATATATCAAAACTATTTATGTAAGCATAACCAGGTAAACACGGGAAAACAAGTTAAAAAAGGAGTAACGCTGAAGGTGCAACATCTATCTAACCTTGGAGTCGACAAGCCAGATCTTTTTCCGAGCCTCCTCAAGAGGTGTATTTGTCTACATTAATACATACATAAGCATCATTTATCATGTCATCCAAGCAACATTTGCGGAGAATATGTACAAAATAAAAGATGTAGCCTAACCTGCTTTGAAATTTCAAGAGCTATGAGCTCTGCAATGCCAGTTCCAGCCTAAAACAGCAGTAACAGTGAGTAACAGCAATAAAAGTAAGTGTGATCGGCTAATGCGTAGAGTAGAAGACATACCTCTCCAGCACCGAGGAATAAGTAAGTGTGTTCGGCTAATGACTTCCCCAACAATTTCTGGGACGCAATAAGTCCAGAAAGGACCACAGAGGCCGTCCCCTGGAAAAGATAGAAGATTAAATGTTAAAAGAATACTGGCATGAACCGAGAACAGGTATAGCCTTGTGAGTTGTGACCCAAGATATACCTGTATATCATCATTGAAGACGAGATGTGTACTGCCATATTTCGAAAGCAAGTCGAATGCATTGTGGTTGGCAAAATCTTCAAACTGCATAATTTACAGCCGTTAAGTTTAGGTAAGAAAGATATTCAAGGTTAATAAAAAAAACAAAAAAATAGAATGGTAGGAGTATTATTTACCTGAATAAGGACCTTCTCCCCGTACATTTGTTTCGCTGCTGTCATAAACTCATCCATAAGTTCGGCGTATTCCTGCAAATTTCGACCTTTAACAATCAATTACTTCACCCAAAAGCTGATTTTTCATAGTCAAAATGTAACAAAACACCCACCTGTCCAGTTGCTCTCCTTTGCCGAAGCCCAATATAGAACTCGTCGTTAAGCAACTCCTCGTTGTTCGTTCCAACATCAATAGTGACAGGCAGACACTGAAAGAGTAGAAAGTTAATTAAAAACAGTACATGCCATGGTAGATAGTAGATACTCCACAAAATGACGAATCATGCCCAAATGTAGTTAAAAACAGTATATGGCACGGTAGATATGAAAGCACTTACTGAAGATGGACGAATACCACCAAGAGCGGTATAAAGAGCAAGCTTGCCAACTGGTATTCCCATGCCCTGAGGAAACATATCATAAACTTTATATTTATCCAATCTACAGGACTACAGCCGAATGAGGGTGCACATTCTCACGAAACAAATAGCGCACCTGACAGCCGAGATCACCAAGACCTAAGATCCGTTCACCATCGGTGACTACAATGACTTGGATGTGCCTCTCAGGCCAGTTCTTTAATACTTCCAGAACTCTCCCTCTGTAAAATGGACACGTAGATCAGCAAAATCATGCACATGTATTTCATCGAAATCATTAACAGAATAACAGACAGAGAAAGAATACGTACTTTTCTTTTAAGCTGATAAACAGACCCTGTGGCTGCTTGAAGATACACCCGTATTTCTGGCAGGCCTCACCTACAGTTGGGGTGTAGACTATTGGGAGCAGCTCTTCCACGTTTTCAATGAGAAGGCTGTAAAACAGTTTCTCATTCATTTCCTGTAAAAAAAAATACACCGAAAATGAAATCATAAATGGAACAGCTTTATACCGATGAACATACTATATGGACTGTAATAAATTTATTACTATCATTATATAAACGCATTTCTACCATTTACACGAGATTTATGTTTCACATGTCATTTTATACAATAAAAATATGTTTCTGCTATAGAGTCGTATAACCGTATTATGACCATATCTCTAAAAAAATTCAAATGAGTAAGAGATTGATAAAACTTTTTTAGATCGTAGAATCGTGAAATTGTAGGATTATCGAGATTCTAATAACCATGATGATCATAAACATGAAAATTCAAATAGAACATTCTGCTCAATATTTACATGTCATTATTATTTCTCTGTTTTCTGTCCTCAATAAAACAACCCTTAAAAGCACCTAAACCTTCCCCACCCGCAACCTCCAAGGCCCCAACCCCCAACATTGAATGCAAGTAAAAAGACGAATGATTTAAATATATTCCTAATGTACTCCCTCCGTTCCAATGAATTGTTTGCCTTCGATTTTGGCACCAAGGGGAAGAGATCCAATTAGAATGTGACATGTGGAGTCAAGGACCAAATTACATATAAAAATCATTCCTAAAATAGAAAGGCAAACAATTCATTGAGACGCCCCAATATGGAATAGGCAAACAATTCATTGGAACGGAGGGAGTATCAAATACGAAGTATATACCTGAAGATCCATCATTGCCACGTACTTCTGCAAAGGGACGTCATATTGTCGGATGTTGTGAATCATTTTCTTCACCTGATTACGCACAAAAAAAATATAATTTTTAGAAATATAATGAAGACGTTGAACCCTTACTCCGAATTTCTTTGAGACGGTATTACTAAAAAGTAAAAACCACAAGAAAAAAAACCTGAAGTGGCTGGCTGACAACAGTTGGAGGGAGCAGCCCCCGTAAGTAGTGAGCATCTCGTTCCTTCTCTGAGAATGCAAGCCCTTTATTGTGGCGAGGATCCCGTAACAATGAATAACCACTTCATCCAAAAAAATTAGTCAAAGGTCAGTTCTTGCACTGAAAGCCAAAGTCCATGAAATCGAATAACTATTGCCAAATACTCGGTACTAAATAAAACAGTGTATTATACTTGTTTGTAATATAAACATTCTTGTTTTCTCAACAAAATGGATGAATTAAGAGATCTCATTTTGCCCTCAAACTTCACATCATCAAACACGACATTAAACCGATTAATATATCAATCAAGGATACACCAAAGATATCATGAAAGATTTCCCTTTTTACAACAAGACAAACAAAAAACGGGGTGATTTCATTTTTAGTCGAAGTTACCGTTTAAACTTATGGGATAGCTAATATCACCAAAAAGACAAAATTACTAAACGAATTACCATTTTTGCCCAATACAAAACCTCCCTTTTTATTAAATTAACCCGATGAGTATAACAGCCAGACTCTGAATACTATCAAAATGATTCAATTAAAGATATCATTTCGCCATCATACTAGGACCACGTCACTTAATAAATCATCCACGCTCCGGATACACCAAAGATATCGGAAACAACTTTTCTCCCGACCAAGACAAAAATAAATTACAGTAGTCATTGTGTACAACCGTTCTACCATGCGACAATAGTAAAACTTTGCAATTTACGATAAAAAGTGACTACTCTAGGTTAGTTAGTTAACATTTTCAGATAAATAATTACCACTTTTTCATATTAAAACGTGATCACTATTTAACTTAAATTAGTCACTAAATAACATTAAAGTGGTAACGTTTTACCATAAATTAGGTCTGTCGCACAGTACAACGACTGTATACTACGGAGTATAATTTTTGAATAAATTAGATTTGAGGTGTATTTAACTTTCGACCCTTCATTGTTACGGGAGCTAATTTCACTGTGAACCGAAGCTAAGGGGTAAATAATCATTTCCCATTTCGCATAAGAACCAAAATCAAAATTTATCTATCTGAGTAAATCGTGTTTAAAACCGTCTTAAAACCAAATTTATCCTCGGGATTAAAATACTTCTGTTTAACCAAATGACTGAGACAGGAAGATTAATGAAACGACACCGGGTTTATGACGATTTCAAATCAGATTCTGTGATATCAAAATGATTCATCACACTTTTACATATCATATCATATCATATCAATCTACACAGCGGATATACCAAAGATATCACCAACATTTAATTGGATAATTATAATTATTTCATCCCAACAACCAACAACAATTAAATAAAAACCCGATCATATCTTAGTCTACTGGTTAAGACGGAATTATCCTGGAATTTATCGTAAATATTAAATTACAATAAATAAATAAAACAATTAGAAAAAAAGGTAAAAAAATACTAAAATATTCACAAAACATAGAAATCATCGATTTTCGATTTTTTTTCTGATCAAGAAAATTAAATTACCTAGCGACAGACAAGGCCCACGGTGTAACAATCTGATCCTCGGTGGCGGAATCCTCACCGTACACGTCCTCCACACCACCACTCACAACCGTCGATTTCTCACTCACCTCGATCACTCCTTCCTTCTTCGCCTCCTCCGTCAAAACGACGCCGTTTCCATCCGCCGATCGACCTTTCGACGGCCCCACCGCGACCCGAACCACCGTCGGACCTCTCGCCTGAAATCGGGTTTGACCCAAATACCTACTACCCGACCCACATGGTACGTTCGTCTGAAACAAAAAAAATAAAATCAAATTAGTGATTATTTTACGAAATTAATGAAATGGGTAGTGATTAAAAATGGATTAGTGAAATGGGTAGGTTACCAAATTACTGGTTATTTGTAACGACATCATTTTTAATTGATTGATTGATGAACAAAGAGGTTTTTTTTTTTTAATTTGATTTGATTTTAAGTAAATTAATTATATAGAAAGTGAAGAAATGATTTGTTGCTGAAAATTCTGAACTGTTTTTTTTTTTTTTACTTTCTCTCTCTATTCTCACCAACCTGTGAAGATAGTTCACAGATCTTCAGAGAAGTGCAGAGAGTATAGAGAGAGAGAGTGGGGGAAGAGGAAGGAGAGGAGAAAGCGTGTGGTTCAACCCGTATATATATACTCGGAATTTATTATACTTCCAAGTTCCAATGTTTATTGTAGTCCTTTTTTTAATCACAAACTCAACTTCAAAAAAAATCTCAAAATCTCGTAGTCTCTCTATTACAAAATATAAGCAGTAATTATTGTATACAACCGTTGTATCATGCGACAATAGTAAAAGTTTGCAATTTATGATAAAAAGTGACCATTTTAGGTTAGTTAGTTACCACTTTCAGAGAAATAGTTATCCATTTTTCATATTAAAACGTGGTCACTATTTAACTTAAAGTGGTCACCAAATAACATAAAGTGGTAACTTTTGACCACAAATTAGGTCCGTCGTACGGTACAACGGTTGTATACTATAATTTGTGAAATACAAGTAGTTTAAGGTATTTGCACAAAATGTTTCAAATGGATATTAAGCTGTTTTGGAAATTGAATAAACTCTTTTTAACCAATGAAAGAAGTTTTGCTGCATTGAAAAATGTAAAACAACTTACAAAAAGTAAAATTTTCAATTCTCTAAAACTACTTGTACTCCGTATTATGTAACGGAGGGAGTATATGACTGTCACACGATGATCGTATTATAAAATCTTTTTACAAAAAAAAATGTCTTATCTGTTGGGCTAGAAATCTAGAATACTCTTGAAAAGTCGCTTTAAATTTTAAAATGATAAAATTTTCGTGAAATACCCTCTCTCATTCATTCAATTCTTTACGTAGAGATCATTTTTGTAAAGAAAAAATAGAATGGTGGATCTAGGTAAAGAATTGAGTGGATAAGAGGGAGTACTCTATAATAGATCAGAAATGTGAAAATCAATTTAATCGGAAAAGATACTTGGTTAATATTCTCGGTGTGTCACGTAATTATCGACCGGTGAAATGCCTCATTTTTTACATCTCGTTGAAGTTCATTTAATTATCAACGGTGTGTTTTAAACGTATACTGACATGGGAGCTGGTCAACAATGTACACCAGTATGCCGCGATCTAGCCCAACCCAACCCATGTGGCTCACTTTTTCCAACTCGTCCAGTCCAACTCAGGCCTGTTCCGACAGAATGAATTCCCTACCAATGCCGGATGAGGCCTTGATTTGGCCGTCACAAGCTTAACCCAACGGCCACCTCTATAAAAAACAGGTACAAAACAAAGTTGTCATTTAAGAGTACGAATAGAACATAGAGTGGTACTGAAAAGTGGTCTCTCAATAAGTTATTAAGAAACCGCCTCTTCCAAGATTTTGTGATCTAACACAACGACAAAGACATAGTTCGAAACCCCATATCTTCTCCCTTCGGCTCATCCATTTTTGTACGTTTGTTTTTTCACATTTGTCATAATAGTTGTCAATATACACTTTGTTTTGTTCATTTCTTGATAAAAATTTTAAAAGTATGATATTGTTAATGTATTAGGACAATTTTAGAAAATCTTACATGATCATATTTTATGTTACATACTAAGTTACGTACTGGAGTAGTATTTATATCCGACATTTTCTTCCCTCGAGAATAGTGTCCAAAAAGTAAACGTACAGAAATGGATGAGACGGATGAGATATATTTTTATAATTAGTTGCGTTGTATTAATCCGCATTACAATTTGTTTACCCCCGTTTAAAGGAACACATTATATCGTGGATAAGAATCGAACTCTCAACATCACGCTTGTTTTTAGTCCACATTATTAAATGATACGAGTATATTTTATTAATTGTGTTTGTTTGATTTAATTAATTGACTTGTATGAGTATGAGTGTATGACAACATGGTACATTGATTTTGCCCTTTTTAATTAATTTCATAAACATGGAAATTGGAAAAATGTTGAAGAAAATAACAAAAATGAGGTTTTATACTTTTATGGGTGGTTGAGATTATGTGGTGTGGTTGTTGAGACTAGTTTGGACTTTGGAGGGTGGAGATGGCGTTGGCCAAATCAAGACTTCTTTCCACATCTACACTTGTTTGGTTCAAAGTTTCCTCTGTCTGTGGGAACCAAAGATGTCTTATTCTATTGGTTAGGACCAGGTGTTATGAGACAGTAGGTCTCAGGTTCGAATCCCTCTCCCCTATATTGTAACGCGACTAAGTGCGCTTTTCGTGGAACAAAAAAAAAGTTTCCTCTGTCTGA
Source organism: Agrostemma githago (assembly GCA_958450325.1). NCBI lineage: Eukaryota > Viridiplantae > Streptophyta > Magnoliopsida > Caryophyllales > Caryophyllaceae > Agrostemma > Agrostemma githago. Next base: position 86,337,091 of record OY288239.1, on the reverse strand, counting down.
ACGATCAGTCTTCTTTGTAACGGATACATCTGTTACAAAGTTATACTGGGTCAAATATCATTCACGTGTTTAAATAAGATAATATCAGAATACATTAATATTAGCAAATGTTTGTATTTATCTATTTATGTGAGAAATATTTGATCCGTCATAAATTTTTGACGGAAATACTTAAACAAAAATTTGCGTGTTTGGACAATTCTAAGTATTTGGAATTTTTCCAAATTTGTCTCCTCGTACGGTGTAGGTTTCCCACGTCTTTAATGTCTAGTTTAATTTTGTGTTTGTATCATCATAAATTGTTGAATTGTTTGTATATGGATCAAATATATTTAATACCCAAATAGCACAAAATGATAAAATAAAAACCGGAAATATACGGCGGAAAATAAGAAATAAAGAGTATGGAGTATTTAACATGGTTTCTTACGGTTTCGACATTAATAATCGTTTTTAGAGTAGATTAAAACAAAAATGTTTTTTTTTTAAAAAAAAATCTTCGTTTAAATATCAAAAAGTGTTTTTTTGGAAACTTATTTTTGAAATTACATAACAAAAAGAGTCTAATAAGATACTTCAATAAATTAAATGTTTTTTCATATGAATAATCCAAACTATCACATGTCTTCTCATAATAATCTTAACTTTGAGTATCTTAGTCTTAAAACAAATCGATTGAATTTTGACATGTTATATCGGGTTAAAATAAAGTTACCTACCCTTTCTCACTCCTCTTACGGTCTTACCAAAGTCCAAAGCCACCATTATTTTCATCAAATCCTGTACATATAAACTCCATTAACATCCTTGGATGAGGCTGAATCGGCGCGCCTGACAGTGACGCTGTAAACAGAGAAGACATGCTCCGATGATTTGACGTTTGAATAATGGAGTATATTTTGAGATACAAATACAAAATATTGAGTTTATTTTGAAATTAAATAAAAAATAGGATTATCTTAAGAAGATAACAATACTTTGGATTATTAGTGTATAACAATCCTATATACTCCGTATATATTCATGAATCTTTTTAAATAATTTTTCTAGAGTTATTTCATGGGAATAATACCAACTATGCATGTGCTTCTTAAATTAATACAAACTACACGTAATCCCATTTTAATACGAACTACGCCTTCATTAATCTCGCTTTGTTATGGGTGACCGGCTACCTGTTGAACCTCCATTATTCAACTCTTTCTTTGACTCTTCTTCTAATTCACATTTCGTGTTCATTTTCGGCCATTGAAAAAAATAATTAAATTTTTCCGAAAATTCTTCTTTCATTTCTTTTTCAATTAGTCTTATAGAAGCTATGGAAAAAAAAGTTTTTATTATTATTTTGGCTTTCACGATGACTGTAACGGACCTAATAAAACCCTAGAAAGTTACAACAAGTCACTAGGACCTGTAATAGCAAGTCATAATTTCATACATAACAAAGAGATTAATAAATGCGTAGTTCATATTAAAATGAGATTACGTATAGTTTGTATTAATTTAAGAAACACGCGCATAGTTGGTATTATTTCCATGAAATAACCCAATTTTCTATCGATATAAATTAGGGTTATTTTATTTCATGACAATAATACCAATTATAAGGGGCTTCTTAGAATAATTTCAACTATACGTAATCTTGTTTTAATATGAATTATGCCTTAGTTCATCTTATTTCGCTATGGACAAAATTATGACCTGCTATTGCATGTAATAGTGACCGGTTGTGACTTTCTAGGATCCGTGAGTGTTCCGTCGTCATTCATAAAAGCCAAAACAACAAGAAAATTAAATCATTTTTTCATGACTTCTATAATACTAATCGGAAAAAAAATGCATGCAAAACTTAACCAATAGCCGAAACTGAAGAGGAAAGTTCAGCCAGTTTTCCAGGTAACCGGTCACCTATATCAATGAGAGATTAATGAAGACATAGTTCATATTAAAACGAGATTACATATAGTTGAGATTAATCTAAGAAGCCTCTTATAGTTGGTATTATTGTCATGAAATAACCCTATAAATTATATTGACATATATTAAAATCATAAAAATCGTCGAAAAAAATTGTACCCACAAACTGACAATCCGAGATGGACCCTAGAAAGTGGGCAGGAAGTAACAACAAAAATAGTGGTAGTCTTTATTATTTGTGAATTGTGACTATAACAATAGTGTTGTGTAATCACTAATGAGGCAAGGTTGTTATCAAAGACGACCCCTTAATAAGAGACCCAATTGATTAGGGAATGTCCCACGATTAAGACATATCCATCATCCCATCTACCTTAAGCCTTAAGGTCTTACTTTAATCGCAACCTTTCTCCTTGATCAACATCGTTTCTTCAATGTTTAGTACTTGGACTTAATCCTAAGTCGTTCTTAATTTAAGTGAATTTTTCATTAGAAAATCGTCCATGCATTCATCTCATATTTCGTGACAAGATCATCAGTGTATTTAGTGGATGACTGTACAATTCTCATATTTCGTTGTCCTGACAGTAGATCGATAAACAATGGTGCCACCAGAGAGATATCTGTCACATTATTATAACAGATCAAATATTTATCGACTGAGAGAGAAAAGAAGGTAAAAACATCGTTTTTTCCTAGCAAGATCAAAGTACTCTGTAGTCTGTACATACTTTTTTTTCATCATCTTACTAAATGAGTAGTGTTTGACACGATGTATTAATACGACGGATAATCAGTCAGAAAGAAGAATAACTGAACTAAAGAAAAACACAAATTCTTGTCCGTCACAATTCACAAATGTATGACGGGTTAAATAGATACCAAATAGGTGGGATAAGACAAAAGTGAGGTTGGTGGGACCTATATAAATAATTGTCTTTTTCTCCTCAAGTGGTACTTATTTGACCCGTCTTAAACTTGCGACGTATCCGTCGCGAGAGAGACCAACTGAAAGAAAAACGGTGCATGATGACGTAAGATTGGGTGGGTCCGGGAGGAGCAAGTGTGGATTTATACCCAAGAATAGAATGTGAATAACGTGAGGACACGTAAAGAGGTCGTGGACAAAATTGAACCAAGACAAAGTGTGCGACGCTGCGGCTCGATACTACTTCTATCTTTCAAATATACTCTTATCTTATTTAGCCCTAGGCTAATATTTCACGCGTTATAAATGGGAGATCAATCGAATTTGGTCATCTCACTCGGTATTCCTTTTTTTGTATATCATCCCCGGTTTAATGTCTGGGATGATATAAAATGATTTATTATCCAGATTTTTAAGATTCGATCTAATCATATAGAGTGAAATTGACTTTGGTTCAACTCAACCTCATTAGAGTCATTTTGCCTATGTCAATTCGGTTTAGTTTAGTTTAGTTCAGTCAACTTCAACAGAAAAGAACATGACCTAACTAGGTTGACGAGTGATCTCATCAGAAAACTGGTGGAAGTTGTCCATTCAGGTAACTATGACACACAGAGTAAACTGGTGGACAAAACAATTTTTTTTTGTGCCAATGAGAAAACAAAAGTTAAAGTAACGTCCAAGCTAATCGAAAATTACAATGTGAAAACTGACCAAGATTGATAGGTCGATATTAGTTTGTATTAGAAGCGTCAATTTAGAAGCATACTTGGTACTCCCTCCCCACCACTAAGATTTTCCCACTTTCCTTAAAAGGAAACTCACTAAGATTTTCCCACTTCAAAACTTTCCTTATTCATCCATTATACTCTCTTCCTATAGGCTACGTTTTCTGATTTGACATCTTGAACCCCACCAAACAATTTACCACCTTTCATTACCCATTCATTATTCCTTGTGCCATTTACAAATGAGAACATCATTGTGGGAGCAGGGAGTACAATAATTTAGATGGGCCAACATTAATATCCGAACAATATTGATATGGCCATTCCACATGGTTCTATGATAATGGATTGAGCCCGAGTAGGAGAGTCGTTACCGAAAAAAGGCCCAACATCGGAGTTCATTGATCCAAATTCGGACTGGATGGATCTGAAGATTGGTCACCCCACCGGACCCCCTTAACAGGGTTGTGACCCGAAAAAATAGATTAATTTTGAAACTTGTTAAGGTGTGAACAGGACATGAGACCGCCACCAATTTTTATTCGGAGACCGGACCTGTATGTATCCGGTCCAGACCAGACGATTCAGGTCGGTCTAATTTATCGATCCAGACCACTTTTTGAACACCACTTTCCAGTCGGTTGGACCTATCGGTCCAGCTTCAATGTAAACCTATCAAACAATTCATACACATGAGACACATCACGTAATACTTTGGTCGACGTTATTATTACATCGGAATGAGATAGAGGAAATACTGAATATTGTACTTTGAAACTGTGTCACACAAGGGAATAATTCTGGTTTATAGGTCACAAAAGTACGTCATCAAATTAAACATGCATGCATATCAATCCGAGTTAGAAATGAAATATCGGGTTGGAAAGCATTATTCTTCTTTTAGTTAGATAATACTAGTATTCAAGGTTTTTCGAGTAAGTGCTACCATTTACGACTATATATGTAACTCCGATCCATGATAATTTGATATTGTGTCGAGAGATCGAGTTGTTATGGTGACCATTCAAATAAGTAAACAAGAAGGAATGAACTTTTGGGAGTTGTATGGCTTGAGACTATGCCTTCTAGACTTCGAGTCTGTCGTCCACGAGCGGTTTACCTTGGTGTGCGTGGTTTGCGGGCTATGCGTATACACGAGGGTTTATCCAGAGCGCACCAGAAAGGTAGTGGCTGCGAATTTCCTCGTTCATCAAAAAAAATAAAATAAAATTATAGTCCTAAAATATGTAGGAAGGATACCTCTTTGAGGAAGTGATTAAGGTGTAGTAGATATACTTGTTGTAAAGAGATGAATGAAGTAGATAGCCTCATATTTATAGCACTCACTAGCTTAGTACCTACATACTTTCTCAAGGGCCTAAAGTCGAACCATAGATATCTTAGTCCAGTAGTTAGGAGTTAGAACGAAGGTATCATAAGCTGGATAATAGGTGAATAGGTCACAAGTTCAATCCCCCTTATCGCAATTGTAATGTGACTAAGTTTGCTGTTCGTTGAACAAAAAAAGGGCCTAAAGTCGATGATTAGCCCATAAGGGTGTTGCCTAGTGGTTAAAACTTGTGGTCATTGGCCCAAGGGTCTCAGGTTCAAGCCCCTGCAAGCACGAACTTGTGAGAGTTGTATGGTTTGAGACTATGCCTTCTAGACTTCGAGCCTGTCGCCCACGGGCGGTTTACCTTGGTGTGCGTAGTTTGGTAGCGGCTGCGAGTTCCCTCGTTCATAAAAAAAAAAGTCGATGATTAGGGCATGGTTATGGGTAGAATAGTAGTGTTGGGTGAGTCTTGTCTTAAAACTTACGTGATGGAGTATTAAATAAATAATCAACCACATTTTCATTAATTTTTATGATCGGAGAATAACCTAATTCGGTTTTTATTTTGGTAAATCGAAGCGACAAAATATAGAAAAAATTCTCCACCATTGTTTATGCCATTATTGCATGCAGATAAAAGTCACACAAATTATATATTATTGCCAAGTTTAACAAAAGTTATTCTGACGGGAAAATTGTTTTTTTTTCCTCTAAAAAGAAGAATAATTTTGACAAAACTATTATAAAATATAGATTCACTTTCACGAGTTGACAATTTTTCGTTCAATTATTGTTATAAATTGATCATACATTTTTGTAATTGGTAGTTTATTCATCAAGTGTTGGAAATAATAATAACCGGATGACTGAGTATATTTCAAAGGACTATTAAAATATCGTTTATTTCTTACACCACTGAGAATAATCTTATCTATTTGCCTTACAAAGAGAATAAATTTTTTTGTTTTTTTTGTTTAGATTTCCGTTCACGTACTTTATTTTGCTCAACGAACACGAGGGTGAGGATTGAGGAGTGGAGACTTACGGGTTTCTATGGGTGGCCGATAGTAGCGAAAAACCATGTTTTGTGGAAGCTATTGCATGAACTAAAAGCAATTGCAATAGAAGAACTCAAAAATAAGTTCTTCCATTTCCACGTAATATATCGACAATCTCCATGTTTAGGAACTTTTAATTACAATGGAAGAACTTGTTATTTTGTTCTTAAATGGGACCCATTTTTATTTGTTTTCCAATCAAATTATTTTATTTTCCTTGAAACATGCAAGAACTTGGTTCTTAAATAAGAACCAAATTCTTATTTTTACAAATTCAATGCAACACACAATAGAAAACTTTATAATGTAGAGTTCTTGGTGACAAACCCAAGAGAAAAAATCACTATTGTGATTGCTCTAAGGGCGTAATGTAACTCATACACTTTAGGCAAAACTGATTGATGAGCTATAAGTTGGGAGTTACCCCTCCGTCTTATTCAATTGTTACTCGTATTTATTACTCCTTCTGTTTCATTTGATTGTTTACATTTACTTTTTCATACTTGTCAATGCACATTTTCTCTTGTCTATATCTTTAATTACGTATTTCTAAAACTTACAAAAATTTACAGTAATATTTGTAACGTACCCGATTAGACAATTTAAACAAGATCTCACATGACTATATTTTATCTTATGTATTAGAAGTTACATTGACGATTTCACTCACCTATGAATAGTGCCCAAAAAACAAATGCAAACAATCAAATGGAACGGGGAAATACTTTTGAAAAAAAAAACCATATATACATGAGTAAACAAATTAAAAACTTACCAAAAATGGAAATAGAGATAAGATAACTATTGAATAATACGTCTATATCAGAATGTTTTGCGTGTAATCCCATGAACTTAGACATGTTGTTGATCATGGGAACTGGAGGTCATCAGTTAGCGATCTTCCTAAATTCTATTTAAACATTGTAGTTCATCACTCGATAATGTTAATTTAAGCATTCGATAATAAGTTTCTTTCTCTCTAATTTGCATCATTCATTAGAACATTATTCACAACAGACAAGAGTAAAGGCGATCTCATATTATATAACATATCAGATAGAATGAAATCACAACATTACAAGTTTACGGATCGGAGGGGGTATTATTATTGTATAGTTGTAAGTTGTATAATAGTAGTAGTAGTAGGTTTCCATGACCCTCCTTTAGTTTATAGCCAACATATAGTGTATAGTGTTGTGTTGATCTCTAATTAACGAGAAAAACGGACAGAGAGGAGGGATCTGCCCTCAATCTGATGACGAATATCAGCAACCACCGTTCCTCCATGTATCGGATCCACTACAGAACTCTCGGATCCGGATAGATTTAGCCTCGCCTCCACCATGTTCCAATCCGTTGGCCCTATCGGTCCAGCTTCCACATAAACCTGTCAACAATTCATACATACAAAAATAAAATTTGACAAAAATCATTATGCAAGATTTTTTTTGTCTACAAGAATAGAGGGTTGGAAATATTGAATAGGGGCAAATATATACTTAGAAATATATATATGTTGTTGTGTCGTGGTATGAAAGTCACTGAATGAGAAAAGAATCGCCCGACTACGGTACAAATCGATATGAGCGTCATCCCCCAAGGTCAAACAACACTCCTCTAGGTTGTATACTCAACCACAAGGAGTTGAAACTCGATGATATACTCAGAATTTATCAAAGAGATTTGGATGATAGAGTATTTGATATTACGTCTCATACTCATTCTCTTATATCACTTTATATGAGACTAAAATCTAAGGTATCCAAAGCAATTTATAATAGGAAATGAATTGCAATCTATGATAGGAAATGAATTGTCATTACTATGAAGATAATGATATTCATAACCATCATTAAAATTAGTACTCATAGTAATATGCTACTTAATGGGAGATACCTTACTATGCAATATTGGTTAACATTTTGCCTTTACATTATTTCTAACATAGAGCCGTGTAGCCTATCATTTGTCATCTTGATAATCTCAACAAAATTACACAAACATTACTCTAATTTGTAAATGCACCATCTTTAAGTTATAGAGTTGCAGTAGTAATTTTTTTTCCATATCAATATTTAAAACAAGCTCGTGAATTTTCACAGGTTTGATGCAAGTAATATACAGTAAAAAGTATGTATACCTTCTTAGCAAGGCCGTCAAAGGCGACAAGCCACTTACGATTAGAGGCCTCCTTGCCATCAACATAGACGACTCCACCTTTGGAGCCTTGAACACCTTGATGAACAAAGATGATGGGTTCGGTAGTCATGGAATAGTAAAACGGATCCGGGTAGGGTTGGACATTTGCTCCAACCCAGTCATGCTTCTCATACAGATACAAGTTCTTTTTCCAATCCCTGATATAGTTCCATAATAATCCTTGGGTTGTCTGCCCTTGTTTCACCAACGACTCATCCAAACTGACGGTAGCACCCTTGAACAGTGCTTTTGCTTCGGCTACATCCTCCTTGCTTAGGGTTTGTGCCGATGCTGATGCCATTTTTTGTTTCGCTAGCTACCTTGTGTTAAAACTCAAACTCTGTACGTACATATTTTAATCAAAGGTAAACAAATTAATGAAACGTGAGGAGTGTGTTACAAACAGTACAAAAGATAAAACATTTTGATAAGACATTGAGACGAAGGCAGAATTTAATGTATTAAGAGCATGTACAATGTAGAGGAGGACTTCTTCCTCTTATTTTTTCTCTTTCATCCACCTCATTTTCCATTATCTTCATCCTCTTCAATTTCTCTTCTCTAATTTTATCCCACAATGTAGAGAATCCTCTTATATTATCTTTCTTATTATCATTTTAATTATTTAATGATTAATATTATTTTTTATTTAACTTTATAATTTACTTGGCCAATAGTATGTGATGACATGCACAAGGGCCAAGGTAAGACTTTCCTCCTATTCCTCTAAAATTAGAGGAAGTACTCAACATCCTCTAAATAAGAGGATTCTCTATGTTGTGCCCACATTGTAGAGGACATCCTCTTATAAGAGAGAGGGTGTTAAGAGGATAGTTAATCCTCTACAATGTGGATGCTCTAAGGCGGTATATATCGGATAGCAAATATTGATAATTTAAAAGGAAATGATAAATAATGCTTTAAGTCATCGATATATATAAGAAACTAAAAAGGGAAATAAATTATTAAAGTATGTATTATATATTGATTTATGTGTAATTTAGTCATCAATTTCTAAGTTAATATTACTATATTAAAAACGGTTTTTCTAACGTGTTCTCAGTGAGCACACATTAGTAAGTTAAATAAAACAAGATTAACATGGATATTATCATGAAAAATCGAAATATTAAGTTCTATTTACCATACTTAGACACTATCCATGTTAATATTGCTTTATTTACTTTATTAACGTATAAACACTGGACACACGTTAGAAAATCTCTATTAAAAAAAGTTTAAAATGTTTAAATACGATATTAGGATTCCTCTTTATATTTTATCAAGTAATAATACAAATAAAACTATAAAATACAAATAAAACTATAAAATACAAAGTATAAATATTACTGTAATTTAAAGAAAATGTAATGGGTGTGGAATACTACCTTCAGTTATCTATGTGATTATTGTTGTCGTATAGAGATGAATGGAGTAGCCTCATATTTATAGATGATAATAAGTGCATTATCTATTTCCTTTTGATGGCGAAACGTTCGACAATTAAATTATTCTCTCTCATCCATTCAATCCTTTACCTATTCTTTTTTACAATGTTTTAAAAATGTGGTAAAAGTAAAAGTATTATTGGTAAATCAAATGGTGTTATGGGTCCACCAAATTTAAAGTAAGAAAAAAGTAGTAGGAGTAACATTTTGTGTAAATAGAGGAAAAATATGGGTTATAAGGTAAAGTCTTTTGCCAAAAGAAGAATGTAAAGAAATGATTGGATTATCCATTTATAATAAGTGTAAAGAATTGAATGGATGAGAGGGAGTATTCGAGTTTATCACCAAAACAAAATTTCGTAAGAGAAAATGTAGCGATGGATGCTACCTGTGATTCTTACGATTTGCCATATTTACTTTTTTTTTAAGGAAGAAATAAGATTGTGAGTGACAATAATGCCCTAACAATTGTGTTCAAAATTTTAGATATGAAACAAAAAGATCGACAATGAAAGTAAGGATACAGAGAGCTTAGATTTCTTGTGGGACACAAAATCAATTCCATGCATTTGTTTTTTCATACTTACCAATGCATGTTTTCTTTTGTCCATATTTTTAGTTACGTATTTTTTTTTTAAAAAAAATTGATATTCATAATGCATTCGATTAGACAATTTAAACAAGATCAAACATGACTATATTTAATCTTATATATTACGGAGTAAAAGTCAAGGTATTTCTCATGGTACCCTCGAACTTTGACATATTACACATGATATCTTCATTTTAAGTTTGTTCTTGTGATCGATAACCTTGTGTTTTTGTTTAGTGTCTTGTGTTTTTGTTTAGTGTATGGTGTCATTCTTCATCTTGTTCAAGAGAAGTTAATGTAGACAACAAATCATGTGCGAGATTCAGTACAAGAACAAATATACGAGCATTTGATTCTACTATAGCAAACTCATTTGAGCTGTATTATTGCAAGTGCGATGAGTGTGGTTGATTTCAATGGTGCTAAGTTAGAACGGAAGATGGTAGTCATGAAGTTTGTAAGAGCCCTATTTAGAGTGGAGATTGTTCATTAACCTAGCCGTTACAATTTATTAATGGGTACCATGAGCAAAACATTGAAACCACAAGGGTAACATGGGCAAAGAATGTGAAATACAGGGATACCATGGTTAAAACATTGAAAATATAGGAGTACCTTGGACATTCACTCAGTTTTTCACTATTTTCGCTTCAAAATAAACTAACCACTAATCAAGCCTAGTTAAACTAACTTTTAACGTCTTTATGACGGAAAATCTATCAGGAGTACCACGGACATTAAACACAAAACACAAGACACAGGGTTACCATATGAACAGACTTAAAATGAAGGTACCACGTGTAATCTGTCAAAGTTCGAGGATACCGTGGGAAATATCCGTAAAAGTTATATTGAACATTCTTCTTATTATGAATAATAATGTTAAAAAACTAAATGTATGAAATTGATTGTAAGTTTGTAACGGAGGGAGTAGAATAAATTTACCACTATTGTTTATGGCATTATTCCATTATGACAAACATGGCAGTTCGCATATATTGTTAATTTTAGCAAAAAGTTATTCTGATGATTTTTTTATTTTATTTTTCCGAAAGGAATAAATTTGACAAAAGTGTTATAGCATTATCACTTTCACAATTTGATGACAAATTGCTCTATTTTTTGTTATATATACTCACATACTCCGTCCCTAAAAGATTATTCTATTTCCCTATTATATATAAGAAATATTTTAATGAAATGTGACAATCTTAGTGGGACGAAGGTAATATTGTATGGCTAATTTAAAAAAATAAGTGATTAATAGGACGTAAATTATAATCGCTCTTTCTCAATTTCTGAAGACTCATCTCGTGTTTATATTATTTGAATATAAGCAAAAAGTATTCTAATAAAAAAACGGAATGGAAAAAAAAAAACGATTTTTAATTAAAGGCCAGTGTCGGTGTTAAAAAGCGGAGATAGCTCACTTGGTAGGTGCTTGACTCCACAAAATTGGGAAACAAAGAGAGAGGTAGTCAATCGGTTGAGTATGTATTTGAGTCATGTGTCCAATTAACTAGATCTAGTGACAACACGAAACCTCTCAAAGAATAAAATGCCTAATATATATAGGTTTAGCATGGACACAAAGAGTACACAATTCAAAAATGTGAAATCTGTTATTACAAATTTTTATTTATGTGGCTGGCAAAAAAAATTTATTTATGATTTATAGCCCTTAATTGCATATTTTATATTCATTTTATAATGTTTATAACTTTATGATCAAGTATTCGAAATCGTTAGGGTCTCATTTTGGTTTATAGGACAGGACATCGTAAATTGATTTGACGAGCTTGTTAGGATATTAGACCTATTAAGATCAGCTATCATTATGGTAAACCTAGACATCTTTGGTTGACGTACTTTCATTGCTTTTGGAACAAAGTTCAATTCAAAGAAAGAAGTAAAGAATCATGGGTGAACAAAAACTTACCAAAAATGGAAATAGAGATCAGATAACTATTGAATAATACGCCTCTATCAGAATGTTTTGCGTGGGACCGGTCAATGAAATTCGGAGGCCATGTTCCAATTTCAATATGGAGGCCCTTGCTATCATAGAATATTACTCTGTATTAAATAATTCCAAAAGACTCAAGATCAACATTAACTATCTTAATCACTAGTACCACTTTTGCTAAATATTGAGGCCCTTCACCTACTTAGGCCCCGGCTCCTAGAACCGAATGGATCGCCCTATGGACCGGCCCTGATTTTGCGTGTAATCCCATGAACTTAGGCACGTTGTTGATCATGGAAACTGGACGTCAGTTAGCGATCTTCCTAAATTCTATTTAAACATGGTAGTTCGATCACTTGATGTTAATTTAAGCATTTGATAATAAGTTTCTTTCTCTCTAATTTGCATCATTCGTTAGAACATTCAGAACAGAGAAGTAAAGGCGATCTCATATTATATAATATCGGATAGAATGAAATCACAACATTACAAGTTTAATTATGGAGGGGGTATTATTATTGTATAGTTGTATAATAGTAGTAGTAGGTTTACATGACCCTCCTTTAGTTTATAGCCAACATATATAGTGTTGTGTTGATGATCACTAATTAACCAGAAAATCGGACAGAGAGGAGGGATCTGCCCTCAAACGGACGAATATCAGCAACCACCGTTCCTCCATATACCGGATCCACAGCAGAACTCTCAGATCCTGATAGATTTAGCTTCGCCTCCACCACGTTCCAGTCCGTTGGCCCTATCGGTCCAGCTTCCACATAAACCTGCATGTCAACAATTATTTGTACACGTACATGTCAGTCATTTGTTTATTTTTTATTAAAATATTTTTCACAAATAATATTAATTTTTTATAATAAAAATAAATAAATGACTAAGACGGAGAAATGTATATATATATATATAAAGGAGTATTGTCACGAAGGCTCTGATACCGTATTATGGAACCAATTCAGCCAAACTATAAGAAGTATATTCTAAGGTCCGTTTCTTTTCAGCTTATATCCAAACACTCTCAGTTCAGTTCAGTTCAGATACATCCAGTTTAGTTCAGTTAAAAAGACATAATATTACTCCGTAATAGATAGTGATGGGTTAAGGGAAAAGCAGCTTAGGTACCTTGTCATCAAGGCCGTCAAAGGCGACGAGCCACTTACGATCAGAGTTTTCCTTGCCATCGACATAGACGACTCCACCTTTGGAGCCTCGGACACCTTGATGAACAAAGATGGAGGGTTGGGCATGCTTGGAATGGTACAACGGATCCGGGTAGGGTTGGACATTTGTTCCAACCCAATCATGCTTCTCATACACAACCAAGTTCTTGTTCCAATCCTTGATTTGGTTCCATAATAGTCCTTGGGTCGTTGTCTGCCCTCGTTTCACCAACGACTCATCCAAAGTGACGATAGCATCCTTGAAGAGTGCTTTCGCTGCTGCTACGTCCTCCTTGCTTAGGGTTTGTACCGATGCTGAGGCCATTTTTTTGTTTCGCTAACTTGTTAAATTAAAACTCTGTACGTACATATTTTTATTAATCAAAGGTAAACAAATTAATGAAACGTCGTGAGTAATAATACGAATAAAACTATGAAATACAAAGTACGAGTATATATACATATTTAATACTGTAATTTAAATAAAAGGTAATGGACGAATTACTACCTTCAGTTATCTATCTACGTGGTTGCTGCTGTTGTAAAGAGATGAATGGAGTAGCCTCATATTTATAGATGATCCGGCAGTGCATCGGTACTTGTCAATGGTGCAGTACTTGCGAGGGTCTATTTCCTTTTGACGAAGGATCGAGATCTCTTTATTTTGCGGACAATGCACGCAACGATTCGAAAAAAAAATATTGTAAGAGAAAATGTAATGAAGAGAGTAAGAGAGAAGTGTAATTATCATATTACTTCATCTGATTCTTACGATGTGAATACATGATGGAACTCGTGATAGATTCATAAACATATGCGACACTGATATGATTCACACCAAGACTATTTTAGTCGTCTTCTCCACTAATAATAGTTATGGCGAAACCTAAAAGAAAAACTTACTTATCTTCTTTTTCTTCGTAATATTGTCATCGTCACCCAAAAACATAGAATAAATTCGCCACAATTAATATTGTTTATGCATTATTGACATGGCATATATCGTCAATTTTAACAAAAAAAAAGTTATATTCTAATGAAAAAATTCTTTACATTTCTCTAGAAAGGAATAAATTCACTTTCACAATTTGACAAATTAAATTATTCTATTTTTGTTATATATACTCACATATTTTTGTATTGCTTCAAAAAAAAAAAAATCTTTCCCAATTTCTTAAGGCTCGTGCTTATTTGAATATATATAATTGAGAAGTATTCTAATAAAAATGAAAAAAATCAAGATTTTTAAAAGGTTTGAGTTTGAAGTCGAGATATTATTATTTTGGAGCTGCTACAACTCGAAACATAACAAATACTATTAGGATATTAGCTCCATTAGGACCGACTATCATTATGCTAGCTAAACATACCTACCATAGAATGTAACATTATCACATTAAGACGCAAGATATAATTAAACTAGGGATGACTATATTTGGATTTCTTGTAACATCGTATCACATTAAGATAACGCAAGACATGATTAAAATACAGTAGACTCTTTAAAAATTGGGTTATTTCATGATAATAATACCAACTATGGGGTACTTTCTTATAGTAATACCAATTATACGTAATTCCGTTTTAATATGAACTATTCCCTCATTAATCTCTCTTTATAACCAACGCCTTTTTTACTTGTAAAAAACGGTAATTGTGACCTGCTAGGTTTTGGTGCGACTCTTCTTCTTCCCCTTTATATCCATCAAATTAAAAGTCATCCTCCATTGTCTAACCTTCAAAAACCTCATTGACACAATGAGATGTGGTTATTCATCTGGATTCTCCTCTAATTCGTATCCTTTAAATGTCAATTTTTTTTTTGCAAAAGTCAACTAAGATGCTCCAATCTATTTACCACAATTTCAAAATAAAACACTCCAATCTATTTACCTAATTTCAGAAAATTTAAGAAAAGCAATGACGAGAGGAGATGTCGAGTTCAGCAATGGCGAGAGCAGAGTACGTAGTAACGAGGGAGGAAGTGTACACAGCCGCAAAAAACATGATTCAGTAAAGTTATATTCAGTCAGTTTCAGTTCAGTTTAGCTTCGGAGACATATTTTGTCTCTATATTTCAGTCAACTTCAGTTAAATTAAGTTCAATTAAGTTAAGTTCAGTCAATTTCAATCCAAAAGAACATGACCTACATAGAAGTTTAGTAGGAGGCTTGAATAATTATCTTAACCACCGTATATATACTCGACCTGACATTGCTTATTGTATCAGTGTAATTCTCAGTTGATCATGTTAATTTAATTAATAAAGCATTTAGTAAGTACAGTAGTTCGTTTCATTTTCTCTACTCATCCATTATTGCAACGTTAATATTCACAACACATCAGAATTAAGTAAATTAAAGGTGACGATCTCATATTATATAACATATCGGATAGAATGAAATTGATCACAGTCGTCGCTTATTATTACAAGTTTTACGGAGGGGGTATTATTATTATTATTATTATTATTATTATTATTATTGTTGTTGTTGTTGTATGTATAATACTCCGTAGTATACTAGTAGGTTTACATGGCAAATGACATGCATGATCGACCTTAGTACCCTCCATCCGTTATAGGTTGGAGGCTAATTAACCAGAAAATGCGACGCAGAGGAGGGCTCTGCCCTCAAACGGACGAATATAACCAACCGCCTTTCCTCCATATACCGGATCCACCGCAGCACTCTCAGATCTGGATAGATTTAGTTTATCCTCCACCACGTTCCAGTCCGTTGGCCCTATCGGTGCAGCTTCCAGATGAATCTGTCAATAGCTCATATATACAAAATAGGATTATACATCTGGTTCTAAATTAACATTGTACAACCAAGTCAAAGTTGTTGAGTTTTTGTATATATTTACAGAGTTTATACAAGCTTGTGAGCTAAGTTGTAAATTTTTGATCTGAGCTTAAACATTTATGTGATTTAACTTGACAACTTTACCCTAAAGCTCATAAAGTTGTACATATAGCTATGTACAACTGGTTGTATAATCTTCTTATTGCACACGTACACTTGATTAAAATATTTCTCACTAACAATATACTCCCTCCGATTTTAAATTATTATC
Organism: Agrostemma githago; assembly: GCA_958450325.1. Lineage (NCBI taxonomy): Eukaryota > Viridiplantae > Streptophyta > Magnoliopsida > Caryophyllales > Caryophyllaceae > Agrostemma > Agrostemma githago. The sequence goes on along the minus strand of OY288239.1, from coordinate 86,320,669 downwards.
CCATTTGAATAATATATGTGAGGAGTATTATATTGAAATGAGCAATAATTTAAAACCGGAGGAGTATCAATATATTACTGATGATGCAAAACTCATAATTGTTGGCTTGACATAAAAAATTGCATTATAAGGTCAAATGTGATCATCTTTAGCCTTTTGGTTGATCTGAAACGAATGTAAATAAAAATCACCAAATATAAAATTTGACAAAAATCATTATTTTTGTCTACTCTCACCGATTTTTATATATCTTCTCATTTGAATTTTGGATGAAAAATAAGGGTGTAGGAATGTGTGACTCAAAAGAGAAGAAGGATGAGAGAGAAATGTATGAATAATTCTAGACCACATGTTGATGGCCCAAAATAAAAATAGGAAAGAAAGAGTGTTTCAGTTTAATAAGGAAACATGGAAGATAAATAAAAATCGGAGGAAGTATTTTTTTTTGGTTTCCGATTATTTTTTTGTCTATAAGAGTAGACACAACATTATAGTCTAGACTGTCTAGTCTAGCCCGGTGTTGCCCAGTGGTTAAAACTAGCTTATGGTCACCAACTCAAGGGTCTCAGGCGCGTACTAAAAAGTATGTATACCTTCTCATTAAGGCCGTCAAAGGCGACAAGCCACTTGCGATCCTTGCCATCGACATAGACAACTCCACCTTTGGAGCCTCGGACACCTTGATGAACAAAGCTGGGGGGTTGGGAATCCATGGTATGGCACAACGGATCCGGGTAGGGTTGGACATTTGCTCCAACCCAGTCATGCTTCTCATACACAACCAAGTTGTTCCCATCCTTGATACGGTTCCACAATAGTCCTTGGGTCGTTGTCTGCCCTTGTTTCACCAACGACTCATCCAAACTGACGGTAGCACCCTTGAACAGTGCTTTTGCCGATGCTATGGCGTCCTCCTTGCCTAGGGTTTGTACCGATGCTGATGCCATTTTTTGTTTCGCTTAGCTTGTTAAAACTCTGTAATTACATATTTTAATCAAAGGTAGACAAATTTGAAGTGTGTGTGGAGAATGTTACAAACAATATATGAAAGATACGAGTAAATAAAACAATTTGATTTTGATGAGACATTGAGACGAAGGACGAATTATGTCATATGGGTTACAATTTGTTGTGGACCGTCTTATATATATTATACTCTTATATTAGGACACGTTGATCATTGATGATAAATACGAGTAATTTAAAAGGAAATGATAAATAATGTCATCAATATATAAAAAATTAAAACACGAAATAGATAATATTAAAATACTTCGTATGTATTATTTACACTAATTTAGGTGTAATTTAGTCATCAATTTCTAAGTTAATACCATATTAAAAAAGTTTAAAATACTTAAAATACAATCCTTAAAACTTTATTTAACGAATTAACGTGACACTAATTTATTAAATTATTACTCGTAGTTGTCGGAATTTGGGGAAGAAGTAATAATACAAATAAATCTACAAATTTAAAGAAAAGGTAATGGGTGGAATACTACCTTCAGTAGTTATCTATGAGGAGGTTGTTGTTGTTGTTGTTGTAAAGAGATGAATGGATTTGCCTCATATTTATAGATGAGATAGGCAGGGCACTAGTACTTGTCAATGGTGCAGCACTTGCAAGGGTATATTTCCATTTGATAACGAAGTCTCAGACAAATCAAACTATATATTTATTTGAGTTTTATCACACAAAAAAATGTAGTGATGCTAGTGAAAAGAAGCACCATTTCTTCATTTTCCATTAAATTTCTTTTTTATTGTTGTTTTTCATCATCCAAAAACAAAGAATAAATTCACCACCGTTGTTTATCACATATATTGTCAATTTTAGCAAAAAAATATTCTAATGAAAAAAGTCTTTATTTTTCCCAAAGGATTAAATTTGACAAAAAGTGTTATTATTGCTCCATTTTTGTTATGCACTCACATATTTTTGTATCGCTATTTTTTTTTTAAAAAAAAACGTGATTAATAGGATGTAAATTATAAGCGAGAAGTATTCTGATAAAAATGAAAAAATATAAAGATTTTTAAAAGGCCGGTTTTAAAAAACATTGTAAGAGAAAATGTAATGAAGAGATATAGAAGTCTAATTATCATATTACTCCATCCAGTTCTTACGATTTGATACTTTTTTTACACAGAATAATAAGGTTATGAGTGCGGATTCCACGTAAATTAAACCTCTCGGCCATACACATGATGGAACTTACGCAAAAACTTATACGGAGTATTTAGTTTAATTTGATAGTCAAAATTGTTACGTAGCAAAATTCTTTTATGTTATTTTTTTCAAGTCTTATTATTACTCAAAAAAATCTTTTTTTTTTACTATGAGAATAACCTTTTCCCTAAAAAAAATTCCACTTAAATTAGGTCCCCTAAATTTGGGCCTCATTTAGACAATTTATATATATATTTGGCCTAATTTTAGGGGGTAGAATGACATTTTATTAACATGAATAAATTTTAATATTCTTTCTTCATCAAATAATTTCTACACATTAACAATTTAAGATTTTATAATTAAATTTGAAATCCAGTTAAATACTTCCTCCGTTATCTTTTGCCCAATTTCATTAAAATACCCCTCACAAATATTCATGAAACGAGACGAAAAATAATGAATAGGGGGAGTATTAGTTATCATAATTGATATATTTTCATGTTATGATATGTAAAAAATTCGTCAATACACACGAGTTATTCTACACTAATAATTTATCATAATTAATTGGATAGGAATAATATTTTCTTTTTACTTTTTTAATTATTAATTAATATCCAAATGCATAGAATAATATATTCAGCACTATCAATTCTTAATGTTCGATCCCCCTACTGTGGACATAGCAAACACACATGCATCTTTTATTATACTCTTCCGAGTTCCAATTTTTGTTCCGAAAATTTTTGGTTGAAAAATAAGGAGGGAATATATTATACTTCGTATTAATAAAATTGATACTGTAGTTAATAGAATGGTATGTTGCACGGTCATTGTTGGGTAAGGAATAGTACATCCGGGTCTGTTCTCAGTTTTGGTTCGAGAGCCGTCACATGGAGCTCATAGAAATAAGAGACTTTTTTTTTGAGCGAATAGATCATTTATTTCATTAATAAAAAGTCATACAACATCTACAACTTATATTGAATTTGAGTAAAATAAATTCTCATTAAAAGAAAGATCTCTCACTAAGACCGATTGTGGTACTGATTTACCGCGTTCTCTCCGTTATTATAGATTCAACATCTCTTCTAAAAGAGATAGTGAAACCCATCAATGGATCATGGAGACGAAACTCTCGAAGATGACTTATTATAACTAGAATAATACTAATACTGATACCAATACTAAAATGATACTCCCTCCCCTCCACTAAGATCTTCCCACTTTCCTTAAAAGGAAACTCCACTAAGATTTTCCCACTTCAAAACTTTCCTTATTCATCCATCATACTTTCTTCCTATTGGTTACTTTTTGTGATTTGACATCTTGAACCCCACCAAACAATTTACCACCATTCATTATCCATTTCTTAATCAATGTGCACCACTTCAATGTGGGGGGAGGGAGTATAAGTTAAAATTGGAGAGTTTAGGTCAAGTTTTTTTTGGAGGTTAGGGTTTTTTTTGGGAGGAGGGAGAAAGATTTATGTTGAGATATTTCACAGTATTTAATTTAGTAGAAATTAGTTAACTATATTAAGAGACTATGTATATGGCATTGTCCTCATCTGAAGCTGAGTATGTTGCAGCAGGTCGGATCAACAGGTTGCGGCATGCTGATGATCGAGCTATAAGTTCGTTTCATTCTCTCTACTCATCCATTATTGCAACGTTAATATTCACAACACATCAGAATTAAGTAAATTAAAGGTGACGATCTCATATTATATAACATATCAGATAGAATGAAATCGATCACAGTCGTTGTATTACAAGTTTACGGAGGGGGTATTATTATTGTATGTATAATACTAGTACAATAGTAGGTTTACATGACAAATGAGATGATCGATTGTAGTACGTACCCTCCATCCGTTATACGTTGGAGGTTATATAATTAACCTGAAAACCGGACGGAGAGGAGGGATCTTCCCTCAAACGGACGAATATCAGCAATCACCGTTCCTCCATATACCGGATCCACAGCAGAACTCTCGGATCCTGATAGATTTAGCCTATCCTCCACCACGTTCCAGTCCGTTGGCCCTATCGGTCCAGCTTCCACATAAACCTGTCAAACATACACAAGTACACTTGATTTTTTTTATATATATATATATACATATATATCCTCTTTGTTCAGTAATTTATTTACTTTCGATTAAAATATTTCTCACAAAGAGTATATTAGTGATCCAAATACCATAATTGTTGACTTGACATAAAAAAATTGTAATGTATTACAAGGTTAGATGTCTATGTAAAAATTTGACAAAAATCATTATGTAAGATTTTTTATAGATATTATCAATATTTAAAACATCCTCGTGAATTTTCACAGGTTTGGTACGAGTATGTAATATATATATAAAAAGTATATATACCTTGTCATCAAGGCCGTCAAAGGCGACGACCCACTTACGATCAGAGTTCTCCTTGCCATCGACATAGACGACTCCACCTTTGGAGCCTCGGACACCTTGATGAACAAAGATGGAGGGTTGGGTATGCATGGAATGGTACAACGGATCCGGGTAGGGTTGGACATTTGCTCCAACCCAATCATGCTTCTCATACACAACCAAGTTCTTGTTCCAATCCCTCAGCTGGTTCCACAATAGTCCATGGGTTGTTGTCTGTCCTTTTTTCACTAACGACGCGTCCAAAGTCACGGTCGCACCCTTGAACAGTGCTTTCGCTGCTGCTACGTCCTCCTTGCTTAGGGTTTGTACCGATGCTGAGGCCATTTTTTTGTTTCGCTAACTTGTTAAATTAAAACTCTGTACGTACATATTTTTATTAATCAAAGGTAAACAAATTAATGAAACGTCGTGAGTAATAATACGAATAAAACTATGAAATACAAAGTACGAGTATATATACATATTTAATACTGTAATTTAAATAAAAGGTAATAATGGACGAAATACTACCTTCAGTTATCTATGTGGTTGTTGTTGTTGTAAAGAGATTAATGGAGTAGCCTCATATTTATAGATGATCAGGTAGTGCGTCGGTACTTGTCAATGGTGCAGTACTTGCGAGGGTCTATTTCCTTTTGACGAAGGATCGAGATCTCTTTATTTTGCGGATAACGCACACAACGATTCGAAAAAAAAATACTGTAATAGAAAATGTAATGAAGAGAGTAAGAGAGAAGTGTAATTGTCATATTACTTCATCTGATTCTTACGATGTGAATACATGATGGAACTCATGATAGATTCATAAACATATGCGACACTTGACGATATGATTCACACCAAGACTATTTTAGTCGTCTTCTCCACTAATAATAGTTATGGCGAAACCTAAAAGAAAAACTTACGTATCGTCTTTTTCTTCGTAATATTGTCATCGTCACCCAAAAACATAGAATAAATTAAATTCGCCACAATTAATATTGTTTATGCCTTATTGACATGGCATATATCGTCAATTTTAACAAAAAAAAGAAGTTATATTCTAATGAAAAAATTCTTTACATTTCTCTGGAAAGGAATAAATTCACTTTCACAATTTGACAAATTAAATTGTTCTATATACTCACATATTTTTGTATCGCAAACTTCAAAAAAAAAAAAAAAAATCTTTCCCAATTTCTTAAGGCTCGTGTTTATTTGAATATATATAATCGAGAAGTATTCTAATAAAAATGAAAAAAAATCAAGATTTTTAAAAGGTCTGAGTTTGAAGTCGAGATATTATTATTTTGGAGCTGCTACAACTCGAAACATAACACATACTACTAGGATATTAGCTCCATTAGGACCGACTATCATTATGCTAGCTAAACATACCTACGATAGAATGTAACACTATCACATTAAGACGCAAGACATGATTAAACTAGATAGGGATAATGGCTATATTTTTCAAGTGGATTTCTTGTAACATCGTATCACATTAAGATAACGCAAGACATGATTAAAATACAGTAGACCCTTTAAAAATAACTACGGTAATATTGATGAAAAGATAGGTACAATTAGAGGATTATACAATCAGTTGTACATAGTTCTATGTACAACTGGTTTTAAGATTGTGAGCTTTATTATAAATGTTTCGAGTTTTGCTGTAAACTTTCTGAGCTTTAGTGTAAAGTTGTTGAGTTAAACCACATAAATGTTTAAGCTCAACAACTTACAACTCAGCTCAGAAACTTTTATAAGCTCAATAAATATATACAAAAAAGTTCAACAGCTTTGCCTTGGTTGTACAATACTATTGTACAACCAAGTGTATAATCCTATTTTTTGATACATACCTCTTATTTTTGTTACAGAGTATTTTTTTTGGGTTTTGGCAACGGATGCAATACCTTAGTTATCTACTGTAGCCTTATATTTATAAGTAGATAATGGAATGGAGCAGCAATGCTAGTATATGGATATGGAAACCTTGGGATTTGGATTTGAAATTTCGACCAAATCCAACCTTCTTCAAATTTGGTTTTCTCAAATTGCTAGTATATGGATAGTCATTTCAATTCCATCACTTGGTCGTTTCTTTGTTTTTACGCATAATCTTGTCGTACTATTTTTTTTCTTCATTTTTTTCTCGTATTTGAACATTTACATTTTTCTAATGAAAATTTTTTTTTTAAAAAAAATTGGTGACTTTGACCTGACTTCACCCGCCCGAAAATCCAAATCCAAATCCAAGGGTACCCAAACATCATTTTGGATTTGAATTCTAGAAATTCAAATTTTAATATTCGTTCTTCGTCTAATAATTTCTACACATTAACAATTTAGATTTTATAATTAAATTCAAAATCCAGCTAAATGTTATTTATCGTAATTGATTTATTTTCATATTATGATATGTAGAAAATTCATCCATACACACGAGTTATTCTACAATAATTTATTTTAATTGGATAGGAATAATATCTTCCTTTATTTTTTATTATTATGAATTAATATCCAAACACATAGAATATATTCAGCAGTGAGCACTATCAATTCTTTTATTATAATTTATAAATCAGAGTATTAATTAATTTTAGCAAAAATGATCCTGGATAACAATACTTACTATAAATACATAAATGCCATTGATATGATTTCCCAACAAGGAAAGACAAGGTAATCATGTGTTACATCTCTTGCCTATTCTGTTATTCACTTCACTTTAATTATTTCCAATTTAATTGCATGCTCACTTTTAAATTCAAAATCTCTATCAAAAATGTTTTAGCCAGTCTATTACTTCCTTCATCACGGTCAATAGTTATATTTAAGGGTTATTTCATGGAAATAATACCAACTACGCGTGTGTTTCTTAAATTAATACAAACTATACGTAATCTCATTTTAATACAAATTAACCTCGCTTTGCTATGAGTGACCGGCTACCTGTTGAACCTCCCTTATTCCACTCTTTCTCTAGCTCTTCTTCTTCTGATTCACATCTCGTGTTCATTTTCGGCCATTGAAAAAAAAAATCGAAAATTCATCTTCCATTTCTTTTTCATTTAGTCTTATAGTAGCTATGAAAAAAAATATTTTTATTGTTATTTTGGTTTTCACGATACTGCAACAGACCTAATAAAACCCTAGAAAGTTACAACAAGTCACTATGATCTGTAATAGCAAGTCATAATTTCATACATAACAAAGCAAGATTAATGAATGCATAATTCATATTAAAATGAGATTACGTATAGTTTGGATTATTTTAAGAAGTACACAAATAGTTGGTATTATTTCCATGAAATAACCCTATATTTAATCCACAAATGGATATTTTGAGGCGGAAAACTTTTGAACATGGATACGACGCGTCATGCTTTTTATTCAATTAGAGGATTATACAAGTATACAACCAGTTGTACATATCTCTATGTACAACTCGTTTTAAGATTTTGAGCTTTATCATAAAGGTTTCGAGTTTTGTTGTAAACTTTCTGAATTTTAGTGTAAAGTTGTCGATATAAATCACATAAATGTTTAGGCTCAAAAATTTACAACTCAACTCAGAAATTTTTATAATAACCTCAGTAAATGTATACAAAAGGTCAACAACTTTGACTTAGTTGTACAATATTATTGTTGTATAATCCTATTTTTCCTTTTTTTTTCAGTTAAAGGATTACACAAACAGTTGTACACAGTTCTATGTACAATTGGTTTTAAGATTTTGAGCTTTATCACAAAGTTTTCGAGTTTTGATATAAACTTTCTGAGCTTTAATGCAAAGTTGTCGAGTTAAATCACATAAATGTTTAAGCTCAAAAACTTAGAACTTAGCTCAGAAACTTTTATAAGCTCAATGAATATATATAAAAGCTCAACAATTTTGTCAGTATTGTACAACCAGGTGTATAATCCTATTTTTCCCTTTTTATTGGTTTCTCATTAGATCTGTATTTATCATTTTCCATAATTATTTGTCGTGACTTGTAATTTATTTGCAAAGGGCATATATAAAAACGTCGTGCAAGCATGGGATTCGCATCAACGGACGACAAAGCAGCAATTGAGACGTACGTGAAGGGGATAATCGAGAAAGCCAAGGCGGTCGAGGTAACCGGTGAACATGGAGGTCTAGTTGTAACCAACGGCTATGTTATAAATCTTCAGAAGGTGGAAAATGGTGAACTGTATCTCATTGATGAACATCATTGGTTTGGAAAGGCAGACCCTAAGCTGCCATTTCCAACATCTCTTCAATGGAGGCCGCTTCGCGTGCCTCCATTCAAGCACCTCGGGCCACTCCCTGAGGGCTCTGCTGCTGGGCTCGTCTATGCTGACGGCCATGACGCCACTGCTCGTAAATGGATTGTTGCTTTCGACATGGTCAACCGCAAGGTATATACTCCCTCCGATTGCCTATTTTCTTCCCTTTTTTCTTATTGGGCTGAGTTTGATTTTCTTTCTCTTTCCATTTAAGAAAAGTTTTCCATCCCTCACTAATTAATACTCTCTCCGTTCCAACCAATAGTATACCTATGCTTTTTGCACAAGACTTTAGGTGGTGTGGGAAGGGATAATTTGATATTGAACTTACTATTTTACCCTTTGTCAACTTTTAATAGGGTTTGGGAGTTAGATAGGATGGGGAGTAAGAAGAGTTATTTGGGTAATTTAATAATTAAATGAGTATACAAATAAGGAAATGTATACAATTGGTTGAAACGGACCTAAAAGAAATATGTATACTATTGGTTGGAACGGAGATAGTATAATATTCATCTTTCCCACTTTTTCACCCCACTTTTTCTCATTTAATATTACTCTCTCGTACTTTTCACCCCACTTTTTCTCATTTAATTAATATAATATTTTTCTCTCTTGCTTTTTAATTTTATCTACCATATTTACTAATATAATACTCCCTCCTTATTTAGGCAATCGGAGGGAGTATATATATACTCCCTTTGAGTTCCTGCGAGGTTTTTTATTTTTTTTTTAACTGAGTTTGATTAGGTTTGTTATTTCCTTTTTAGGCGAAAGTTGACAAAAGATGACTTGACCCGCCCGAAACTCTAAAATTCAGTTACCCGGGACCGACCCGATCTGACCTACTTGTGACCCGAGAGTCAAGACCCAATATAACCCAATAATAATCAGCTAATGACCCGAATTGATAAGATTGATGACGAGAAAACTATTAATCTTTTTAGATTGATCTAAATGGAAGTAATTTAGTAGATTTATCTTCATAAGTTAGCCTTAATAACAAAATAATTAAACTTATTAGGAAAATATTGAATTAATATGATGAGGTAACTGTACTAGACCTAATAATGACCCGGTCCAGACCCGACCTGACCTGAGGCACTAGCTTAGATCAACTGACCCGAAATGACCTGACCTGACCTGAAAGAGATATTGACGGTCCATCTAATAAAATAAAAGCGATATTCGATAGAGTCATTAAATTAAGTACGGAATAACATTTTATTATTTTGGGTATATATATAGGTGTACGTAGAAGCCGGTCCAACCGGATCCACTGACTGGAATGTGGTGAAAGAGAAGCTGGATCGGTCAGGTGAAAAGAGCGAATATGAGGATCCGATATTGGGAGGACAGGCGACCGGTTTTTTCGCACAAGGAACATTCAACCTCTTCGCCGTTTTCACCAATTAATAACTGATGCAATAACAACAGTTACCGTGGCCCGTGGCGGTCACATAGTAATTTATGCTTTCAACTACTGTATTATGAATAATTGTGGGCCGTTCTATGTAATGGTTAAGATTTGTTTAAGGCATAATCAATGAATAAATCTCTATTATATATACTAGTTCTAATTATACTTGTTATTATTATCGCAACGCAACGTGACTTTTATTAAAATAAATCAAAATTACACGAAATCATCAGTGGGTATTCGAGATACTATCTATCTGAAATTAGTTAGTCCGGTAAGAATGTAAGCAGTTGTGAGCCTGCGACGTGCGAGAGCCCCGTGTACGTAGTAGATGTAGGCTAAAATGGGGATGAAAAGTATTTAATTTAAAAATACGATACAACAATAATTAGGATTAAAAATCGTATTAGAAAATTAGTTAAAGTGAACCGTGTAATTATAAACATTAGTGTGAAAAAATAAATATTTTGCGTCCTGAAAATAAATATTCGAGTTAAGTTTGAAATTAGGAAAAAATATATAAATAATTGGATCGCAAAAAAATAAAATGAATTTCGAGATTAAAATAAATATTGGCGATAAAATAATGTTTTTCGAGGAAAATAATAATAATAAACGTTCGACGAAACAAAATAAAATGAGTTTCGAGCTACAAATACACGTCCAAAATATTACAAGAATGTTCGAAGTAATAAGCTTTTGATCGAGCTAAAAATAAGAATTCGAGCTTAAAATAAATTTTGGAATCAAATATCAAAAGAGAAATCTGATGGAATAAAGTAGTTATGCGACTAAGTGCGCTCTTCGTTGAACCAAAATAAAAAATAAAATAGCGGGTGTTACAACATGCTTCACTTGTAGGAGTATATGATACGAACGAAAATGTCTGTGATCTCATTCAAACAAAACTTTACACTCATTATAAACGAAAAGATCAGTACTCATTATTATTAGCGTGTTACTCCGTATTACATAGAAGTATAGCTTAGTGTCATATTAAAGATAGTTGTCTAGGTCCACAATTAGCTATATTCCATGTGTTACAATCATTTGTATCCGAGATTAGTTAAAACGTAAACAAATGACTGAGAGTCTGACACATAGTTTAGCTTGCATCGCCCTAGCTAGTTTACGAATCAGATAAAACGGACATATAAGATGCTCGTATTATTTACGGAAGGACGAAGTTCAGCTTGAGCTTTCCCTTGTAAAACCGTATCCACATATTGACTCGTCGACCCAGATTGATTCAACTTAGCTTCAACATTGTTCCAATCTGTCGGTCCTAGAGGGCCCGTCTCTACATAAACCTGCGTTAAATAAATGACCGAGAAATAACATTATAATACTCCCAACCTAACCAAAAACCCTAAACAGATTAGAAAATCATAGGTCAGATACCAGATATTGAATACTCCCTCCGTCCCAATGAATTGTTTGTCTATTCCATATTGGGACGTCTCAATGAATTGTTTGTCTTTCTATTTTAGAAATGTTTTTTATATGCAATTTAACCATTTTCATGAATTTTGCTCCACATGTCACTTCCCCATTGGATCCCTTACCCTTGGTGCCAAAAGGAAAGGCAAACAATTCATTGGAACGAAGGGAGTAGTAATTAAGCAGATATACACATCAGATATTAATCAGGAAACCCTAATTAAACGGACTCATGTCACAAGCCAATTCAAGATCTGAAAGGACAATTGCTAGGTACTTATTTCCTAACAATAAATATATACGAGAGTAAATTAAAATCAAAGCGGGTGTAGTATATAGTACTCCCTCCGTTCCAATGAATTGTTTGCCTATTCCATATTGGGGCGTCTCAATGAATTGTTTGCCTTTCTATTTTAGGAAAGCTTTTTATATGTAATTTGACCATTGGCTCCACATGTCACTTCTCCATTGGTTCTCTTTTCCTTGGTGTCAAAAGCAAAGGCAAACAATTCATTGGAACGGAGGGAGTAGTGTGTACGTACCTGGTTACGGACACAGTCGAAGGCGACAAGCCACATGCGAGGGGGCGTGGAGGGCGCCTTAGCGTCAGTGTAGACGACGGCCCCTTTGGCACCAACGGGGAGGAGTGCTTGGTGGCCTATGTAATTAGGTTGGGCGGTCTGAGAAGGTAACATGCGAAATGGGTAAAAAGTAATGCCATTTTTCGACCAATCGTGTTTTTCGTGCATGTCCAAGTTTTTGTTATCCTTGTGAGAATTCCAAATTAGGCCTTCTATTTTTGTACCGACCGCGCCCGTGTAAACTGTACTTCTCTTCATCATTGCGTCCGCACTTGCTCTTTCTGTCGCACTAAGAATCGGTGTTGTTAATGTTGTCGTGGCCATGTTGACTCAATCTAAACAAATGATCAAAACGAAGAGAATATATATATATATAATTAAATAAATAAAAGGAACAGGGATTAATTAAATTAAAGTCTAAATTCGAATAATATTACAAAAACTCAAATAGAAATAAATGAAGGATTTTACTAATAACGATTAGAACTGTCAAACGGGTCAGGTGGTCGATGGATGAAGATGATTGATGTAATTTTAGTAGGAAAATCATCAAATTATTTATAGAGGAGGCACAATGAGACTATGAGAGTGAGTTTATTCTTTTTTACGTATGCATGATAATATATACTAATATTATATAGGGAGTAATTATTAATAAACATATGTTGAAAAAAAAACAAGTGAATTTATTCCTTTTATGCATGAGATAGTAATATAATTAAGTTAAAACGCTACTTGCCAAGGAGCAAGATTATATTCTCACACTTTAATAATTTTACTTTTGAAAGAATAATAATAATGTATCTCACACTTGATCTGTTATTCCAATTAATCAATTTTAATTGAGAAATGTAAAAGTAATTCTTGACCACAGGTTGATGGTCCAAAATAAAAATAGGAAAGAAATGATATTTCAGCCCAATAAGAAAACAGTGAGGATAGATAAAAATCAGAGGAAGTATTAAACTATCAATAAATAAAGAAAGATGTTTATTTAAATAAATATTTCCATCAATTATTAAATAAATATTTCATCTGTCTCGTTCATTTGTTTGCTTCTTTGAAGCATCACTAAAAAAACGAAGCATCAAAGATAAAAACAAAACTACTACGGAGTATTTGTTAGCATATTATTAACATAATATAAATCTCATAAATCATTCAACAACATCGAGGTCACAAAAGATTAATTAAGATGAGATTCAGACCTACCTCGTTACGGAATTAGTCAAAATCTAATACAAACGATATTAGATCTCTATAAGACGACTTCATAAATAATAAGACGACTTCGAATAATAATAATATAATACGTCTTCATATGATCTTTAAATAATAATAGGTATGATTTCATAATTAATAGGTATGATTTCTCTCTCTTGTCGTATAACGTAATAAGTGTTGTTTGACCTTACTAATACGCATTCATGCATTAGCATTATTACGTTTTCATTTATTCATAGAGTTTCTGATGGGAAAACTCCTTTATATAGGCAGAGAGAGGACCATATTTCTATTAGGGTTTTAGATTATCGTAATCTCGACCTACCATCAAGGTTGAGTAAATATGGAAAGACTCCTTATTTAGTCCGATATTATTGTGATTAAGCTAAAACAACTCTTTACCGATTTATCTAGGTAAAATATCAATTCTTTGCTTTGCTTTGCTTTGCTTTGGTAGTGGGTGTCCAAATTAAAGTTTAGGTGAAAGGAAGGAGGCAATGCAATGCAATGCAAAAGCAGAAGAATAAAAGCTGAATTACTTCCTTTTATGTTGGTGCTTGATTCGCTAATTACAACTTTACTTACCACTTGTTTCATCGACGTTTTTTCCATCGAGTAAAGTCTCCCTTAAGACGGTACTATCCGTCTTAATCATCCAACGGGTCAAGTATATATATACAACTGTACTTGTGTATATAAGAGTACTGTATGGGAAAGGGAATATATTTGTCTTACATACACACGTGATAGAATGTTTGATCCGTCTGACTGTCTTAAATTTAAAATGGATAATACCGTCACAAATTTAAAAAAAAAAAAAAAAAAAAAAAAAAATCGTTATTGAACAATTCAATTTAACTTTAGTCGTGACAGCTTGATTATAGGTTTTTTTTCAATTCGGTAGCCACAAGTTCAAACACTTTCTTTTATCATCATGGTGGACCAGTCATTAACTTCAAATCTTCGTTTGATTTTTATGATATCAGAGTGGTCTCAACTCTCAAATGTCTCTGCAAGTAGAATATCGGTACTGGTATACTCCCTCCGTTCCAATGAATTGTTTGCCTTTTGTTTTGGCACCAAGGGCAAGAGATCCAATGAGAAAATGACATGTGGAGCAAAACTCATGAGAATGGTCAAATTGCATATAAAAATTATTCCTAAAATAGAAAGACAAACAATTCATTGAGACGTCCCAATATGGAATAGGCAAACAATTCATTGGAACGGAGGGAGTAAAATACAGACGAGTCTTGACTACTCGATATGTTTTGAACAATCAATATAGAAGCAATAATAAATACTCGTATGTATATACTTTCCTCAACTCAGTAAGATGCATATATGTTCCCACTTTTGTTTAAATGTGAAGGATATACTAAGTAGTCGTGAACATAATTTTGAAATGAAGAGAGTAATATTACACCTGAAAATGAGAAATTATGGGCTTGACAACTGGTGTCGCTTAAGTTCTTTGAATAAAAACAAATGCAAACGATAAATATATGAGTTCGAGATGTCATATTAGGGTTTTTTTGTCATGTAGAATAAAATTGAATGGTTTAGGAATTAGGTATCATTTTAACTAGATTTTATAAATTTATTCCCACTCTTTTAAGTGCATAAGTTCAAGGCTATATATATACGGAGTATCAAAGTAAATATGTTTGAATTTGTTTAATTATATAAATAAAGCTTTAACTTTAGTTTGGTTCAATTTGATTTTTAAACTAGATCTTGCCACAACAAGAAATCAAAATATCTAGAACGAAAAATTCAAAAATAAAAACGGATCGAAATGAGAGTACAAAGTTTGTATGCACCTCGTTTCTGTTTTTCGTCTCAATCATTTATTCAATTTTAATTAAAATAAATCTAATATAAAGTACAAAGTAATAAAAATGAATAAACCCTTAGAAACGAACTATATAATAAAGTACTTTATTTGATTTCTGATTTCTGATTTTTGATTTCCTCAACGTTACAATCAACCACAAACTACATTATTTGTTGCTCGTATTTATTTTATTTTGAACTTCCATATAAATAATATATACTTCTCTTAAGAAGAAAAAAAACAAAGAGAAATACATCTAATTGATTAATTAATTTTGAAATTAACCACTCATCCCTTAAACTAATCTATATATATAAGGGCATCTAATTGATAAATACATTCATGCATGCATGCATGCATGAAATACGTACGTAGTACGTACATCAAAGTCTACGTACACACCACACCAGTGACACCACACCAAAAGAGTAGACAAAAATATACTCGTACGTAGTACTATTAGCAATACTTTTGTTTTTTGAGTTGAGAGTAGAATTTGTTGATAAAATCCTCAGCAGCCGCATCAACATACGTACCATCCTCACCATTCTGCTCTGGAAACGGAGAATCAGTTATCCTGAGCTGCCTAACAGTCGATCTAGGGTTCAACCCTGACCCAACCGGTGACACCACCACATCTTTATTATTATCGGATAAATCCATCAAATCAAATATATTATTAACTCCCTCAATACTAATAATATCATTATTACTATTATTATTATTCATATCCTCAAGGGAATTGTAGGGTGTGTAGTAAATAGGGTTTTGCTTTTTCTTGTTGGAGAAGTAATGTGGGTACAAAGGTGTGGTGTCGCAGCTGAACTCATACTCCCCTGGTGGAGTGCTGGTGAAGTAATGGAGGTGGTGGGATGGACGACCGGTGTCTTCTATGACGACGGCTTCACTAGGGTTTGACTTCTGTCGTCTGTGGCGGTGCTGGTGGTGGTGGTGGTGGTGGTAATGGTGGAACATGAGGTTTTGTAGGGCTTTTCCTGCAATTTTGCTTCTTTTCATGACTAAGTTGAGGTCTAAGAGGATCTTTCTTTTGCATATACCTTTCCTTAGCATGTAGAAAGCCACTCTCACTAAGTTCCATATCTTCTTTGCTATCATAGGTGATGTATTTTGCTCCATTTTTCTTGACTTTATTATATTGGGATATTATTATTTTTCTTTGTTGTTTTGCTTGCTTGGTGGAATTGGAGTGGAGAAAAGTTAAGGGTTATGAGTGTTTGTACAAGAGGAGAAGCAATAAGGAAGGCAAGTTGTATGTGTTGTTTGGCATGGGAAGGAGTAGGAATGAGGTGAAGGGCATTATATAGGAGGTGGAAATAAAGTAGTAGTACTTCAAAGTTCATACACATTAAGTATAGGAAGTGGAAAGGGTCCTTTCTTTCTTTCCTATCGTGGTCTGAACTGAACTCAAGTGGATCAAATTTAACTGAACTGAACTGATTTTACTTTGAGAAAATGAGTCTAATAAGTCAGAAGTGAACTATACTGAACTGAAGCGAATTAAACTGAATTGAAGTGACTAAACGCAGCTGAATTGGACTGAAATTGATCGAAAAAACCTCGAAAAAAAAGGTGTTACTTAGTAGTGGGTGGAACTTTCAATTGAATATACTTTAAGCAAATGCAACTTTTTCCCTTACTTTATGGTTTGATTGAAGCTTGTTTGATTGAAGTTGCATTGTTTGATTGAATGTACTCGTATGTATGTTGTATGTATGATATTGTGTGCGCGTGTTTGATTCGAGAAACTTGGACATGAGTTATTAGTTCGAACGTGTCAAATTTGCTAGCTCGACTTTGTCTAGATCACTAGAATATTATAATCAATTAATATTATAGTAGGCTAAACTAACTCTGCTAAGTAAACTACGTACTGTTGCATTTGCGGAAAAATGTTATCAAAAAGTTATTGTACTACTCCCTCCGTCCCAATGAATTGTTTGCCTATTCTATATTGGGACGTCTCGATGAATCGTTTGCCTTTCTATTTTAGGAATGTTTTTTACATGTAATTTGATCTTTGGCTCCACATGTCACATCCTAATTGGATCTCTTTCCCTTGGTGCCAAAACCAAAGGCAAACAATTCATTGGAACGGAGGGAGTACTTTCTAGAATATTAGGCCACTTACCAGTTACTAATTAACTTACTACTCCCTCCGGTTTTTAATTTTCGCTCCATTGTGTTTAGCACATAAATTAAGAAAATTTGATAAATTATTGATAAAGAGATAAATGATGATGAAATTTGGTGACTAAACAACAATGAGTTATCAAAGTGAAGGGAATATAATGTTAGTTTAATCAATTCAATGGCATAATGGGTAAATAATAGAAAAGTATAAAGATAATATGGTAATATATACATGACAAATAAGGAAAGTTAAGAAGTGGGGCAAAAAATAAAAATTTGTCAAATAAAAAATACGGGACAAAAATTAAAAAAGGGAGAGAGTACGATAATATTGATGTTAGAAATAATGAAAAGTCAAAATGTTGACCAGTTAATACTCTGTATTGCATAAATGCATAGTAAGCTAAGATAATCTCTCCACTATAAAACTAAGAAATGTTTTAATTTTCTAGCTAAAGTCGTGAGTAGATTCTGTCATTTACTTTCCTTCAAATGGACAACCGTATTTATGAAAAATTTGTGAATGATCATGGAGTATCTTTATTTTTAGAATAAATTAAAAATTACTCCCTTCTAAAATATCAATTTTAAAATTTATTCCCTTTTGAAATTTTTGTTAAAAATAACTCCTAAAATCTGCCGAAACTTCAAAAATTGTTCCCAAATTTATTTTTAGGACAAAAATGCCCTTGGTTAGAGGGTGGGGTGAAGTAATATGGCCTAAAAAAGTTAGGGGCATTTTCGTCCAAAAATTATATTTTGGAGCAATTTTTGAATTTTTGATAGATTTTTGGAGTTATTTTTAACAAAAATTTCAAAAAGGAGTAAATTTTAAAATTGGTATTTTAAAAGGGAGTAATTTTTAATTTACTCTTATTTTTATTGCTAAACTCTACTCCGTATTATATATTGTGGTTAAGGTACAGTCTCGTGACTTTCCTTTACAAATATTTATGATGATAATTAAAAAGGTACATATATTTATGTCCATCCAAAGTACTCTTAGTTTAGGCCTTCTTCTAAATAAAATATTTTTTTGACTAATTTATATGGTTTATTAGCGATAATTGCATTGACATATTTATCGAAAAAATGTTGTGAATAAGAGTTAAACACGCAGGCTCTAAAACACAAGTGACAATAATCACTATCACTAAACCAGTTCACCAATATTGATATTCAGTTATTCACTACTCTGTCTATCTCGATCATAATAACATGGAGTACTTTATTATTAATCAACCTTACTTGATCGTGGATAAACGGATAAGGGAGTTCTAATTAAGCAACCTAGTTCAATAATTCATTCGTACACTCAATGACTCAAGTACTCTCAATCGAAACAATAAAGAGGAAATAATTATTGTATTTTTGGATACATCCCTTAATTATTAGGGTACGTTCCCCACAAGCTAAGAACCGTTAGATCAAATTAAAGCTTTAGCTTTGTCGCTGTCTTATTATGCCTTTCTCTTACACTATGCATGTAAATCTTACATACACTGTATATATTAATATATATACTTTATTTATATATAGGTAGTATCTTGTTTAACTTGTATATGTACTTCAATCAATCAATCAATTCATTGCAATTAATAATTTATATTTTTTGCCTATTCTAATCGATATTTACGTTTCTATTTTTGTATGTTCCATACATGATACATACGTCTTAGGGGTCGTTTGGTTACTCATCCAATTATCGGGAAGTGCAAGTTCCCAGGAAGTGCATTTTCAGGGAGTTGTTTGGTTGCCCACTTCCCAGGAATTGTCACTTCTCGGGAATTCCCACTTCCTCCACAATGGGGGAAGTTACTCACCAAGCCCCCTTGGTGTGTAGAACTTCCCGCATGAAGTCATTTCCCACATGGCAACCAAACAATATTTTTTAATTCTCATGAAATACAAATTCACGTGAATTTAAAGTTCCCGGTAACTTCATCTTCCCATGGTGAACTAAACGAGCCCTTAGTTTATGTTTTACGACTAATAAAATACAAACAATTTTCTTTTTCGACATTTCATAGATCAGTACATACGTATCTGCTTCCATTCTACTCCCTCCGATCATTATTTATCGCCCCGCATTTTTGCACATAAAATAAGGATTGAATATAAAATGGTAAAGAAATGATGGTGGGTAGTAAAAAAATGAATATAAAATGGTAAAAAAATGAATGGTGGGCCTTAAAGTGTAAAATTCAGTGACGTTTCATGTAAATAAAGGATAGAAAGAAGGATAATATGGAAAAAGAGTAAGATATAAAAGGAAAGTGGAGAAGTGAGACAAAAAATAAAAACCTGCCAAATAAGGAAAGTGGGGCGAAAAATAGTGGCCGGAGAGAGTAAAATTTTCAACCAAAGATTGGAATGAAGTGAACACATTTCAAATTCTCGATCTATTCTAAAGTGATTTATAAATAAGAATTATAGTGCCTTAGCCCTCAGGGTAGACCTGGTAAATGGGTCATTCGATTCAATTTAGGATCGGGTTAAATCGGTTCCATCGTATGTAATCGGGTTAGCATAAATAAATTTTAGTTTCAGTTCGATTTTGATCGTGTTCATTTTGGTTAGCCACTTTTATCGATTTATGTTATTTTGAGTCGGTACGGTTCGGGTTGAGTCAATAACAGGTTAGGTAAGTCTCGGGTCATAAATTTCTTGAATAAAATAAATAAATAATTTGATTTTGAGTTTGTTATACCTTCATATTGTAGGTAATAATTTATAAAATCATTAATAAATAAAGAATCAATGAAGAAAATCATAAATTTGGGTGTTTTTATGAAGAAAAAAAAAGTTTTTTATTAATCAGGTCAATCGGTTCGAGTATCATCATTCGATTATATATACTAAATTCGGTAAGATTTTAGTTTGATTCAGATTGAATCGGGTTTTGGGTATTATTCCAGGTTAATCCTATCAAGTGTTTGACCGATTTCAGTTCAAGTATTTTCAATCAGTTTTTCAAATTCGGATTTACTTTGCCAGATTTACTTAATTAAGGGCAACAACTTAATTAATTAAGTGTGCTAGATTGATAAGGGATTGTGCCTTATCCTTCAAAATAATAATGCAAGTACACTACTTCACCCTTAAGTCTAAACATATTAGGGTACATTTTGTATGGATTATTGTACTCCTATATATCCATCAAAATAATTATTCACAAATGAAAAGGTTAAAAGTTGGCCAAACTTTACGATGAAATTATGCTCCACGTAAACATGTATGTTTCATGTTTGTATTCAGTTTCCATGCATAAAGATTTCTCCATGCACTTTTAGGATTAGTGGATAAAATCCTACATAATTTTGCATAATTTTAACCTATTAGCACATTATTGCAAAAGTTACCTACAACAACGATAATGTTGCACGTCCGTTTGTTATATGATTCTTATTACGCTCACTATATGAAAGTTCGAGTTATGTTAAGTCATGTACTAGATTGGTAAATCGTTACAAAAGAGAGTAAAAAAGTCGAACCCGACTCACTTATTGTATATGTACATTTGGTAAATCATTATCCCTTCTTGCTTGTTTAATTTAGTATATATATTGTTCTTATTCAATTTTATCTTAGTTTAATCGGTTTTTTTAACGTGTGCCTAGTGGAAACACATTGATAATATCACGAGAAATTGATATATTAACACATAATTACCATACTTAAAACAATATCAATGTGATTTTTACTGTAAATATAGTTTAGTAAATTAAAGTGTGTCCACTGACACGTTAGAAAAATCGTACTCCGTAGTATAATTAGTACTTTAATTCACCTAGTATATATATCAACTCAAATCATTTATTTAATTTATTATTGTTTCGATTGAGCTAAAGTAACAAATTTGAATCGATTAGCACTCCAAATAACGTCATGTACTCCTTGTGGATTCGACTCTTGTAAGTGATAATACATCGACTCTGTTCATAATTAATTTGAAATACGTATAAATTAAACATAATTAATTTACATTTCTCCATTAATATGTAATTTCCAACCCCTAATAAAATTACAATACTACTTACAAATTATAGAAACCCTATATATATATATATATTTACAACTTACTATCAAAATTAACTTTCAAACCTCTTCGTAGTTACTACAAATTAAAGGTCACATACTTATGTAAACGGACCATTATCATTTTAATTCATTATTAATTAATAAAATTAATTAGATTGTTGCTTAAGTTGAGAGTAAAACTTGTTAATAAACTCCTCAGCTGCCTCATCAATTTGCATAACAGGATAATTATCATTATTATCACTCTCATTTCGCGACACATAGGGTGAATCCGTCACCCTTGATTGCGTGACAATCGGACTTCCACAAGCCTTATTATTAGTAGTAGAAACCTTCATCATCATTTCCCACAAGTTAATCAAATCCTCGACGCTTTTTTGGCTATGGTGAGTCGATCTGCCACGCTTATTATTGAAGTAGTGTCGGTATGAGGGAGTGTTGGTGCAACTAAACTCGTATTCTTCGACATTATCAAAGACGTTGTGGTGGTGGTCGTTGTGGTGGTGGTTGTGGTGGAAGATGAGATTGGTTAGGGTTTTTGCGGCGACAAATTTGCGGCGTTTGAGGAATAGGTTTAGGTCTAAGAGGAATTTCTTCTTGTTCATGCTTTTTTTGAGCATGTAGAAGGCAACTCTCATTAAGTTCCATATTTTCTTTGTTATGATTGGTAGGTTTTGTTCCATTTTGATTAAATTCTTAATAATTTTGGAATTGAATTATTGAGATAATTATTGATGATTAGAGATGTGAAGTGGAGTAGTGAGGGAGGAATTGAAGTAGTGTTTTGGTTTGGTGTGAGGGAACATTGGAGTGGAAGGAGGGTATTTTATATAGAGAGATTAGTGGGAAAAAAAATTAAAAAAAAAAAAATTAAAAAAAAAAAAACAGTGTTTGTACAACTAATCCCTTGGAGCATAGAGTTATAGGGTTTGATTCATCTTTTTCACCATTTTATGTAACACACAAATGGTTTAATAAGATCGTATTACAGATCGAATTTATTATCTAACAGTAGTTTAAAGGATTAGTTTAATAATTTCTCTGTTTAATTGAAAATCCATGCTTATAAGTTGAACTCTGATCTCCTAATTTGGATTTGTCCCATGATATGGACGATCACGATCTATCTAATAAGCTATTTACGGTAAGAATCACATTGATATTGTCTTAAGCAAGGCCGGTCTTGAGGGTAGTTTGGAGGGGCAGTGGCCTAGGGCCCAATGACGAGGGGGGCCTATGTGAGAGAAAAATAATACAGTAATAATAATAATAATAATAACAACAACAACAACAACAACAACAACAACAACGTATAAACATAATTTAAATGTGTAAACTACCTCATTACTTGAAGAGACTCGAGCTTTGTTATTTGATGAAAATAAGGTATCAAATTTATACTATTACACAAAAATACATTAACCTCAATACAAAAATATACTGAGTTAAACTTAAGATTAGTACAAAAATATATTCAATATGTCAATTCTTGATCATTATATTTTGAATATATATTCTCAGTTACGCATACAGTCAGATATATGTTTTTTTTGTCATAGTTACATTAAATCTAAAGAAATCACGGTACGTAAATCAAATCAAAAGATGAATAATAAATTTTAATGTACCAAAACTTTATATTCTCAAAAACTTTGGTATATACTTGTACGTAGGTCCGCCGCTGATGGAAACCACGTGGATTCATACCCCCACAACTGCATTTTTGTACTAACAATTTTTTAATTAAATTTTAATTATTCACTCGTTCATGTATTGTCTATATATTAATTTATCACAATTTTAAATTTGTTAATTTTAAAAGTACCAATTATTTTTTTGACTATGTTTTGATAATTTAAAAAAAAAAAAAAAATTGGAACACTAACATATTTTTTTCTATATTATCCGCAAAAAAAAAATATAACGAATTTAAAATCGTAATTTTGATTTTCCCCATATATAGTATTTGGAAAAAAATCAAGCGAGCACCCCGATTCCAAATTTCGTAATAAGGGGGCCAAATTTTAAATTTACAATTTTGCCTAGGACCTCCAATTACTCAGGAACGGCTTTGGTCTTAAGTATGATAATTATGAGTTTATTAATGTGTGTCAGTATGAGCACACGTTAGAAAACTGTTAGGAAATAAGTGCCTAGCAATTGTCTTTTCGGATCTCGAATTGGTTTCCGACCTGAATCTGTTTAATTAGAAAAGTTTCCTAATTAATATCTAATTGATTAGAGTTTCCTGATCAATATCTGAGTATCTGACCTAGGATTTCCTATTGTATAGGATTTACTAATCTGTTTAGGGTTTCTGTTTAGGTTGATAGTAGTATATAAACTCTCATACCTCTACCCTAGAAATTATCAGTCTGAAATCCGTAACTTCACCTCAAATTAATAAAACTATCCCCTCCTTATGCCCGTGGATGTAGCTAACAGGTTGTTGATAAATCATGTAAATCTGTCTGTCTCTCGATTTTACGTTCTTATTTTGTTTGTCTTTCTCTTCCGTTACAACAAAAACCAGTACATTTATTAGTCAACATAATTTTATCGAGGCTTGACTTAGGAGTAGGACTTGAACTACTTTACGTCCACATTTAGTATGTACTTCATCCCTAAGTATTTCTTTTATGAAAGCTTCTAGTACAGTAATTCTTTTCGTAGAGAAGTAGAAAAGTGTCACATTATACTCGAATTGGAGAAAGCCACAACATTATTATTCAAGTTTTGGATAATACAATAATTATTTTAGCACATCGATCTACAGTTTCAGTAAGTAACGATAAGCTGAGTTGCTCCAAAATAAAGAAAAGGAAAAAGGTAATAGTATTTCCACATAATAATTGTAAAATTAAAGTATTTAAAATAGATAATAAACTATGTTTTGTTTGGATGGTTTATTTGATTGGAATGGAATTAAAGTTTGTGGGTCAATATATAGGCTAATGCACCACAATCTAAAGAGAGATAGTGATATATATTTGCTTTTGTTTTGCCTTCTATTATCGGTTTTTATAACATGTATCTAGTGGGTACAGATTAATAATTTATTTACAGCAAAAAACACGCACATTGATAATAGCACGATATATTGATATATTAACACATAATTACCATACTTAAAACAATAACAATGTGGTTTTTACTGTAAATAGTTTATTAAAGTGTGTCCACTGGACACGGGTTAGAAAAATCATTATCCTTATAGTATGTACTCCCTCCGAGTCTAAATGATCTTCCCCTTTGTTTAATACATGTGAATTAAAGGGGAAGATCATTCAGACTTGGAGGGAGTATTATGTTTTATAGTTACTCGGACTTACTCTGTAGTATTTTATAGTCCAAGGAAAATTATTTTGTTTTAATTATACCTGTGTACAGATGGAATAAAATATTATTCTCTATTATCTTATTTTATTTTGTTGTAAATATGAATGTACAATGGTATATATATATATAAATATATATACACAGGGGCGGACCTAGGGGGTCCGGGGGTCAAGGGTCTCCCCAGTCTATTTAGAAATAAGTAGGTTTTAGTAAGACCAATTATCATGGTGTAGTGGTTTAGGTATTTGTCTTTCTCACAAATGGCAGGGATTCGAATCCAATATAACCCTCATACTTAATGAAAATTTCTATATATTACATGCTTAAACTATTTCTCAAAACCTTCACTCTTTTACTTATAGATTATTCACGACACGTTGCAAATATTTGTCTCAATTTTTTCCTATATAATGTAATTAGTTTATTTAATTTGGTAATGATTTTAAAAACCGTGTGATAAAAATATGATTTAAAACATATATAAGCATTTTTTGACAGTCTCATTGTTCATTATTATATAGAAAAAAATATCATAAAAATAGTTTTAAAATGCAAAAATGTCGGAAAAAAAAATAGTGTCCCCTAGATAAAAAATTCTAGGTCCGCCACTGTATATATATGAAAATGTTTCAATGACCAGTAATATTATCGTAACATTATCTTAAAGTTTTGCCTTGATGGGATTTTGGTATTGCTTAGCTGAATAATTGTCGTTATATTACCCTATATTATAATGAGTTACAGAGTATATATAGGTTTACGTTTTATATATGCATGGATTTAGGCCAGGCTCGTTTGTTTCATCATGGGAAGATGAAGTTATCGGGAACTTTAAATTCACGTGAATTTGTATTTTATGGGAATTACAAAAATATTGTTTGGTTACCATGTGAAAAATGACTTCATGCGGAAACTTCTACACACCAAGGGGACTCGGTGAGTAACTTCCCCATTATGGAGGAAGTGGCAATTCCCGGGAAATGGGCAACCAAACAACTCCCTAAAAATGCACTTTCCAGTGATTAGATGGTAACGAAACGATCCCTTAGTTACGGTTGGGAACGAGAATTTTAGGATAAAAATTATGATTTGATAACACTCTTAGTTGTCGTTGTAATAAGGAGAAAAAGGAGCAACTACTCAACTAGGCAAGTGAGTAATAAAGTTCACGGTCACGGACATTATAATTTAATTATTTAATTTCTAATTGGAAGCTTTGTTTAATTTGCTAAATAACTATTGCAAAAGTGTTCTTCCATTGTTATTTTTATATTATGCGCTTTCTTCTTTTTTATGCATAGCCACTAAAATAATTAAATTAAATAAAGTTCTAAGTTGATGTGGGTGCAATGGTCGTATTTTTCCTTATTTTAATTTATTTGAATTTCGAGGCGACGTGTTTTTCTGATTTTCTGCTCTCACTCATTTCATTTTGAAAGAGAATTATTCGTGCATTAAATAAAGATGACAATTTTGTAGGATCGTTTCTAAATAAAATAGAAATAGATGAAATTAACTAACAATAACGTAAGAGACCAAATGTTAAAATGAACTAATAATGTGAACCTCTCAATAATGATGAGGTACTTAAAATAATTGTACAATTAAGATATCGTCTCTTATAAGCAATCAGATAAGCCAGGAATAGTAACCAGCTAATTGATAGTACGATATTGTTCAATTTGAGCAAAGCTGTCAAGAATTTATTAATGTCAAGCTCCTTACCAAAAGACCTCGTACTATTACTGTTAATGAATACTAGTAACGATAATCTTTCATGGAGTTATTAGATAATATATGTGAATAAAGAGCAATTAGTGGGAATTAGATATGTGATTAAATACTAACAAAGTTTAGTGGCAACAAGTTAAGTGTATATATGTCCTAGATTGATATTGGATTCTGCAATATCCATATCCATATCCATATCCATATCCATCAAATATAATCATGCAAGTACTTCACTCTTAAGTCTAAGCATTATTACATTTTGTATGGATTATTATTGAAAATCCACAAACAAAAAAGTTTAAAAATTAAAGTTGTTGGCCAACAGGCTTTATTATCCATCATCAAGAAATTATGCTCCACATATTCAGTTTTATATGCACTTTTGGAATATGAATGGATAAATAATTCATGCCTAATTATGAACTTACTAGCTCCAAGATCATGGACTAATATAATCAATCTGGTTGATCCACTACTACTTAATCATGGTAGGCAGTGGGGAATCTAGCTGGTAGCGAAGGGTAACATTCGCTACCCCAAATTTGAAAAAAAATGGTTAAAATTATCGACTTTTGTTACTCCAAACTTCGTAAAAATGATACATTTTCATATGAATTAAGCAAATATGATGAAATTGCTACCCAAAATTTGAACTCTGGATTCGCCCCTGATGGTAGGCACAGGCAGGTGGCTAAGCTACTATACTACTATAACACTTTTAGGTACGTATAGTCTTTAATTTTGTCCCCATTGGAATTCGATCGCGTCAAATAATGTTACTTCACTTATTGGTGATCGTTTAGCAAAGTTCAATTGGTTGATATGGAATTGATTCAGTTGTCTCGTATCATTATCACCCTTATCGGTACGTGTTACAGCATCGTCGTTCACAAACCGATTGACCGCGTAAAAGTGGGCATGATATATATTCTGAAGTGACCTCGGATGTATGGTATGAAATCTAGGTTAAATTGAAACGTTGTCTAGTACGACCTATTGGACAGTTCAAATTGAAGTGCATAATACACGTATTTTCAGTGATTTGGGGTCACAAACAAAAATGGCTAGAAATCGCATCAATTGTTCATTATGTCAATTGAAATAATCTCACAAAATTTGAGGAGCAACGGATGATAATTGAGAGTGTTTTTGGAACGTGTTATAGTGTCGTCGACATGAAATCGGTTAATCGAGTAAGAGACTTATACTCGTCATTTGGCATGAAATCGGACATGATACATCCTGAATGGACCCCAGACATGTGGTATGAAATTCAAGTAAAACTGAAACGTGGTCCGCTACGACCTCACGGACATCTCAAATTGAAGCGTATAATACACATTTTTTCAGTGATTTGGCATCCGAAAAAAAAAATCGTCAAAAATCGCACAACTTGTTGAATTGGTCAGTTCAAACAACCTCACAAAATACGAGGATAAATGGAGAACATTTGAGGGTTACATTGTGACGGTAATAAAACCTTGGATACTCCCTCCGTTCCAATGAATTGTTTGTCTATTCCATATTGGGGCATCTCTATGAATTGTTTGCCTTTCTATTTTAGGAATGTTTTTTATATGTAATTTGATCATTCTCAATGAGTCATTTCCTCATTGGATCCTTTACCCTTGGTGCCAAAACCAAAGGCAAACAATTCATTGGAACGGAGAGAGTACTTCTTTGGATCCAGTAACACAAACTGTGATATGGCATGGCAAACACTCAAAAAAAGCCATTTATTTCAAACACAGAAGTTCACTTCATACAAGTCTCCAAAAAAAGCCATTGATTTCAAGGCGACGATTATAATCAAGCGAACCATCTAGACGTGGCCACGCTAGAATTGTTTTCGCTTGAACAAAGAATAGCACGAACAAAAAATATTGTACCAGTAGAAAACCAAACCAATTACATCCTCAGTTATTCACAGTTGTGACGTACTTCAACAGCATCTGAACAATTTCGGGGGATATGCTGGAAGCCTGTGATTTCAGTTGTTCAATTCTGGCATCTGTCTCTCGTTCAAGACGTTTCACGTTGGCACCTGAGTCTCCACTACTCTGTTCCATGCAAATCCCATCACGTTCACGTTCATTCAGTTCAGTTAGTTCAGTTCAGCCTAAAAGAACGGGGCTTTAGTCTAAAGTTCAATTACCTCTGCAAGTCTTCTTTGGAAATCGGCTTCCATCTGAGCACGAAACTCAGCAATATCTCGCTCAGCCTCTTCCTTGGCTTGCCTTAGCCTAGCCGTCTTAGCTGTTCAAAGAACACAACATTCTTCGTTACAACATCAAAGTCAAAAACACGAGAAAAAGACAGTGAACCTTAGTCCGAAAGCTCGAGACTTGGACATTTTATACTGAGAAAATGCAATGCACACATGTAACAGTAACAGATCCTCCAATATATATTGCAACCATACCATTTTTAGCAGCATTAACAATGTGCTGAGCTTGTTGTTCTGCAGCCAGCAAAAGCTGAATTCCGTTCTGGCTTCTGTTTGCTTCCATACTTTTTCAACTCTTCAAGACGGTGCTCACACGTTCTGAAAAAAATCAAACATTATCATCACAAACAATACAACCAAGTCCCAAGAGCATCTTGTTATACCTCTAATAATGTCGGAGCAAGGTGTCGAATCAGTAACTAGTTAATTAAGACGCGCTTAATTTGCTCTTTATAAACTTTTTACCCCGACACATAACGATAAAACCTTAGTTTTTTTTGTTCAACGAAGAATGCACTCAGTCGCATTAAACTCGATAATTAATTACCATTCTAATCATGAGAACACATGAATATAACTCATCAATAATCAAATTAAACCAAATTTGACCCACGCGACCAATGATCAATGATATCTCGACACATAACGATAAAACCTTAGTTTTTTTTTGTTCAACGAAGATCACACTTGGTCGCATCGAGGGGCCAAGACATCATCAGTATAACTCATCACAGCCTTAGTTTAATTAAACTCGATAATTAATTACCATTCCAATCATCACAACACATGAATATATCATCAATAATCAAATTAACCAAATTCGACCCACACGATCAAATGATCAATGATCAATGATATCTCCACCAGATTAAAACCTCTAAAAATCATGAGATTGATTATCATCGAATCGGGTCGGATCAAATTGTTAAGTCAAAGGCAAGACAATTCACAAGAATCGAGAGCATCAAAAGATAAATTAAGAAAAGGGTAAGACTTAAATCAGAGATATTTAATTTTATCCATATAATTCAAAGTTTTGATCTTTATACAAATCGAATCAAAAACATATGATACTGAAACATTAAATCAACATTAATTAGAGAAATTTGCATAATACGCAGAAATTAAGAAAGTAATGATGTTGCGATCAAAGAAAGAAAGAAAGGGACTTACAGAGGTCAGAGGGTAGAAGGTAGAAGAAGGTAGAGTTGGGGTTTCGAAGCCGTGAATCGTGATTGATATTGTTTCACACTTTTACACAAAGTGGCCCCCAATTCTGTTTGTCTTTTATTGGACTAAATCTCTATTGTTATGGTGGATTTAATGAAACCGTCTTTCTAACATGTATTTACTGAGTATCAATATCATTAATAATAAGTCATCCGGTATCTACGAACGATGTCAAATTGAACTGAATACAGATTTATAAAAAATAAATAAAGAACATTTTTGAGACAAAGATCACTATTAGAATAAAGCGCTTCTGCATAATCTTCTATATATTGTTGTTTATTGACACAGCATTTCGCGAAGGAATCTATAGATCTGATGAAATAGTCTCCAAATAGTAGACCGAGATCTGACCTCAATTGTATCACCATACGTAAAAATTTCATTGCCCTCATGATCTTGCACATACTTCTTGGTATGTACGGAGTATACATTAGAGTAAATGTTGATGAAATTAAGTCAAAATTTTTACCTTTTTTTCTTTTTAGTAATTTCTTTCATCTCGATTCTCCGTCTTTACCTTTATTTTTGGCACGAGAACCAAGTAAATGAGAAGGGAAGTATTCGTTGGGAACTAGTAATTGTTACTCGTATTACGGAATAGATGACTCCCGCAGAGTATGTTGTGACATGATTGCCGTCAGTATATCTCTTTTTTTTCACTATTTTCACCTTTGTTCGTGTCCTTTAGGATGCGTTTGCATTAGTGGTACAATGTTATTGTACAACCAGGTGTATAATCCTATTTTTAGAAGAGAAGGGGAGAATTGAGGATGTAAGTTTTCCTTATTACAAATACTCGAGACTCTACTAATACATTTTGGTCACTGTACCTAATCTTAACCACTTTAAAAAAACATTTTTCAGTCGACCTCTCGCTATCTTTACGAGCAATTTTTAATTTTTTTTTGCCGGTCAAGAAAATCAGTTGAAATTACGTAATGTTTTGGGCTCTGGAAGCCCATGACGAGCAAAATTAAATACTTCCTAATTTAGAAATCTGAAAGAAAATTATATCCAAACGAGCACGGATCATTCACATTCCCGTTCCCTTTTCTCTTCCCTTTGTCACCTACTTCTTGCTTTCCATTTCCGTCGTATTATCCAAACAATTAAGTCCTTTGGTTCTCATACAATTAAATGTTGCCAAATGCACAAATTGAACACCGTATACGTTTGATAACCATATAAATATAAGTGGACTATGAACCACATTATATTCAGTAATTGACATCCTAACGTACCGTGATTGCAGTAACTTTTTACGAATTGAACTACTCGTACATTATTATTATTATTATTATTATTATAAAACGGAACTTTCATTAAACACCAGAGCAAATTACAAGAAGTTAGAGGGAAGCCGAGATACTATCTGGGCTCCCACTCAGATAAAACGGAACTTTCACTATTATTATTATTATTTTTTTTTTTTATTTTTTTTTGATGAACGAGGGAACCCGCAGCCGCTACCTTTTTGGTGCGCACTGGGTAAACCCTCGGGTGTACGCATAGCCTGCAAACCACGCACACCAAGGTAAACCGCTCGTGGGCGACAGGCTCGAAGTCTAGAGGCATAGTCTCAAGCCATACAACTCCCACAAGTTCGCGCTTGCAGGGGTTTGAACCTGAGACCCTTGGGTCGATGACCACAAGTTTTAACCACTAGGCAACACCCTTATGGGCAATTATTATTATTATTATTATTATTATTATTATTATTATTATTATTATTATTAGTATTATTATTATTATTATTATTATTTATTATTATTATTATTAGTAGTATTATTATTATTATTATTATTTATTATTATTATTATTATTATTTGTGGCTATTAATATTATTATTGACAAATGACAAGTTAGCAAATTTATAAAGTTTAACAAGTTCTTAACCACATGAATACGTGATTAAGGAACAATTTCGATTTCTAGGCTTTCAGCTAATTTTTCAACTGATTTTGTTAAACAAAATTTTACTCGGTTACTCTACTGTTTATAAAAATAATAGAAATAATGCTTTCGAAATTAGTATTTACGGAGTATATATTAATAAAAAAACTCGTGTCCTCGACTCCAGTTTTTGTCGAGTAACGACTTCAAGATTTACTTATCTGAATTAATATTCAAACTATGTTGATTAATTTGATATTTTAATTAAAAATATCATTGGAGGATCCACAAAAAATATTCTCCGTAGAATTCTTTCGATATTTTTTTAAAAAATATCTAAAAGAAAGACAAAATATGCAAACAACAAAAAAAGGTTTATCTCAGGATAAATTTTTATTTGTGACTACATTATTCGTCAAAAATGGCTTAAAAAATGTTAAATATTTTGTCTTTACATCATGTACTAGTACTACTATTAGTTGACTCGTTTTAAAATTTAAGATGAATATTAACACTATTATCCAAAATCAAAACCTCAGAATAAAGCTAATAAAGTTTGGTACGTAATAATTTATTTGGAAATTTGGAATGGAACCTTATTCTATCTCAACTACGAGTACATAATATATAATTTCTCCTCCGTTGGTTTAATTAAGCGAGAATACATACCTAACTTCACAAAAAGCAAACTAAAATAATTTTAGGAAAATAATAAATACGGTCTTTAGGACTGTATTTAAGAGATCATAAAGGGAAAAATATTTCAATACATGCATTAATTGCATTGATGTTTGTGTAATTTTTGCTTTAATCCATAAGTTTATACTCCCTCCGATTTTTTATTATCTTCCCTTTTGGTTTTGGGAAGAAAATAAGGGTGTAGGAATGTGTGGTTCAAAATAAAAGAAGGAAAAGATAGAAATGTAAGGTTGATTCTAGACCACATGTTGATGGCCCAAAATGGAAATAGAGAAGAAATAGTGTTTCAGTCCAATAAGGAAATAGGAAAGATAATAAAAAATCGGAGGGAGTACTAAATTTGAATGATTTTTAATACTTAAATACAACCCTAATTTTTACTATACTTATCTTCTAATGTGTCAAATATATACCGCTAATATCAACTCATCGGTTAACTACGGGGTAGTATATATATCTCCTCCTGTAAAGATTATTTTAATCATTTTACCAAAAAAAAAATTTATTTTAATCAAAGACAAAGAAATGAACGAAATGGAGGGAGTAATTATTTGACCCCACACGAAAATAAACAACTGTATGTCGTCGATCAGATATTTAAAAAAAACAAATTAAAAAAAATAGCCATTATTCCATTTGTCCTACACGGGAACTATAAGGACATGAACTCATCTATGATCTATTAACTACGGCGTGTATATCTACTTATGTAGCCCACACAAAAATAAAACAAATGTAAGATTATTTTTTTTAAAAAAAACCATTATTGTTCCATTTGTCCTTCACGGAAATTATAAGGACATCCAACTTTATATACCCTTAATAGGAAGGTTTGATTAATCTTCTTACATTGTTTTGGCAATACCTCACATGTGAACCCACTTATAAAGTGGGGTTTTGGTTGAGATGGTTTGTTAACGAACGGGTCTGGGCCACACCCGAGACGGGAAGAGTCCACTCACAAGACAGGAGGGTTCCACTCTAAAACCAATTGGCAATAGAGCGAGTAACCCCTTGCTTTATAAGGTGGATCATCTTTCTCTCATCTTTCCATGTGGGACACATGTAATTACTTGGGTTTAGGAGTCATTCTCAACATATATACAAATATACAAGTCTCTTTTGTAGTGGCGAAGTTGGAATTTTCAGTTAGCATCGAACAATAATACTCTGTATTAACAGAGGCAAAAGAGTTGATCGAAATTGTTTGAAATTTTAAACTAAAATGTTCGGATTTTTCATTTTTAAGCATGACTAATAATGAATGATCGACTCTATTAAGTATTAACTCTTACATTAGCCGTTTGGTTGGAGGGTTTCAGGAAAGGGTAAGGGAAACAAACTTACCGATTCCCTTTGTACATGTTTGTTTGGCCAAATGAATGAAACCCTTTCCCCATTTCACCTATTAACTAAGCCCCATATCCCTCTAAGTTGAAAACCCCACCCCCAAGGGTTTAGAATTCCCTTTCCCTCCCATTACCCCATTCCTGTATCTACCTCTTGCCCTATAACGTTGCTCTCATAATCGTTACGTCTCAAACCTCGCACCTCCCACCTCCGATCTCCCACCACCAACGTCCACATCTCACTGTGTGTACGGGTCATTAGACTTGTCAAACGACCCGACCCAGAAATCCGATCCGCCTGACCCATTTTTTTAGATTGTGAACCTATTTTTTTGATCTGTAACCCGTTTGACCCGAACCCAATATGACCCGTTAATTCAGGGTTGAAACCCGACTCGCCTGGGTTGACCCGTTGGATCAACGAGAATTTATCAAAATTAATAAAATATTAATATTTAAATATTATATTTGTATTTATAATTTAAAAAATTGTTTTAGTATTTTAAATTACAAAGATGAAAAATATTCAACTAATAATTTTTTTTATCATTTAATAGCAAAATAATTATTAAAATAATTTTAAAAAATGATTTTAATATTTTTTAATCATTTAATAATAAAATAATTATTAAAATAATTTTAAAAAATGATTTTAATATTTTATAAATATAAACATTATAATTAAAGAGTATAATAATAATACTATTAAAAAAAGCTTAATATTAAATTTTATTTTAAATTTGTAATTTTCATAATTAATTTTATTGTTATTCAATATTACAAGAATATATGTTGTTTTGAAAATGTTTTAAAAAAATAAGTAATAAAAAGTTGGTGAAAAATAATACGGAGTATTGAAAAAACAAGGTAAATCGATATATAAAAGAAAACATGTTAAAAAAAATTGATTCCTAATTGTAACCAAACGACCACAAAGAAACAAGGGGTAATGTCATTCACTTCTAAGACTGAACCAAACAACAAGTTAAATTGAGGGCAATCCCTTTCCTTTCCCCTTCTTTCCCTTTCCTAATCTCATTCCCTTTCCCCGCTGCGAACCAAACGCCCCCTTAGTCTCTTCTAATGATTAACATGGATGAGAATGATACTCGCTCCGTATCTATATGTTCGTCCACTTTTAATATAATACTCTACCTATATATTAAACAAAGTGGACGAACATATAGATACAGAGGGAGGAAGTATATAGTTCCAGAATTTACTTCTCTTGTCGGTCAGCGTGTCTGCATGTATATTGTACTCCCTCCGCTTCTCTATGATGTTTCACATTTGATTGTGGGAAGAAATTAAGAAAATTGATATATGTGGAGGAAAATGAAGATAGAGAAAAGGAAGTAGGGTCACAAGCAATAAGAACCACAAAATATTTACTAAAAAGAAAAGTGGAACATCTCAGTGAAGTTTCCTAAAAAGAAAATGTGGAAGATCTTAGTGAAGGGGAGGGAGTAGTACACTAGTACCTCCTTTGACACACACTATAAAAACAAAGAAAAAAATAGAAGAATAATGAACCTAGTAAAATGTCTATGAACAAATAACCGAAGTTTGTCATTTGAATATATATTCTCGCAAATTTTAGAAAAATTATTTTCTTAGTCGAGTATAATAGAAATTATAGAATACAGAGTATAAATGTCTTAAAATTTTGACTGAAATGTTTCATCTAATATGATATTCCGTATTCAAGTAAGAGAAAGTCACGAGTTCAAATGCTGACAGCCCCCGTTAACTCTGAACTCTCAAGTGGTAGACAATGACATGGATCAAATATTCATTAATTGTGATTCACGAGCACTTTATATGAGCAAGTCATGGGTTGCTATTATACAGTCCACATATTTGATGCTCACTTCTCTTAACACTCTACTACATCTTTACACTACTATATATAACAACCCTCCTTACTCATATCTCTACTATCTTATCATCTACTACTACTCCATATCATCATATTTTACAACCAAAACATACTACACCTGATAAAAAAAAAACAGTTAAAACTAAGTACTAGGGTTCACTTTCTTAAACAAAATATTGTATTATTTCTTGTTCAACAAGTTTCTACTAGGGTTTCACTAGTCATCATGGCACCACCAAATAATGTAGGAACTACTACTATTACTACTAGTCTCACATCCTCCCCAACTCCATTGAGAAAACTTTACAAACCTTCTAGGCTATCCCAAGAAAACCTCAAGAGAACGATCTCGGACATAGCTTATGAGTTAACCAAGGGACTCAAGGACGCACGGGAGCAGCAGGAGCTGGAAGGGGCAGAGCTGCTCCCAGTTGTCTCGGAAGCAGAGGACGCTAAGTGCGAGTGTTGTGGTATGAGCGAGGAGTACACACCCGAGTACATAAAGTGTGTGCGCGATAAGTTCTTGGGGAAGTGGATATGTGGGTTGTGCTCGGAAGCAGTGAAAGCTGAAAATGAGAAGAATGGAGGACGGTGTGAGGAAGCACTAGAGACTCACATGAGCGAGTGTGTGAGCTTCAATGAGCACGGGAGGGCACACCCGGTGCAATACCAAGCTGAGGCAATGAAGGAGATGATGATGAATGGGACTAGGGCTCGAGCCAAGTCGATGAGCCCTAGAGACAACCCCATGAGAAGGTTGAACTTGGCTACCCTTTCCAGGAGCTCAAGTTGCTTGCCCTCCATCATGAATGACCTTGCAATTAGGGACTAATTAGTCTTCCTTAGCATTTCTATGAGTGTTTTTCTCTGTTTTACCGTTGATTAAAATACTTCCTACAAATACTGATGTAATATAAAAGATAAACAGATGAATGAGACAGAAAGAGTAATGTTAACCTAAGTTTTTGCCTTAATCATAAACAGCAATGCAGTTCGAGGTCCATGTGTGTTCGTTCGACTAGCATAGAGCCATAGATAGATAGAGTTTTACCAAGGTTGAAGGTTCACAAGGGTCACATAAGTACTAAGACTCGGTACAAGACTTGTCGACAGGATGTTAAACAAAGGACCAGTTCATAAACATAAAGCAAATGCAATGCGCGTTTTCCTCTTCATTCATCACCTTCCAAGCCACTGCTCTTTCATACGATATTGGACGACCCATGCTCGATATGCATATCCCGCTTTGAAGACATGCAAACCCCTGAAAATTACAGTCTTTAACATTTTAGACTCATATTTACTGCAGTGAATAACATGAGTAAATATTTGTGAAAGACGGTCTCATCTCAGAATTTACAGACCTGTTGTAGGATCTGTGGAAATTCGGAGCAGAGAGCTTTTCGACCATTGTCATCCAGAATCTTCTCTAGGGCTATGTCTTGTAAGGCGACCAAGGTTGTTTCGAGCATGTCAAGACCTGCCTGATTTCCAAAGGTGAAAACTGGCAGAGTCTGGAAAGGTAAAACAACCCCGATCAGGCAATGATATAAGAATTCACCCGAAGCACAAAAGTAAAAATAATTATAATTACCTTCAAGTTACAGCACAGAATAGCATCAGAGTGATGCCAAAGACTCTTGAGAAGAGCATCACCACCGTCACCAGCTGATTTAAGTAGATCCACACCTAAGAAGCATCTGTTGCATAAAAGACAAACCCGCTCAGGCATACAATAATAACGTGAGGAAATAAAATAAAAAGGAAAATGAAAATAAAGACCTGTAACTTTGGCAAATCCAACGAGCTAAGGTGTGTGCTTCAGGATTGCCAACGGATGACCTAAGTCCAGCTTGAGAGCCCATATGAGGAGAGAGTGCCAAAGCCACCCTCTGAACGGAAGATATAATGCTTCGGACATACTGACGAGCCATAGAGGCCACGTTGTCTTGTAGATGAGACTCGAATGCAAACTGGAAGGCTATAGTCATCACAGACCTCATGTTACCTCCTCCTCCACCGTGTCCGGAATGATCTGCTGACGATTTGTTTCCAGGTGCACCACCAACTTCAAGAGCTGAAGCAAGATCCAAGGTGCGATTTGGGCTCGAGGCCTCCTTGGTAGAATCAAGGGGGATGATGCGGAAACCAGAAGGCAGAAGAGGAGCATCATCAGCAAACGATGCGTCTATAGGAGCAAATATAAGCTCCGCACACATGCCAACAGCGTTCTCATCCATTCCACTACATAACTGAAAGAGAGCAACGATATATCAGCACCCGTGAGAAAAGATGTCAAATTTATAATATGGTGCAGTGATTGATGAACATAGATGACATGCATCATGAAACATCAAATATAGTAAAAAGAGAGATCGGTACAGAAAACCACGCTTACTTGTAACAAGAACATGTCTCGTGGCATCATAGCATCTTCAGGACAACTGACGAGACCTTCCAGCTTAATGACCTCCAATAGCTAATGGTAAGGAAGGTATTAGAAATTAAAAAACAAAGGTAAAATATTGAAATTTTTAATAGATGAAACACTTTTCTTTTCTTTTTTTTTACAAATTTTACCTCTTCATGTTCAATGGTATGAGCCAATGGCAGTATGACTTGATTACCGAAACCTCCAGCTCGTATTCCAGGAAGGCTACAAGGACTAATTTTCGCAGCTGCAGCTAAGTAACCATCGATATTGTTGTCGGCCCATTCTGATCGGTGTTCCCTTAAGAATCTAAGAAGTACTGCTGGCGGAACATTCTGGAAATTTGGGAAGTATTTTAGTGTAAAGATCTTAACAAAATACAGAATGAAATAAAAACTACAGTTTTCGACAAAGCAGAATTACCTGTAGAAGCATAGATGCTTTAGCACACAAAATGGTATTGCTCACGGCTGGAAAACCATTAGCATATGTAAGGTTCAGGGACATCAGTTTGTCAGGTGATGAGTTCACAAGAACAGTGACATCATCAATGCCATCGTTTCCAATCATTGACCACCCTTCATCAGTAAACCCGTTGAGCGCCTCATTGAAACCTCTGGTAAAATCAATTATCACGCCTACATAGTAAGTCACTAATCGAGGAAAATTACATATGTGATAGCAAAATCAAGTTATATTCTCACGGTCTCACCTACTCAACCTCTGGCCAAGAACCCTCAGAGCTGCAGGTCGCCTGCCCCAGTTGGACACGGTAGGTTGGGAGTATTCTTGAGCAATCTGTCTCAATTGACGCAGTGCCTAAAGTCCAGAGAGAACAATGTCAAGGGAACATTAAATTGCTTAGCTTCTGCAATTGTTTTCAAGTTTCAACAAACGTAATGAACCAGTTAGAGCAAATCTTACCGCCATTGTTGTTTTCTGGGCTACTACAGTTGATGATTCATACAAAGGGCGTAAAACTTCTGGCACGCTCCACGGCTGTTTCATAGATGGATGAGCTTTACCCCATTAGTAAATGGAAGAGTTAGCCAGTAGCATCGACAAGAATTACGGAAGTAAAAATTTTCTACCTCGAGGTCCATATGGTCGACAATGTGGATTATTGAGCCACTCCCTTCACAAGGTCTTATAAGATAGCCACTTGGCAGCATCTCAGCTCTAACAAAGTTCTGCACAGCAGGCATGCTTGGACCATTCTGAGTATTGTTAAGGGATCGTTCACAGACCTATACATGAAAATATGGTATATGAGTGATACATTGATCAGGTCAAGTCATAAGAATCGAAAGAAAATTTATGGTGAGAGAACACCTACCACCAAACTACCATCTTCCATGACAGAGGTATACCGAAGCAACCAGAAATCACGGGCAGGTGCCAATGTTGTAGGGGCATACAGCTGAAATGAGATACATTGCAATTAAGACACTAAGCTTGCACGAGATGAGTAGGAAATTGCGATTGTTGATTAACTTAGGCAGTCAGATGAACAAATGATGAAACTGACCTGCATGTAAAGCAGCTCAATGGTTCCACCATTTGCAGTGGGCAGCACGTTAAGCACATCCACAGCTCGGCAGTCGCGGAACCACGACGGCCTATCCTTGAGGATTTCTGCTACCTGTACCATAAATGTAGGGCATTTCAGTTTCAAAAGTAACATCAAAACACGGAACAATTGTATTATCT
The DNA here is from genome assembly GCA_958450325.1 of Agrostemma githago. Lineage (NCBI taxonomy): Eukaryota > Viridiplantae > Streptophyta > Magnoliopsida > Caryophyllales > Caryophyllaceae > Agrostemma > Agrostemma githago. The sequence goes on along the minus strand of OY288239.1, from coordinate 86,280,623 downwards.
CTTGAACCAACAAAAAACAAGCACATACCCGTGTAGGTTCAAGACCCACAAGGCCGCAGGCTCGTGCTGCCACTCCAGTGCAACCATAAGAAATAGCAACGATTCCAATGGAATCCGGACCAGGCTATACCAACAACAACAGACAAATTAGCCATGATTCCACCAAATACTTGAACGATAATTTTGCTGAAACAAACAAGGTACACCACAATCGAGTTTCATAACAGAATATTTTTATTCCTTACTCGATAACTTCATTAATAGCCTAATGGTCGGTCTCCAATGTTGACCGTCTCATATTAGTTTTTTTTTTTTTTTTTGAAATTTGTGTGCATCCATAACCTTTTCCACGAGCAAGTTACAAACTTTACTAAACTTTGGATAACATCACTGAAAAGAAATCAACTTTTTAACTGTGTATGATTAATTAAGTCAATTACTAGTAACTAGCAAGTAATGGACCACAAATGAACAAGTTAAAAGTAAAAAAAGGAATCAATCTATAAAATATTGGTATATACATTACCTTCATTCCAGGCATTTGGACCCACTCTACAGCAGTTCCAGTAGCCTTTGAAAGAAACTCTGCTAAAGTTTCTTCTGCAATGGACAAAAGTCTGGAAAAGGATTGTAAAAAGAAAAGCACAAAGTGATGAGGGCACACAAACACAAACACACAAGAAAATATAAGTTCACAGAATCACAGTGAACGATGTCTTTTGGAAAATGACACAACAATCAAATTATTCCTCCACTTTACCCTGCAGGACTAGCATCTCTTGGAGGGTGTTGTGGTGTCACATGCTGTTGACCACTCGTCACCACTGATTCACAGCTTGTGTCTTTACTAGCAATCCCAGCCTAATCACCAACAACCATAAACATAACATCAACATGAAGATTTGGGGGTCGGCTAACATGAATGAATCATCATCTGAAATCGTCGAGTCGTCTCCACAAAGCAATCATATAAAAGACATATTAATCGCGATATTAGGAAGGTAGATAATAAAATAATGATGAAAATACATTGTTTCAAACTTAATATAAAGTTGAAAGCGTTAATAATGAAAATATGGCCATAAACATACATCAACGTTTGCATCCTTAGTTCTCTGTTCTTCGTCTATGAGGTCTATCTACTTATAAAGTTCCTACTTTTTCATAAAACATCTTTTAGTTTCCAAAAATGAAGTGAAGTGAAATGGGGCTATTGCCAAACTAAATCTGAATTGGCTCTCATTAGTGTTGTTTTTCGATTCTTTACGAAGAAATGCAAGCATGATATTTCTAACAAGTAGAAATAGCTCATGAAATAACCAAATATATCGTGGAGTGATACCATAGTTGCTTTAAACCTTGGGGAAAAAACAATCAATTATTTTATTTTACAACATCTAAACGAAAAACATTCGACTTTTACTTGGGTTGGCCACATTTATAGTTCCTAGTTGGGTTGTTCTCTATGTTTTTTGTGTAGAAATCACTCCATAGGTAATCTATGATAAACTTGAAGTATCAAACCTGCCTAATCACTTCATTATAGTGAAAAAAACTGTAAATTCATCGTATCATATTACGAGTAGTAATAAAAGGCTCACTTTTTGAGTTTGCTGGCGAAAGTAGCCATTCTCATACACAAGCTGGGACACTTGCTTCTGCAACCTATCATTCTCCTCCATTAAAAGCTTATTCATTGCTGTCAGCTTCCTATTCACAGCTTGCAGCCGTGATGCCTCCTTTCTCTGTTTCTCTCTACATCTGCCTCGCATTAATGCACAACATCATTATCCAACGTACGAGTACAAGACAATCTTGTTTGACATCAAGACGACATACGGAGTACATTTTATCAACTCCATCTCGAGTCATGGACGACATGGCCCGTAAATGGAAAATTTCTAGAATTTGTTCACCTCCATACAATCTTGATATTCAAAATTTTGGGATCTTATAGCCCACTGTAATTATTTACGGTTTCGTTTCACAATGATCTTCCTATTTCATATTTTGTGATTAAAGCTTCACAATTTTGAGCAAAAATATTTTAAATATATATAAATCAACATAGTTTGTATGAGTACATGATATGATATTGTAATACTTCTATACATTTGTTATCAGGAAGAAAAAAATCATAATTTCCAACCATAAAATCGCAATAAATGCAACAATCTACACTTTCCGTCTCATTCATTTGTTTACTTTTATATTATTTGTAAAGAGTATTTTAATCAACGGTAAACAAATACGAGTACTACCAGGGAAGGTGGGAGTATCTATCTATGGTCAAAGACTCAAAGTGTAATTGTGAAGGAAGTTAACTAAATTCCTTTGAACAGCATACATTGACATTTGACATACAATATACCAAAGAAAAGTTTCACTTTCACATGAACAATGCATCATATATAAATTATAAATCGGTTTTTCTAACATGTGCACACCAGAAAGTAGTAAGATTTAGGAATGTAAGGGTGAAATCTACCTTCTATTCTGAAACCAGACTTTGATCTGCTTAGGCTCAATGTTAGAGAGAATAGGGCACTCCCTAATAAGCTGCTGACGACGAATCGAGCTCGGTTTAGGGCATTCATGATACACCCTCTCAAGAGCTTCAACCTGCTCAGGTGTATACCTCACATACTTTCCATTATCCAACACACCTTTACCATCCTTGCAGGACATTGCCATCATTCTATTTTCACCCACTTAAAAAAATTACCTCTCTCACAGACAATTCCACAAACACCTTCTATGCAACTCAACAACTTACCAAAACCTAGGGTAAAAATGACTTTTTTTAAACCTAATTGAGGATTGTTTTCAAATGGGTAGGGGAAAATGGAGACAGAGTTAACTATTTACTGCTAACATAACAAGAAGCAGTGTCAAACACAAGAGAACACTTGTTTTTTCACCCAATATTTTGAGATCAGAGCTCTTGATAAATAAAGCTACTTATTGAATAGACTAAACAAACAGTACCACCACAGTAAAAAAAAAAAACTCAGAAAAATTACTGCTAGCAGTACTTATATATATAGCTAAAATGATCTGAAAAAAACCACCATAAATGGCTAAAAATCCAACCTTTTTACTTTCACCTCCATACCCATGAACCCAATTCAACTGACAGGTAAAAGACCAAGGGATTTAAGAGATGGGTATGAAAGATCTTGCGGTTAAAAGTAGAAAGTTACCACCTTTTTAAAGTTTTTTTTTACTACTTAATGTTGTAGACTTCCACTTCCACCCTTGAATTTGGTAGCTTGAAATAGGGAGTTGTTAAAGGCAAGATTTAGTACAACTTTTGCAGTTAATTTTGTAGTTAGTAGCATCTTATACTGTAGTATTTGGCTGATGCTTTAGTTTTTTTCAGAGTTTCATGGCATTAACCAGGTTTTTGACGTGATCGAACCAACAAAAATATAAGGGCCTGAAGCCCTGAAACACTGCATTGAATGTTGGAGAGAGAGGTAGAGATGGAGAAAGAGAGAGATAAAGGGTGAAAACTGAAAAGTGTGTTTTGTGCAAAGAGAGGGAAATATGTGAAAATTGGAAAAGTTACTTTACCCTCTCCCAAAGACCCGACTCATACAACCCGGATAGTCTTGTACGGACCTAACTGGGTTGGTTTGATGTCGGTCTGGTCTTCGGCTCTCCGAAGAATTTGCAATGCTCTTCTTTTCGATTTGGTTTGATCCATACTTTGAAATAGATCAAATTTGTCTATTTTTTTTCGACTTTATTTAATCTAAAACTTGGTCCTAGGGGAGTAACTGGTATGGTCTCTGGGTTTGGGTTTTTATGTTGAACGATCTTCGGGGCTATCTGTTCTGTTCTGGTCCAATTTGAACAGGGAACTGCGTAGTAAAATACGTATCGATGAGTTACAACTGTCGTGTATGTTGAGCGAAGTGGTTGTTGATTTTTGTTATGAATTTGACGAGAAATATGCAGTACCATTTCTACGGTTTTACCATTTGAAATGGGGGAGAAAGGCCTTCGATCTATTTACAAGAAGTCAAAAAAAAGATACAATAGTCACTTAAAACACACAACGACACAAAGTAACAGAATGGTAAGTAACCGGGATGATTCAAAATAGAGGACAAAATGACGAAGATACCCTTCTACTTTGATGTCAATATATTTTGATTGTCCTTACACTTGATAGTAATTGCACAAATAACCATGATACAAAAAACTTGTACATGAAGCATGGTGCATTGGTGCCCATAACCTGCGAGCTGGTCTTCCTTGTGACAGATTATCCATCCCATTATTAAAACATGTTCATTATTACTCATTTAGTTAGATTAAGATCCTACATGGTTTCTAGGGAATTGAATACCAATAATTCTGTCTGTTTTTATAATAATATGACGGATATCTCTGTCACAAGTAAAAATTTACGATAATGTGTGACATGTATTGTTAACAAACCATATCAACCAAAACATTAAGGCGATAGTTGAGGCTCGTTTATATTCTATTACGCCCCCTCACTCGAATGCCCGTTGGGCTTGAAGAGTGGTTAGTGCGCACCGGCTCCCCCGTACGGTATGCTGAGATTCCACTTGAGAGTTCGAGATATTGGGGGCTGCCAGGATTCGAACTCGTGACCTCTGACTCTGATACCAAAATCTTAAGACGATGGTTGAGACTCGTTTATATTCTACTCCCTTCGTCCCTAAAAGATTGTCTCATTTCCTTATTATATGTGAGGAGTATTTTAATGAAACGTGACAATCATAGTGGGACGGAGGTAGTATTATGTATAAGTGGGGAATGAAGGTAATTTAAGTTGAGTTGTGTTTGTGGGTGATGGAGACAAAAGCAAGAGGAGGAAGAGGAGGAGATGGTGTTGAGGGTTTAAGAGGTACCTCAACAACAGACAATTTTATTTTTATCATTCAAGCTTTCTTCCTTCATTGGTCAATACTTGTTTCAATTGAACTTTCTCATTTTATCATCAACTTAGTGGTCATGTAAAGGTACAAGACCTTCTCTACCAAATCATCACTCTACTCACTTGTGACATAAATCTTACACCATGTACCCATGCCCGGATTTGAAATATGTACACAAGTGTATGAAACGGTAATTCTAGTACAAAGTATGGAGTACGATTTGAGTAATACTTACATACGAGTACTATGTTATGTTGATGTTAAACTTAATACTGTGGCAGACTAAAATCTGCTAATAATGTTCAGATTGCAATTATAAAGGTATACTCAAAAAGTATGTTAGATGATCAGATAAGATAATCTAGGGTTCATGGGTGTTTTCTTTGTTGTCCATTGGTTTTAGTAAATTAAATTGAGTTTTCTTGAGGTTGTAAAATACTCCGAATACTTTTTCTACTCTCTTTGAACATGGCCAGACAGCAGACACGCATATTCTAATATTTTGGGGGATAAATACGGAGTAGATTTTAGTCTTTATTCAAATTTTAAAAATGTCATAAACAATCATCAATAATATCATTCTCGTAATACACGCGGATTATGTATTGCAATTTGCAAATACCATGTTGGTACGTTTATCAAGATAAAATCTTTTCAAAATTTTTGCTTTTTGTCCTTCCATACTAATCCGTTAACTAAATACCTCGTAATTTCGTATCACCTACCTAATAGTCTAATAATATATAATGATCAAATCCCGTTAAGATCTCATCATATTCTCTCATGTTCCACTTTGTACTCATTTACACTCTCACATCCAAAATATTCTAGCGAACAAAAAAATAAATAAATGATCCACCGCAATGAACATAAGTCTAACTTAGACCAGTCTCTCGATCTTAACTCTAGATTAACTGAACCAATTGCATTAGTATAATTAGAGCTAGCAAACCGGACGTGCCGGGCCGTGCTCCGTGTCCGTCCAGCCCGACTCAATCGTGTCGTGTCGGCCCGTGCATGACTCTAAGAACATGTGCCGAGGCACGGTTCCTAGCCCGAGCTTGGTCGTGCCGGTCCGACCAAATTTTCAGAGGTTTTCATTTTTTTTGGGATTTAGAGTCGCGCCGGCCCAACCGTGCCTAGGCACAGGGTTTTCTTCAAATTGGCGCCGCGGCTTGACTTGGGACCGGTCGTGCCGTGCCCGTGCTTTTCGCCATGTCATCACCGTGCAGGGTATCAGTTATTTTCGTGCCGGATCGAACCACCAAGATGGACCCGACCCGATCTGCCAACTCTAAATATAATTAGAAAAAATGATATACAAGTATTTTTCCTATAATGGTGACACAAGAAGAGGAGTAATAAGAATAACCTCAAGGTGTAGATACACAAAAATAATAACGTCTCTCTTTATCTACTCTTAATAATAAATGAAACATGTGGGTCTGAAAATTCATGATATTTTAGTCACCAAAAGAGCAACAAACCATAGACGTACTTTCAATACTCATCATTGTAGTTTTACCTTGGGTATGTCAACGACGAAGAAACGGGTCAGAATGGCAGTATTCGTAATTAGTAAAAATACTCAGGGGTAGAATCGGAAACTCGAAAAAAGGTAGTAGGAGTAGATGACTAAAAAAAGTGTTTTAATTTGCGTGGAAGACAGATGACAAAATGATGATTGTTTTTTTTGCATGCGTATCGGTTCTAGCTACGTTAGCTTACTCCTAATTGATAAATTGGGATGCTGTTTGATTATCCATTTTCTGGGAATTGTCACCTCCTCTACAATGGGGAAGTTACTCACCAAGTCCCCTGGTGCGTAGAACTTCTCGCATGAAGTCATTTCCCACGTGGAAACCAAACAATATTTTTGTAACCCATGAAATACAAATTCACGTGAATTTAAGTTCCCGGTAACTCAGCTCTTCTGCTAATTGCTCTTCTTCAATAACCTAATCAAACCCTTTGTTTAATCGATCTGGGGCCTCCATCGATGATTAATCGATGGTAAGTCCCAAAAATTGTTTAAGTCTCAATTACTAGTTATCAAATCTTATTCAATAAAAGTCTCTCTTTTATGAGAGTTGTTTTCGTCCTTTTTTTCAAGATTTTTTCCTTCATTTCGAGGTTTCAGTCCTTTCCATTAGTATAGGGCTTTGATTTCAAGAACCACGTGCAAGATCATGAGAGCAATGGAATCCCTACGTACGGCGATACAATTGAGGTCAGATCTCGGTCTACTATTTGTCAAAATAGAGGAAGTTCATCATCTTGCCAAAAACACATTTCTCTCTGGGCAAATTCTTTTTCTCACGACATACCAAATCATATTCAATGGGTAAATAAATGATACTGTAAATCACTTGTTAGTCCCTAATTTTGTGACCCGTCCTCAATTTGTGACGGATATACCCATTACAATGAAGACTCCTGGTTCAATCCTTCTTTCAATCCACGGAGTATTGTCTTAAATTTACCCATGGTGTGTAATAGTGTAATCCAAGATAGATTCAGCTCAACAAAAGGGGTAATTCAGTAACACAGTAAAAAAAGTAAAAAGGGGGGTTTGTCAATTGTCATAATCAGGGTGGTAACTAGTGAGTGAACAGTGCAGAGTATACAGTGTACAGTGTACCCGTATCTATTCTCTTGTGCGCAGATGGTCAGATATAGATAAAATTAATTAAATTGCAGCGCAGAAAGAAGTAAGTTCTCACATAAAGTTGAGATATGACGAGACGTATACTGTGGTGTATGTTATGACATACAGTACATTTGTTAATAAGACAGTTGATCTATCTATCTAATTCAATTAAAGTATGTACAGTAGATTGTAGACCGAGGTGAGGTGGTTATTACTGGAGGACTAGTACTGTACTGCTGTTATTAGGGTATTATGATATGATGTGAATTTATCAACTCATTTGATTTGATATTTGATATGAATATATGATATGATGCTGAACGTGTTTAGGTGTTTTGCACTTCTGTATCTCAATTACACGGTTGGTCTTCTTTGCGACGGATAAATGATATATCTGTCATGATATTAAAATGGATCAAATATGCCTAATTAGGAAGAAAATGTCAAAAAAAAAAAAAACTTTTCCTACACCATAGGCAGATGAGTTTATCTTATCCTAAATAATATTTGAACCGTCATAAACTTAAGACGTATATTTTCATCACAAACAAAGATTTGATATGATGTTGGATGCGTTATGCGTTTTGCGCTTCGTTCTATATCTAGACTAGACGGTTGATCTTTTTTGTGATATATATATATATATATATACTCCTTCCGTCCCAAAATGTTTGTCTCATTTGCAGGATGATGTGTGAGGTGGTGTGGATTAATGGAATGGCAAAATGGTAAATACTCTGTCTTATTAGGGACGAAATTGTAAAAAATGATAGACTAAAAAGAAAAGTTGAGAAATAGGACAATCTTTAAGAACCTACCCAAAAAGGAATACGGGACAATCTTAGTAGAACGGAGGGAGTATATATCTGTCGTTACGTTAAAAAGGATCAAATATAACTCAACTAGGAAGAAAAAGTCAAAAATATTTGCCTACATCATAGGCAGATGAGATTGTTTATCCTGAATATTTGACCCGTCATAAGTTAACACGGATATTTCAGTCACAAACAAACATTTGCCCAAACATGGTTGCACTATGCATCTTGTTGGACTTTGGAGTTTGGACCATGGGTTGTCTTCGGTTTCACAAATTCTGGCTTTCGGAAATATTTGTCATATTGTTATAGGATAACTCTAATGTTACATCAGAATGTATGAAAATTGATGTCGGTGTTGTTGAGATAAATGAGCGGGACAATACAAGAATAAAAATATATACAGTATTTATACCGATCTTAAAAAATCCATGTCATTATGAGAAGTGAGGAAAATGAGGAACCATGAATAGTGTAAGAGTAAAGTTAGTTTGGGAAAATGGGGTGAAAGATGGCCTCTTACATCCTTTTTACAATACGAATATTGTGAGACGTGTCATTACAAATATACAGGAGGTATTACGATAGTTATACTGTAAAATTGTTTTACACAAGCTAGTAAGACTTACTATTACTCTCCAAGTAAGTCAACAAGTTTAAGGAGTCAAGCCTGAATGGCAAATCGGGCCGGACCCAGGTAGAGATCCAACCTGAAAATCTGGTTAGCCCAGCAGCCCAGGCACGACACGAAGGGCTTGGTAGCCGTGCCTGGGTCGTGCTGTTAGGTGATGGGTCTGGCACAACCCGGTCGGCACGTCGAGATGCCTGTTCTAGTTAAGCCCACGTCAGCAAATGACTGTTGAGTAAATAGAAAAAGACAAATTCTTGTTTTTAACGATAATATCCGTCACAAACGTGTGAAGAGTGAAATACTAATATCCTAGATTTACATTTTCTAATCAAATTACTGAAGTACAGAATATATTATTTGATCTGTTATCGATTTGTAACGAATATATATCCATCCGTTACCACTTGGTACCATGCTTGTTTCACCTCCCTCATGGGCGGGCCATGGCCCATTCTGCATATATACTAGTACTCGTACTATTAACAATTTAACGATTGAACGGTATAGTAGTAGGAATACTCGATCATCTTGAAATTGTACGTATGGTTTCAGGCATTGCATCAGTGTCGTCGTATCCCGCGGCTCATCAAATCATCAAGAATCGCAAGGTCATACAATTAATCATTACATGATGACATATTTACATACATGACATGAAAACATGATGTGATGAGTATAAACTATAAATAAAACTAAAAAATTTATATATGGTGACAAATTTGAACTCCAAATCTATACACCTGTATGTAGTTGTAGTTTTGTCCATAATCCTGCTGGACTAGATTTAAGATTTAGGTCACCCGTCACAGGCCGACCATGCTCGATCACTCTGGCTGACCCATCACCATGACTCCTACCATCTTATCACACTTATTATATCCTTCATACAATCATACATCTATCGAATCTCATCAAGTCGTTAGCATTATGATCACACTTATTACCCGTTATCCTTTTTCACGTATGAGTATCATAGAGGAAGACCGTGACTGACGTCAATGTTGTATCAGATGTGAATCCCTTGACTACCTAATGGGTACGGGTCGAGTTTGAAAATATTAGATCACTGCTCATTGAGTTAGATACTTGGATAAGGTCTCAATCTGATCTAATCGATCGAAAATGTCTTAACCTAGTGATTAATACTAGGTGCTCTGGAACAGTAGGTTCCAGATTCGAATCCCCCTCCCCTATATTGTAATGCGACTAAGTGCGTTCTTCAATAAACCAAAAAAAAACTGGTCTAATCGAAATGAGTTTTGTTCGGGTGTTAGAATTATGGAAAAGTGGTGGTGGGGGCGAAAAAGATGTAATTGGTGGGCACAAATACGACCCGTTTACATAGACAAATACAAAACACTAAAAAGGTGATTACAACTGGCAAAACTGGGTCGAACCCATCTCTGTGGTCTGGCCCGGCCCGATGATGACGTGGCGAAAAGCACGGGCAGGCCGCGACGCCAGTTTGAAGCAAATCACATGCCTAGGCACGACCCGACACGAGGCACAGTTGGGCCGACACGATTCTAAATTCCAAAAAAATGAAAAATCATGAAAATTTGGTCCGACACGACCGTGCCCGGACTAGGAACCATGCCTCGGCGCATGTTCTTGGAGTCAGGCATGACACGATGGGCCTGCCAGGCACGATTGGACAGGCACGATTGGACGGGCACGAAGCACGACCCAACACGTCCGGTTTGCCAGCTCTAAATGTTATGCGTTGTTTTTTCTACATAAATGCATAACATTTGACCCGTTATAACAAAGTGACGGATACATCCGTGATAAGAGAGGCTATTGGCCGTGGTGGGGGGTGTGGGGGGAGAAGGAGACGACAAAGCATGAGCCGACAAGGATATATCTGTAATCCAGTGGGGCTCCATCCTCCTTGACTTTTGGAAGACCGAGTGGGTCCCATCATTTAAACCAGGCACTGTTCATTTTTTTACTATTTTAGCCACATTGCTTTTACTTTCAGTCTCCTTTAAATGGGCTTTTTTTTTGGGTACGAAGTACAGTGTTTGGACCATTTGGGCCACTTATTTCTACGGCCTTTTGATATGGTCATGGACCATTTTAACCTGCCCATGTTACTAGTTACTCCGTACTCCCCAACTTCTACCATATCACCATATGCTCAGCTCAATGCTCTTGCCTCTCATAGTTAGCTTAAATTTGAAAATTTATTTGAAAATTAGGATCTGATTGTTAACTGAAATTATTAAAATTTTCGATAAAATAACTGAAAAACTAGTTGATGCTGGCATCTAATAAAATGACATACTTACATTATTGCAATAACTTAAGGGGCGAAAACTAATTTTTCAAGTTAAATTATGTACGATTTTCTGTAATTCTTAGGTTTCTATATTCACACTAGAGTACCCGACAGTCGCGACAGATAGACAGACAAATAAAACTTTATTTTTTTAATATAAATACTCGAAATACCTTACACAATAAATCGAAAATATAAGTTCGTGTGTCAAAATTCTTTTACCAAGAAATAAACTCCTAGTAAAGAAATAAACTCCTAGTAAAGAATTGTTTTTTATTTTTATTTTTTTGGGTTCAACGAAATGTGAACTTAGGCGCATTACAATATAGAGAAGGGGTGATTCAAACCCGCGACCTAGTCTTAACCACTAGATTAAGACATACAGATGTATAATAATAACGAAGTACCATTCGATAAAGAATTGATCTTTGATCGTAAATGACAAAACTCACGAAACTCAAAATTAACTTAACACAAATTTTTGTATGAAACAGTCTCACCGAAAATTTATCGTGAAACCTCTTATATACAAGAGAGTTAGTTTTAATACTCCGTATTATTTAAATGAAAATGATAAATACAACATGCAATATCTAAGAGACTAAAAGAGAAAACAAAATGTTAATGCTTGTATTAATTGTATCGATGTATGCGTAATTTATTCTTAAATTTATAACTTTATGCCAAATATAGGAGATATTTAATGTTTAAATATATAACCCCAAGAACTGTATTTAACATTACTGTTATTTTAATTCTATTAGGGTTCGTTTGGTTGTCATTGGAATTCATGAGAAATTTGAATGTACTAGTGTGTTACCCGTGAAAAATTTCACGGGTTGTCCAATTTTAGTTTCATATAAAATATTATGAAGCCAATATCGTTTGGAGAGGATACGTTAAGGGACTGAAAGTTAGTTAGTATACTAATAGGTGTACGAAACTAAAAACAACACGTTACACATTGAAATGTGTGTCTAAGAAAAGTATGATACCCGTGAAAATCAATAGTAGTTTTGTAAACCAATGTATATCATTGAAAACCAAAACTACATTAATGGACGGTTGAAAATTGATTAATGTGTGTTACATTTTCTATGCAATTAGTATTAATGCAGAGACGTGATTAAACTTAGACATGATCATATACTTTTATATCAATATATTTTACGTGATGAACAATCATTTACCAAATTTAGCACATGAGAGACATGCTTCTCACATGAGAGACATGAAAAATTTCACGGGTTGTACAGTTTCGGTTTCATATACGGTATAATGAAATCAGTATGGTTTGGAGAGAATACACTAAGGGACTAAGGCAATAGTTAGTATACTAATAATTGGAGGAAAATAAAGACATAACGTTACATGTTTTTATGTGTGGGCAAGAAATGAGGTGTTACACTGATAAAAAAAGATAAGTAACTAATTGAGTTTATTGAAATTAAAGAAGATCTCGTCGAAAGTTTTCCAATTTGACGAAGTTCCAATGCAATGATTTGATATACACATTTTGTGTGGTGCAACAAAATCATCTAAAAGTGTTAATGAAGATAATACGCGTAACAACAAATCACAGTTAAGATACGAACGCATACTCGACTCATATATAACAACAAATCACAGTTAACAACAAATCACAGTTAAGATAATACCCGTATGATCGGACACATATTTGAACGTTCGACTCGACTCGTGACCCTATTCACTCGACCCGTTTGATAGGTCTAACTTTTTAGAATATGTGAACCAAATATGGAGTAATTAATTTTAGAATTCAAAATGTTAGAAATGATTTATAATATTTTTTGGTAATTAATTTATATAACATGTAAAATAAAATATTCGTTAAAATATGATAAACATTCGTAATTATATCTGTATCAGTATGAAACGTACGAAATGCAAATGAAATATGAGTATTAACTACTCCAAAGTAAGCTCAATTTTTTTTACGAATTTAGTTTTTAAAAAAGGAAAAGGTGTGATAAACAATTTCTTACCCGTATTATAACAATAACTCGAACCACGATTCACTTAACCGGACCCATCCAACCCTTTTCAAATCAAAGATTTTCCAAAACGGCGGTTTATGTCAACTTGAGATAGCAATTCATTTAATGTCAAAGCTTATCTTTATGAAAATTTACATTAGCGTAAACTTGTAGTTGGCGGGATAAATAATATTTTTTTCCTGAATTCTAAAATGATGTTATTTTTTATTTTAATTTTAATCTTGGTAGTATGATTAATTATCACTCTCAAGCAGTCAATTCTCGAGTTGTTACTTCTTAACTATTGAACGTATAAGTAAATAAATACACTATTGACAGTCTATCCTCTTAGTATGATCTTGTAAAATTATAGTTTATTAAAAATTAATAAAATTACGATTTACATATACATGATCGTAAATAAAAGTAATATATATAAACTTGTGCACCCGTGAAAGACCCATTTATTCACTATTTACTAATTCTTACTATTGTTTCAATCAATCCCATAAAATACAACTTAATTAAGGCTCTTACCTTCTTTCTGATGCAATTAGTTTTGTAACATAGAATGAATAGTAGTTTTGTAAACCAATGTATATCATTGAAAACCAAAACCACATTAATGCACAATTGAAAATTGATTAATGTTTGTTTCATTTTCTATGCAATTAGTATTAATGCATAGACGTGGTTAAACTTAGACGTGATCGATATACTTTTATATCAATATATTTTACATAATGAATAATTATTTACCAAATTTACTGGAATATACATTAGTGAGATAAGAAATTACTAAATTATTATTTTAATATTTTAAATCAAAAAATGAATTTTATAATTTTAGACGGATTATTATTTAATAATTCCAATATACGGTGTTTTTTGTCAATTTAAATTAATATTTATAATATAAATAAAAATATTAGTAATCTTTAATAATATGACAACACCTCATCACCCTATATTCTGACCCGACCGTGACCTTCATACTCGGGTTATTTGACATTTTTATATGAAATGTTCTTAAGCAAAAAAATACGGAGTAATTAATTTAGATTCGACGCAACGCATCAATTAATTTCAATATTTAAGTCTATTAATAGTGATTTTGATACATTTGTTCATTATATTAATGAAGGAAAAAATTACGGGAAAATCAATTTACGGGGAGGGGAGAAAAGTCTATGGAAAGGGGAAACATATTTATGGGAAGAATAATAAATTATGATGAGATATAAATTTTGTAGTCAACTTTTCTTTTATGCAAAACTGAAAGATGAATTTCTCAAAAAACTGAAATAAGTAATGGTGGGTTAATGTGTAAGTGTAATTAATTGGACATTTTTTGGTCAAATTTTCTTTTCTTTTTTTAAAAAAAAATTGGTCAAGTTTTCATTTTTTTAGTTAACCTTGTTTTCTTTTGAATTTATTACTTCCTTTGTAAATGTAATTAATTGGAGATTGATTTTGATTATATTCCATGATATAATAAGTAAGTTTTAAAAAAAATTAAAAATACATGACATCAAATATATAGATTTGACAATTGTGAGAAGAATTTGAAATATAAATAAATACTTTGTATATAATAACAATTAAGTGTCATACTTAAGCGAAGTTAAGTAGTAAAAACAATCAAATTTCAAGTTAACTAATAAGCTGATAACCTAATAACCTGCGAATATAACCGTCTCCCCGATACAACTTGTTACTCCATATTATATTGCATATATACTATTAGCGCTGAAGCTGAGAGATAATCTTTTACATCAAGCGTCTACTACTATACTTCCCAGACACGCAATACGCTTATCTGCAAGAATTTACAATACGTAACCAATGGTCTGTCGCGAGCTCAGCTTTACTTGCCGAATAAGAGCATGTTTAGATGGCCGACATTATCAATACTGCACCGAGCATAAAACCAACAAAAATCCATCATCGAATATACCAACGAAAACCATACCAATGTTAAGATTACTAATGTCTCAATATTTATTTTTCCTAATACTGATATTTATTTTAATTTTGAGTTTGTCTCGAATATTTATTTTAACTTATTAGTACGACTTTGGTATATTTATATATTTATTTATCTTGCTCGTTTTTAACCCGATTTCATATCAGTGCCGAGTTTTGTACCGTGACAGTGTAACACACTATTTATGAAACCAATTTATGGGAAGAATAGTAACTTATGATGAGATATAAATTTATCCGGTCAACTTTTCTTTTATGCAAAACTGAAAGATGAGTTTCTCGATAAATTAGAATAAGTAATAGTGGATTAACGTGTGAGTGTAATTAATTGAACATTTTTTGGTCAAATTTTCATTTTTTTTAATTCAACCTTTTTTTTCTTTTAAATTAATTACTTCCTTTGTAAGTGTAATTAAATATTGATTTTGATTATATTCCATGATATAATAGGTACAGTAAGTTTTAAAAAAAATTAAAAATACATGCATCAACTTATGCCCTGTGCCAACTTTTGTAAAAAATTATGCTAAAAGTTAAAAAAAAAAATTAAGAAAATATATTTTTAACCCGATTTCATACTTGTGCCGACTTTTGTACCGTGACAGTGTAAGACACTATTTACGAAACCCGTCTTTTATTCATTTCAACTCTTTACTTTTTCTCGTTATCGACTCTTTATTTTAACCAAAAGAGAATTGAAAAAAACAATAGTAAAAATAAGGTTTATAATGTTGGCGTATAAACTAACTAATAACTACATTACAAAAAATAAAATGAAATACAAAGAAACACTATTTAGGAACAATAATAATCGAGTGTAGCTTAATTATTTACGGAGTAGCTTATTGTTCAAATTTAACTTAATTATACTATATTGACACGCTATGACGGGTTGAGATTGACGATTTGACAATTAGAAAACGAGTCGAACTTATTGCTCAAGTTAATAAATACTGGATTACTTACCTCATAAGTCGTTTCTTCGTTCATATGAGATACGTTACAAAAAATACCAGTGTTAAAACAAAACTTTGCCACTTCCGCATTGCACCATGAAAGCATTTCACACCTACGGAGTACAAAATATTCAAAATGAAAACAAATATGAAACCCAAAACATAATTAGCAAAAAATTCAAAACATAACTAAAATAAATGAAAAGAAATAAAGTTTTTATTTCTTTAAACATAAAAAAGTTCTTATTAAAAAACATTAAAAAAAAAAGTGTATGCTTTCACTCTCCGTCTTATTTTACTTTAAACTCAAAATAATCTTCAAAACTCCTGATCTTCACCATCAACATCGAATTGATCTTCACCATCAAATTTGATCTACAAAAAAAAACACAAAAAAATACTAAATTGGGAAATATCGTATATAGTGTGCTAAAAATACGATACGAATAATGAATACGATAAAATACGATAAAAAAAATGTGCTAAAAATCACGAATAATGAATAAAATTGTGAAAAAAGGAAAGGAAGAAAAAGACGATACTTACTGATAATCAATTGAATTACAAATTAATCCCAAAAAAATTGGAAGAAAAATAACACTGAATTGGACGAAATAACAAATAGAAAATACAAATTCACTGAATTAGTTTTTTGTTATTGAATTTCAAAAATTGATTTCGATTGAATGTAAAAATAAAACAAATCGGTACACGAAATCAACTAAATCAAAAATTGAAAAAATACCAGGATGATTCGATCTTTCAATTTCCATTATTTTGGCTTTCTTTTGTCTGAAAATTCATCAATCAATTCGAAAAACAAAATCAGATTTCTGAAATATCAATTGGCAATTATATTAATAAATAAAAAAAACGAAATTCATATATATATCTAGATATGCAAATTAAAATAGATGTTTTTTTTTTCCAGATTTTACGATATGAATTCAGATTGCAATGCCTAGAATCTTATTTATAGTATGAATTGATGTGATTGAAAAATTGAAAAAAGTGAGATAATGAATTATTAATTAGAGGGATAGTTGGGAAGAGGGAAAATTGGGGTGGGAAACGTAAAATTAGAGAATAAGTGATGAAGAATGACAATTAATAAAATCAATTCAATTGCTGATGCATTTTCGAGAAGGATCAATTAACAAAGCTACTTCGTGAAACGTTGAAGTAAATTATGGAGAATAGTTATGAAGATGATTAATTAATGAAGGATTGGGAAGATCAAGGGAAGCAATTATGGAGAGCAATTAACAACAATTATGAAGGCTACTATATGTTTTTTCTACAATTTTCTCACAGGTTAATGGGTTGGCTCATTGGTTTGGTAAGGTGGGATTACACTCAAAGGACACGGGTTCGAATCTCGTTGTTGTTGTTTTTTGGAGGAGATTTTGAACTAATTTGAGGCATTTAATTTGAATGCATGCAACATTGCGTTCACATTAGATGAAAAGTAGAAAGTATAAAAAATGAGGCCTATTTCAAAATGGGAGCCCCACATGTTCTTAAAAATTGGAAAGTGGTTTCTGTTTTAATATAAAGAAGATGAGAAGTTGAAAAATAGCCTATTTTTTGGTTGCCCAAATTATGGGAAGTGGAACTTATTACCCCGTGAAGTTACTTCCTCCATCATGTGAAAAGTTGCTTACCAAGACCCCTGGTAAGTTAAACACTACAAGAGTTAAAGTCATTGGCGACTGATCTTAGCTACTGACATCTGTCGCAAAAAACAGACGTGCGACCGTCAGCAGTCGCTAAGCGACAGTGGCTACAGTTAGATAAACTTCCCGCATGAATTGAGTTCCACCATACGAAACAAATACATTTTACTAATTCACTTGAAATGTAAATTCCCGGTAATTCATAGTTCCCGGTAATTCAATATTTCCGTACTAAACCAAACGAACCCTTAATATATCTCACAATTAATTATCGTAAGATGGTCTCATATGAGAATTACTCCAACGTTAATTAGATAACACAAAAGAGTCAACAAAAATACGAAACTAGAATGAAAACAAAGCAGTCAAAAATGAATTCACCCCCACGTTCATTTCCAAAAACAGTCAAAATCCCGATAAATGCAATTAAACTCAAACCCCTCTCTTTCTCAATAACTTCTCCCACGTCCCTTAATATTCTCTATACCTTCAATTTTGTAACCGTTGAGTCGTCTCAACGTTAACCTTTTTACCCTAATTTTTTCACCACACTATAAATATTACTGCCGCCTTACCCCCCACATCACATCAAATCAAATCACAAAATCCTTTAACATTCTCGTAAACTCATAAACCCTTTACTTCAAAAATTATTCCTCTCGTAAAAACCAGATTTTTATCGACACTTTGAATTATATCTCATCATGGGTTTCGGTAACATGAATTTTTTTACGGTTTTTGTCGTTGTCGTGTCGTTGATGGTGAACGTTGAACATGGTGTGATGGGGTTCAAGGAAGTTAAGGTTGGTGGAGTTCATGGATGGCGTGTTCCTGAAGGAAACAACGGTACTGATTTTTATACTAAATGGGCTGCTTCCAAGAGATTCCATGTTGGTGATTCACTACGTAAGTAATAGTAACTACGACATTCTTTCTTTATTTTGCCCTAATTCTTTTGATTTTTGGTTAATTGGTTCTCAATTTTAATTCTTGCCCTAATTTGTGGTTGAAAGTTTTATTTTTTACCTAATTACTGTCTTCCATGTTAAAAAAATTAGTCACTTTTCGAACTTTAATAATTGATGATTGGTTTACTATGGTTCTTTGTAGTAAGTCTTAACAACTAGGCTGATTTTGGTATGTCTCTATGTCTTATAAGAAAATGAACTATTTTCGCATTATGTATGTTAATGTTTTCTTGAGAACTTGAAAAATTAACTCATTTTTACCATGTTAATTATCTAACTATTAAAATTTGAGCAACGATTTTTCTGATGTGCCCATTATATATGTTATTAGGCATACATAAATATACTCCACTAACTAGGGTTACTATCACATTGATATTATCATGGAAATTTGAAGTACTTAACTTAATACTTTGTACTTTTTATGATATTTTTTCACTCAATATTGATGATATTCTTGCTTCTTGTAGTAATTTTTTTGAGTATTTGTTAGACTCATACGAGTCGTTTAAACATTTGTATGGCACATGCTTTAGCTCATATCTTGCCTAGAGTCGATGGTAAATCCTTGTGGTTAGGAACTCTTCCCCATGCTGCGAATGTGGTTGTAATATCTGATTTGTCGGTTATGAATTAATACCCGTTGAGGGATTCATTCAAAAATAAAATAAAATACTTTGTTCTTTTTATGATGATATCCTATATTACATCGTTAATTCAAAGGAATAATGGGTTGTATGTTGATGATTTTGCTTGATGTAGGATTCGAGTACAAAAACGACACAGTATTGGTAGTAGACAAGTACGGGTACTACCACTGCGACGCGAGCAAAGCATCCTCAACCTTCAATGACGGTAACACCACAATCAAGCTAGACCACCCTGGTGCAACCTACTTCATTAGTGCCACACCAGACCATTGTCGTGTCGGTCAGCGTCTTGAAGTCGATGTCATGTCTCCACACCCGACTCCTATTGCCACTCCACCTACCAAAGCTAATGTACCGGCCCAGTCTCCGGGTCTGGCTCCTGGAGCAAGCCCCAAGCATTCTGGGGCTGGTGTTGTTCGAGGCTCGTTTGTTTTGGGTGTTCTTGTTGTTGTTGTTTCCTTGTCGTCTTTGTTATTGGCTTGATTCGTTTGCTTTGTTTACTCCATTTTGGTTGAGGTAACGGTAGTTTTATTAGACATTGTTGGACGAATGGTATTGGTAAGTTCAAATGTTCAATACTTGGTTTTCAAATTGGTGACTTCGACTGAACATTTATTCGTTTGCAAGGACGTCTCAATTGGTCACCTCTCTTGATTTATTCTAATTCGTTTTATTTATTTTGGTCGCGATCTAAGTCAATGTCCTAACTCTTGTGATTAACGAAGCGAGTCCTAACTCTTGTGATTAACCTTCCCAACCATTGAGAGATTGATGAAAGATATCCATCGGGAATCGTTATTGTTATTCTCATCACAAACAAATTTTTCTTGATAAAACAAAATAATATTCTCTCTGTTCCACTTTATTCTTTATGTTGTTTTTTTTTTTATCGTTTGTCAATGTCCGTTTTCCTTTGTTCTTATATTATTAGTAAAATATGATATTTATAGCGTACTTTATTAGATAATTTAAACGGTCTCACATGATTATATTTTATACTCCCTCCGATTTTTGTCTATCCTCCCTGTTGCCTTATTGGGCTGAAATATCGTTTTTTTTCCTATTTCTGTTTTGGACCATCAACATGTGGTCAAGAATTCTCTTACATTTCTCGGGAAGGTAATTAAAAATCAGATGGAGTATTATATTTTAGAAGTTATATCGACAATCCCTCCATTTGAGTAGGGTCTAAAAAGCAATGTAAAGGAGTTATTGGAATGGAGGAAGTAACATTTACTCCTTCCGTTCCAATGGAATGGAGGAAGAAACATTTACTCCCCGTTCCGAATTATTTGCCTTTGATTTTGACACCAAGGGAAAGAGATTCAATTAGGAGGTGACATGTGAAGCGAAATGACAAATTATATATAAAAATATTTCTAAAATAGAAAGAGAAACAATTTATTATGTCGTGCCAATATAAAATAGGCAAACAAGGATGGAGAGAATAGCATGTTACGAAAAAAGAACCGAGTTACTCGTAAAACCTTATCCTTCACTCCATCACTTCATCCCTGTTTCATTCTTCTTCTACTTCTTTCTTCCCTCTATTTTATCTCCACACTCAGTCCCTTATTTTCCCCCAATTTTGCCAGGTAACAAACATCCTTTCTCCTTCTTTTCCTGCTTCAATCTGTATTATACCCCGTATATCTTACAACTTTAATCATTTTTTTTGTAAAAATTATCATTCCTTGGATTATTATGCTATATTTTTGCTGCCATTTAAAGTTCCAATCTCCAAGCTCTGTACTTTTATTATATACTGTCAATATTCAATACCCCTTTTCCTAAATTAATTTAAAAATTCATATTAACCCTCTTCTTTTGCGAATTGCAATTGTGTTTTTCCAGAATTTTATCGAAGATTGTTGGGTTTTTAAAAGAATTGAATTTCATGCTCTTTATCCTTGAACCCATTCCGATTCGACATTGTTGTGACTAACAATTTGGTGAAGTTAGTTTTTACCCAAATCGTAGTCCATAGGGTTTAGGGTACAACTGTTGTATCGTGCGACACACCTGAAAATTAGCAATTTACGGTAAAAGGTGATAACTTTGGGTTAGTTAGAGACCATTTAAGTTAGATTATAGGACATGGTTACTAACTAACCTAAAATGATCGATTTTTTTTTTGTGTGTATTGCAAATTTTTACGACTGTCATACGATAATTACTGTTTGGATTGGATGGGGTATCAGAATATGTGATTACTCAAAAATGAACTTAATTAATTAGGAAAGTTCAAACTGAATGGTATAGATTCAGTTACGGAGTTGGTTAGGGTGTACGATGACAGTGAGCGATGCATTGGGAAACCGTCTCTTTGTAGGAGATCTTCAATTGTTGTTGTGGTTATGAATTTGAAGATGGGTTTGTTTTTTGTATGTATGATCAGTGTCCAAAGGTAAATAAATGGCATCAAGTTATGTCACCATGTCAGCAATTGGGTCTTTGATATCGGGAACCCACTCGATTGATAAGAAACTTCTAAGCTCATCACACAAATTGTCTTCGTTGGACTGCATATCTACTACGACCACCTTGAGAGCTAGTTCATGTAATGTTGTACTTGGGGGGAGAAGGTCTTCCTTCAGAATTCAGGCTGCCACTAAACGGTTGCATTTCAACAAGAACGGTGCTGCTATTAGGAAATTACAGGTTAGGGTTTTGGTCTTTTGGATTGGTTGTTGAGATGATTCATGAATCTGTTGATGTCGTCTTTTAACACTTATTAGTCGATGTTGGAATTCAGGCAGGTGTGAATAAGCTTGCGGATTTGGTGGGTGTTACACTTGGCCCTAAGGGAAGAAATGTGGTTTTAGAGAGCAAGTATGGTTCTCCTAAAATTGTTAATGACGGTGTGACTGTGGCCAAGGAGGTATAGACTTTGAACTTTTGAAGTTATGAACTATTCTGACACTTTCATCCCTTCTTCAAGTAGAGAGTTATGAACTCGGAAAAATATGTTATTGACAATGTTGATGTAATGGTTTTATTTATAGGTCGAACTGGAAGATCCTGTTGAAAATATTGGAGCTAGGCTTGTCCGGCAAGCTGCTTCCAAAACCAATGATTTAGCAGGAGACGGAACCACTACATCAGTAGTCTTAGCCCAAGGGTTGATCGCTGAAGGCGTGAAGGTGGGATTATTGACATTATTCAGATTGTCAGTGCTTCGAAAGTTTAATGCTTATGTTGTGTGTTATGCATTCAGATTGTATTAGCAGGGGCAAATCCTATTCAGGTGGCCAAGGGGATCGAAAACACTGTCAAGAGCTTAGTGCTTGAATTGAAATTAATGTCTAAAGAGGTATGCTTCTTCAATCGCTCAAACCCGATGTTTGAAATGGTGGCATTAGCGAGCGGTAGGAGATGGATGTATACTGACTTGATGATATGTAGGTGGAAGACAAAGAGCTTGCAGATGTGGCTGCTGTTAGTGCAGGAAACAACTACGAGATAGGAAATATGATTGCTGACGCCATGAGCAAAGTGGGTCGCAAGGGTGTCGTAACTCTTGAAGAAGGGTCAGGTGCTTCAGACAGTTTGTATGTTGTAGAAGGTATGCAGTTTGATCGCGGCTACATCTCTCCGTACTTTGTCACCGACAGTGAGAAAATGGTCGCTGAATATGAAAACTGTAAGGTAAATAATGTCTTCATCTATTCTTCATTAATTTTGTCATACGCTTACCAAATCGTCAAATCCTAAGTACGTCTTGTTCTTTCCTTTTCAGTTGCTTCTGGTTGATCAGAAAATCACGAATGCAAGGGATCTTGTTAATGTCCTGGAAGATGCAATCAAGAACAATCACGCTATTTTGATAATAGCAGAAGATATTGAGCAGGAACCTCTCGCTACCCTAGTTGTAAACAAACTCAGGGGTTCACTTAAAATTGCTGCTATGAAACAACCAGGATTTGGAGACAGAAAGCATCAGTATATTGATGATATCGCTGTCCTCACTGGAGGTTGCTTTCTTCACCCGAATCTGTCTCAAGCTGTCGATTACTACATACCCTTTTGGAATTAACCTGTTTTTTTTAACAGGGACTGTGATTAGAGATGAGGTTGGTTTGTCGTTGGATAAAGTCGGTTCAGAGGTTTTGGGGCATGCATCTAGAATCGTGCTTGCCAAAGAGACGGCTACTATTGTCGGCGATGGCACCACACAAGAAGCCGTTCTTCAGAGAATCGCCCAAATTAAGAAGCAACTTGAGGTCGGATTCTGATGTAGAAATAAAGATTCGATCTTTTACCTTCTTAAAGTTAAAAGTAACAATTTTTGTGTCTCAAGGAGACGATTCTTATACAACCTCGAATTTATAGTGAAATAAGCTTCAAACTAACTAAAGCTATTGGATTCAGGATGCTGACACAGACTATGAAAAAAATAAACTAAATGAAAGAATTGCGAAATTAACCAGTGGAGTTGCTGTCATCCAGGTATTATTACTTTCTGAACTTAGAAATCGACATTCTTTCTTTCCTGAGATCTGTCAATACTCGTTAAAGTGCTTATTATTATTATTATTATTATTATTATTATTATTATTATTATTATTATTATTATTATTATTATTATTATTATTATTATTATTATTATTATTATTATTATTATTATTATATCTTTGTATTTTATCACGCGAAGGTTGGAGCACGGACAGAAACTGAGCTAAAAGAGAGGAAGCTGAGGGTGGAAGACGCTCTTAATGCAACCAAGGTATCTATCTTCTTAACATCATTACATGAATTATCTATACTTTTATGAGACGGTCTCAGTACCAAAAAAAGAGAGGAACACACTAATATCGACTCTTTACAGGCAGCTGTAGAAGAAGGTATTGTCGTGGGTGGAGGGTGCACGTTATTGCGCCTTTCGTCTAAAGTGGACGCCATCAAAGCTACTCTTGAAAATGACGAACAAAAGGTTGTAGTATGAATGATTAAGAGTCTCACTAATTCCAAAGATTTAGCTGAGACACTGTACTGATGTTGGCTACTATTACTAACTGGCAGCTAGGAGCCGATATTGTGAGAAGAGCCCTTACATATCCTTTGGATCTGATCGCCAAGAATGCAGGAGTTAACGGAGCTGTTGTAACTGATAAGGTACAAATACATGAAATTATTGCTTATGTTATCGATCTCAATGTGAATTTGTAAATACATTTGTTGTAATTTCACTCAGGTGCTCTCTAATGACAATCCGAGTTTTGGGTACAACGCTGCAACTGGAAAATACGAGGATCTCATGGCTGCCGGCATCATTGATCCCACCAAGGTTTGAAATTTAGACTGATTATCGTCGTTCAGTGGTTGCATAACTTGCATTAGCAATTGAGCATCATCGTGGCATATATATTGATAAAACACAATCTGATTTTGTTAACCGAAGGTGGTAAGATGTTGCTTAGAGAATTCAGCTTCGGTAGCAAAGACATTCCTTACATCAGATGCAGTGGTGACTGAGATCCCGGAGCCTGAGCCTATGCCTATGGCTAACCCCATGGATAACTCAGGTGCCGCGCCTGTTCTCTTTTCTTGTAATGTGTAGTTGTGTTTATGGTGATGTTCGGGGTTTTCATTGACCCGTTTTTCTTTCAAGTTTCAGGTTATTGATAATGCAGAACTGAGGAAGGAACGGAATCCATAGCCTATTTTTCTTAGAATTGTATTGAAATTTTGTAACGATCACCTAGTCCTTATACGAGTAATAAACATTTTTGGCTCTCTAATGCGTTTGCACTTGATCTTGCTCACATTTACATTTACGGTTATGACTTGTGAACGTCTATATCTCGACTTGTATGACCCAAAACGATTTGACTAGAAAAGTGAGTTTGTAATGGAGTGAGGTTGAAGGAGGTTGTAAAATGTAAATGACTTGTTAATCATGATTAGTGAGTTTGTTTACCTAATATTCCCCTCTTTGTAGATAGTTAATGTTAATTAGTTGTGTTGTAGTCAACCCTTGATGTATACATGCCCTACACGTATAGCAAGGGCAGCTATATAGGATGGATTTGGTCAAATCACCTTCATTTTGTTGCTTTCGTCTTCTTATTGTTTTGAATTTCTTAGGTCAACTCCATTAATATAGAGTAAACTCCCAAATCATTAATACTCCTACTATCTTCCTATTTAGAATCGTCTTTTTAGGATCGCAAATTATAGGATAAGAATGTTCTTTTATGGTGGATAGAAGGGTGAATATTTTATACAAATGGACTGTTTCACAATGTGAGATCGTCTCACTTAACTAACTACTACTTTTTCTGTCTTAATCATTTGTTAATATTTCACTAATCAAACCAAGATAACGATATCATAGAAACTTCTTACTTTGAGTTCTTTCTTTTGTTACAACTTACAAAGACGAAGGAGATGTAAAGAATGTCACGTGTAATCTTATACATGAGTCAACTACCTTACCCATTGGTCATTACTCGTTAATTTTGGGTTGAAGAAACAAATATGAATAAAACGGGGTGAATAAACTTCAATTTAGGTAGATAGGACAAATATTTTTGTTAATACTTAGAGACGGTTAGGCATCTGGATTTGTCTCGTATTCTCGTCGTAAATTATACTCGTATTTGTTAGGAACGCTCTTTACTTGTTGCTGTGTCATCCAGTGTATGATGTGACACACATAGTGAGATACAAAAATGAGACAGGAGGTCCATTCTGAACCCTAATATGAATGGAATTGGTGGTGGTAAACATGCACTAATCCTGTTGCTTAGTTTAAAGCAGAAATCGAAAAAAGGGGAGAATTGTTCGATCTGTTGGTTGCACTTAATGACTTGCTTATCCATTTTGCTCCTCTACTCCTTAAACGTGTCCATCACCTTTATGTGTTTCACTACTACACTACCCATTATTTTAATCTCCTAATAAATCACTTTCTAAATTAATCACTAACTCATAACAACATTATATTTCTTTGAACACAAATTACTTATTTAAGTCATATTTTATGAGTTATGACTAACTCATGTTCTTAGTTGACATTTACTGATAATAGAACTGCGAACTAGTTAAGTCGGTTTTACCAAACTCGTATAATCATCCTATTAGGTATCAAATCTACAGATAAAATCACTCATTTATAACCAATATTCTCATCCTACGCGCCATTCACAACATGTTAATTACACTCCATACAATCATAGTTCACCACAGACAAAACGACGCATGTGAACTCACTTATTCCTTTCGCAAGTAGGATTGATCGGTATATTTTCTAAACTCTACAAACATTTCAGTCTCCGAACCTTTGAAAACCAACTAACGACTACTAAGTCACATCCAATATTCCAATCCAAACCCGCATTTAATCAACTCTACTCGTAACATACTTAAAATCTCTATATATACTTAATGTCATTGTCTAGGAACAAAACCTAGATGCCTTTAGGTATGACTTAAAAAAATTAGTTGAGACTAAAAGGAGAAGAAGAAGGTGGTGTAGTTGATGTGTGAGTTGAGTTCCAAACCCCCCAAATTTGTATAAACGTGCACCCCTCTTCACCCATTTTTATGAGATTTGGGTACCTACCTTTAACTCCCCCCTTCTTCTCCCTTTTCTCTTTACATTTCTTCCCTCCTCAAAATAAAAAAAATGCAAAGTGTAACGGGTAGTGGTAGTAGTAGTGTGAGTATTACATGGGTTAATGAAGCATATCGTCCTTTACCATATTTGTACTTGACTTTATCTTGTGCTTGGTTTATTTCTTCTCTTTTTTGGGCTTCCCTCACATGGCGCAACCGCCATTTTCAGGTCCCTTCTCTTCTCATTTTTACTCGTATTAGTTAGTTAGTCTTGTGTGAAACCGTTAAACCCGATACATAAAGATTGGAACTTTATGGTAATACGACCAATTTGAAGGTTTATAATGGTTTAGTTTCATGACCCAAGTTCATATTTTTGATGTTTGATCAATTTTGAAAGTCCAAAGATTGAAACTTTATGGTAATAATACAAGCAATTTGAAGGTAAATATGGTTTAATTTCATGATTTGGACTGACCCAAGTTCATATTTTTGGTATTTGGTAAATTTAGAAAGTCACAAGAATTTTAATTTAATTATGTTAAAAATCCTTCATTGTGGAGTGATATATCATTTTTTTTTGTTTATAGAGAAATTAAGTCAATTAGATACGGTTTTTCTAAAGTGTGTCTACTAGTTTTAATTTAAAACTAACCCAGAAACTGAAAACTTTGAAGATCATGAAATTAATTGTTTTTCTTTCAATTGAAATCATTTTATATGGAGGGTTTTGATTTGACTTCACCCTTTTTCTTGGGTTTATGAAGGAATTAAGTTAATTAGAGATAATGGGTTCGATTTAAAAAAACCCAGAAACTGAAAAATTGAGACTTTGAAGATCATGAAATTAATTGTTTTTCTTTCAATTGAAATCATTTTATATGGAGGGTTTTGATTTGACTTTACCCCTTTTTCTTGGCTTTTAGTGGTTGTACTTAATTAAGTTATTTGACTTATTTCCAATGGAACAATGGTTTAATGAATTACACAAATTCTTGTTTCTGACACGCATATCCGTCATTCCCACATGAGAAGATAAAGATGATTTTTTTTATATTCGCTCGACATTCTAGTTTTTGTCTTACTACACGAGTATATTATCTGTAATAAGGGAGACTTACTGAATGAATTAAGCGAGGAGAATAACCGAAACAGAAAGTCATGTTGTTTTGATTTTTTGTGATTTTGGGTGAAGTAGTTGAAACCCATATCATTCATGTGAAATGGGTTGTTTTTGTGGGTGATTTTAATTTTGATTTTGATTTTATTTTATTGTGAGCAGGCAAATAATTTGCAGTGGACACTTGCTTCAGTTCCATTAATAAAAACATTGCAGCTGATGCTGTCATTCCTATTTTGGTATGTTCCTACATTGTTTCGACAATTCATGTTCGATGACTTAATGTTTACTTCAGTTTGCATGATTGTGTGTATGACTGAGACTGTTCATTTGTAGGTATTCGTGCCTTTATTCCCAAATATGTTCCCTTTGGATGTCGTTCGGGGTGTACATAACAGGAGTCCTGTTTCAGACAGCTTCCTTCGTATCCTTCTTGCTTATCGCCCATGGCTACTGCATTATGTGCGAGAATCTATCCATCTATGAACGACGCACAACAGCCGCTCTTGGCTGTATCTTCTACTTGACCCTTGTTGGTTATCGCGCTTCTGTCCCTTATTTCACTGTAAAACCCCGTTCTTTCCAACTTAACCGATGTGCATGATTCTCCACAATGTATGTATATATGACTTTGTGTTGTGTATGTATGTATGTGATGTGGATCAGGCTTTGCTGCTGCTCAACTACTTCATCTCCTTCTCCGTGATCTTCAATCATATATCTCAGAACTTGTTGGCTCTGAGGGAGCAGTTAAGTGTCATTGAAGACGATGATGTTCGAGCACTGCATGATGCTGTCCATTCTAAATACATAATGTTCAAGTAAATGACCTAACCTACCATTTCTCTCCTACACCAAATGCAAGTACACGTTCGAGTACTAACCAATGTTTTGTTTATATTCGATTGACAGAAAGTTCAGGGTCGCTATGCAGCTAGTCGCTCTAGGAGAAGCAGCGGTATATAATCTATATATATCCTTGTTTCGTTGGATATAGAAAAATACAAATCTCTTTCACTGAATTAATTTAACCAATCATCACGATGTCTGTCTTTCAGATATACATCAATGTGGATGATTCTCCAGGAACTTACTGGATCAGGCTGTTGATTCGAGAATGGGCCCAATTTTGCATATTCTTGTACATAGGGTATGACTTAACTTACTTTAAGTTGGGATTTATCTATGTTTGTTTTTCTTACTTTGTCGACTGATGAATGTTTGTTAATGTCCTGAGTAGATGGACTTTCCGATCTCAAGATCTAGCACCACGCTTCTCTCTTATGCCGACTGAGAAGGCTCCAGTAGGATTCTCTCTTCCTCCAATCTATCGAGTTGTAAGTTCTCTACAACGAACCCGATTTGCTGTTTCCAGTCCCTTTGAAAAGAGATTTTATCAATATCAATGCTTTGACTTGTTTTCTACAGGAGTTGGATGCTGAAAGTTTCCGAGAACTGAGCTGCCAAAAATGGCAGATCGGAGTGGTATGTGCCAACGCCTAGAATTCAGTCTCGAGTTTGCGTGATGATTAAAATTATTCATCATTTTTGTTTTTTTTTCCCTGCAGCCAACGCCTCATCCGTTACAAAAAAGCCTGAAGAATTCAGCGGTAGTGATAGTTCAGCAACCCAGTTCGTTCAGGCAAACTTGTAGCAGGAATCCACAAGCATCGAGTTTCCATTCATCAGATTCGTCATTGCAGCAGAGCTGCTAAACTGTGAATAGTCGTCGACCACCTTTTCCATTTCCTGAATACAGAACATTTTGTATAGGGTAAATTATACAGTATACAGTAGGCATATATAATAGGGAAACCTCAGTGACTTTAGTAGTCGGACTGTCGAAGAATCATCATACTGTAGTAGATTAGTTTGTCGTCGAGGTAAATAATATCATACGGCTTTACCGGTGTATCCGAAACTTAACCTATATCACTTATAAATGAAATGTGTATAGTTCTGGCTCGATCTGATTTGCTTGCTACGTCTCTGGAGTCGCCACAGAAGGTCCAAACGAAAAATTCACGATTGTAGTGTATTTATCTACATTTCCAGGTTGATTTTGTCCCGAAATTAAAAGTCTCCAAATTCGTACAGTAATTGCTCCATGCATTGTAGAAATGTATCGGTGTAACGGAAGGTACGTATGGTATTAAATAAACACATTTAAAAGACATTTGTCTATCTTTCGAGCAACGTTGAATTAGGATGAAATCTTCAATATATATATTCGAATCTAAACTATTTTAGAGTGTTTTTAACAAGCGTAAGTCATTTGATGATATAAGGGTCGTATTTATATGTCCAACAAAGTATCTCACATTTTTCGAAAAATTACCTGAAACGGAGGAATTTGAAGGTTATTATCCACGTTTTTCGGGATAATTTGGTCCCGAAATTAAATGTCTCCAAATTCACTTAGTATCTAGTCCATATATTGTAGAGTTGTCTCGGTGTAATGAAAGGTGTGTTTGGTTATAAAAAGACGCATTTAAAAGACATTCGATTATCTTTCAAATAACGTCATATTAGGGCAAAATCTCTGGTATATATACTCGAATCGAAACTATTTTAGAGTTTTTTTATCGTCCGTCAGTCATTTTATGGTATAAGGATGCTAATTATATGGCCAACAAAATATCTCACATTTTTTCGAAAAATTACCAGAAACTGGCGAATTTGAAGGTTATTATCCACGTTTTTCGGGCTGATTTGGTCCCGAAACTAAATGTCTCCAAATTCGCTCAATATTTACTCCATACATGGTAGAGTTGTCTCGGTGTAATAGAGGCTATGTTCGGTTATAAATAGACGCATTTAAAAGATTTCATATGAGTTTTTGTGTTAAAAGATATTCAATTATCTTTCAAATAACGTCATATTAGAGCGAAATCATTGATATATATATACTTGAAACGAAACTATTTTAGAAATTTTCTAACAACCGTCAGTCATTTAATGAAATAAGAGTCCTATTTATATGACCAACAAAATATCTCACATTTTTCGAAAAATTACCAGAAACTGACGAATTTGAAGGTTATTATCCACGTTTTTCGAGTTGATTTGGTCACAAAATTAAATGTCTCCAAATTCGTTCAATATCTACTCTATACATTTTAGAAATGTCTCGGTGTAATAAAAAGTACATTCAGTTTTAAATAGACGTATTTAAAAGACATTCGAATATCTTTCGAATAACGTCATATTAGGGCGAAATCTTTGGTATATATACTCGAATCGAAACTATTTTAAAGTTTTTTTTTATTGACCGTCAGTCATTTTACGGTATAAGGGTGCTATTTATACGGCAAACAAAATATCTCACATTTTTCGAAAAATCACTTGAAACGGACGAATTTAAAGGTTATCACGTTTTTCGGGCTGATTTGGTCCCGAAATAAAATGTCTCCAAATTCGCTCAATATTTACTTCTTACATTCTACAAATGTCTCGATGTTATATAAGGTTCATTCGGTTTTTAAATAGACGCAATTAAAAACATTCGATTATCTTTCGAATAACGTCATATTAGGGCGAAATCTTTGGTATATATACTCGAATCGAAACTATTTTAGAGCTTTTTTTAGCAACCGCCAGTCATTTTGTGGTATAAGAGTGTTATTTATATGGCCAACAAAATATCTCACGTTTTTTGAAAAATAACTTATAACGGGCGAATTTGAAGGTTATTATCTGTTAACGAACCATCTCAACCAAAACCTTAAGGCAATGGTTGAAGACCGTTTATATTCTATTATTATCCAAGTTTTTCGGGCTGATTTGGTCCCGAAATTAAATGTCTCCAAATTCGTTCAATATCTACTCTATACATTTTACTCCATACATGGTAGAGTTGTCTCGGTGTAATAGAGGCTATGTTCGGTTATAAATAGTCGCATTTAAAAGACATTCGATTATCTTTCGAAAAACGTCATATTAGGGCGAAATCCTTGGTATATATACTTGAATCGGAACTATTTTAGAGCTTTTTTAGCAACCGCCAGTCATTTTATGGTATAGGGCTGTTATTTATATAGCCAACAACATATTTCACATTTTGTTGAAAAATCACTTGAAATGGACAAATTTTAAGATTATTATTATCCACATTTTTCGAGCTGATTTGGTCCCGAAATTAATGTCTCCAAATTCGATCGCTCAATATTTACTCCATACATTCTACAAACGTCTCGATGTAATATATAAGATTCATTCGATTTTAAATAGACGCATTTAAAAGACATTTGATTATCTTTCGAATAACGTCATATTAGGACGAAATCTTTGGTATATATATACTCGAATCGAAACTATTTTAGAACTTTTAGCAACCGCTAGTCATTTTATGGTATATAGGTGCTATTTATATGACCAACAAAATATCTCACATTTTTTGAAAAGTCACTCGAAGCGAACGAATTTGAAGGTTATTATCCACGTTTTTCGGACTGATTTGGTCCCGAAATTAAATGTCTCCAAATTCGCTCAATATTTACTCCATACATTCTACAAATGTCTCGATGTAATATAAGGTTCATTTAGTTTTAAATAGACGCATTTAAAATACATTCGATTATCTTTCGAATAACGTCATATTAGAGCGAAATCTTTGGTATATATATACTCGAATCGGAACTATTTTAGAATTTTTCTAACAACCGTCAGTCATTTAATGGAATAAGAGTCCTATTTATATGACCAACAAAATATCTCACATTTTTTGACAAATTACCAGAAACTGACGAATTTGAAGGTTATTATCCACATTTTTCGAGCTGATTTGGTTACGAAATTAAATGTCTCCAAATTCGTTCAATATCTACTCTATACATTTTAGAAATGTCTCGGTGTAATAAAAAGTACATTCAGTTTTAAATAGATGTATTTAAAAGACATTCGAATATCTTTCGAATAACGTCATATTAGGAATCTTTGGTATATATACTCGAATCAGAACTATTTTAAAGCTTTTTTTAACAATCGCCAGTCATTTTATGGTATAAGGATGCTATTTATATGACCAACAAAATATCTCACATTTTTCGAAAAATCACTTGAAAATAACGAATTTGAAAGTTATTATCCACGTTTTTCAGACAGATTTGGTCCCGAAATTAAATGTTTCCAAATTCGCTCTGTATCTAGTCCATACATTGTAGAAATGTCACAGAGTAATTGAAGGTTCTTTCGATTTTAAATAGGCGCATTTAAAAGGCATTCGATTAACTTTCGAATAACGTCATTTTAGGGCGAAATCTTTGGTATATATACTCGAATCGAAACTATTTAAGAGCCTTTTTATCGTCCGTCAGTCATTTTATGGTATAAGGATGCTAATTATATGACCAACAAAATATCTCACATTTTTTTGAAAAAGCACTTGAAACGGGCGTATTTGAAGGTTATTATCCACGTTTTTCGGACTGATTTGGTCCCGAAATTAAATGTCTCCAAATTCGCTCAATATCTACTTCATACATTGTAGAAATGTCTCAATTTAATATAAGGTTCATTTGGTTTTAAATAGATGCATTTAAAAAACATTCATTTAATCTTTCGAATAACGTCATATTAGAGCGGAATCATGGTGTGTATATATATATATATATATATATATATATATATATATATATATATATATATATATATATATATATATATATATATATATATATATATATATATATACACACATACTTGAATCAGAACTATTTTTGAGCATTTTTTACCAACCATCAGTTATTTTACGGCCAACAAAATATCTCACAAAACCTGAAAGTAAAGGTTAGAGATGCAGAAATGTTTATATACTCAAACCCATTTTACTGTAGTGAGATCGATTGACATAGGATAGTAGTGAGTAGAAATCAAAACCATCGTCAACGACCACGAACAAGCACCACAATAAAAACATACTCCGTACATTTAATAAAAAGACTAATTGAAATAATGATCAAAGACGGTCTCACAAGAGATTAATTGTAAAAGATAAACATTCAGTTTTTGTATGGACTCATCTCAAATTCTCAGTATCAAACTAAACAAAAATTCCAATTCATTCACAGAAAAAAGAAAAGGAAAAAAAAAAAAATTATTCCCTCCGTTCCAGTGAATGGTTTGTCTTTCGTTTTGCCACCAAGGGTAAGGGATCCAATGAGGGAGTGAGATGTGAAGCAAAATTCACGAGAATTGTCAAATTACATGTAAAAAAACACATTCCTAAAATAGAAAGGCAAACAATGTCATTCAGACGGAGCAGTACTCTATAGTTGCTAACATTCAACCGAACTTCCTCGGCGATTACTTAATTACAACTCTCCTTTTGTGATTAGTGAATCACAACCTGGATTTAGTTGCTACTAACATTCATTCGAACTTAGCAGCAGCAGCAGCAGCAGCGTTGGTTCATCTTCATCCTTAATTATCACTGCGCACAGATTTCATCTCCGAGTTCCGATGAAATCTGTCTATGAAACGTAACCACTCCATTCGACAGGGTAACAGGTGTGCGCACATCATCGTACGTTCGACCTCTCACAACACTTTGCTTCTTCGCCGGATCAATGTCGGTGGTTTCCTCGGATTCCGTTAGCGAGAGAGATCGGAGTTCGAACATCACCGTAGAACTTCTCTGACGGAGTAGGGTCCGCGTGTGTCGATTTCTTCAAGGTTGTTGAAATTGTAAAAGAGGTGGAGGAGTTTTTTCTGGAATTTGTCATGTTTGACATTGTTGAGTGTTGAGGCAATTGAATTTCTGGGCAATGTTTGACAGGGATTGGATTTTGATTGCAATTGTGGAGGGAAAGGGTTTGGTGGGGGTTATATTTATAGGAAAATTGAAGAACAAAAACCGCGTAAATTATTACTTACAAGGTGTTGACAAGTGGCTAAAACTTGTGGTCATTGGGAGTTGTATGGCTTGACACTATGTCTTCTAGATATCGAGCCGGTCGCCGGTTTACTATGCGTATGACTTGAGACTATGCCTTCTATATCTCGAGCCTGTTGCCGGTTTACTATGCGTAAACACCCGAGGGTTTATCCAGAGCGCACCAAAAAAGGCAGTTTATTATGCGTAAACACCCGAGGGTTTATCCAGAGCACACCAAAAAAAGGTAGCGGCTGCGGGTTCCCTCGTTCATAAATAAAAAAATCATTTTGTTTTTTTCTACTCTGTATATTTTTTGGTTGAAATTTGGAAAGTATTTGACCCTTATTAGATTTGGAAAGTTTTGGGTTCTTATATTTTTATTTTTCACTTTACTTATTTTTACTTACCACCGACTCACGGAGTACGTATTTATTTTCTGTAATTTAAACTTAAAAAATTCGAAGGGATAAAAAAAATAGAGTAACATTCTTCTTATCTATTACCAACCCATTTTATATGACCAACAAAATATCTCACATTTTTCAAAAAATGATCAGAAACTGACGAATTTGAAGGTTATTAAATATCTCAAAATATCCACGTTTTTCGAGCTGATTTGGTCATGAAATTAAATGTCTCCAAATTAAATGTCTCCAAATTCGGTGTTATAAAAAGTACATTCAATTTGAAATAGACGCATTTAAAAGACATTCGATTGTCTTTCGAAAAACGTCATATTAGGGCGAAATCTTTGGTATATATACTTGAATCGGAACTATTTTAGAGCTTTTTTAGCAACCGCTAGTCATTTTATGGTATAAGGCTGCTATTTATATGGCCAACAACATATCTCACATTTTTCGAAAAATCACTTGAAACGGACGAATTTGAAGATTATTATCCACGTTTTTCGGGCTGATTTGGTCCCGAAATTTAATGTCTCCAAATTCGCTCAATATTTACTCCATACATTTTACAAACGTCTCGATGTAATATAAGGTTCATTCGGTTTTAAATAGGCGCATTTAAAAGACGTTCGATTATCTTTCGAATAACGTCATATTAGGGCGAAATCTTAGGTATATATATACTCGATTCGGAACTATTTTAGAGCTTTTTTTAGTTACCGCCATTCATTTCATGGTATAAGGGTGCTATTTATCTGGCCAACAAAATATCTCACATTTCTCGAAAAATCACTTGAAACGGACGAATTTGAAGGTCATATTTGGACGAAATCTTTGGTGTATATATATAATCGAATCGTAACTATTTTAGAGCTTTTTTTTTTATCGACCGTCAGTTATTTTATGGTATAAGGGTGCTACTTATCTCACCAACAAAATATCTCTCAATTTTCGAAAAAATCACTTGAAACGAGCGAATTTGAAGATTATTATCCACATTTTTCGGAATAATTTGGTTCCAAAATTAAATGTCTCCAAATTCGCTCAGTATCTACTCCATACATTGTAGAGTACGTTTGGTTATAAATAGACGCATTTAAAAGATGAGAATATTCGATTATTTTCAAATAAAATGGCCTCACAAAATTTGAACATCACCAGAAAGCATATATGAGAAATCCTGAATTATGACATTGTTTCATTGGAGAATTATCGAAAAGTTGATGGCCTGTGTTGTGATCAGTTCACTGCAAACAACAGCAGAAAAACGAAAGTGCAACCAGTTCAGTGATCGATTCTGTTTATTCCAACGTAATCCAGAACCCGAGAAAGATAATTATATCCAGACATCACCACAAAGATTCTGAGTTCAATTCTAAAGGACATTCACATAACATAACAAGACAGAATGTAGTGTATGAAATGCTATATATTTTTTTGTAACTGCACATACAGTCATTCCTACTGAACTTATAGATGTTGCACAAAGCCGAGGGCGCTTTTCACCCTGCTGTCGATCTCTCGTTGGCCCTTTATTACCAAAATTGGTTTCATATGTTGGCTTTCTCATTGTCTCAAGCACACTGTTTCGATCCAGGTCTTCCTGTCAGATGAGTAACATCAAATCACCCGTTTAGGATCACGAGCTGATGACAGATGATCCTGCAAGTAATTAACATCTTTATACATTAATCGGTTTTCATGGCACTAGCTAACTTAACATGGATGCAATTGTACCCTGCAAACCCAACTCGACACAGAATGACTCCATTCAAACAGAAACAAGTTAAAAATGGCTTAAAACCCAAACTGATTTTATGCGATAATTCAGCTTCCCCCGAAAGTGATTTTTTTCCCCAACCTACAGTAATCGATATCATCATCCATACCCAAAAAAAAAAACTTGCCGAGAATCCTGTTTATTTTCAATGTGCCGAAAATCAGATGCTCATACAGTAATCGGTATCATCATCCATACATGAGTGATGAAAAGAATCTATGGCCACGTTTGGATATGAGAATTGCAGAAACAGCACAAATCCAGTGGGGAAAAAAAAAACAGAATCACCAGAGTTTAAAGCTTTAAACATTCAAAAAAATGTCTTACCGAGATAAAATCAAAAGCTCTGCTATCTTCCTTCGAAGTGCTCATCGTAACACTTGGTGTTTGAGTTGGCAAGCTCGCATTGAATATATCAGGAAGAGCAGAATTTGCTCCTAATGATCCAACAGTGTTACCAAAAGCTGCATTTGGAGCATTCAAATTGCTTACAGATTGTAGGTTAGCCATTGCCGCCATGAACTGTTGTTGTTGAGCAAGTAGTCCACCCATAGCACCATAATTAACTGGTGGAGCAGGATAGAACTGATTATACAGCATTCCTGGTGGCATACTGTAAGGAACCGACCCCATAGGAAACATCGGACTGGCATTAATGCCATTTTGTTTGGAATCGACCCCATTGTGCAAGAATTGATTTTGCAATTGCGGACTCGAGTTCGAGTTTGAATTCGCAAATAATGAGTCAGAAAGTACAGTAGAGGAAGCTTCTTTCGGACCTTTTTCACTCACGGATAAACCCGACATTAGATCGTTAACATCACTTGCAGGATCCAGTCGTGTCGCTTGAGGTTCTGAAGAACTAAGGAAATCAAATGGATCCAAATCATTGTTACTTGGCATATGGGTTGAAGCAGCAGTAGAGTTATCTCCAATAGTCATCCCAGCAAACAGATCGTTTCCCTTATCTTTATCGTCACTAGTGTGGAATGACACATCAGCAAACGGGTCATCATCTACCTTATGTTCATTAGTACTTAGAACATTAGTCATATCATCAGAGAATAGATCATCAATCAAGGGAGAGGATGATAATGGCTTCCCCGCAACATGATCTATCTGGGTTTCATTGGGAACGTCTCCCCCAAGCAAATCATCGCCTCCAGTGTCTATTAAATCAGGCATCTCAACCACAGTTTGCTCGACTTTTGTGGGATTCTCCGATACATTTCCAGACTGCCCTCCGCCCAAGAGACTTAAGACCTGTCAGATGAGGACCCAAAGGTATTTTCTGATTATGATTTATACGAAATGAGATATCACTTATGGTAATGGTTGTAAATAACCGCGTTTGGACACTACGGGTTGTGAAATATCCATAAAGAGTAGTACATCATTTGCGAATACAAACGTTTCCTAATAAAAAAAATTCCCCAAGAATAACAGGTTGTTCAATTTTAAAAGGCATGAGGCGCACGGAGACCAGAAAGTCCCATGCTGAAGAAGGGAAAGTATAGGCCCGTTATCTGTCAAGCACAGAATTTGAAGCTGTAAACTAACTCTATTATGACGATTTGAGCACTTGGCGAAAGTGGCATCCTCAGATTTAGCAGTAATTATATACTCAGGTTGGCATTGAAAGAAACATTGCAAGACACGAGATAAGGAGCCATAAGACTTACTCTATTCGCTTTCTCTCTCAAAGAAGCTTGTGGGGACTCAGCACATCTGATCACAAGATCTATATTGTCACTGAAGTAAGAAGCCATGATAACTAAGTGCTCTTCATCCTGCTTTCTCAAGACTGCTTCAAGGACACAAACTGCTCGCACGCGAACCTGAAGGTAATGGCAAACCCCATTAGCAACCTATCCCATGTATAAATTTATTTACCTAGTTAAACAACTGCTTGACTGGAATATGAAGTTGTCAAAAAAAGACAAACTTATACTCCCTTCAAATGTCCGAAACCTTCCACTTCTTTTAATAAAAGTGGAAGCTTTCCAAGATTTAGAGCGACTGTAGGAAACGAGTGCACGTCAGAGTGTAGGACGACACTGTATTTTGTGAAGAAAAAAAATAATGGATTCGAAGTGCATGTCATATCACCCAACATAGGATTACTGATAAGTTATAGCAAAAGATTTTAAGGAAAACCGATACTATAAAGCATGAACCATAGATAAGAATTAGACCTGCCAATGAGGAGACTGGAGCTTTGATTCAAGTGCATGACTTAAAGCCAATGCATCCATCTTTCCCGCCTCCACTAAGAAAGCTTGCAAAGCATCACGAGTTGGCTGCAGCCTCACACCACCCGACGTCACAATAGTCTCCAAAAATCTCTCTTCCCGTGTCTTACTAACCGAATGACTTGCAGTTGAATCCCCGTTCGTTGCTTCAACATTACCTATCCCTGAATCCTGACCCCAAGGTCCAGAAGTCACATTCCTCGATAGACCCGAGCTTCCTTGACTATCACCACCACGATAATCCTTGTTTTTATATTTGTTCGAGTGATCTGACTCATTAGTCAACGATCTCTGAAGAGTGGGACCCCTATAACTTCCACTGCCCGAATCATTCTTCTTAAACGAGTGTGAATGCCCTTGAGCCAAACTACTAAAACCCTGTCTGATCGAAGCACTCCCGAGATCCACAACCTCACTTATAAACGACTTTTTATCCTCTGATGGCGCAACATAATTTGTATTTCCAAAACCTTCCATCCTCCTATGAGTTACCTCACTTGCTGCCGCGACAGGCTTGTTGTCTTCTGTCGAAAATATAGCAGATAGAGCATCTTGAGCGGTTTCCCTAACAGCCTTATTCAAGGCATCCCCTTTCAATGCATCAGGCTGCCCCTTGTAATGAAGTAGCTGCTTCACCGCCACTGAGTGCCTTTGCATCTCTCGCTTAAACTCCGGCCCTGACTTCCCAACTCCATACTTTATAACCCTTAGCGCCTACATTCACGCACCACAAAATCACATAATTCTCATATAAACCCGCTCCTAAATACAATTATCATGAAACCAACCATTTTATTAGGTAATTCTTTCCTCATTTCGATTTGTTAGTCGTTTAACACGGGTATGCCAACAGATCGTCGTCTCTCAAGAGATCAATTACCATAACATAAACTCACAGTCAACCCCACTATTTCAGCTTAGGATTGTATTCAATCCACACAAATTCTGGTTTGTGACGAACATATCCACATTACCCACATGAGTGGATAAAGAGAAAGCATTTGTTATTCCCGATGCATTCAGATTTTGTCTTATCTAATGGTATTTGACCCATATCACTTTCTAACGAATACATCGTCACAAGGGAGACCAACTACCTGATCTAAGCTTACATGCATCAATTATATCTTCTGTTTATACACATTATTCATCAAAAAAAAAAAAAAAGAGCAGGCACAAGGATCATCATAACAACAATCTACCAAAACAGATCTGGAAATAAGTATCGGAATCGGCTAACATGAATCAATCATTTAGATAAAAAATTGTATGGAAGGGGTACGAAATTATACCTTTTGTTTAACAAGAGGGCTCTTATGATCAAGTCTTTTCAACAGAAATTCAGAGATTTGTTTAACAATACCAGCAGGTGAAGTTCTAAGAAGCTCACAAATTTCTTCCAATTTGTAAACAGGGGTTACTTTATCTTCATCAGAAGTTGCTGCATCAATCATTCTTGACCTCCAATATGATTCAACTGCTCTTCTACTCGTATCCATATTTTCCCCCTTTTTAATTTTCCTTTTAGGGTTCGATCAAATTACGAAAAAAAGAGTCAAAGATCCAATCTTTACAACAGAAACAGCAAAATTAGGGTTGATTTGATCGGAATATGACCGATCAACAAGGTAATCGGCTTCAATTGATGGTGAATTGAGTGGTTTTTGATCGGAAAATGATATGATTGAGAGAAACTGGAGATAACAACAAAATTGGGGATTGACCCACGTTGTGTAATTGAAGGAATTGTACGATTGACTTGGTATTTTGGGGGAAATTTCACGGAATTAAAAAACAAAAGAGGGATTATTAATTTTTAATTTCCACTTCGAACCAAAAGACTAGGGTTCGAAACGCGGTGGCATTAATGAGTTCCGAATTGTTTGTTGGAATGAATTATTATTATTGCTTTTAATTAAAGTCGAGAAAATATGAAAAACCGACAAAAAAAAAATTACTTTTGATTATTTTCTAAGTTCCGAATATTATTAACTTGATTCTAAACAATTTAAATTTTTATTCTAATATTTCATTTATTTGAATTTTATCTAAATTAAGGTCGTAAATAATTTAGAGTACTCTAAACTAATACTGTAACTCGTAAAATCCTTGGAAATGACTTGGTCACAGCTTGGTTCTGATGAGCTCGAGCTTGGTACAAAGAGAGTCATTAATGTTATTATTTAAAAGTAAATATTTCTAGTTATACTCGTACATTCATTTGTTTACCTATTTCATTTAAGGTTATCTCTGTCATTTTTTTTACCTATCTATATTAAGATTACACTGTTATTTTTGTTGAATTATCATCTAAGTCACCAATAGTCTGATTGTCATTCGGCAGTAAAAAAAAAATTAAAAAATTAAAAAAAAAAAATTGAATTGTAAAATGGAGTGCCTCAAATAATCCAAAGCTTGAGGAGTTGAGGTCCCTAACCTTATGTACCATGGTACAATTATCATCAAAGATAAGATAACAAGAACCACACACCATGACTATACTCAATGACAAAATTACCAACTCAAGATCATAACAAAAAATACTCACACATTGTAATTGTAATTCATCAATTAGCTAGTAAACTTAAAATGCTAGGAACTCTTTGCTTGAAGGCTCCTTATAATAGTAATACTAGTTTTTGCTCAAAATGCTCCATTTCTCAAAACTCAAACCTATTGTCTACGTTTAAAACTCACGTTAAGACTACCAATACCAACAGAAAACCGGCAAGGACAGTCAGAGCTATAGGCACGGTTCCTGAGAGAGACCAAGCTACTGAACCGGTTGATTTAGAAGACGATAATGAGGATAATGAACCGCCTTTCGTGGGATTTGCATTTGTCAGTGTAAGTAACATGCTATGAAATGTGAGTTATGTGACTAATGTGTGCATTTGATTTTTCTAGTCTAATGGTGGTTTTGATGTTGATGGGATTTGAACTTTGAAGCCTGTGTTACTTCCGGATGGAACTCCTGATATGCATATGCGGTCAGCGATTGGTGGACAGAAGCTTAGAGATATAATGTTGGATAATCAAATCGATCTCTATGGCCCTTACGTAAGTACATTATACTATTACATTAACATGAGATCAGACCGTCTCTTAATTATATCCGTTTAGTGATTATATACAATTACAGGGAAGGCCGTTGTTGAATTGTGCGGGTGGAGGAACGTGTGGATCTTGCATGGTCGAGGTTAATTATTATTATTAACAACTAATTAATCCCACATTTTAATCATTTTCTCAGTCAATTAATCACGATATATATATGCCCGATCAACAAACAGTAAAACATATTCGATCTGTTTTATTGTAGGTAATTGAAGGCAAGGAGCTTCTAAGCCGAAAAACTGACAAAGAGAAAGAACTTCTAAAAAGGGTACGAGTAGTAGTGTTACTCTTGCTTTCTGACTCGCTCATTTGTTTATCATTTATATTTATATTATTGACGATTTGAACAGAAACCCAAGAGTTGGAGACTTGCTTGTCAAACCACAGTTGGTGCACCCGATTCAAGAGGCGTGGTAAGTGAAACTCGATCATACTCCTACCAAAGATGTGACTAAATGCGCGTTTCGTTGAATAAAAAAAAAAATGAACCCAGCTCGATCATATATAATGATATATACACAAAGACGATCGTCACACACAAGACTTGCTGTAATTATTTTCTACTTGATGCAGGTTGTCATCCAGCAACTTCCAGAATGGAAAGCACATGAATGGAAATATGAAAAAGATGTTCCGTCCTCTTCTTAATATATCGTGATAATATCAATGTGGTACTTAATTACTTTAATTAGGTTATTAATGTGTGTGCCCAGTGGACACACACTTTAGAAAAAACCGTTTTTACATATAACATTCTGGAGTATTATGTTGTCTACGAGAAATTTGTAATTAAATTCCCAGAGCTAATTAAATTAGTGAAATCAAATAAAACTTATCGGTCGTTGTAAAATTATTCGAAAGTTGCTCTAACGTCGGTTTGATAATTCAGTCGTAATTAACTGCTAATGAAAAAAAACATACCATAACAATTCACAATTTACAATCGAATAATCGGATCAAAATAATCTCATGAATTTATATTTTTTTTTTTGTGACGAGTGAACACTGCACGCATACAGCCGCTACCTTTGGTAATGCAACAAATTAAACAAAGGATTATAATATAATCTCATAATCATCAACTCAAGTACACATAACAAATTGACATAATAAGGGTAATTAATTAACACCCTTTAGTTACACAACAATTAACAAGAACAAATATCGAAAAATAAATAAACAACCGTCACAAGAGAGACCAACTGCTTCACAACAATAAAGATCGACGATTGATGATGATGGGTTGATCAGTAGTCAGTAGAGAGTGGTTCATGGTCATGTTGCATGAACACATTGCCATAGATGAGTCCAGCCAACCCACCACCAATAAGTGGGCCAACCCAGTAGACCCAATGGTCCTGGAAGTCACCACTAGCCACTGCAGGCCCAAATGACCTAGCCGGGTTCATCGATCCACCAGAGAATGCACCCGCTGCCAATATGTTGGCCCCGACAATGAACCCGATTGCAATGGGTGCAATTGTGCCCAATGAACCCTTCTTTGGGTCCACTGCGGTCGCGTAGACTGTGTAGACCAGGGCGAATGTGATGATTATCTCCATTACCACCGCCTCCAACACCCCTACTCCCGCTGCTACGCTGTGGATCGGTGTTGTCTGCTCACACAATACGAAGAGTGTACTTAGTCGCATTACAAATTTTACAATATTTTTTAAAGCTGAGGAGTCGACACCACTGGTGGAATGAGATTTGAACTTGAGACTTATTGTTTAGGGTACCTAGTCTTAACCACTAGACTAAGACATCTCCGATCAGTTTTCAGGTCATTTTTTTGCATTTGATTAAAATAAATCTCACACAGTCACACATGATACTCCCCCTGTTCGAATCCAAAGAGTACGTTTGTTTTTCCACACTTGTCGAGACATGTTTTACACCGTCAATATCTTTCGTTTTACATTAACACAAATTATAAAAAAAATTGATATTCTTAATCTACTCGTAAAGACGAATCAAACAAGATTCCACATGACTATATTTTCTCTTATAGATTGTCAGGATATTAAGGATTATCTTGAGTTCTGAATAGTGTTCAAAAGAGAAGCGTACCCTTTGGATTTGAACACAGGGAGTATAAAATAAACAAATGATCGAGACAAAAAGAGTAATAAACTGCATTATTATGATGACACTTTGACTGTGTTTTTCTTCCGTTTAGTTATGAAGTTTATTTAATTAGTTTGAATGAGAGGGAGTAGTATACTGACCATGCCACCGGTGGCGGCCGT
This sequence comes from Agrostemma githago, assembly GCA_958450325.1. Taxonomy (NCBI): domain Eukaryota; kingdom Viridiplantae; phylum Streptophyta; class Magnoliopsida; order Caryophyllales; family Caryophyllaceae; genus Agrostemma; species Agrostemma githago. Next base: position 86,235,738 of record OY288239.1, on the reverse strand, counting down.
GAGGAGGAAAGCACCAGCCACAGCACCAAGAAGTTGGGCAATCCAGTAAAAGAAGCCAGTAAGGATGGTGATCTGGCCGCCGAGGGCCAATCCAAAGGTGACAGCTGGATTAACATGTCCACCTGAGATGTTTGCTCCAATGGCAACTGCCACAAACAAAGCAAATGCATGGCAAATTGCTACTGCTACTAGCCCTGCTGGACTCAGTGCTGCATCTTCTGTCAACTTACCTGTAACAACAATGCATTTAGTCGCATTACAATAAACTTACAGATTATTAATAATAATAATAATAATAATACTCGTTTTAATTGAAGGTCGGTCACAGTAATTGTTTTAGGATGATTCAAACTTGCGACCTATTGTTCAAGACTGTGAGACTACTTGTGACTAGTCGGTCCACTTCATATTTTATCGAAAGGGGAAGAACATAAGACGTGGAGGGAGTACTTAGGCTCTGTTCTTTTGGACTTAAACTGACTAAACTTAACTTAACTGAGTTTAATTTAACTGAAACTGACTGAAATATAGAGACAAAAGCTGAACTGAAACAGACTGAATATAAGTTCAAAAGAACAGGGTCTTACTGTAAGCAATGCAAGAGCCAACTCCAGCAAAGACAAAGAGCAGTGTAGAGATGAACTCAGCAATGTAAGCTTTGAAAGTGGCCAAACTAAACGAGTCATCAAATCTTCCAAATGCGATTGCCATTACTACTAATTATTAAGCTACGTAGTACTCTGATTACTCTCTAATAAGAAAGAGGAGAAGGTAATAATGGAGAAGAGTTGAATTTGGTTTTGGATTATTGCATTGAGGTCTTTCCACATCACTCCTTTATATAGACTATAGAAGGGCTTGGTATAATAACACAAATTCTTGTTTGCGATGAAATTATCCGTTATGAAGTTATAACGGGTCAAATACAATTTGTTTACAAAGAAAAGACAAAATACTACTCCATACAAAAATAGGTGGATTATTTGACCCGTTATATATGTTAAAATGATGGATACCTGCGTCACAATGAAGAGTAGCTGGTTTAATAATTAATAGTGCTTCAATTTTAAAAGTGTTTTTTTTAAATAAAGTGACTTCTTTATGCTCATTTTTTTTCTTTTCTTCTTAGGTGTATGCGTATTAGTGGCTAAATTATTATTAATAATGTCCATTATGTCAAGTAATTAGGCATTTACATAAAAGATTCAGCAACTCTCACGTGTGATCGTTCTACGGTATATATATATATATAGAACGAGCTAGTACAATAGAATATATGGTTGCTCAGAGTAAAAGTGATAATTATTACAAAATAAATAGAAAGTTACATAGTATTAGCTAGATATTACTCCGTACTTCGTACCACCCTATACAATTCCTTGTGAATTTTAATATCGAAAATAAGTCCTAGAACATCCAAGATTAGTAGGTAGAATATCAACTTATTATGAGTAACTTATTATCTTATCCCTAGCTTGTTTGAGATAGTTCTAGGCCAAAAGACAAAGATGGAGAAAATTAATTGTTTTCATATTAGTTTTCTTGGTTGATTGCTATAGGTTATCAATCCATTGAGATGATTCTATGTTCTCCAAGATTCTTACAAGCTTACATCAAAAGTTTCAAAGCAATTATGCACTATATAGTGTCAAGATTAAAATTATTTACACAGGGTCGTCTTGACTGATATATCAATCATTAAAAAAGTTTTTTTTTATCAGAGATGTTTTAATCTAGTGGTTAAGACTTTGTAACTGGACAATAGGTCGCAAGTTTGAATCTTCCATCCTCCCATATTGCATGGAACTAAGTGCGATATGATATCGAGGGGTAACTTTGAGATGTTGACAATATATGTTAGGAATATGTAGTATAGAATGGGTATGTGGCATAGAGTCATATAGATAACGAGGAATATGAGTTAAAGATACAAGACATATTTGCATGAAACAACCAATCACGAGCTTAATTTCTCAACTCCCAATTCCAACCTGTAAACACTCACTACTGGTCACTCCATGCATGCTTTTGTGGAACCCTCTCGATCTTCATCATCTTCACCATGTGATTGACTAACCCTTTTCAAAACACAAGCAACCACCACCACCACCTTTTAGAATTTTTGCAAATTCTCAAATAAGATCAATATTATTTAATCGTCTTTTTCAAATAAATAAAAAAAATATTTTTCATACAAGTTAGATGTTATTTAACCTGTTATAAATCTACGAGTCTACGATGGGATAACCTGTAATAGAAGATTCAAATATTTGATGGGGGTGCCCTACTTCTACATATTCCTTTAAGAAAGAGACATTATATGGTAAAGGGCATAGTAATGTTATGGAGAGCACGACGAGTAATGTAGGACCTTTGTAAGGTAGGGCATTGAAGCCAAAGCAATAAGGCCACATAATGAACCGACCATGATCATAGAAAAACAAAAGTTGGCGCCCCCCTTTTAATCTATTATTATCGAATATGAATGGTTGTGATTTGTTGGGAGGCTATCTAGTAATCGAATACATAAAATTATCATGATGCGATTAAATTAGTCTAATTATATTTTGTTTAATGTCTTTTATTTTTATTTTTTTCAACGAATAATAACTATTCATGTATACAAGTTTCTGAACTGGGTTATAAGTTACTGAGCTTAAACATTTATGTGATCGATTTTACTCGATAACTTTACACTAAAACTCAGAAAATTTACAATAACAAAACTCGAAATTTTTGTGATAAAGCTCAAAATCATAAAACCAGTTGTACACAAAGCTACGTACATCTGGTTGTATAATCTTTTCATTGAATATAGAGAGGGAAAATATTGTCCGCCAGTATGTAAAATCTTAACCATTAAGCTAAAACATCTTCGATTTTAATGTATTTTAATACTCCCTCCGTTCCAATGAATTGTTTGTCTTTCCTTTTGGCACCAAGGGTAAGAGATCCAATGAGGAAGCGACATGTGGAGCAAAACTCATTAAAAGGGTCAAATTGCATATAAAAAACATTCCTAAAATAGAAATGCAAACAATTCATTGAGACGCCTCAATATGAAATAGGCAAACAATTCACTGGGACGGAGGGAGTATACAAATAGGTTGGTGATTAAAGGTTAGGTATGGTTTGATTATGAATTATGAGTAATAGGAAAATATTAATACGTGGGTTAATGTGGTAGGGAATTTAATTTGATGAGGGTGGAATCCCGAGGATCGTCTTTGAATTGACACCATTTGTATGGTGTTTTGTCATTAGGAATTCAAATTTTGGTTTATCTCCATTTAACTTATTCCGTAAATATTAATCGTATTTTTTATTTTATTTTAATGAAACTTGTATTTAGTCGCATTAAGAGATTTGAATTTGAGAACTATTGTACTCGTACTTGATATCTAGTCTTAACCACTCAGTCAAATATCTTCAGTAATTTGTACTCCGTCATAAACAATGTGCAAATTATTCGATTTTTTAAGCTTAAGATGAAGACAAAAACTTATAGATGGATGTTAATAACGAAAGACGTGTCATACATACAATAATGGATACAATACATTTTTTTTAGTGTTAAATCTCTTCGTTAACCTAGTACGGAGTAGTAATCTTTTTTTTTTTTTTCATCGAAAAATGCACTTAGTCGTATTACAATATAGGAAAGGAGGATTCGAATCTGAAACCTACTGTCCCAGAGCACTGTTCTTATAACACATCTTTCTATCAAATAGTTGATGATGATGAATTGCATGAATGTCCGTTAATTCCGTCAAAGCTGCCACACATTGATTAATTCGACTTCTGGGATCAAGTGAAGGTCATCGATCGATCATCCCCCTGCACTTTTATCATAATTAATTAATTAATTATTGTATATTTTGTTTAAGTACAGCTTAAGAAGATAAGTTACTATAATTAGAGCATCTTATCTTTACGACGTAAATGATGATTGATGAGAATTATTTTAGAGCAATCAAATTACTCGTAATTAATTAATTAATACTCATTCGTCTCTTCTAGTTTTAGCTAATTAAGTACACCTTGTCCTCTAACACATGGATTTATACCTTATGAGCCCAGATTGCTCCCTCTAATCCTGTCTTTTTCATGTTAACTTGTGTCCCAAACTTTCTCTAACTATCGATACTCATTCTAGAATAACAAATATCGATTATTTATTTACCCAACAAATCTTAATCGTGACGATTATAAACTAAACTGTTACAAATTTGTAACATCTCATATGTCACAAGTCACAAAAACATTGGTTTTACATTTTACAAGTTTGCAAGTTATTATCCCATTTTCGGTGGGTTTTTAACTTTCACAAATTCTTATTTAAGACGTAAATATCCGTTATAAATGTAAAATGGATCACGTATCATATCATTATGTATAAATAAGACCTACTCCCTCCGAGTTTGAGTGGTTAAAAAATGGAGGAGGAAGAGAGAAAAATGGATGGTTGAATGTAAACCACATGTTCATGACCTAAAGTAGAAAATAGATACTCCAAAAGATTAAACTCAGTCTAAAAGAAAAATGGGACAATGTTAGAAACTCGAAGGGAAGGGAATAGTATTGAGTACTACTCCGTAATATCAACAGTTTTTTTTTTGCCAACGAAAAAAGTGCATCGGATTACATGCTGGTTGGGTTCTCAGAACCCATATTACATCCGCTACTTAACATAAAAACGACATTACAAATAACCACAAAAACAATAAAAACGAGGCGTCGAGTAATATCAACAGTTCAAGAGTCAAGACAATGTATTTTTGTCTTTTCCAGAATATTTGATCCGTTATAATTCTGTAACCGAATATTTTTAACTTTAACCTCAATAATTACTTGTATTTGGTGACCGACCTCTGCCATCACTTCAGGTGCCAAAAACTTTACCCCACCGTGTTGTCATTCACTCATTCCAGTATACTGGACTGCTGGAGTAGTACTATCTACTACAGTAAGATTATTGGATTACTACTGTCTGTTAAGTGTTACCATTACTTCCCTCCCTGTATTTCTCGATAGTTACCTGTTCGAAAATTGAAATTCTCGAAAAAGTGATAGAACTAACATATTATTCATAATTAAAACGGTTTGGTAGTAAACTTAAACCTATATCAAAGCTTTCAAAAATCGAAAAACAATGGCATAAAGGAAAAGTAGACTACTGTAGTTAAAAGGGAAGGAAGAAAAAGATCATGTTCGATCATGCAGTATCGGCCATCCGTGTTTCCTCTAACTCAGCACGTGCAGATTCGACACTGTCTTCAGGAACATCGGAAGTCTCAGGAAAAGGTATCACGGCACAACAATGGTAGTAGCCGTTATCATCGTATGAAAACCTTTGTGAAAGATGAGCTTCTCGGATGTGATATTTGCCCCATTCTTCTGTCTCAAATTGCTTGAATATGCCTCTTGCATCAAAGCTATCACCCCTTTTGTTCTTCCTCCCACGCCTAAACGTTGTGTTCATCAGAGTAGCATGCAACTGCGTTTCAAGAAAGCGTCAAACATGGTGTTATTAGTGGTTAACAATCTGAACATTCACTGCATTATGCAGAACATACAGTGCAGTGCAGTAGCAGTAGTTGATGATGTACCTTTAGTTTTTGATTAGCATCTTTCTCTAAGACTAACCCGGCTTTCATGTATGCTTCAGCGATAATATCTTAGAAAGCTCAGGAACACTTATTAGAAGATTCCACATAAAATAACTAAACGACAATGCAAGAACAATACAATAAGGCACTGTTCAACGGGACTGAAGTGAGCGGAAAAGAAGTTACAGTCCAAAATAGTGATTGAAGACAAAACAAAATACTGATTGGATACGACATGCACGTGTCAGGCGACCATCATCTCCGATTTCTTCAATAGGAGCATATAGAACTTGAGCTTTCTCCTTGGATCCTCTTAATATAGCCTGAAAATATACCATTCATCTCTTTGCAGGAAAAAATACCTCAAATTAATCATTGTTTAAAAATAAATAAATAAATAAAAAAGATGTCGGATAAATTCTTAAATTATAGCCTCATTCCCACAAGGCAAAGAAAAGGCGAGTTTTGACAGAATGTTCAAATCCTGAAACTGCGGCCTTACCACTCCCTTCAATCTTACAAACAAGGGTCGGTTGCCCAAGACTTCATGTATTTTAGGATGGATACCCTGACGATGGAAGAAACCATTTAGTTACAATAATAGAGCTTACAAAGAAATAGTAATCGGACATTCAACTAACTATATACAGTATATAGTATATACCTGCAAGACTTCTGCAGCTGCATGGAGCCGTTCTTTGTTCCACAATTTCAGCATTAAAACCGTCAAGTGTAATCTTTGTGGTTTAAGGAATATAGAGTCGTCAATTCTTAAGTCTGTATAGGAAGGGAAACGGCAAAAACAATAATTCTTTAGAGCATTAATTAATACTGTATAATATGAACGACAGGATTTCGCTAGACTAAGAAAATGTGAGTACCGTATAAAGTTGTAGTCTTTTCTGATTTAGGTGCATAGCTTACAGTAGGTATGTCACGAATACCCATTTTAGGAGGATCGATGGCATCCTCAGTTTTTGGTATAACACCGATAGTAGTAAGATCTTTATTCTCAGGTTGATCGACTTTGGCAGCATCTACAGAAGTGTCTGTTTTTGAATTCCCATCTGAACTTTCTGTAATCCCTTTTACATCTTTAGTAGGATCATAACCGAGTATGCTGGACTGAAATCTGGTGACTTTATCGACAAATTCAGGGTGTATAGCCAATGGAAGTGAGATAAAGTGAGAGTAGGGAAGATTTGGACTATTAACAGCCTGTCACCCACAGCAGACAACAACCCGATTCAACATAGATTCTACGTAACTGGAAAAGTTGTGTCTTGAAATTGACACTGAGGAAATGAAGCATATGACAGTCGAGCAAAACAGCCAACCTCATCAATTATGGATTGAATTTTCTGAGAAGCTTTGACAATATCATCCATAGAATCACTCTCGATCACTGAAACAAGAAACAATATGGAGATATCATGAACTCCAATTATCACATCTTCGCTGACAATACATTATCATCGGCTCAAGAGACGACATATCACATCAAAGAGCATCTCTGTATGCAAGAGTAGGGAAACAATATACCCGCAAACAATTATTTAAAGAAAGGGTTTTCGAAAGTTCAAAACTGAGAGAAAACTAAGGCAGGCAGGCAGCAAGTGCAAATAAAATAAGTGCTAAAATCATACCTATTGTATCTCCCTTTTTATAAGGCGGAAAATTTATTTTCACCCCCATGGCCTCGATATCTTTCTGTGTTGATCCTCTGAAATCAGTAAGCAAGGGAAATATGAGAAAACATACTGTATATTATATCTAATGTTTAAAGGTTAAATCGCTAAAATTAGCTTAAATCATTACTTGGTTCCCTTGATGAAACGCATGATAGACATACCTACCTGTAAAAATTCAAGAGAACTTGTCAACGAAAAACAATAGCTAGAGTATATTACTTCAACCCTTCACTTTGGCTAAGTGTCCTTCATTTGACATTCCATTCCGACACTTCATGACACGACATTTTAGGTCAAACATGTTAATTTTTTTTACAAAAATAGTTGTTGTTACAGTTTGTCACTCTGACACCGCTCATGTCTGACTAGAGCTGGCAAATGGGTCAGGCAAGTTTGGGTTCAGATTTTGACAACTGAGTCGCTTCAAAGTCGTGTCTGTTTTATGTGCGTTATTGATTTATATAGGGGTTAAGGGTTTATTAGAGTACGGATTGTTTTGGAGAATTTATCCTTGTGAGTTTTCAATCTTTGTCTAAAAGCAAGTCAATCCTACCTCAACAGAAACAGCATGCTTTTTCTCGGATAAAGTCGTATTTTCTGAATCTTCTTGACTCCCAACAATGTTCTGCGAAACAGAAGTTGTCGAAGAATCCCCAGACTTATTTTCAGAATCCTTCAGTGCATCAGTTGAACTAGAGCTGACGACTGTTTCTTCAGCTTCATCAGTTTTGACTGTGCCTATCAGTGTGAACAAACGAAAAAAGTTGTATTAGCTAAAGTACTCACAGTAAGGTACAGTGTGCTCCTCATGTTCACCTTCTTCGATGCTGGCAATATTTCCAGGCTCTGTCACTGCAGCATTCGTAGAGCATTCTGCAAAGTCACAAATATTGTGCTTGATCAAAAGAAACATTTCTTCCAGTAACTCCAAAATCCATGATTTCGCAGAAGAAAATGGCAGGCTGTTAGCATTACTACTATGACAAACATACGCAGCTGATATATGTCCACAGATATAATCAACTGTTGCAGTCCTAACAGAAAAAAAAAACTGAGGCAATAAATCTGTAGAACCGACCTTTATCTGGTCGAGATTGGGTACTGATTTGTCGCCAAACAAGAGTGCCTGTTTTTCTCTTTTTGTGCCAGTCCATTGGACCAAAAACACCCTTTTTAACCGCTTGTTTACGAATCTGGCTTATGCTATGATAGCACTTGTATCCCTGAAAAATATAGCGTTCGAAGACAAAGTTGACAAAACCAATAAGCTTTGTCATTAAGTAACAATCTCATAAACCAAATGGACACCTAACTCGCTATAAGGATAAACATCCAGCATCATGGAATTATATTTCACGTCTAACGGAAAAATATGTGTAAAAAGTACTGCGTCGAGTAAAATTGATACTACGAAGAGTAACTACGCTTTTTTTCCTCCAAATATCTCCACTCAAACAAGGGATTAGTAACATACTCAAGCATTCAATCAGTACAAAGTACTAAGAGCAACATGATTACACCATTGAGACGGGTTTTTAGCACAACTTTAAGCACATCAATCTCAAATGTATAGGAAACATCAACACCACAACAAGCTGAAAGACCTCGTCTTTCGAGCTCGTAACTTACACAGCCAGTACAAGTGTACAACCCCTCTTGATCAACCCAATTAAACTATAATCAAACCAATTGTACTGTTTTTTTCTCAATCCATTGATCACACAAAACATACAAAGGTCAACCTACATATTCTATTTTCCAAAAGTATCCATTTTTTTCATCCAATTAACAATGAAATAATCAGAAATCAAGAAAAGGGTACCTGGAATTGATGGGTAGGGTTGATAATACTGAAAGAATTAGGAAAATGGAAAGCTTCAGTAGTTCTGCATAACATGAGAAAACCATGAACAATTAAAGGTTGGAACTTTATACTCAAAACAAAAAACAAAGAGAAACCCAGTAAAATTATTAACAATAAATTAATCAAAGTAAAGAAAGTGACGAGATTTTTACCTGAAGACAGCCCTGAGACTGGAAAAACTCATTTGGGTTTTTGTGTTAGTATTATGCTCGTGCTTGAAGACAACTGACAACTCCGATTCATCTTTGTCTCGACTCCGTACACATTTTTTTGGGTTTACGGTTTTGCCCCTGCTTTTTATTTACCCCGTACTTTTTTACGAGTAATTTCTTTCTCGACTAAACTTGTAAACTTGTGACATCATAATGTGTAATAAAACCATGTTTTCGATATTCATTACAGTAAAAAAAAAACTCGAGTTTTGGGAATGTGGGCTTGTCCTAATGTCCTCCTGTCTCGTTAACATGTACTCAGCCGATTGCATTTTCTAATGTATGTCGGGACTAATTAGAAGAAAGTTGGTATTTTCAGCATCAAACCGATGATTAGAAGCAATCGATGAAGGGGTGTTTTATCCATGAAAATCGCGGTTGCATATACTACGATATGAGAAACATGTAAGACCACAAGTTTGGAACATGTTCTCATAACAAGGGTACGAGTTTGATTACGAAGTTATTTACTACGAGTAGCATCTTACACTAAGCCCAATTCCTCGATGCGAAGCCTATCTGACTATCTCCAGTCTTCATCATCATCATCATCGTCATCGTCATCAACAACATCATTTAAAGCATCACTACGGTTTTCATCCATCTCATCCCATACGTGATCTTCTGATACCATGTAATCGGACCACCTTTTTAAACACACTTCACTCCTGGTATCATCTTCGCTTTCATCTTCTTCAGAATTCTCGCTGTCAGATGTGTCGGTTTTCTCATCGTCTTCTGAGGACTCCTCCTCTTCCGGATAATCATTCCATGGGTGGTTTTCAGCTGTTACACAAAACAGAAATCCTCATTTTGTAGTTTTCTTGAAATCGAGATTTGAAGAGTGATAAACAGGAATATAATAAAAGTAGATGATAACCATTTGAATCATCACTTTCGTAGTCTGAATTATCAGGGCCCTCGTAATACTGATCGTCATCCTCGAGTTGTACCCTATTCAGTGTAATTAATTAACATCAAGAGTTCAAGACAGTAGTTTTGGAACAGTTGGTGAATGAATGAACACAACAAGACACAGAATTTGCAGGTCTTACAGCGGAAAAGGGTAAGACTCTTCTACTTCATCAACCTTTTCCTTGATAGCATAGAGATCGTAGACGTACCCATCAGTGGAATCTGCAACAGTATTCAATATTTCCAGTTTTAGCAATCAACTCTCCAATTTACTGAGGGAAAATAGGTCACTGTACACAACAAATTCAATTAAAAATAAAATTTGCACGTCAATTTACAATCTGTACTGCAAAATTTCGCATAAATTGACTCAAGACAACACCAAATCCTCTTCATAAACCCAAAAGAGGTTCTATCACAAAATCAGTTGGCAACTAGTGGAGTAACTCTGATTTATAAAGTGAAAAATATTTTCTTGATTGTCCACTACAGATCACTCAAAAGTGAACAAACAAGATAATAGGATCTATATCAAAAACAATTACGGAGTACTCGTATAATAAAGGCAGGTAGAAGTCTGTAATGAAAGGACATTAATGGAGAAACCTCGTTTGGAAGCTTGAAAAGAGAAATCAGATTCAATATCCTCAGCGGCAGTAGGAATACACTCCCTTAACAGAGGCAGGAATTTACTGAGTGCCTCCTGATCTTCCACAGACATCTCACTGAACAATCACAGAAATAACACCAAGCTATAAAAAAAATCGCACACTTGAAAAAGTAGGGGCTACAAGCATAGATTAGGGAACATACTCCTGCTTCTCCTGGGTTGCAGAAGTCTCCTCCGTGTCAACACGGAGAATATCATAAACACGACATACTTCACCCAATGCTTCGTCATGAACACATTCATTATCATGTGTTCTACGCTTCCATATTTGCTCAAAGCGTGCGGTTTTTGCTAATTCCTGACAAATAAAATCAACACAGAAAGCAAAAGTGTGTCATTCTCAGTTACAAATCTGCACTAATACATGATTGGTAAAATGTTAATGATGGACGTGACAATCTACAGAAACAATAAATAAATGCATCGCTTTTCTTTGGGCTGAAGGGAGCCACAAGGCGATGCAGACGGAGTACGAACCCACATCATCATTACCACCTCTCATGACTTCACCAACAATTTTGAAACGGCAAGACAATTATCTTTTCCTGGATTGTTTTGATAAATGCAAAGAAATTACCTGTTGTTGTTGCCTGGCCTTGGATAGGATGCGGTTATGAATCTGGTAGAATAAGATGCAAAACAGATGATAAAGTGTCACTCATAGCATCTTCAAACCGAGAAGAGAGAAGTTACAAGGAAACAGTAGGAAAACACATACGCTGGGGGTGCGGAGGGTGCTGCGCCTTGTTTGTTTACTGCTAAATGTAAAATCAGGGTCATCATCGACGTCAGGGCTGGCTTCCTCCTATATATATACACACACAAATGTATGCATACATGTCGATAAGCCCAGTAACAGTAATATGAGGATGATCATTCAAATGGAATGCATGTAACTCAGACGTATTAGGGTTTAGAACGGAACGAACCACATATGAACTGACAACGTCAATGGCATCCTCAGAGCGGCCAACTGTCTCAATGTGTTGCACTAAAACCCTTTTCAACTTCGGTTCCTCAACTGCCACAATATATCACAAATTCTCATCTAAGGCAGCTATATCAATCAATGTTAACCTAATAACGGGGTAAATAGCATGAATAACACGAGCGGAATTCAGGGCGAATTGCAAAAAGACGACCAATTGATCAAGCGCATGGTATCGGAAATGAATAGGAAATCGAAATCGGGATACCTAGAGGAGGTGAGGAAGAGGGATTAATGGAGAGGTTCTGAAAATCGAGTAATGGACGCTTAGCAGGTCTGTCATTGATTTCAATCCACAAAGCTTCAAGAGGAGATTGATGAAGCTTCCGTTTAACCCTTACAATCACGGGCTTCTCGCCGCCACCATTGTTGCTATTCGATTGCATGGTAATTGACTAATAGAGAAAAATTGATTAACAGCTAACAATTACTAACACACAACAAATGCTAAAGAACATCATTTTATTTAATTCAAATTCAAATTCAAATTCAAATCAAAATCCCAGAAATCCCTAAATAACCCCCGTCCATCAATCAATACCCAAATTATAAAACTGCTAAATCAACAAACCCTAGAAACTGATTAAACCAAACCTAGTAACAATTAATCGATGAAAAAAAAACCCAAAAGAAGTAAATTAATTCAACAATTAGGTAATTAACAAACCCTAACAAGATAAACTTACACAGTTGAGTTTGAAGGGTGGCCTGGTGGGCGGCGTGACGACTGAAGAAGTGAGTTTTGGTGTTTACCTCTCACGTCGCGGTGGTTACCATTTTGGGTCTCAGTAAATTAGAACCAGTCTCACTCATTTACTCCGTATTTAATTATTTATCTACCGGGAGCTCGTCTCACTTAAAAAGACAAAATAATATGAGTATTAATTAGAATCGTTTTTTCCTAATTTTTGTGTTATTCATTATCCATCGGAACGAAATTCATACCGTATAAAAAAATTATCATAAGTTCATCATTTTGGAGACTATTTCATCAGATCTATAGATTCCTTTGCAAAAGACTATGTCAATAAACAGCGATATATAGAAGACTATGCAGAAGTGCTTTATTCTAATAGTGATTTTGTCTCAATGGTGTTCTTTATTTATTTTTAACAAATCTATATTCAGTTCAATTTGACATCGTTTGTAGATGTCGGATGACTTATTATTAATGAAATTGATCTTCACTTCAAAAAAAAAAAAGTACATAGTGCTCGTAATTAGTTAATCATGGATTACAATTAATTACTCCCCAATGAGGAAGTGACATGTGGAATAAGGGTCAAATTACATATAAAAAACTTTCCTAAAATAGAAAGGCAAACAATTGAGACACCCCAATATGGAATAGGCAAACAATTCATTGGAACAGAGAGAGTATCAATTTTTTTTACGGAGTATATAATTATCGAGTTCTTGAGAACAAAGGAAAGAGAAGTGTATTTTTATTATCAAGTGCGAAATTGTCAGGTCACTAAAAAAACTCGACAATGCAAAGTAAAATGACCGACACGAACAATTAGTGACCAATTTTTATTTTATTTTTAATTTTAAGTACACATTATTTCCGTCTTAGCCGTTCATTCATCTAAAAATTACTCCGTATTTCATTTTTACTACTCTGTTGACTACTGCAATTCACCTTCGATCCTAAAAAATCTTTTCAAGTTATTGAGAGACCACTCTTCAGTATTACTCTGTGTCTTATACTGGTTTTATAAGAAGCGTACCATCTTTATATTTTGTGGGTACCACTGTTACTTTCCAGTAAAATTAATGAGAAACCGTCTCTCAAGAGACCTATTCTTGTTCTTAATCCTGGAAGAATGTTTTTTCTTTCACTGTTGTTCTTTTTCTTTCATTCCTAGGAAACATAACTTCAGAGCCCACAAATTGGCATATGCGGCCCTGAAAATGTAGTGACAGTTTAATTTGATTTCGTTGGCAAAAAAAAAAAAAATATAAAGATCAAAAGGGCAGTAGTTTTATAGTAATGCATTGTGTTTTTTCTGCTGGCAAAAAAAAATTCTAAAAAATCATTTAAATTTCAACTAAGGCACTGATGTTGTAATTCAAAACTACAGTACTTGAGATTTTGATCAAAAATACATATAAATGCTACATTCGATATGATGATATGAGGATGCAACAAAATTGAGTTAAATTTGCAGCTAGTGTTGATCGTTTCGGGCAACTGATATAGAAGCCCTTTGCGGTGTATGCCTCTTCCATTTAGTTTTTCTCATCGACATGATCCATGACGGCACCTCGCTACCTGACTGTGCTATCACGTTCGCTATATTCCTCAAAAAGGGTACATCTTCCTCCGTGTACAAGGTTATCGCTTCTCCCTGTCTCCCTGCTCTACCACATCGACCTGCACAGCAACACGGACGCAGTGATTATAAAGGGCTTTCAATCACACATGATTGACCGGTACAGATGAGACTGCAGTACAGAGCAACTTACCAACTCTATGAATGTAAGTAGAAGCAGATTCTGGGAAATCGTAGTTGATCACGCAGTTAAGGCCTTTGAAGTCCATACCACGATCAACCACACCAGTGGCTATTAAAATCCACGTTTTACCAGCCCTGAAATTATCAACAGCATTTTCCCGCTGCATCACGTCCAAACAACCAACCAAAATAAATACTCACAAGTTAAGGAGAAGGGAGCCCCGGTAGGAACAATCTCAAATGGGAAACTCACTTGTGCTTGCGGCAAGTCAGCATGGACAACGTCAACTTTAAGATCACAACAAAGCAGTTCTTTGTAAAGTTCTTGAGCTCGTTCCTTGCTTTGCACAAAAACTAATACTGGAGGATTCAAGCTCTATTCAGGCACAAAAAAAATGCAGTCAAAGAATGTCTGAAAGAAACTTGCTGACAACGGAGCTTAAAACCTTTAGACTAAAGACAGTAACCAATTATGGAGTAGCTATTTTCTTGTCACAGAAGCTCAGCTTTGCGTAGGAGTAATAGTTATAATCAAAGGGAATAAGAAAAATCCAGAGCAACGGTTTTTTTTGCCGCCAAACATTCCCTACCTCGGCAAAAATCTGTCTTATTGCAAGAAATTTCCCTTCTTCACTTCCGGCAAAAACTAACTTTTGCTTTACAGATGCAGAAGCTGTATTCCTAATGAGACATTAAACACAGCATTAAATTAAACTAAAATATAATTGAAAATGTATTAAAAAAAAAAGGCACACAAATCCCCTGCCGACTCGAGGGGGGAAAAGCTTAGTACTTTTTCTGTTATTTAAGTAAAACAAAACAGAAGAAATGACTACACACGAGCCCACACCCAAAGGAGATGCTAACAAAAGTACGAAACTAGGCAGAAATTCATAAGATTATACACAATATAGCTATGAGAAACTCACTTTTTGCCAACAATGATCCGCACTGCATCATGCATCAATGTACGGGCTAGGTCTTCAACTGTATCAGGTAAAGTAGCACTGAATAATGATCTTATTATTGATGGGTTTGAGCATGCTTTAACAACAAAATCAATCTGCTTCACAAAGCCAAGTTCGAATAGCTTATCGGATTCATCAAGAACAAGGAATTCGACCCTGCATACCGGAAACATGATTAACAAGAAGCAGCCAGAATTTACATGCTCATATGTTCACTTCAGAGTTCAAAGAGAATAATGATTGCACAAAGGTTCGCACTTATCATGTAAAAAAAATACAGGGCCAATAGTGCACTTGGGTAATTGAAATCATAGAAGCCATATCAAATTATACTCCATTGATCTCTCCTCTCACGCCTCTAATGTAGCAACTATGATAACCAATAACAAAACATAAATGACCTAAGTAGCTTCACATAATGACGATCTCTTGCAAGTATACATATAAGAAGTGCATGTACCTGGACAAATCAAGCTTTCTTTTGCTAATTGCATATTCTAAGCGAATTGGAGTGGAGATGAGGACATCACAAGGCAATTTAGAAAAATCAGCACTTTTGGCAAGCTCTTTGGTCATTAATTTAATATAGAATTTCTTTCCTTGAGCAAGTTTCTTGCATTCTCTAGTTGTCTGAGCAGCCAATTCTCGTGTAGGGCAAATCACAACAGCGCGGACACCGCCTTTCATTCCATGCTGCTCAAAATATAAAGAAGCCGTTTACATATCATTATTATGGAACCTTTAAACTCCTTAATCTCTATGATGTTCAACCACGATACGGTAATTACCTTTAATTTCATTAATATGGGCAGTATGAATGCCAAGGTCTTCCCAGAGCCAGTAGGTGCACACGCAAAGCATTCACGTCCCTGAATATTTGACAGTGTAAAACAAGTGACGAGGAAAAGGGAAAAAAAAAGGGTAGCTCTTTGCAGACATGACGAGAGTGGGTCAAGGTCCAAGAATCATGTACATAATATATCTCGAAAGCCAGAAGTCAATGAAAGAAAATTTTAAGAATGATGCATGCATACAGATAAAAGGACTGGAATAGTTTGCCTCTGAATGGGAGTGGGCTCCTTGTATCCAAGCTCGGTAAAATTTCGAAGTAAATATGGTTTACATTTGTATCTGCCAAATGAGACACGAGTTAACAATGTATTATATGCAACATCACTAAAACCACTTTGGTCGTAAAACAAACTAATTCCCCTGGACGGAGGAATTTTCTAAAATTTAGGGGCCAATATGTCTTCTCTTTTACTTTTCTTTACTATTCAATGGGAGATTTTATGCAAAATTATCAATAGAACTTTTTTCTACAAACAAACAATCCATAAACAAAAGGCACCGCTGAAAGTATAGAGACTATAACTCCTCCTCTTACCCTCTTCTTATCTAGAGGGATGAGACAATAAATGGTAAAAAAAAACCGAATATGCTTATACAAATGCAAATATCACACAAACTACACTACATGCTACTTCAACTCTTCAAGGATAACCTAAATCATGAGAATTTCTCGGCTTATAAGAAGAAAAGGAGTATAGTGATGCAAACTTATCCAATCTCAAGTCTCAACACAGTGCTCGGGAAAAAAATCAAACAGCATTACGATATCCACGAAATTATGGAGAAAAAGCTTAAACACGGGGTCAGTTTACAAGATACAGTGAGGGGCATTACCTAACACTAAGGTCCTCAAAGCTTTGGAGAGGAGACGGAACGTTACTTCCCGAGATATGAATACTATGCTCTTTACGTAAAAGTTGATCCCGCTGAAAGATTAAAAAAAACACGGTAAATACACAGCAGTGCACAATATGATCCACAGTCCAATCCAGAATCTCGTAGATTAATCTTTTCTTTCATTCCAATTGTTCAGCGAATGGGAGCTACACGATGATACCTTGCTTTACAAACCATCTAAGCATCCAATTGACGATGTTTTACCCCAAAACAACATCGAATTGACATTCCAATCATAACTTCATACCTGGAGTCCAATCCAGAATCTCGTAGATTAATTGTTTCTTTCATTCTTATTGTTCAACTAAGGAGAGCTACACCATGCTTTCTTACTCTACTAACCAACTAAACATTCAATTGACGGTGTTTTACCCTAAAAAAACATCGAACTTGCATTGCAATCATGACTTCATACCGGGAGTCCAACCCAGAATCTCGTAGATTAATTGTTTCTTTCATTCCTATTGTTCAACCAAGGGACGCTACACGATGCTTTCTTACTCTACTAACCAACTAAACATTCAATTGACGGTGTTTTACCCTAAAAAAACATCGAACTCGCATTCCAATCATGACTTCATACTGGGAGTCCAACCCAGAATCTCGTAGATTAATTGTTTCTTTCATTCCCATTGTTAAACTAAGGAGAGCTACACGATGCTCTCTTACTCTACAAACCATCTAAACGTTCAATTGACGGTGTTTTACCCTAAAAAAACATCGAACTCGCATTCCAATCATGACTTCATACTGGGAGTCCAACCCAGAATCTCGTAGATTAATTGTTTCTTTCATTCCCATTGTTAAACTAAGGAGAGCTACACGATGCTCTCTTACTCTACAAACCATCTAAACGTTCAATTGACGGTGTTTTACCCTAAAAAAACATCGAACTTGCATTCCAATCATGACTTCATACCGGGAGTCCAACCCAGAATCTCGTAGATTAATTGTTTCTTTCATTCCTATTGTTCAACTAAGGAGAGCTACACCATGCTTTCTTACTCTACTAACCAACTAAACATTCAATTGATGATGTTTTACCCCAAAAAAACATTGAATTGACATTCCAATCATGAATTCAAACCTCGAGTTGCCGAAAAACCTCCTTCCTTTTGTGAACGGCATCTTCTTCAGCCTCGCCGCTTTCCTCGGGCACCACTGCAGAATCTACGCTCTTAAACACACTGAACCCCTCCACTGCACACGAATTCAGACAACATCAACATCAATAAAAACAACAACAATCAATCAATTATTATCCGAAATCGGAAACAGAAATCAAAGCTGCACCAGAAGCTGCAGTCTTCCGTTTTCGCTTCTTGCTTCTGGACTTGTCCACTTCTAATGGAATCTGAACAACGTCAATCGTGGAAGACGCAATTGTTTCCGGATTGTTATCTTCCTTTTTCAGCTACAGTGAGAGGTGCGGAGATGAGATTATAGTATAAGGTAGAGTATATGAAATTCAGGGAAATGAGAGATGAATTGATTGATTAATACCTTGAAGACATCGAAATCTTTGGGGAATTTCTTGCGGTTGAACTTCAAACCTGCGAAGAGAAAAGAGGTGTCCTCCATTGAAGCAACGAGCAAGGAACAAGGAAGAAGGAAGAAGACGGTTTGGAGAATTAGAAATCAGTCGGCTATGTAGGGTTTATGGGTTTAGTCTTTATTGGGTGGGCAAATGTGGGGTTATGACCTCGCTTCTCTTCAGTTCGATCTATTTCAGTTTAGTTCAATTCAATTTATTCTCAAGATGTTTGTTTTGTTTGAATCACTTCAGTTCAGTTTAGCTTATTGTATTTCAATTTAAAAAATATGGTTTAACTTCGACTAAACAAGGAACATTGATAGGTTACCCCATGCACTTGAATGCTTGTGTGTACTGTGTAGGTTTTTTAACCCTCGGGTTTACGCATAGTCCGTAAACCACGCATACCAGGGTAAACTGTCCGTGGGCGACAGACTCGAAGTCTAGAAGGCACAGTCTCAAGCCATACAACTCCCAAAAGTTCGCGCTTGCAGGGCTTGAACCTGAGACCCTTGGCTGATGACTACAAGATTTAACCACTGGCAACACCCTTACGGGCTTCGTGCATCATCTTATGCTTAACATCTTTAGGCACGACTCATTAGGTGTTAGGTTTGGTCGTTCTGAAACATCTAGTTATAAGCCAATGGCAAAAGACAAATTGTCCACAGTGTTGTCACCGACTACATAGACTTGAAATTTTTCGTATTAATAAGGTCAAAACTATAAACTTGTTATTTAATCGAATTAAATTTTTTAACCTCCCATTACAATTATTATAATATTATCTAACTCGTTAAATACAAGCAAGAGATTTTGTATTCTTTTTATCTCGATTATTTATTTACGACTAGATGGATCATTAAATCCTTCAAAAGATTCAAAACCCAACATTCACTTCACTAATCAAACACTTCTTCACTTCACTCCAGGTGGTTTCCATGGAGAGAGACACGATGCTGGAGCGCGTACACTCAACGCGCCGCCCTACACTCGCCGGAGACGAAGAGAACACAGACGAAGGCGACGAATCAAAAACCAAGAAAACAATCCCAATAACCACCCGCTTCCTCAATTTCATCTCACGCAACGGTCTTCTTTGGCCTTTTCTTGCCCTCTCTTTCCTCGCCGTCTTGTTCTTCTCTTCCGTCGTCTTCTACACCCGTACCCTTGTTTGCGTCGGGTCGGGTCCTTCCTCCTTTGATCCTCATTCCCGGTTCGGCTTTTTCGGGTTCGATGGGCTTGAATCTGATTTCGGATCCCTTGGTGTTCCCTGGTGTAAGCTCCCTCTTCTTTCGGATTTCAATTTGATTTTAGGGTTTCCTGATCTGGGTTCTGCTTGTTTCAATCTGACTGTTTTGAGTTTTGACGGATATTCTCGTCACAATCAAGAATTTGGGTTTTATTATTTCGCAAAGCTAGTGACTTTTTCCCAGGATAGATGGTAGAGTATTTACTTGTTTGATTAGAAATTGTGTAGCTTTCAAATTTCAATGGTGTATTCAGGCTAATGTACATGGTGTCTCAATTTGCCAGTCTTGAATTCCACAAATTCTTGTTTGTAACGGAGTTATCCGTCATGTTAGTGTGACGGGTCAAATAGTACCGTTTAGGTAGAAAAGACAAAAAAACAAACGACATGGGAAATGCCAATGATTTGTCAGCTGAATGTTTATTACTTAACTCGTTACAAGGATATGACGGATAGTACCGTCACAAGGGAGATTAACTGCTTAAATTTTGACAGTATGTCAATTAATAATCAATCATTCAGTTGGTTAGTCTTGCATTAATTGAACGACATAGCGCGGACATAGGTGATAGGCCATCTTAAGCTTAAGACGGTCTCATATGAGACTTTATGATCGGTTTGGGACTCTGGGTCAAGGGTTCTTTACTGCAGTAAATGAGCAAGAATGGGAAAAGGGATGTTTTTGTATGTGTTTGAACTTTGATGGCGTGATTTGAACGTAATTGGGAGATCATTGTGAAGTAGGAGTATTAGGTTGAGTGTCTGGGAAGTTGGAGATAAGTATTGGGTTGCTCTAACCCCGTTCTTTTCAACTTCTTGAACTTTTCGGTTCAAGAGGTTCATTTTGTCTTAGTATTTCAGTCTTCAGCCTACTTCATGTCACTTCAGTTCAACTCCCGCTTGGAAATTGTCTTAAGAGCTTTTTGGGTAACTTGTCTTCCTTTTATAGGGTAGATTAGAGTACCGTGAATTGAAGGTATTCCTTGTCTCACCTTTATGGTGTTTGTGCCCATTGAGGGGCTTGGAGGAGAAAAAACTCAAAAAAGAAGAAAAGGAATGTAATTCCCATCTAGGCTATGCTTGTATGATCCATGGAGACACTGAGGTCTGGAGGATTTTGCGCTTTAGCCTAATATATTCGCTAGATACATTAGCCCGTGATTTTGTGAGATCTTTATCTTGACCCATGGTTAGGTTTTTAGCTATCGTAGTTTATAATACCTGATGTACATGGTAGCTCAGTAGTTCCCGTTCAACTGATGTTATGGACTTTATACCGATAAATGAACAAGTAAGGAAGGTGGGTGTGCTACGAACATTGATGGGTAAAAAAAAGTTACTCCGTATGTTGTTATAGACGGGTGTTACCTTGCTTTGCTTTGCTTTGAGAATGTGTATAAAGCCTTTTGACTGTTTGACTGTTTGAGAGTTTAATTGTTCTTGTTGGCAAAAGGCAGATCGAAACACGGTAAAAGTGTGGAATGGACATCCAAGGATCTCATCACTGGCTTGGAAGAGTTTATACCCATTTATGAAAACCGACCGATCAAAAACAATATGTTTGGCATGGGATTCGATCATAGTTTTGGGCTATGGTTTATTGCACGATGGCTGAAACCAGAAGTTATGATAGAAAGTGGTGCTTTCAAAGGGCATTCGACATGGGTACTACGCCAGGCGATGCCAGATTCTAAGATAATATCAGTTACTCCCCGTCATCCAGAGAAGTATCTAAAGAAAGGGCCGGCTTATGTCGATGAAAACTGCACGTACTTTGCTGGAAAGGACTTTGTCGATTTTGGAAGCATTGATTGGAAGAGTGTCCTCAAGAAGCATGGGGTAACCGATCAAAGTCAAGTTCTTGTCTTCTTCGATGACCATCAGAGTGAATTGAAAAGGTAATTACCATGTTCCTGAGGAATTTCTTACAGCGGGTATATTCTTCATTAGATTGAGGGTATATTCTCATCCAAATTCATGTTCTTGATAGGTTGAGGCAGGCACTAGAGGCAGGCTTCCGACATATTGTTTTTGAAGATAATTACGATACTGGAACTGGTGATCATTACTCCTTGAGACAGATTTGTGATCAAAGTTACATAAGAGGTACACCCCTCTAATTCCTTTTTTTTTTGTTTCAATGAAGAGCGCACTTAGTCGCATTACAATACAGGGGAAGAGCATTCGAACCTGCCTAATGTCGAGGGTACCTAGTCTTAACCCTTTGTAATATGAGCTCAAGATTTTATTCAAGAAGTGATGTTATTCCGTCACCATTTCCTCTGAGTGACATAGGCTGGTTGTTTTGTATATGTTGAAGGTGGAGGACACAGTTGCTTCAAAGACAGCGACGAAGCAAGAACAAGGGCAAGACGGAAACATTTCTGGGAGAAAGCGGTTGACATTGACGAACTATGTGGACCGGGTGAAGCGTGGTGGGGAGTAAGAGGGTACATGCGAGACGACTTCAATCACACCAACACACCAATCTCTCACGCCGAGCACTTCCAGAATAGCCGGTTTGTGGAGTCAATATTAGACCTTTATTGGGAAGTTCCACCTACAGCCGGTCCGTCTCTAACTCATCAAACACGGTATGACCCCTCACGCACGGTCCCACCTATCGTCGAAGATGGCCGTTATGGGTTGTTCCAGAGGGTTGGCCTTGGTAGATTGGATAGGTCTGTTTTTAATGGTTATACTCAGATGGTTTATGTTCAGATTTCTAAGCCTGAATCTTGAAGAGATGTCTGATATTTGGTTTAGAGTATTAGCCCACTAGTTTCTTACACTTATTTTTCTTTTCTGCCTTAACTTTTTTTCTTCTCTTTTTCTCTTGTAAACATGCCTTTTGTTCTTCAAACTATTGAGTTAACTTCTTCAGGTATGATGACAATTTATACACATCTACTTTTTGCTTTGAATTCTCTACTTTGGACAAGAAAGATTGGTTATATACTTCGATTCCAAGGTTTTGAAACGAGTTACATGTACCAATAGAAGCTACTATGCTAATCATAATACAGATTCGAAGCAATCGACATTGAATTTTTCTTGCAAGTTTTTGTGAATATATGCATGAAAGAAGCTGAAAGCCTCGTGGATAAGAATTTAGGACTAGGAACCCTGGACATTAGGGCTCAGGTTCAAATTTTGCTCCCTTATTTTGCAATAAATGCGACTAAGTGAGGTCTCGTTGAACCAAAAAAATAAAATAACAAGAGGTAATGCACACACAAACTTGCTGAATTTAATTGAAGTTTAAGAAGTCTACAATATTGTATTTGAACTACTACAACAGAGATACACACACAAACAGACAGAATATCAAAGACTTAGACAACACTCCCCTAAAATTTCAAAACCTCTTGAAGGTTCCATGTGTTCCACCGGATGCCTTCCCGCCTTCATTCTTAGGAATGATTGATTCGATTCTTGAATTTCTCAACCGCATTTCAGATTTGGAGCTGACAGGAAAAATAAACCAACAAACTATACTAAGTATTGATCTCGGGAGCTGTAAATCTTCAAGCTAAAGTATGTGGCATACCGAGGCCAATGGCTTCTGACCCTTTCATGATCCTCAGTTTCCTGCAATTCTCCATGAACATCCTGTTTTATGGAAACAATTTCACAGAAACATTACTGTATTATCTTTGAATCATTGCCTCGGACATCAAACAAACTTATCATGTCTAGAATTCGACAATTACACGTCTGCTGTCAGTCAGTCTGAGGGATTAGACATTAGTGAGTAGAGCAATATTCCTTGCACAAAAAACAGACTTTTGTTTTGAGTGCATAGTCTATTGAGAAAGCACCACAATGCAAAAAAAAATATAGGGCTTACTTCCATGGAACATCGCCAACTAACATCCAATCACCGTCCTTGTCTTCATAGGTCAGAACATATTCTGAAGTACGGAGATATTCTGTTGAATGACCCTCTCGTCCATCGTGTTTCCCATGTCCATGTGAACCATACTGACCTGCACCACCACAGTTTCACCGACAATGCTCAGATTTTACTCATCTACAAGACTTCTCTGGTTGGAATGACTGCGAAAGAATGAATCAGGAGGAAACATGATTACCACTGATAAAGCAGCTGAACATCTTCTCTAGTGCCGAAGACAGTTCAACATAGTTTCTATAGATTCGAAGGTCGACCTTCCTCAAGTATGGAGCACCGTCCATGCTAACTTTAACATAGAGGCATTCAGCGGCCGATTTTTCCTCAGAGTTATTGCCAGTATTCTTTGTAGAGGTGGATGCCATAGTATTCTTTCGAAATGATCGAATAGGAGGCCATCCTACAACCTGTGCCCTGTGAAAGTTTCACAGGAAACAGTTTAATATTTCCACATGATAACCGTCCCTTAGATCAAACGATGAGCACACTTAGTCGCATTACAACATAGAAGATTCAAACATGCCCAGGTACCTAATCTTAACCACTAAGCTAAAACATATCTTCGGTTTCTATCTAATTTGTTTGACTAAAGAATACAAAGAAAAACAAGGCAAGACAGCTTACTACAAACAGTAGAATATGCGGATATTTGACCCGTCACATGTTTAAGAGACATATATATACTATTATGCTAATCACAGAGAGGAATTTGTGTTGGGGAAATGCAGCAAAATTACAGAATGGACCATATTCTAGCTGTACATTCAACAGAAACTAATAAAAAAATTGACCATATACTTACAACTTAACATAATCAAACACCACCTGAAAAAAAGGGACATGTATAACTTGTCATACTCCATTCTATTATTCATTGCGAGGAGTATTTTAATTAAAACGGAAAAAAAAACAAAACACTTACTTAGAAGCAGGAGTTTCAATAGCAGCAGAATCAAGAGTTTGTTGTTTCTCCTGAACACAAGATTTAGTAGTACATGAAGTTACAGAAACCTCATTATTCAAATTATGAACATTTTTACTCTGATTATTATTATTATTGTTATTATCACCCAAGATTCCAGCTTTACCAAAATTACCATCAGATCCTCCATTAATAGACAAAACCCATTTCTCACAACCATCAATTGCATCAGAAAACCCCCTTTTAGACCCTTTAATTGAAGAAGATGATACAGAGTAGAAAGTTTGTGTCTTTTCTTCAAAATCCTTTCCAAAAATAGTAACCCCAGGTTTCACTACTACCCTTTCAGGTGACTCACACCCTGGTAACCCAAGACTCAACTCTGTCTTCAACCCATTATTATTTCTATTTTTAGAAAGTAACTTCTCCATGGAAGACACTTCTGTTAGACCTATGTAATCATGCTCTAATGCCCTTGACATGAAACAACAACACACAAAAACTACCAAATATGTTATGACAAAAACTACTTATATTTATAATATTTATTTATAAATATATGAAAATGTGAGTATTAAGGGCAAGAAGAATAAGAGGAGATGAGAGGGAAAAAAGCTCAAGTGTTTGATGTCCTTTGGAAAGAAGAAGAACTGTATTTGATGCAGAAAAAGAACCTTCTTTGGCCTTTCTGTAGCTCACTCTCTTAAAAACAAAGTTGTAAACTTTTTTTAATTTAAAAGATGAATTAGGGAAAAAAAAGGGCTTTGATTGTTAAAAAGAGTTTTTGATTAAATAGTTCCATCTCCTTTGTGACAGAGATATCCATCATTTTGTTATAACAGATTAAATATTTCTCATTTAGATAATACGAGTATTATTTTATCCTTTCTATGTAAACGAATCATATTTGACCCGTTATAAATTTGTGAACGGATCACAATCAAGAATTTGTGTTGATTAAAAAGGTGAAGTTTGATTAAATAGTTCTTCTTCTTTGTGACAGAGATATTCATCCTTTTGTTATAACGGGTTAAATATTTCTCATTCAGGTAGGAAAGATAGATGTTTTTGTACAGTAGTGTTTTAACTTTTCTATGTAAACGGGTCGTATTTGACCCGTTATAAATTTGTAACGGATAATTCTGTCACATGAAAGAATTTGTGTTGATTAAAAAGGTGAAGGTAGTGTGGAAAAGGAATGATAAAATAATTGGAAATGGAAATGAAGAAGGGTGGTCAGAAAATGAAGAGTAATGTTCCTTCATCATCATAAAAATACCTTTTCTATTTTTATTTTTATTTTTCATAAGGTACTTTTAAAAATAAATGTCTTTTATAAGAGACGATTTTACCGATGAATAGATTATACATCCTGTTGTATGTATATAGTTCTATGAGTCTATGTACAACTGATTTTGTGATTCTAAACATTATTAGAATGTTTTCGAGGTTTGTTGTAAACTTTCTGAGTTTTAGTATAGAGTTTTTGAGCTAAATTACATAAATGTTTAAGCTCGAAAACTTACAATTCAGCTTAAAAACTTGTATAAGTTCAGTAAATAGCTCAATAACTTTGGACTTAATTATACAATAACATTGTACAATCAGATGTCATATAATCCTATTTTCCCCATTGCACGACAATTTATTATGAGAATGTACAAATTTAAGAACCAAAATTTAACGACGATGGTTAAGAACCAACTATTATATTTACGAATTTTTTAACGTGTGTCCCCTGGGTACACGCTAATAATTTAAGCTAAATAAAGTAAGTTTTACAAAGATATTATCATTAGAAATGAAAATATTAAGATTCATTTACCATACTTAGACAATATCCATTTTAATCTTGCTTTATTTAGCTTATTAACGTGTATTCACTGGGCACATATACGTTAGAAAAACCGTTATATTTATAGTCTATTACAAACTCGACCAATTTGAATACATACTAGAGAGTATATTATTGTTCTAGGCCTTTTACAATTTTAATTAATTTATTCATGGGCCCTTTATTAATTAATTAATTAATTAATTAATTTATACACAAATTATTCTTTCCTTGTGATATTTTATGGTTGATGGGAGGTTGAGAAAGTATACGGAGACAAGGGAGTATAAAACTGGTATTGTTTAATATTGTTTGTCAACTTTGTAAGGAGTACTTAACTTAGCAGACAATTAGCACCGACAGCTTACTGCATAATTTCAGGCATAAATACCCTGTTTTTTTTAATCTCTCTATGCTTCTTGTTTTTGTATGCACCATCTTATTCTACTAAATATCCTTAAGCTACATTATTATTATTATTATTATTATTATTATTATTATTATTATTATTATTTATTATTATTATTATTATTATTATTATTATTATTATTATTATTATTATTATTATTATTATTATTATTATTATTATTATTATTATTATTATTACTTCCTCTATTTTTTTTATATCTTCCCATGGCCTCAATATATAGGTGAAGTATTATTATATTAAGATGGGAAGATATAAAAAAAATGGAGGAATTATTATTATTATTATTATTATGGGATAATTTTATTGATGAATCAAAACGTAGTTTACAAAAAATTGGTGGGTATGATAATAATTTTTTTTTTTTTTTATTTTTTTTATTATAAACGGAACTTGCATTAAACACCAGAACAAATTACAAGAAGTTAGAGGGAAGTCGAGATATTATTATTATTATTATTATTATTTAATTAATCCTTGATATGTATGATGATATTCCTTCATGTTTTTTTATGATCTTATTCCATATTTCATTCGATAATTAAAGATATCACTTAATTGCATATTATATACGGAGTATATTGGTTTTGATCGACGACTCTTATTGTACGTCTAGAAACATGAGTTATACGGTGGTCTCAGTAGGTGTTTGGTTGCATCCTAAAAAATTTACACGAAATTTTATCGAAAATGTCTCAATCTAATGGCTAAGATTAGATATCATAGACAAAAATTAAAGTTCTCAGGTTTGAATCTGCTTCCCTGCAATAAATGCCAAATTATATTCCATATTAATAAGAAAAGGTACCCGTATTTACTTAATTTAGGGATACAAACAATGAACCTTTAATTCATAGAAATGCAAATTTCTCGATCCGATCGAGGATTTTCATCACCTCAGGACCCAATCCAAGACAGAAAATATTAGTCTCCCATTCTTTGGAATTGCAACATTTGCTTTTTGCACATTGAATAAGGTTGTGAGTGTGAATGGTGAGTCTCACTAATAAATAAACGGTTTTTCTAACATGTACCCACTGGGCACATGTTAATAATCTAATTGAGGCAAGATTAATCATGATATTATCCTAAGAAGTTGAAATATTAGACTTTATTTACCATACTTATACGATATCCATTTTAATCTTCCCTTAATTACGTTAGAAAAACCGATAAATAAAACATCTCCACTAACAAAAACATGCACATTATAGAAATGTGACAATTCTAGAGAAATTATCCTAAAAGAAATATGTTAGCAATTCCAACACTACATTTTTTTTAGAAAACAAATTTTAGTTACAAAACAATCTAAATTTAGTTGTTAGTTTTAGGGTAAAAACAAAAATCTTAGTTATCGTTTAATGTCGATAGTGAAAATACTAGATCCCTTTTGAGTTTTAACTTGCGATATTCAAAGTAAAAGATAGAGTAAAACCTATTAATATCGATTATACAAATACAAGTACTTGTTAGTAGTTACTACAAAATACAAAAACCCTACAATAATGTCGTCAATGAAATGGACTGATCTAAAGCTTATGAGAAGCTAGCTGCGGTGCATGGGGCATCATGCATCATGCATCAGCTTTTGGTAAGAGAATGGGGTTTTATTATTGCAGCAGGAAGAAAGTAACGGGTCGTGTGTGAGAGAGAGTGACGGAGCATAATTAGCTCGAGATATTGGTACAACATATTTTTACAAGAGACAAATTTTAAAGAAACAAGGGTAACAGTAACAGCAAACAGCAAACAGTAGCAACTTGTGGGATCTTTGTTTGAGATTTTGCTTTGCTCTTTATTACTTACACTCTTAAAACATACATCTGTGTCAGTACTACTCTCAATCCCAGACCACTAAACAAACTTCTCTAACGTCAACATTCACCAGCAATACACACACGCTTGCCCGCCCTTTAACACCCCATTTCATTCAATCTTGCATAGTTGCATGATATATATGCAACAAACCTAACCTATCTAGCTAGTATTAACTAATTAACAAAATTAGGAGGTGCAACTGGTTTATATATGATCTTGAGTTTTTATTACAAAGTTTTCGAGTTTTATTGTAAACTTTCTGAACTTTAGTGTAAAGTTATCAAGTTAAATCACGTAAATGTTTAAGTTCAAAAACTTACAACTCAGCTTAGAAACCTTGTACTAGTATAAGCTAAGTAAATATATAGTACTCGTATATAAAAGCTCAACAACTTTGAGGTGTGTAATCCTTTTTCTATATCTGTCACAAGCTTATATATAACATGTCAGATATCGTTCACATAGGTAGGTAGGTAAAAACAATATGTTTGATAGAGTATTTCCCAAGCATTGTGTTTTTTTGTCTTATCTTTGATATTTGATCCGTCATAAGCAAGAATTTGTGTAATGGACTAGGAACATAGACCTTGTAATTACATGCTAATAACATCATAAACAATATTCACTCTGCGTCTAAACGTCATTACACATGCTTATTATTATAACATCATGAACAATATTATATTCACTCCGCCTCAAGCATCTGTTTATCTTAATGTACTTGATAATGTTTTTTGATCGGTACACTGATCCACAATATATCTAGATTATGTGTTTTCGGTCCACTTCCATTTCTATTTTGTTTCTCTTTCATCTTTATGCAAAATGTAAACATACGTAGAAAGTATTAGGGATCAAATCAGATTGTTTGAACTGTATGGAAAATGATGAGATTTAGATATGAGATCAAATTCAATTTTTTTTATAATCGATTTACTTCATCTAAAGGCATTATATCAAAGATCAATATGCTGAAAGTATTAAATAAAGGCAATTCGAAACAAGATAATTGTTCAAGTAATGAAATACATACGGAGTATAACTTCAACGAAGTATATAGTTAAAAGTTGTTAAAACATGTGGTTAAAACATGTGGCTACAACTCCATGGGTCTCAGGTTCATGCCCCTGCAAGAGCGTTCTTGTGGGAGTTGTATGGCTTGAGGCTATGTCATCTAGACTTCGAGCCTGTCGTCCAAAGGGCGACTTACATGGTGTGCGTGGTTTGCAGGCTATTGCGTACACCCGGGGTTTACCCAGAGCGCACCAAAGGTAGCGGCTGCGGGTTTCCTTGTCACCAAAAAAAAAAAGTTGTTCATGAATCACCGTGAGTATTAATAATCTATCCGTCCAACGTGCCAAAAAATCATGTCATTGAATAACCCATATAAATACTTCGTACATAATTACCCCGATCGAGGATGCATGTACTCATGCAATTACTACTCTCTCAATCTCATTCAGTTGTTTGCCTTTGATTAGAAAGGAGGGAGTATATATATATATATATATATATATATATTATGATTAATACTCCTCTTGTTTAATTGATATCTTCCCCATTTTCTTTTCAATAATTTCTTTGATTTTTTTTCACTTTCGTTTTTTGTTATCACACCTCTCTCTTATCTAGGTGACCCACATACTTTGCTCTCTTTCTACTTGTATATATTTTATTATTTTTCTTAAAAAATGTGCAACTTTTAAGGTCGAAGATCTCATTGAACACAAATTCTTATTTGTGACGGAGATATCCGTCACAAACAAATGATGGGTCAAATAGATATCAAATAGGGGATAAGACAAAAGTGAGGATGATGGAACCATGGTAAATAATTGTCTTTATCCCCTCAACTTGACATGTCTTAAGCTTGCGACGGATATATTCGTGGTTGAACCTAGAGTCATAGTAGATGAGTAGATTATAGTGGTAATGCATAATTAGTGGGGTTATTATCCAAAGTATATGTAGAAGGACAATAAAAATCCAAGAAAAAAAGGAAAAAAAGAAAGATAGAGAGATGGAAAAAGGAGAGAGAAAAGCAGTCAGCGAAGAAAGCGGCAGCTTTTCTGGGTTTAATGTTTAAAAATTACTGATTCCAGAACACTGTCGTTTTGTTGTCCTTGTATTTAGCATTTTAGCTTTGCTTGTGAACCCCCCTCCCCCCGCCCCGCTCCGACCCGACCCATTTTTCATGAACTCTCCTCTACTCCCTGATATTACACCTTGTAAATGGGTCAACTGAATTGGGTTTGGTTCGGGTCGAATCATATTCGGATTTGTAATTTTCAATTTTTTTTAGCGATATTGACTCGTTTTCTATAATAATAGTCGGGTCAATTCGGATTACGAGTCAAACTCGAGTATTCAGTTCGGGTGTCAGGTCAAGCAAGTTCAGTTTTGCTAGGTCGGGTCATTGTGGCTTCGACTTAGGTTTCGAGGGAGTAATTCAATTGAGCCTTGGTATGAATTGATATGTCTAGAATCAAAGATTCCACCTACGGTTAAGAACATACTCAATTAGGCTCTACTTAGTAATATACTTCCTCCGAGTTCCTAAGAGAAATTGATGGATAAATGTGAACCATACATTTATGGTCAAAAGTAGAAAATAGATAAAAGATCAAACTCAGTCCAAAAAAAGAAAATGGGACAATGTTAGAAACTGCCAAACTGGAGTATTTTAGATTCTAGATTAGGCAGGGCTCCGTACACATTTTTTATATCCAAATAACACACTAATAAGATCATATACTTTGGTCCGACATGTATTGAATGCAAACATAACTTTCATGTATTCCGTATTACCTAACCTGGGTAGCGTAAATAGGTAAAAGTGTAAATCGTTTTATACGGAGTATTTGATTATTGTACCAATCAACATCTGCATTTAATATAATATAATACGGAGTAAAAACTTACCAATAATATATAAGATTTTGTTCGAATCCAATTATTACTCCATATATCTATATAAATATTATTCAAAAATTTGAAATCCAACAAGTTTTAAGCTGAATTCAAGAACACTAACGTGACACCAAATAGTCTTACAAACTATAACTTGTAGTGAAGACGTTAATTTTGTCCTAATTCACATGAAAGCTTTAAGACAAAACTTCATACATGCAGTCCAACTGTCTACTTAATAAACACAAATTGAAGCTAACAAACAATCTAAAGGAAAAAACAACTGCTCAAAAAACCTTATGATTACTTTTTGTTTAACATAATTCCAGAGACAAAAAAAATCAGTTAGTCTCTCTTGTGACGAGTTCATCCTTTATAAAGTTATAACAGGTCAGATATTACCCACGTGATAAGATAAGATAAAGGCTTTGTTTGGTAAACGGCACATTGGGGAAAAATGAGCAGATTTCGGTCTAAATAGTAGATTGACCATCAAACTACTAATTTCCTGTGTTTGGTTAACGGTATATTGCGATAGCAATATAGCACATTGACCGGAATCTACTGTTTTTGAATATATTGCTAATAGGAGCATATTGAAACAGCATATTGAATTTATACCTGAAAACAACTCGATTCTTTCATACTCTGCTAATTAATTACCAAACACTATTTCTTAATTCTGCTAATTTAATTTGATAGTCAAACATGTTAATAAAATCTGTTAACCGTATTCTGTTATTGTTATCCGCTATTACGAATCTGCTACTTCTATTTGCCAAACAAGGCCAAATTCAGAATGCATCGATAGTAACAAATGTTTTGTCTTTATCTCCATATGTGGATAATATTTATCCTTCACAAGTTTATGACGAATATGGACGTCACAAACAAGAATTTATCACAAAAAAAAAAAGGGTAAATTGTATTGTACTCCAATTAATAATGCCCACTTATTATTATTATTATTATTATTATTTGACACTATTTGGCTTATTTCTTTATGCAAATTAAAATACAACAGTGTTTTTATTTATAATTTGAGCTGACTGACTTTGTTGGGATGGATCCAAACTGACCCACGCCCGTATCTACGTCTAATTATGATGAGGGGCGTGCTACGTGCTTCTCCCATCCAACGGTCAGGATTTACCGGTCTGGGTAATCTATACGGTGCAGATTCATCATGTATTTCAGATACTCATTTTATTTGGTTGTTGGCTTACATTATGGCGTTTCCTTGCCTAACTCTAACGGTGCTACTACTAATTAGTAATAATAGGTGGTCGTCTATCTCGTGATGGATACGAGTATATCTGTCACAAAGTTGTAACGGGTCAGAGAAGAAGGGGGTAAACTCAAGTGGTAAAAGCTCCCTCACTCGATCGAGGGGTTGGAGGTTCGATTCTCACCTGCGACATAGTTGTAACGGGTCAAATATCAGTCATATCTTTAGATAAGAGAAAATCAAAATGTATCTGATTGTTTTTGGATTCTGTATAAGTAAGTAACGAATTAGAGTGAGGTCGATTCTAATTGTTATTAGCATGCATGTATTTTTTATTTTTATTTATGTTTCCAGCTTCATGATGTAGCTCTTGTATTACTGGTTCATTACGTCTTAGGTCAAAAAACGCGATAATATAAACATGATTAAGAATAGATTTGAAATCCGTCATCATCAAAATTGTAATACTCCGTAGTTATTAGTATTAGCTAGGTCGAGCTATCACAAAGTCCTCAGGTAAATACGATCATTAAGGCATTTCGCATGCATACATCAAGCTAGTATTATTTATACTCTTAATTGTTAGTTACTTCCACCGTCCCAATGAATTGTTTGCCTATTTCATATTGGAGCGTCTCAATGAATTGTTTGCCTTTCTATTTTAGGAATGTTTTTTATATGCAATTTGATCATTCTCATAAGTTTTGCTCTACATGTCACTTCCTCATTGGTTCCCTTAACCTTGGTGCCAAAAGAAAAGGCAAACAATTCATTGAAACGGAGGAAGTATGTGTTACAGTCTTACGGAGTATTAATGTAGCGGGCTAATGGAGTATAATTAGTGACATAATGACCATTATTAAGACTTGCACAGACGCATAGTTACATGATCTCGACCTATACTAAAAATAGTAGTACTCGAATACCAAGTATATTTCGGAATAAGATCCTCTCCATTACCTCTCTCCATTACTCATCAATGGACCGGATTTTATTTTGAAACGATCCAACAGTTCTCATGTCAATGCTATAAGATGATGAAAGAGGAAAAGAAATGATATTATAATGGATTGTGAGAGGTAATGGAGAGAAAGTAATGGAGAGGATCCTAACTCGTATATTTCTTCTTATAGCTTAGACTTTGTTCTTTTCGATTTATTTTTAAGTGACTCCATTTCAGTACAGTCCACTTCTGATTCATGAGATTCATTTTGGGTCAGTATTACTTCAGTCCACTTCAGTTCAGTTCAGTTCAACTTAGTTAATTCAGTAAAACACGACAATTTAGATCGTTTCACTTGAGAATTCGTGATACGGAATTAATAGTTGGAAGAGGGAAGCACTTGGAAAGAAATGATTAAATGTAGAGTGTGTGTGGAATAAATTACTCAGTTACTAAAAATAATTAAGTGGCATATATATATATAATTATGAGTGAGTCTGTGAGTGAAGAGGATGATGAAAATAAAATAAAATAAAATAAAATAAAGCAAAGAAGAGTAAGTTAGGGGAGTGAATGGTGAATGGTGAATGGTGAATGGTGAATGGCAATGGGTGATGCAAGTCAAAAGTAATGATGTACTGTTTAAATGTTGGGATTTTGTTGGATTTTGTTTGGGGTACATACTTTAGGATAATGTCACCCTATTTGACTTAATACTCCTATACTTAAATTACTCCCAAAACACATGTTTTCTACATCAATTTCCAAGGATTATTATCATTACAAATCTACTATCCCATCTCAACTCTCAACCCAGAGTAGTTTCTAAATCATTTGATTGTTGTATTTACTTATTTGACATGGTCCAAAGGGGTACAATTCAGTTCTTTGAACATAGACCCAACCCTGTGAAGGACCTCATATGTATATTATTCATACAGTTATAACAGTAAATACTAGAGTGGTGTAGTGGTTAAGAGAGTGATATTTGGTCTACAGGTCAAGAGTTCGACCCTTGTCTAATCGAGTACGTTATAAATATCAAATTTTAAAATGTGAAAAAGTAAAAATACGTTTTCAGTATTAGTATAAAATGATGAGGTTGGTAAAGAGAATTTTTTTGATTAAATACTCTTTTGATTATATTAAGTCAAATAATATTTAAATAAATATTTGCAACTTTTTAGTTTATATTTTTCAATTTTATTTTGTGATTTATCACAAAAAAAACTATGAGTAATTTGTATAATTTGTAGTACGAGTATGAGTTAATTGTTGATTTGTTCTTTTAATTGTTTGTTTATAATCGATAATCGAAAATTGAGATTTTGGAGAAAAAACTTTTAATATGAGAATGATACATAAGCTAGTATTAATGATGATGACTCAATCCGTCGTAACGTAAACTTAATACGAGACACATACGGAGTATATAACTGATTTTTTGGGTCATTGTTATCATGAGTTAGTCCTATCATATAAAACTGTCTCATATAATAATTTGTGTGTTTTATAACACAAATCAATTTAAGTAGGTAACCCAACAACTATAAAAAAGCACACCGAACATCTCCTATAATACCGTCTTATATTCCTATAACATATGACAAATTCAAATTCAAATTCAAATCCAAATAACTCAAATTAAAAATGAAGTTATTGATATTATAAACAGCCTCCATTCTTCTTTGAGTTGGGCTAATTGACTAAATTGGCAGGGCCTCCACATACTCCACAGTCCACACAATTGTGTAATATTTTTGTATTCCATGCTCGTAAATGTAATGGTGTGGCTCACGAGCTAGCTCAATTTCATGCTTGTGACTTGTGAGTTTGGCAGACGAGTTTGGGAGAGTGGTGATCCGATGTATGTGGAAACTCTTGCTTTCAATGACCTTATTACAATAAGCTGACCCCGAGTTTGGGAATCAAAAAAAAATTGTATTATTATTATTATTATTTCCGACTTTTTTTTACAATTTTTTTTATTAGTCTTTATTATTATTATTATTATTATTATTATTATTATTATTATTATTATTATTATTATTTATTATGAAACAGAACTTGTATTAATAACGAAACCAATTACAAGAAGTTAGTGGGGAGCCGAGATACTATCTGGGCACCCACTCCCTTCGCAATAGCAAAGCTAAGTCTAGTAAAAATAAAAGTAGCTGCGCGTGTTCCCACGTACTGAGAGATAGAATTTTTTGAATCCGCTAAGTCTATTATTATTATTATTATTTAAATGTGTTATGTTTTACGGAGTATAATTTTTTTAATGTATAAAGAAAAAAAGTTTATATATTAACATTAACATAGACATTATTTCAATTATAAAATTTACGGGAGGTTTGATTTGTTAACTTTATAAAAAAAACATCTTAAAAAAAAGTTATGAATATTTTATTCATACAAATGACTAAATTTTACTACATGTAGTTTTTACTTTTATGAGAACCTATTTTATCAAAAAAAAAATTGGTGTTTACTGATACAATATTCATGGGTCGTATATAAAAGCTTGTAGATTGCTACAATATCGATAACGTGTCTCATTGATGCAGTGGGCTGTACTCGTCTTTACCCAACCCAACGCTCAAATTCCCTCTTGATTGTACTCGATATTTAAGGCCCAGTCCATATCAATGCATCGTTTTTTGTCATAAGTTATTTATATGAATCAAGTTATGGAACATCAAAGTCGATATGTCCGAGTGGTTAAGGAGACAGACTCGAAATCTGTTGGGCTTTGCCTGCGCAGGTTCGAATCCTGCTGTCGACGCTTTTTTTTACTTTCTCACCGTTTCAACTTTTTTTTTTTCTTTTTTTTTGATATAAATTTAAAGAAAAAAAGTAGAGTAAATTAAAAATTACTTTCTTTTAAAATATCAATTTTAAAATTTATTTTTTTTTGAAATTTTTGTTAAAAATAACTTCCAAAATCAATCAAAAGTTCAAAAATTGTTCCCAAATTTATTTTCAGGACAAAAATGTCTTTGGCTAGAGGTTGAGGTGAAGTAATATGGCATAAAAAAGTTAGGGACATTTTCGTCAAAAAAATATATTTTGGAGTAATTTTTAAACTTTTGATAGATTTTGAGAGTTATTTTTAACCCAAATTTCAAAAGGACGTAAATTTTAAAATTAATATTTTAAAAGGGCGTAATTTTTAATTTACTCTACAAAATAAGTGGCATTCATCGTAGTTGTTACCGTTAACCTAATTTTTTTTCATTTAATTTTTCCATTAATTTACCAAACAGAGTCGTAAATTTTTTAGCACGGTTTGCCTCACGAGTTACGACCCAGTTTGGTTCGGTGTTTTGATTTTGGGTACACCACTCCACACCTGTACCCTATCTTCTTTCATTGGAGTTCAGCAAACAATGGCGTCAACTCTACTCCCTCCACTCCCAACCCGCTTCTCCCAAACCCAAACCCAAACCCGATCCATGCCCGGCTCACTCACTACCCCACTCCCAACCCGAACCCGTATCCGATGCGGAGCGGGACCAAGATCCAACAGAGGCCCACTAGTAAAAGGCAGGATCCTCTCCACCGAAGCAATCCTAGCCATCCAATCCCTAAAACGAACCTCCAAATCCTCCGTCCCCAACCCCACCCACGTGTCCCCCCTCTCCCGCCTCCTCAAATCCGACCTCCTCGCCGTCCTCCGCGAACTCCTCCGCCAGAACCACCCCGCCCTCGCCCTCCACGTCTTCTCCGCCGTCCGATCCGAGCCATGGTACTCCACCGACTTCGCCCTCTACGCCGACCTGGTCCTCGGCCTATCACGTAACGACATGTGGCAGGAGATCGACCGTCTGATTGAGGGGCTGGAGATGGAGGGTGGGGATGAGGGGAAGGTTCGGTTGGAGGATAAGAAAGGGTTGGGGAGGTTGATTCGGGCGTTGGTTGGTTCGGGAAGGAGGGAGGGTTTGGTTAGGGTTTATCGGGTTATGAAGCGGTCTGGGTGGGGTGTTTCCGGGTCGGGTGTTGAAGTGGATGAGTATTTGGGTAAGATTTTGAGTAAGGGGCTGAACAGGTTCGGGGAGGTGGAGTTGGGTAAGGAGGTTGATTTGGCTTTGGAAACTTACTTGAATGCTTGCTTAGGTAGGTAGGTTCGTTACCTAGCTTCGGAATCATATCGAGACAATTGATTTTGTGTAATGTACTATGAAATGGGTCGATTGTAATCGTTCTATCTCGTCTGTTCTAGGATATTGAATACGAATTGTTTTTGATTAGACAGACACATGAATTGAGATTCATAAATATACGACATTTATTCCCTCTATCGTTTCTCCAAGCTCTTTCTGAAAACACGCGATTTCAATATTAATTCTGTATTTCATGCATCTTTGACCTGAATTATTGTATGAAACCGTCAAGTCATCTCAATATTTTCAATACAAGGAAAGTGGAAATTGAACTGAGACTTATTGTTCAGGGTACTTTGTCTTAACCACTATGTTAAAACATTTTTCGTGTGCAAACATGTTTCTAGCTTTTCGATGTGCACATTACGTCCATCATTGCATGTATTACTATCTTCGTCTCAGTCATTGTAAATATATTTAGTGTTTAAGTAATCTTCAATAACAATTACTCTAAGTTGCAAAAGTGGAATTCCTATGAAGTACTCTATTTACTTAAAATAGACCAAAATCACTCTAAAGTCAGCAAATGACTTTTCGACTTTAATCTAAGTTCACTTTGCTTTGCGCAAAATCCAAAGTAAACAAAAAACAGTCGACGTGAATTATTTACTCCCATGTCACAATGACAGGTAAAAACAAATGACTGAGATGGGAAGAATAAAGAAAAGATTCTTGTGAACAGGATGGGGCATGGGGGGATAGTTCAAATCATAGAAAAAAGAGGTGTTGAATCTGTCAATTGAAAAAAAAAGTAAAGCATTTTCCTGTTTAGACTTCCAATAAAATAAACTAAAAAGAAAAAGGAAGAGGATGCATCTGAATGTATGTCAATTATTGGAAATGATAGCAAAAAAAAAAGAAGCAATGAAAATGAAACAATGAGAAAAGAAGGGATTTGCTTTTGGTATATGAATTAGTTAAGCTTTTGTTTGTGCTTTAATCCTTTATAGCAAGACATGATTCATGATTGTGTGTTTCTCAATATGACTTTGTGAGCTAGTAAATGTGGCCTTGGTTTTAACCTACCCCATCTCCTCTTTTTGCTTCTTCATAGCATTATCAATTTGGCTTAAGCAGAGCCGACTCGCACCGGTTTGTTTGTCAGGGAATGTTGGCCTTGGGTTCAGCTGAACTAAAGTGAAGGAGGTTGAAGTATTGAAATAAAATGAACCTCGTGAGGCTGAACGGAAGTGAAGTGAGGTGAAAAGAAGTTCGAAATGAACTCAGAAAGTTTTAGGTGGTGGCTAGCAGCGAGAAATCAATTCATGCAGGAATGTTGAATGTTATCAGAGGGGGTCTAGTGAGCTGAACTGAGTAGGCTAAAGTACTGAGACAAAATGAACATCCCGAGGCTGAAGTGAAGGGAAAAGAAGTTGAAGCGAACTCAAAAAGTTTTAGGTGGTGGCTCGCCGCCAGGAATGCTGCATGTTATTAGAGGGTTTAGCTAGTCCAAATTTTGATGGACCTAATCCCAAACCATCTGACAAAACCTGATAAGATCGTCGTACCAAAATCCGTCTAAGTTTTTCTTACTTGTTTGACACGTCAGTCAGATCAAGGGTAGGACGGGTTGATCCATGGGT
This sequence comes from Agrostemma githago, assembly GCA_958450325.1. Taxonomy (NCBI): domain Eukaryota; kingdom Viridiplantae; phylum Streptophyta; class Magnoliopsida; order Caryophyllales; family Caryophyllaceae; genus Agrostemma; species Agrostemma githago. The sequence continues at coordinate 86,196,080 of OY288239.1, read as the reverse complement.
GAGGGTTGGAGAGGCTAAAAAAGGGGTGGTTTGGTAATTGGTCCCAATATGCTTTTGTCTTGATACTTCATTTTCATTGTTACACATTGTAGAGAGAGGAAAGTACTCAAAATAAAGGTAACATGTGAAGGATGGAGGATGGTTAGCCCAACCAAGTAGAGTGTAATAGTGTATCAATAATCCTAGAAAAAAGATTGAATTTTTGTTGTTAGGATAAGAGTGGCTAATTTGTCAAACTTCTCTTTTTAGTGGGTGTTACAATTATGTTGGATACACTGTATCTTCACATCAAATCTCTCATAAATAAACCAAATCATATCATCATCATTACTTTAGTAATTATACCTACATTCCTCGCCATCATCGTCCCGATCAATTGTTATCTTTTGATTTTGGCACAAATATTAAGAAAAGAGCAGAGAACAATTATAAGATGGCAAATGGGTTCAATTGAGAATGAAAGATCAGATTGCTTATCAAATGCAATCCTAAAATAGAAAGAATAACAATTGATTGAAAGTCTGAGTCTATGAGACATCCTAAAATAGAAAAGGACAATAAATGATGGGGATGGAGGGAGTATCTCATAATCAAGGTGACCACAAGGAAGTCAAGGACACATACATTCATCACCTACTTTTGTATTCACCGATATCTTATCTTTATTTATTTACTCATTGATGTACGTAGTTTAAATACAAGCCGGATAATAATAACATAAAGGTGCAAAAGCTCTTTTTCATGACTTTTAACATTGCTACATACATACGTTGTAAAATGAAGAATAGACTAGACTTAATTAGTGACTCTACTCGTGGTTAAGATCATACAAGAACCCCTTTACGTTCATCAAGATAGGATGTCATAGCCTCATAGGTCACACAACTTCAAATCGCCTCTTAGTTATATTTTCTTTCTCAGAAAGAACTTAGTGTGCGCAGAAGCATGCAATGGATTCTCCTATTGAGCCCTTGTTGTAGTACCGTCAGACCAGTCTCTCACGGATTTACTCTTGGACTTCTTCCCAAAAACCTCTGCATTATTATAATGAGTGAATTCTTATAAAGATATCTTCAGATCAGTTCCATTCTTACACCACCGATAAGGTACAATGATTTGCACTCGATCAACCATAAGTATAACTAAAAAAGAAGAGTACTAGTATGTACTAGAGTTATTGTGAATAATAGAATAGATATAGCGGTCCATGCAATGCATTGTAGGTATAGATAGATGTAGGAGTTGATATAGCTAGAAGTGAATATACGTTATCTACTTCATTCATGTAAGAAAAGAGTGGACATTCGTGTAACATCGGGATCTCATCAAAGCTTAGGGAGACAACTCAAGATAATGGAAGTGGAAACTTGTAGCTAAAGACTGAGGTGAGGGTCGTATAGTCGTACGTAAAGCTAAGGGGAAATACATGGCTTCAAACTTGCTTTATCTCATAAACAACTCTATCTCTCTACCAATTATCTTGCACGTGGGATGTCCTTCAATGTGATCCCATGGTCTACACCCCCCTACGACCTATGACTATCAAAATTATTAAACCAAAAAAACAAACGATAGTTTAGATCGTCTCATTTGAAAATTTGTGTTAATAAAAGTACGGTTAGTGTGCATAGACAGTTCGAGTTTGTGTTAATAAGAGTGCGGTTAGTGTGCACAGGCTGACATTACTGAGCGAGATATTGCCAGTACTGAGTTTCTACTTGAGAGTTCGAGATATTGGGGGCCGCCAGGGTTCGAACTCATGACATCTGAGTCTGATACCATGCTATGGAACCAATTCAACCAAAAACTTAAAGCGGTGGTTGATGCCCCTTTTATATAATCTATTACAAACGATAGATCCTTCGAAATAGAAAAATCGAAAGGTAGAGCTGAACGCAAGATCGATGATACTTTTTTAGTACAACGAGAATCATAATGAAAATTGATACATGCTAACGGAATTTGAAATCAGATCATAAGTTCTACACCAATCAGATAATAATATAAAAGTCGTAAACTCGAGACAATGCAATGTGAGTCTTCTTTGAGCCGCCAATGCAATGCAAGGCTAGAAAGTCTCCTAGAAAACAATTATTCATAACAACTCCATACTTCGTAGTTGATCAACCAAAACTAATAATAGGAACTTAATCTTGTTCGAGATATAGTTAAGAATTAAGATATCCTATATATCTTTCACGAGTTGGCCTGGTGTAGTCTCATCGTAACACATTATCTCGAACAATAATTCTATTGAATTGAAATCATTTTCATGACAGAAATAAGTGTTTTAAGAACTTTAGCCTCTAGGATGGAGTTAGGAGCAATGTCGTAATTGAGAGAGTCGATTCACATAACAAAACGACACAAAAACGCACGTACTAGATAGTGCCCACATAAAAGTGAGAGGCGTTTTTGGTCTTAAGGGTCGACTTACACTATAATCAATAAGGGTACATCCATTTTTAAGGTCAATATTATTCAAATAAGTCTTAGAAAACTTAAGGGTATGTAGTCCTTCAAGTGTAGGTCACAAATCTAATTTACTAGTTTTTCTTTCAATTATTGGTGTCCTTATAGTATGTCATTTCGTATTCTTCACTATGTGTTGAGAGGAAAAATGTAATCAACCGTGCACGTACAATAACGATAGGCAGTGACAGACCTAGAAATTATTGTAAATAATTTGTACGTTGTAAAATGAAAGCATGCGGAGGTATAACGAAAGATACTACTTATGTTTAAAGTACTTAAGTTTAAAGGGAAAAATACGGAGTAGTTGTTATGGTTTATTTGAATCTAATAACACCGTTAAAAGCATACTGTTGTCGAGGTCTAGGAAGATTGCGATATATACGTCTTAAACGACAATCTTATGGCTCTAAAAAGTGTTCATTTAAAACCAAACGACTCTCATAATGCACCGGGATATTTTATTTGGTGTGACGTTTGTTCGGCGCGAATATGGGTCGATTTTATTCCGGGGCCAAAAAGGTCGAAAAAACGTGGATAATAACCTTTAAAATCGATCGGTTTTAAGGTATTTTCAAAAGCGGGGAAATTCGATCTAAAGCGCGAATGTTTTTGGACGAAAACTTGTATATAGCAATAGAATGCCTACTAGTGATTATTCCAAGCCTCAGACACGACAAAAAATAGAGTATAACTCTTGTTTCGACTGATTTCGAGACGTCTTAAACGACAATCTTATGGCTTTTAAAAGTATTCATTTAAAACCAAATAACCTTCATAATTCACCGGGCCATTTTATTCGGTGCGGAGTTTGTTCGGCGCGAATAAGGATCCATTTTATTCCGGGACAAAAAACTACGAAAAAACGTTGATAATAAACTTCAAAATTGATCGTTTTTTGCTATTTTCGAAAACGGGGAAAGTAGATCTAAAGAGCGCGACCAAATGACCCTTATAATACACCAAACCATTTTATTTGGTGTTGAGTTAGTTCGGTGCCAATATAGAGCAATTTTGTTTTTCCCGGGACCATAAAGGCAGAAAAAACGTGGATAATAACCTTCAAAATCGATCATTTTTTGGTATTTTCGAAAGCGGGGAAAGTCGATCTAAAGAGCGCGACCAACTGACCCTTATAATGCACCAGACCATTTTATTTGGTGTTAGAGTTACTTCAACGTGAATATAGACCAATTTTTCCCGGGACCCAAAAAGCCGAAAAAACGTGGATAATAACCTTCTAAATCAATCGTTTTTTGGTATTTTTGAAAGCGGGGAAATTCGATCTAAAGAGCGTGATCAAATGACCCTCATAATGCACCAGACCATTTTGTTTGGTGTTGAGTTAGTTCGGCGCGAATATAGACTAATTTTTTTCGGGACCCAAAAGGTCGAAAAAACGTTGATAATAACCTTCAAAATCGATCGTTTTTTTTTGGTATTTTCGAAGCGAAGAAAGTCGATCTAAAGAGCTCGTCCAAATGACCCTCATAATGCACTAGACCATTTTATTTGTTGTAGAGTTAGTTCAACGCGAATATAGAAACATTTTTTCCGAAACCAATTTTTTTCAAAATCAGTGATTTTTGGCTATTTTCGAAAGAGGTGAAATTTGTTCTAAAAACGCGAATATTTTTGACGAAAACTTTTTGATAGGAGTATATAATGCCTAATAATGATTAAAGAAACCCCTCAACACGATATAAAATGGATTACACAACTTGTTTCGACTGATACCGATACGTCTCAAAAGGCGATATTATGGCCTCACAAAGTCGCTATTAAAAACTAAATGACCCCCATAATACGCCTAGACATTTTATTTGGTGAGTACTTTGTTTAGCGCGAATATGGAACCATTTTATTTCGGGACCCAAAACGCAAAAAAAACGTGGATAATAACCTTCAAAATCGGTGATTTTTGGTTATTTTCGAAAGCGGTGAAACTTGTTCTAAAAGCGCGAATATTTTTGGACGAAAACTTGTCGATAGGAGTGAAATGCATAGTATTGATTATTAAAACTCTCCGACACGATATAAAATGAATCACGCAACTTGTTTCGACTGATACCGACACGGCTCAAAATAAAGGCGATATTATGGCATTTAAAACTCTCTATTGAAAACAAAATGACTCTTATAATACACCAAGACATTTTATTTGGTGAGTACTTTGTTTAGCGCGAATATGAAGTCATTTTATTTCGGGATCCAAAAAGCCAAAAAAAATGTGGATACCCCAAGGATCTCAGGTTCAAGCCCCTGCAAGCGCGAACTTGTGGGAGTTGTATGGCTTGAGACTATGCCTTCTAGACTACGAGCCTGTCGCCCACGGGCGGTTTACCTTAGTGTGCGTGGTTTGCAGGCTATGCGTATACCCGAGGGTTTACCCAGAGCGCACCAAAAAGGTAGCGGCTGCGGGTTCCCTCGTTCATCAAAAAAAAAAAACCTTCAAAATCGGTGATTTTTGGCTATTTTTGGAAGCAGTGAAACTTGTTCTAAAAGCGCGAATATTTTTTGACGAAAACTTGTCGATAGGGGTAGAATGCCTAATAATGATTATTAAAATCCTCCGACAAGATATAAAATGGATTACGCGACTTGTTTCGACTAATACAGCCATGTCTCAAAAGGCGATATTATGGCATTTAAAAATCACTACTGAAAACCAAATGACTCTGATAATACACAAAATCATTTTATTTAGTGAGTTGTTTGTTTTGCGCGAATATGAAGCCATTTTATTTTGACACCCAAAAGTAAAAAAAAAACGTGGATAATAACCTTCAAAATCGGTGATTTTTGGTTATTTTCGAAACCTCTGACACGATAAAAATTGGAGCATATCTCTTGTTTCGAATGATTCCGATACGTCTTAAACGACAATCTTATGGTTTAAAAAAGTATCAATTTTAAACCAAATAACCCTCATAATATTTTATTTGGTGCTGAGTTTGTTCGGCGGGAATATGGACCCATTTTATTTCGGGACTCAAAACGACGAAAAAACGTGGATAATAACCTTCAAAATTATCCACTCGATGAAATGTTTATGGAGAGCGTTTACTAAGTTCAGCCGGGCGTCGGGTCTGACGATCAGCTTGGGCAAGTCTCACGCCTACTTTGCAGGTGTTGATGATGACAGGAAGGCCGAGATATTGCAGTTTTCTGGCTGTATTGAGGGTTCTCTGCCTTTTCGATACCTTGGAGTGCCAATCCAGTGCACCCGAATTGGTCGAGGAGACTGCGAGAAGCTGCTTGCACGGATCGTGGCGAGGATTTCGAGTATTGGCGCACGACGCCTATCCTATGCTGGTAGGCTGACGTTGGTTCAGTCTGTGCTGTCTCAATTGCATAATTATTGGGCCATGATTTTTATTATTCCTAAATATGTGATGGCTCGCATTGGCTCTTTGTGTCGCAATTTCCTTTGGGATGGGATGGTGGTACAGAAGGACCTAGTCGAGCTCTTGTAAGTAGGGAGAAAATTTGCTATCCCAAGGATGAAGGCGGACTAGGTCTCAGGGATCTAGTCACTTGGAATGAGGTTGCGGTAGCGAAGCTGGCCTCGTGAGTATTTGATCAGCCTGATAGGCTGTGGGTCAGATGGGTTAACTGTATTTACCTGAAGGGAGTTGATTGGGGTGAGTATCAGCCTAACACTGATGTCACCTGGACTTGGAGGAAGGTGTGTCAGGCTAAAGACAAGATCAAGCATATGTTCGAGAAAGGGCTGTGGCATGGTTCGCTCCCAGTGTACTCGATTGCTAGGGCCTACGACGATCTCCAGAATCGAAAACCGCGAGTGGAGTGGGCAAGACTGGTGTGGAATGGTTGGAACGTCCCGAGACATAGTTTTATCGCTTGGCTGGTCTTTCGGGGCGCTCTAAACACCCGGAATAAACTTTTGAGGTTTGGTGTGGCAGATTCAGACCTTTGCTATTTATGTGAATCACAGATTGAGACTGTAGAGCATCTGTTTTTTGGGTGCAGCTGGAGTTCTCGGGTGGTTGACATACTTTGTGGTTGGGTTAATAAAAGTATTCCTAATAGTGACGGGCTGAATTGAGCATCCAAAATAAGAGGAAGTAAGCTGCAATGCAAGGTGTTACGGGCTGTGTTCACGGCCACAATTTATAATGTGTGGAGACAGAGAAATTTGTGCAGGATTGAGGGAATGGTTCAACAACCGGAATATGTTGTGAAGCTGATTAAAATGGATGTGCGCAATAGAATAATGTGTAAGATCAGATATCCTTTAAAGGATAAAGATGCTAGATGGCTACGTACCCTGATGTAGTCATATTCTTGTGTAAATGATTATTTGATTAATATATACTTACATTTCACCAAAAAAAAAACCTTCAAAATTGATCTTTTTTGCTATTTTCGAAAGCAGGAAAAGTTGATCTAAGAGCGCGACCAAATAACCCTCATAATGCATCTGACCATTTTATTTGGTGTTGAGTTTGTTCGACGCAAATATTGACCCGCTTCTAAAGCATGTATGCCTTGGTTTTCCGCCCAGATATTATTATTGTAATGTTGTTGGTCCCACTAAGCCATTAATATATACTCCCTCCGTCCCACTAAGATTGTCCCGTATTCATTTTTGGGTAGGTTCTTAAAGATTGTCTCATTGCTCAACTTTCCTTTTTTGACCATCCCTTTTTACAACTTCCTCCCTACCAAGTTAAAGTATTTACCATTTTGCCATCCATTAACCCACACCACCTCACAAGATGCTATGACTCACCCTATAAAGGGAGTCATCATTGTCTACATACTCAATCATTACACCAATTTCTTAGTTATTGTGCAAAAGTTTATGTGACAATTATTTTGGGACGGAGGGAGTATAAACTCTATAAAGTGGAGGGGGCCACTATTTTTTGACCAATGGTGTAAGCAAATTTTTCTCTGTGACGGGAATATTGTCTTTATCTATCTAAGTGGATAATATTTGATCCGTTATTAATTTATAACGGATAATATATGTCACAAGGGAGACTTACTCGTGGTGTAATTGATGTCATTTTCTGATGTTAATTATTCCCTTAGTAACAATCTCATATATGCCTTGGTTTTTAGCCCAATGATAATGTTGTTGTTGGTCACAATTCCTTTGGCTACGTTGTCAAGGGGGTGTGAGTGTGACCCGTTTTCAACCCGTACAATTTCCAGCATATCAACTACACTAGAAATGTACCATCCTTCCTCGTGGTATTCCCTAACTTGATCACGATAGTCCGATTACGAATCACAATAATAATAATAATAATAATAATAATAATAGAAAATGATAAATACAGTTCTTAGGGCTGTATTTAAAAAGCCATAAGAGGAAATAAATTTTCAATACATGCATTAATTGCATCGATGCATGTATAATTTGGGCTTCAAATTTTATGTTTATACTAAATTTGGAAGCTTTTAATGGCTTATATACAACCCTATGGGTTGTATTTAACATAACCGAATAATAATAATACAACAAAATTCTTATAATTAATTTGATGTGAAAATAAAGTTCAATACCAAACAACTCTATTTGGATCTTTTTAAATCGGGCGGGTCCCTAGAATGTGACCCGGTAGTTAAAACTTAGATATAGTGAATCAAAACCGACCCAATCGATTGTGAACCAACATACATTTCATATAATCAATCTTATTCAACGAGTGGTGATCGTGGTTCATGAACCTCAAAACATCCGACGTATGTAATTAAACCTAATGCACGTACGTACGTAATAGCTGGTTGATAACTTCATGTAACGGATTTTCAATGATGACAAATAATTAATCATGGGCCTAAACTTGATTTGACTCCATATAATGATGATTAATTAGCCATAATTGTATCATTTGGTAACTTAATTATGTTTGAGCTCAATTTGGTATGCCTAAGCTAGTTATGTTTTAGATCAAAATTCCGCTTAGTTTATTGTTGTGCAAGTGTTTGACAAGTAAGAGTATTCAAACAGTGGTCTGAATCGATAAACTGAATGACATGACTGACTGACCCCGTCTGGTTCAGAGCAAAGCAAACCTGATTCAATGGTCCACGAACCTGGTGAAAATATCGTTGGAGTTTTATTTATTTATTTATTTTTAAAATGTTGTTATTATTTTTGGAAAAGGACCCATATTTATTATTTATGAGATTGAATGAGGAAAAGTTGAAAAGGAATGAAGGTAGAGTATGGACCGAGATGAAGTGAAACATGAAGAAGGTTTTCTTTTATCTGTGCACCCATGCCATGCATGTTCATGTTCTAAAATGAAGCACAAAACACGGATTCTAGTCAATACGAGTAATATAATTTGAAGTATGTAGGAAGTGGTGAGTACATGCAATATACGACTACTTCATTCACTACTGTTTTAGTTTACGTATCAACATTGCATAAATTCTGACACTCATCTACTCTACCAAGCCTACATACCCCCTTCTCATTTACAAAATACATCATATGATATGAAACGGTTTCACAATGGTTGTATGACTGTATAGTCTGTAAATCGTGAAATCTCTTACATAGAAAATGATTATAAAACAATTTTGTACTAACAATTATCGCCTCTGTAAGATGTCTCACGGTATAATAATTATCACGAGACTATCTCAAATGAAATTTTCTATTATATTTACTTTGTTTGACTCAAATCTTAATAGAGAATACACGATATTATAAATATGAGTTTATTGTACTTTCTCCGTTCAAGTTTAACCTTCCCTTTTGCTTTTTCACGTTTGTCAACGCGCATTTTAATTTGCATCGTTAATATCTTTCGTAACATATTAGTAAAAATTATGGAAATTAGATATTAATGATGTACTTTTGAAGACGAATCAAACAAGATCCCACGTGGATATATTTTCTCTAATAGATTGTCGTAAATATCGAAAGTTCTCCTTGATTGTGAATAGTGTCGAAAAGAGAAAATGAAAACTTGGACTTGAACGGAGGGAGTAACATAATATGATTTTCTAATTTTATCTTAGATAATATCGTATCTTATTCACATAATATAATCGTATTATGTTTTTTTAAATACCGTAATAATTAAAATTAATATAATATCCTCCATCGTGATTCATGATATACCATAATATATACGGAGTAATACAATGATCGATCTGTATCGTGATATTGTAATAATACGGTATTCTCGATCATCAATCAAATACGAGTATAAGTCACGTTTGTTAGGGCACAACATAACTGTAAAGGGTGTCAATAAACGACTCGTATGATTACAAAGACACTTCCCTTTTCCCATTAAAACATGCCACATTTTCTTTCTTGTCTAGTGTTACGAGTAATCATATTAATAATATTATAATTAATTTCTTTCTTATTATGGAGTACCATATCATAATTCTAAATAATAATAAGAAGAATAATGGGACATATAATCATTTTATGTTCGAACTTTATAACTATAACACATGGGTTGATCTGTCATACAAACCGCAAACTATGACTATGTTTTCTTTCTAGTGCTACTATACTCCTCTTGTGTTTTTATATGTATTAGGCTACATTAATTAATTAATTAATTAATTATTAAAAAAATTGTTTTTTTAATAAGTAGTTTCACATTTTTATATTTTCAAAAGAATATACTCCATATGTTAAAGCTATCGAGAAGGAACTAATTAATTAATTAGCTAAGTCGATACTAGGTCGACACATGCATTACAAAGATTATTCAATGGAGTCGGTTTCATTCTCGAAATTAAATATCCTAAACAAATGGTCAACATTATATATATTGTACTGGTCGTTTAAAAAGAATGGACAATTGCGAATATACATCGATTTTGAAGATCTCAATGATGTGTACTCAAAGAATGACTCCTTGACGTCAAAGAGCTGCGTGAAAAAAGTAGTACCGAGGTTATATTATTATACATTTATACTCCATACATTGGTATGAATCATTCGAATAATTAACCTAACCTGTTGAAAAGAAAATAAGATGGAAATAATACGAGTACAAAGGATATGAAATTATGAATCATGATACAGTAAAATTAAAATTTACTCCATGTACTCCCTTTGAGTTTCTAACATTGTCCTATTTGTGTTTTGGGTGGAAAATAAGGAATTGAAAATGAGTGGTTAAAAAAGAAAGGAAGAAGTGAGAGAAAAGTAAAAAATGGGTAAAAGATCAAACTCAGCCCAAAAAGAAAAATGGGACAAGGTTAGAAACTCGAAAGGAGTATAACTTTGGAAGTATCATTATCAACAACTAAAATTGTACATTATGTTGTCTCGTTAATCTAACTCAACAAAGTGGATTGAACCCACTGGATTAACTACAGTTGAAATAGCCACATCACATTTATTTTGGGTAAATCACATCAACTTTTATGATGAACTATTTTGGGTTGAGTAAATGGACAATAATTTCAGTAAGTTTTGTGACAGGTATATCCGATAAGACAAAACAGATTATCATTTCCTAGTCATTTTTTTTTGTTTTATCTGTTCACATGGGTGGTACTTAACCTGTCGCATGATTACGATGAATATGTCCATTATTAAGTGTTTTCTCCGTTTCATTTGATTCTTTGTATTTATTTTCTCACACTTACCAATGCACGTTTTCTTTTGTCTATATCTTTAGTTACACATTTCTAAAAATTATAAAAATTTGATATTTATAATGTACTCGATTAAACAATTTAAACAAAATCCTATATAACTACTCCCTCTGTTCCAATGAATTGTTTGTCTATTCCATATTGAGGCGTCTCAATGAATTGTTTTTCTTTCTATTTTAGGAATGCTTTTTATATGTAATTTGACCCTTGGCTCCACATGTCACCTCCTAATTGGATCTTTTCCCCTTGATGTCAAAAGCAAAGTCAAACAATTCATTGAAACGGAATAAGTATATTTTATTCTATATACTAGGAATTGCATTGACGATTTCACTTATCTATGAATAGTGTTCAAAAATAAAATGGGAAGCAAGGAAGTAAGAATTTGTGCGTAAAATGGGAGAAGATGGAGTAGAAGAAATATGAAACGTCCAAAAAGGTAAAAGGATGGGATGGACACGCAACATGGTCTGTAAAAAGCAAACCTTTATTTCCTCCCCCCTTCTCTTCTGTCACTCTTTTGTCAGTGTGAAATCTGCCACAGCAACCTACCCCCTCAAATCCCCCCCCCCCCTCTTTTTTTTTTTTACTATTGTCTTCTCTATTCACTTTTTTTTTTTTTTTTTTTTTTAATATAAAACTCTTGTAGAATCGTAGTCTTGTTGCATAAGTTTCGAAATACTCCATCCGTTCAGATATGTAATTTACGTTTGCTTTATGCATAAAGATTAAGGTAGTAAAGTCACTAAGAAAAAATTTATTGTTAGTTTATTAAAAAAACATAAAGTAGAGTGCGGAATTTACCAAAATAAAATGTAAATTATTGACTAATACATCCAATAAAATAAAGTACAGAGGGAGTAAGAAACATTCTTTTCAATTGAACTGAACTTAATGTGTGAATTGCACGAAAGTAACTAAGAATGCTTGAGATAAATAAAATAAATTAACATAACTAAACTGAACTGAATGAATTAGGATGGTATGAACCGAAGTATCATTGTGTGAAAGGTCTATATAATACGGAGTATAGACGTATAGTATATCCATGACAATGCATTCAGATCAACTGATAACAAGTCTCTCTATTTTTCTATTTTTTCTCCTCACTACATTAAAAGACTCTATACTAGGTAAGAGTTATGTTTTCAAACCTTGAAAATGAAGCAGCCTTAGAGTGACATCTTACTTGACTCGAATCCGAACTAACTCAGCCCAAAGATAATGTACTCCCTCCGTTCAAATCCAAAAGATACGTTCGTTTTTTCACACTTACCGAGACACGTTTCACACCGTCGATATCTTTCGTTTAACATTAACAAAAATTATAAAAATTCAATATTCTTAATCTATTCATGAAGACGAATCAAACAAGATTTCACATGACTATATTTTTTCTTATAGATTGTCGTAAATATTAACGATACTCTTAAGTTGTGAATAGTGTCCAAAAGGAAAGTGTACTTTTGGATTTGAAATGAGGGAATATTTCTTTCTTCATTTACTTATTTATACTCCCTCCATCCCAAGTGAACTGTTTGCCTATTCCATATTGGGGCGTCTCAATGAATTGTTTATCTTTCTATTTTAGGAATGTTTTTTATATGCAATTTGACTATTTTAATGAGTTTTGCTCCACATGTCGCTTCCTCATTAGATCTCTTACCCTTGATGCCAAAAGAAAAGACAAACAATTCATTGAAACGGGAGGAAGTATGCCTTTAAAAATCTAAAGGAGGACCCCAAAACCAAACCATATTTAAATACCGGTACATGGTACTAACTCTTTCTCCAACGCATAACGTAAGCAAAACCTTCCTCACTTCCCCACTTCTCTCTCTACCCTTCTCCCCCACTCTCTTTCTCTCTCTAAAACCTCCAATGGAAACAAGTGAAGAAGACCCAAAGCTCAACTTACACTCCCAATCCCCACAAGACCCCTCCCCCACCAAAAAGGGTGGCTTCATCACCATACCCTTCATCATAGGTACTACTGTCAAACCGTCTCATACAAGAATTTATAATAATGATAATAATACGAGTAATAATTACGAAGTCTAATGAATTGATTTTTGTTTTTTTTTGGTAAAATGCAGCAAATGAGTCATTTGAGAAAGTGGCAAGTTACGGATTAATACCAAACATGATCTTATACTTGATGAAAGATTACAAAATGAGTGTAACCAAAGCTCAAAATCTGCTATATTTCTGGAATGCAGCACTGAATTTCCTCCCCATTGTAGGCGCTTTTGTCGCCGATTCCTATCTGGGTCGTTTCCTCACCATTGGAATCGGCTCCATCGTCACCCTACTGGTAACTTTTTTTTCTTCAAATAAGATCATTGTATGACGTATAATAAATGGTATGGAGGGGGAGGGTGATCAAGTGGGTTTGATAGTTGTCAAAGCACATGATATGATGTTATAATAAGGGTGTAGTGTAGTGTTTGTCAGCTAAGGTCCACACTCATATACCAGTAGTATAACTACTGTACAACTACTATAAACACTCCATTATTTGACTTTTTTTTATTATATTTATTTATTTATTTATTTTATTATTCTGCATATATTTTTTTTTATTATGTATTTTTTTTTTGCCTGAATTAAATTTTGATAGGATTTTGGGCGCTTGTTCACATAATCACATGGCATGTAGGCGTATGGGTGTTCGTGTTTTTTTTTTCTCTAATTAATTTATTAATTAAGAATTTTCTAGGAACAAATAATATCTCTTTTTACCTTTCTTCCTTTTTCTTTAATCAAATACGGAGTATATTTAATTCACAAAATTACGTATTTTGTAAAACATAATGTTAGTGTGATTATATAAGATTGTCTCATATGAGAATTTGTATTTGTAAAAAAACATGTAAAATAGTGTACTAGTGATGTGAAGAGAATTTAAATAGATTTTAATATTGTTTTTTTTTTTTTTAATGTTATTATACTAGGTGCCTATGTCTAACACTCTAAGGTTTTGTTCTTTTAGACTGAAACTGACTGAACTTAACTTAATTGAACTTTGACTGAAATATAGAGACAAAATATGTCACCTGAAACTGAACTAAAACTGACTGAATATAAGTCTAAAAGAACATGGCCTTAAGTCTAACATTAAATCAAAGATTGTTTTTTTAGGAAAAATTCATGTTTTTTTTAATGTACTTAATGGTAGAACAATGTTACATTATTACTAAAACATAGACAAACGGGTCAACTGTAATTCTAGTTAAACATGTCAACTCATTTCGGATTCAGGTCATTTTACAACATTTTACTATGTAAGGAGTATTAAGAATCCTCGAGTCTGGGAGCTATACATATTTTTAACCACTAGATTAAAACATTTTTGATAGGTAGACTGAGTCTTATATGAGACAGTATTCAAAGGGTGATGAAACCTTAAAAGTCCTCTGTATCAGACTTTTTAAACACAGTGTTAAGTGTTGGCCTTGAATGTTGATGTTCCCAAATTTTCATAAGGGTTGGTCCTACATAACTTGTAGTGAATGGATACTTCTTCCTCAATAATAAAACCATTGCAATTATTTTTAGTAGCAGTAACTTTCAACACCAGTAATTCATGTCCTACTGCTACTATAAATAGTACAGTACAGTAAAGCTAAGTCAGTACTTAACTACTTAAGTGAAGTTTATTGTATTCCTTAATGTGGTTTAGAGGCGTTGTCGACTCTGTACCAAGCACCGTCATTACAGATTTGCACGAGGAAGTTTACATTTTTTTCATTTTAAGCCAAGCCTGGATGCATAATCTCCTTGATTCTTAGCTAATTGAATCATTAATGATGATAGTATTCAATATTAACATGTATGGACCAGCTCATAATCCGAGATCAAATGTGGTTTTCAGGACCACATGACCTGGCTTTAGCTTATGTATCAATTTTCCTGTATACTCCTATGCTATTCACATTCATTCCTTTGTTTCTTAGTATATATCTTCTTCATTAATTCTTTACAACTTGCTTAATGTAAACCATGTTACAACGACGTCCCAAATTTATTGTCGAGGTTGTGACCGCACTGGCACCTTGGACAAAAATGTCGATATCTAGGTTCTTTCTGCCTGAAAGGGGCTTAATGCAACTTTAGACTTACCTTGACTATGCTGAATAAGGATGAACATTATTGGTCCGAGCAGAAAATAAGCTGATAGTTTCATGTGTTGGACTTGGTTGATGCAGGGGATGATTATAATGTGGTTGACAACGGTTCTTCCGAAAGTAAAGCCTCCACCATGTAACCCGTTGGTTGCAAACAACAACTGTGAATCCCCGACAGCAGGGCAATATGCATTTCTAATCCTTGCTTTTGTTCTCATGTCGATTGGGGCCGGTGGCATTAGGCCTTGCTCTCAAGCATTTGGTGCCGATCAAGTGGACCAAAGAGAGAACTCCAAGAATAAGAGAGTGTTGGAGACGTTCTTCAATTGGTATTACGCTTGTACTTGTCTCTCGGTTGTTATTGCCTTGACGGTGGTTGTGTACATTCAAGATCACTTTGGTTGGAGGATCGGGTTTGGAGTTCCGGTCATCCTCATGTTCTTATCCGCTGTTACTTTCTTCCTTGCTTCTCGATGGTATTTGACTGTTAAGGTAAAACGGAGTTTGTTCACCAGCTTGGCACAGGTCGCTGTTGCCGCTTTTAAGAACAGAAAGTTGAGTCTTTCGATTCAAGGTTCCAATATTCAATACTTTCAAACCAAGGATTGCGTGCCAGCCATCCCAAGCGACAAATTAAGGTCTTTTTTGCATCTTTTGTATGTCGTAAATCGTAATTCCAGCACTTTTTGACATGTAGTCTTACATATGTTTTTCTCTGATTGTAGATTTTTGAACAAAGCCTGCGTCATTCAGGACCCTAACGACATCGCCCCTGAAGGGGTACCCAGAAATCCATGGAGACTCTGCACAGTAGACGATGTCGAAGGGTTGAAGTCTCTTCTTCGAGTCCTTCCAATTTGGTCATCTGCAATAATGATGTCGGTAACTGTAAGTGTCGGTTCATTCCCTGTCTTGTTAGCCATGACCATGGACCGACACTTGGGTTCAAAGTTTGAAGTCCCTGCAGCGTCTTTCAGCACGTTTCTAGTCATTGTCATAGTCATTTGGATTCCAATCTATGACCGGGTACTCCTTCCAACAGCATCAAAGATCTGTGGAAAACCCGTTAGACTGAATGTAAAACTAAGAATGGGGATCGGTCTCTTTTGCTCATTCCTGTCAATGCTGGCAGCCGGGACAGTAGAGAGTATCCGTAGACAAAAGGCCATATCCGAGGGATTTGAAAACAACCCATTAGCCGTACTCCACATGTCCGCCATGTGGACCGTTCCTCAATTCATATTCGGAGGTTTAGCCGAGGCCTTCAATGGGATCGGACAAACCGAGTTCTACTACTCCGAACTCCCAAAAAACATGTCGAGCATAGCGACATGTCTGTCGGGTGTAGGCATGGCGTTTGGGAGTTTGATAGCGAGCTTGATATTGAACGTGGTGAACGGGATTACTAAGAAAAAAGGGAAGGAAGGTTGGATAGCGAGCAACGTGAACCAAGGTCACTACGACTATTACTACTGGCTTCTCGCTATCTTGAGCTTCGTGAACATACTCTACTACATGTATTGTAGTTGGTCGTATGGACCGCTAGTCGAGCAAAGGAAGAAGGTGGTTCCAAAGGAGGAAAAAGAAGAGGAGTTGGCTATGCTTAGGAACACAAGTAGGCATGAAAAGGGAGAGTTGCAAGATACTAGTAACTTTAAGGTGTTGAAATGAGATTATGGGAGAAAAGGTTAATTAATTGGTAATTATGGTTTTGAATATGTGTGATTATTTGATGAATTTTATGTCAAAAAAGGTATGGCATATTAGAAACGTAGATGGTTTTTCGTGTTTTTTAACCTGTCGATATCATGTTACAAAATTTTTAACTTGTTTTATAATTTTTTTTTAAAATTTTCATTATTTTTTTTTGGGTGTTGTGCTTGTAAATTAATTGTGATTGAAGTTATATAAATATAAATATATATATTTATGTAATTGATGTAACATTCCCCCCACATATTGGATTTTGTTGGATTCATGATTTGATCAATCTAGGGACATGCCTAGCTTCTAGCTAATCGATTAATGCACCTAAAAATTAGGGGTGGGTCTTATATTTTTGGTACACACTACTTACAATTCTACTACTACTACTCCAATTTAGCCACTTTTTTTTGGCATTATTACAAAAATTGTTTCATCCTTTCTTAAAACATTTTAACGATTCAATATCGAAGTTGAATCCTCTGATTGAGTTAGTAACAATTCAACGATTCAGTATCAGTTGATCTAAATGTTAATGGACAGTTGCGGCTTAGACAATGTGAAGTGGACCTAAAAGTGAGTCATTGAATTGATTTCTTTACTTGGTTTTTGGATCTCAATATGTACTCTAGTAGTAGATTAAGTTAAGTAAAACAAATTGGGTAGTTGTATATATTGAAAAGGGTTGTTTGGTAGAAAACCTGACTTTTCAGTTTAAAATTTAAGTAAAAAAATTTGAAGTGTGGAAGAGATTGTCAGATAAAGAAGATAGATGATGGCAGTTTAAGTACTTAATTAACTATACTTAAAAGTACTTGTTGACAATCTTGACCTACAAGTTCTGTGATCAAAGTACAGTTTTTGTGTTTTTTTATTTAATTAGTTGTGGCATACTTTAATTGGTCTTTAATTTATTAATTAAGTAAAGTAACATGGGGGATGGCTATTTGTGTATTGGCATTGACCATAACCATGTAATTAAACATCTCCCACAAATGTGTTGGAATAGTTTGCTTAAAGCCTTTTAAATGGACCAATAATAAGATGTCGAGTCGAGTCGAGAGCTGATATTACAATTTGGTTTTTCAATTGTATGTTTACTACTCAATTCAGCTCAGTTTATTCTTAAGAGATTCATTTTGTCTTGGTTCAGTTCAGCCTACTTCAATCCAAAGAAGTCGACTTCATTGTAGTAGATTCGATCTTCTCATTGACGAATGACGGCCAGCCGGCCTCATTGTCAAGTCGAGTAGAGTCGAGTCAAGAGCTGATATTACAAATTCGGTTTTTCTATTGTATGCCTACTGCTCAATTCTGTTCAGTTTATCCCTAAGAGATTCATTTTGTCTCAGTTCAGATTACTTCAGTCCAAAAGAATATGATCTAAGACATCAATCAGTCGAGAACGACCTACACTCTCTTGCTCTCGATTGGGAGCGTAATTTGTCGGATACAAAGGAGTCGGTTTCATTGTAGTAGATACGAATGACGATTGGTCGGCCGGCCTCATGAAGGTGAAGGAAGGAGGTTTTAATGTCTCAAAGGTTGATGAATTGGACCATATAACATAAATTCATGTGAGGAAGCATAACCTTTAAAAACCAAGTTGGTCCTAAACAAGTTGGGAATAAATGTGGAACAACTAGATAGCTAGATAGATTGAATGTTGTTTGTCTTCTATGTTTTCATCATTCAAAGTTGAAACCCATATGGACTTTTCCACTTTTGCACGTGCCCTACGAGGTGGTCGACGATGGTACCATTATTGTTAGGGTATTGGGGCCTAAACATCTTATCCCACTCAATTGGTGGTGGTTCTAGATAGTGATGTATTTGGATCCTCTTCCCTAATTAGACGGTTCGGTATCGCCTTTTAGCATTGAAAAGAATCTATGCTCGAAAGTGAGGTCATGGTCTTTTACACTGAAATAGACTGGAGTGAACTGAACTGAATTAGGCCGGAGTATTGAGACAAAATGAGCCTCTTGGGTTGAACAGAAGGGAACTGAACTAAAGTGAGTTGAAAAGAAGTTGAAAAGACCATGTCAAGTGCTGAGTACCTAATCTCAAGTTTTCGACACAACCCTAGCCTACGACTATACTAGACATTAGACCCTATTCTTTTGGACTGAAGTAGGCTGAACTGAACTAAACTGAAATGAACAGAACAGAACTGAAGTGGGTTGAAGTCCAAATGACCACAATTTTGGACATTCACTTAATCTTGTTAGGTATCGGCACTTTTCTTCTAGTATTCAAAGCTCTTTACGGATTCGGTCTTATACATACGCGCGGAAGGTAATCAAAAAAAGAAAGAACCCATCTTCTTTCTTTTATCACTTAGGAGCCGTGCAAGATGAAAGTCTCATCCTGGTTTTGAATGAGAGAAAGAAGTGAGGAATCCTCACAAAATGCTCTTGGGACTGAACTAAACTGAGCTGAAAAGAACGGGACCTAAGTCGATGACCATGGTCCATGGCAACTATACCTTCTTTAGTCCCGGACTACATTCAGCCATTACCTCAAGATTTTGGTTGGAAACATTCATTACCATGATATCAGAGCTGGTATGATCAAAGATCATTGTAGACCGTTGTTGATAGATGGAATGAAGACATTTGCACAAGTACAAAGAGGTATGATTGAAAAACATTGTAGGTGGGATTAGTGTGTTAGTGATAATAACTAAGAAGGATTATGTTTTCCCTATAATTGTTAATTGTTGATTGATTGACAAGACAAGAGATGAGATGATGATACTAATACTAATACTAATTCAGTGTGTAAAAGATGGTACGGAGGATTAAGTACAGGATTTTGTTGTTTGCATTTGACAAAGAATCCCTAACAAATAAAGCTGAATGAATGAATATGTGAATCAATGATGATGAACGCCTAACCAAACGTGGGCCTCCAATCTCATTTGTGAAAAGAAACATTAGTTTCAAGTCCAATGAATCACTAATTTTACAAGATTGAAGATTAATTAATTTGAATATAATTGCCTAATTGGTATAATCAACGGAAAATAATATTATAACATCAGTTGCAACTTGCATGTACAACCAACTTAAAATTGTTGAGCTTGTATGTATACTTACTGAGCTTATATAAGTTTCTAGTTGAGTTGTAAGTTTTGCATTATACCATCAGTCGTATGTACAGTCATCTTAAAATTGTTGAGTTTGTATATATACTTAATGAGCTTATATAAGTTTTTGAGTTGGGTCATAAGTTTTGAGCAAAACATTTATCTGATTTAGTTCGACAACTTTACACTAAAGCTCGGTAAATTTCCAGCAAAACTCAAAAACTTTGTGATACACTCACAGTCATAAAAACAGTTGTACATAGACAGGAATAGGTCAAAATTTTCGGAGTCTATTTTGAGAAGATATATTCAAAGTTTGGTTTGTTTTGAGTTAAAATATAGTTTGAATTATTATAAGATCACAGTATGAATTATTCCCGTTAAATAACCCCTTTATATTATATTATGAATATATCGTGAAGTCCGAAGTACTCCGGTGAATAACAAGATTATTATGTAACCAGGCATAGAATTTTGAATGAAGTCTCAAATCAATGTGCTAATGACTAATCAATGTAATTTGTGGAATTACCTATTGTCAGCTAACTCACTGCCCCTCAGAAACTAGTGATTTCTTCAACTCTTTCTTGTTCACCTGAAAAAACCACAAGTTACAGAAATCTTCAGTCTCAGGGAAGAGTTAAAGGCGCTTCGTTCTGTCTTCCAATGAAAATGATTCGTTATTTACCTTTCCCATAGCATTGCGAGGTAAGCTTTCCCAAAGATATAATTGTGTCGGTAACTGCAATAAAAAAATGTTACTGTGTAACTCGTATGTACAACTACTGAAGCAATTGAAATAAAATGAAGCATGAAAGAATAATGGTGAAGGTGCAATGTGTTATGTGTATGGTAGTATACCTTGTAAGGAGCAAGTTTTTCTTTTGCCCATGAAACGAGCTCTTCCAGAGTTAGAGCGGGTTTCAACTCTTCTTGCCGCTTCTTCTGTATCTCCTCCCGTGGCACAACTATTGCGCAGACTGCTTCTCCGTAGGTTTTGTCAGGCAGGCCCAACACACAGCACTCAGAAACAGAAGGATGCTACACCAGAAGCCAAATAATGGTGTTAAAACCAACTGTAAATATGTAATGGTTCCCTTGAAAGCTCACCATACTCATCTATGATTTGAATTATGAACCCTAAGATGAGTGTCGTATCGACCATACACATAGCCGTATGCACTGTGTGTACTTGATGAGCATATAAGTGGCGACTCACCTCTAAAAGAGCTGCTTCAATCTCTAATGCAGATAGCTTGTAACCACCAACCTTCATGATATCAGCACTTGTTCCTTTTTTTGACAATTTGAGTTAAAAGAATCATATACAAGCACATTCGAGCAGGTCATCGAATATCAGTAATGGAAAGATAATTAGCACAAAACACTTATGTTTGATGATACAAACTTAAAAAATAAAGGTCGAGAGTTTATTGACAGGGTCCCCAAAATATTAACAAAATTCAACACGAGACAGGCAGAGAAAATACAGCAAATTTGAATAAAAAGAAAATGAACTATACAATGGAGTTAGAACATCACCAAGGAACAAAGCCAGTATCATTAGTTCATTACCCCATATGTGAGGAGTAGGGGTGTATGTCACCATTATCCCATCAGTAAAAGATAGGTCGTTTCTACTTTCTAGGTCACCATAACCGAAAAAGGGATGCCCATTTACTAATTCATGAAAAAGAAGCATGAAAGCATAATGAAGGGGGAAAATGGTTCTGAAAATGGCTCGTTATATTATACTCCATAGTTATCAGCCAAAGGTTAACTTTGAAAGATGCTTGGTCATGACTCATGAGTTAGTCGTATATACGAGTCATGAATATCAGGTACATGTACTCTGATAGCAAAGTTTTCAGGACTATTAGCCAACGATTGAAGATTTGACAACATAGCGGTCACAGCTCCTCACAACTAGTAATTGGATGTGCCCCCCATGGTAGTCCTCGAAGTTGTAATTCCTCCCGTCAAATAGCAGGCAAAAATGGAAGTCAAAACATAATTTTAATTGAACATGTTCTTCTCAAATTAAAATATTTTTCCAACAAAGACCAGATGAATCAACACATTACCCTACGTATATTTCAAGATAACATATTGACAAAGGTGCTTACTTCCCAATATTATGAAGTAACCATCCTCATCCTTTGTTACAGCATCTCCCGTCTTAAAGAAACCATCATCGGTAAATGAGCATCTTGTCACCTACAAGTAGTATAAATCAAAATCAACACAAACATAAACATTAAAAAAAACAAAAAAATACATGTATAGAGAAACTGAAAATCAGTCATAGGTATTTTCATAACAAACCACTTACCTCAGGCAATTTCCAATATTCTCTAAACAAAGAAGGGCTTTTCACACAAAGCTCACCGACATCTGGTGCATTCTCGCTATCATCTTCTGCAATGATCTTGACCTATTGATAAAAGTATAACTTTTGAATAAAGAAGAAAATTTGTGAAACCAATTTCGGTTTTTGATATTTGTACGAGACGTTAAACACATTTTATCTCCAATCAAAAAAAAAGTAGAGAGATGATTTAGTTGGAAATTGGAAAGGTTGGAGTGTTGCAGCAATAACCTACTGCCCTGAAGAGTGAGTCAAATGTAGCAGTCCTAAAAATGTTTCTAAAATATGTTGATCAATAGTCAAAATTGCATTGAGAATTGCATTGATTGACATATACTTCACAGCATTAGACAAACAGAAAATTTAGTTACCCGTTCACTTAGTTACATCATACTTGTATTCAAGAGGGAACCATGTGATTCATGTGAAACGAATTCAAGGCAGGAGTACTTATCACTACAGTAATATACAGCGAATTACTATATGTGTATTACAGATGACCATAAAGGATAAAGTGCTAACCTGTACTCCAGGAAGCGGTTTGCCAACAGTCCCACCTTTCCTCAAACCTTTCAAAGGATTTGAAAGTGCCATGACAAACTACACAGAGATGACGACAATCAACAGAAATTAAGGTACTCCAGTATACATTTACTAATCCCGCACAGAATCACAATATATATGAAAGGCTTTAGAGAGTACTTTGTCAGCTAACCTCTGTCATGCCATAGCGTTCCAGAAGACGATGACCTGTAATAGTTTCCCACTGCTGCATAACAGGATAAGGAAGCGCAGAGGAACCACACATCTGGTAGATAGAAGAACATTGTTTTGTAATTAACTCCTTTATTGAGTCTATTCTTTAGGGAATAGCAAAGCTCAGCCATGCAAATTGAATAAAGGCGGTCAATGGTAATAAGTCGCAAACAAGTCATGATAATAAATACTTCTAAGAATAAATGGAGTGATGATCGCATCTACCATGAGGCGCAGCTTGCTTGCAGCTGAGGCTGAAACAGCTTGTATGTCAGGTTGCATTGCTTCATAACCCTGAATTAACCGAGTATACATTGTTGGAACCTACACAAGAAAACATTTAACATTGTCAGAAATTTGGTTTTGAAATTGGCCGAAGAAATTTCCTAGAATTAAATCTTTCAGCTGGGGAATAACAGGATTAAATGTGCAGCAACACTATTCGAACACCTGACATGTCATGCTAATGTCATGTAGCACAGGAATTTAGCAAGCTCCAGTCTCTAAATAGAAGTTCACAATTAAACATTTATGACACTGTGGAGAGCCATACAACCTTTGTTCCATTTGGTTTCATACGTGTTTCAAAATACGCGAAAGAGATTTTGAAATTTGTATACGGCCAATGGAACAGGGGAAATATTATCTGACTAATCCAGTCTTCCTCAACCAAATCAATACTACCATATAACTATTGTCATCAGAGAGAATCACATATACTCTGTGAATTAGAAGGTACTGTGAATTACTCCGTACAAGATAAAGAGACTCACTCCAGTAAACACAGTAATGGCATTATCAACATCAGTCCCGTCCGTCGGGTATGATTCACGCCATCTTTGCCAGATGCCACTGACACTAAATTTTGGCAAAAATTCAACCTTCAAAGTTGACAATGGAAAATTAGATCGTAAAAGGTCATAATGGGGTTAAAATTTCAGAGAACCCAGCTCTCCGGCCTCAGCAAAATTAAATATGATTGATAATACTTACAGTGGCACCCGCATAAAGAGGAGCAAGTAGAGCATTGAATAGACCATGGACATGTGAGGCACTGGTTAAGGATATCCAAAAGTTCAAAAATTGAAGATCAAACTTACGGTCTAACCAAGGCATAAAAAAGGATATGATGCAATGGTAGACAATGCAAAAACTGATCTGAACACGAGTAACCCCAAGCTTCTCTCAACATTTGAACCTAAACAAATGAAGATTTACAGTCACTAAGCAAGTGATAATTAGCATTAGTAAATTAATGTACCATCTCAAAAATGCACAAAACTTTAAACAGCCATCAGCCCAGATATGCAAAAGAACAAGGAACTTGAAGTACCTGTGCTAAGACGCTTTGGTGCGTGTGAATCACGCCTTTGGGCTTACCAGTTGTTCCACTGGTGTATATAACTAAAGCAGCATTCTCTCCTGTAACCGAGGTATCAAAGAACATTAGCCACCATAAGTACTGGAGCAAAGAAACCAAGGCTCTAAATACAAACAGACACCTTCTATGTTCGTTGACACTTCAACCGCATTCGAACTTGATCCTCCATTTTCAGAATGGCCATCAGCAGTAGCCTCTGTCTCTGGCGTAACACTCGGGACAGGAGGAATCAAGGAAAACCGGGCAGCACTTTTAGTAGCAATAGTTTGCATAAGCTCTTTATGGTCTTCAGTACTCAATACCATAGACACATCCTAATCCAATATATGGAAATGTTTTAGTTTCTTTAATTTGAAAATGCTTGGAAACGATATCAACATAAGAATCAGACTATCAAAGACAATGATCAGTGCAATAGAAGTTAGAACCACCTTTTATGACATAAAGGCATAAAATTATGATGTGAATCCCACTTATAATGGGTTTGGGCCACACTCATAAGCAGCGTTCCAAAGCAAGGTTGTGACACCAAAAGATGGTTGTTTTACAAAGGTTTTTAAAATAATCATGATCACATTCTGCCATATTTTGAGGCGGCATTAGCCTTATTGTGTAAGCTTAGCCAGTGACAATCAATACTGTAACTGTGATAAAAACTGAGATTTAATACTATGCTCATAAGGAGAAGGGAGAGTCTACTTCCCAATCCCAAAGGAAGTCATAAAACAATATCAAAGTATCATTATAAGAGCTCTTCAAAACTCCTCCTCACATGGTCAAGTCATGCACTCTAGTTCCACATACAAAAAGGTCTAAGCCACACCCATTAGGAAGACAAAGTTTCCAAGACTATAAATTAGGTTTGGGATAGGAGTCAAGGGAAGTCATATACTCGTAGTAGATTCTAGCAAGAGAAGAAT
This sequence comes from Agrostemma githago, assembly GCA_958450325.1. Taxonomy (NCBI): domain Eukaryota; kingdom Viridiplantae; phylum Streptophyta; class Magnoliopsida; order Caryophyllales; family Caryophyllaceae; genus Agrostemma; species Agrostemma githago. Next base: position 86,170,645 of record OY288239.1, on the reverse strand, counting down.
TACAGAACAGACCTCTTAGTGGGCATAGGATAATGATTTAAAAAAGTGATGTTTTAGCTTCAGTTATTAAGACAACATTTTCTCCATACAATTTGGTTTATACTCGATATGAAAAGGGCTCGGAAGTTGGAGCTTGGGCATTTTTAGAACATTAACGATACCAAGTACAGAGTAGTAAAAAGGTAAAATATGTCCAACGGAAAAATAACAATAATATTGTCATATAACAGCAAGGAAAATGATTAAAGTGCTAACCGAATCATTCATGACATGAAGGAGTTCAGCCTCGGGATAACTCAGTGCAAGTGGAACAGCTACTCCTCCACTCAACCATATCCCAAGCACACTCGCAACAAACTCAGCTGAAGGTTTAGCAACAATCCCCACTCGAATACCATCACGAGATGCAAAGGATTTCTTGCCATCGACTGACACTGAAAAATGTTCAAGCTGTATTCCTTCTGAAGTCTGATTAAGTTCAACAGGTTAATATATCAAAGACTGACCAAAATCTTAGACAGAAGAAAAATTAATCAGTGAAACATATATGCAATACCAAATGTTTAGTACAATTGCTTTGTATAGAATCTAAGAGATAAACATCAGTGTTAACAGCGGATTTTACTGAAAGTCAAACAATTAATTGAGGTTTTCAGAACATGGTTTTTAACAGATACATGATTTATTTGTGAGCAATAAATTTAAATGAGATATCTTAGTGCGCTCTCATTTCAGTTTCACTGGGTTGTTTGTAAGACACTTGGTGTCAGTTGAGGCGTGTTTAACTTACGTTACGGGAGGCACTTGTACACAAGACACTAGATATCCTCTGTGCAAACAAGATGAGTTGGCGGTAGCTGTAGCTCTGTTTATCGGCTCTAATAGCAATACTATTACTAGCCACAGACCCTTGCTTTGCTACTGCTTTCACCACTTCCATGAATGAACTTGATGTTGACGCTGTAGAAGATTATTAAAATAGAAGGCATTCCATGTTATTACACATCAAGTGTCACAAAGAAAAGTAAGTCTATATCGGAAGGAGAACAACGCATAAAAATCTACACCATTGCAAAAAAAGTGCTAACTTTCATTCACTTGCTAGTTAAGCAAATGCAAGAACGATAAAAAAACCTGCCATGATACAAATAACGCAAGGTATTCACAGTAAAAAAAAAAAAGCGTGTCGAATTTGAAGATAGTTTTTCAGAATACATTGTACTCCCTCCATTCAACTCCACTTGTCACTATTCATTTTGGCACATTTGCCGAGGCGCGTTTTACATTAGCGATATCTTTCATTTTACATTAGCAAAAATTATAAAAATTTGATATTAATAATGGAGTCATAAAGACGAATCAAACAAAATCCCACATGACTATATTCTCACTTGTAGATTGTCGAGAATATCGAAGATTCCTCTCAAGTGTGAATATCGTCAAAAAAAGAAATGTGAAGAGTGGAGTTGAATGGAGGGAGTAATAACAATTGATACAAAAACACACCTTGAGATATCAAAGATTTAGCAACTAAGCTAAGCTAAGCAAATGACCCAACAAAACCTAATCCACAACACATAAGAAGACAGTCCAAAATTCATCTAGCAAGCTAATACACTCATGAGAATGATATTCATGACACGGGTTCGAATTCCGTCAGCAGCAATTGATCAAGGTTCCAACTTCCAACTACCTTTTCAGTTTCATTCAATTGCATGACCAAAATGTTTAGTACAATCAACCAGTGAGATTCTAGCTAGTAGCAAAGGGTAACACACTACCCAAACTTAAAAGAATTGGTTAAGATTATCGACTTTTGCTATCCCAAAGTTCGTAAAAATGACACTTTTTCATGTATATAGTAAGCAAATATGAACTGCCCAAAATGATTTGGGAACACCCACATGCCAAAACCAATCAAACTCCAAAAAACCCCAGTCAGACAATTCGTCGAACAGTACATCTGCACAACTGAAAACAAACAAAAAAAACCAAGAAAGTGAAAAATGAGCTTACTTACTTGAAAAAGGGTGGTGAAGAAGAAGAGGGGAAATTGGGGAAGAATAGTAGGAATAATAATGGTGACATGGGTAGTATTTCAGAAGAATACGGGTCTTTAATGGTGGAAAGTCGATTAAAAAAAGTCTAATAAATGTTGCCATCTACTTCCTATTTGTACCTCACGCCACCGGTCACCACCCCAACAAACATACGACGTCGCATTCAATGCGATTTTTTGTTTACTTAATTAATCTCTTTGATTAGTTGGTTGTTTGGAGTTAATCATCTAATTTACAGTATTTTAATGGTGCATGCGTTGAGGTTATCTTGTCTCGACTTCTAGAGGTGATCATATGTGGATTCGGTCAGATATGGGTCGAGATAAGTGTGAAATTCTGACCCATAGATAAGCGGGTTAATGGGTTTTGGACAGGTTCGCGGGCTGAGCCTTTGTATATATTTTTGAAAATATTGTGTCCAAGCCCGCTAAAAGATCGGGCTGAATGAGACGGGTCAATCGGATGGTCCGGTCCATGATCAGCTCTATCGACTTCTTATTTCAGTTTAGTCTAATCTTGGCCCATGGACAACCGGGTTAGCGGGTTTAGGACAGGTTCATGGGCTGAGCCTTTGTATGTTTTTGAAAATGTTGGGTTCAAGCCCGCTAAAAAATCGGGTCGTGGGACGGGTCAATTGGACGGTACGACCCATGATTAGCTCTATCGACTTCTTACTTCAGTTTAGTATAATCTGTTCGATTTAGTTATTCTTCGTGTTGTTTAAATGTAGGCATGGATCAAACACTCTAACCTAACAATGTCTTAGCGGTTGCATTTTTGTTTTTGAGTCGGGTTTGTGGGTTTAATTGCAAAACTCTTGAGAATGTATTGTTCGATGTTCTAGTGTCCTTTCTTTTGTGTGTTTGGTTCATGAAAAATCGAAAATCCTATTTTGACATGAAGTGCCTATCAATGTTTGTCCATATTTTTACATGATGGAAAGATCGTTTCACATTGTGCTCCAACGTTTTAAACATCGATTGTGATCAACAAAAAAAAATACTCGGTACATGAGATTCGGATCAGCTAACATCCTATGCAAATGCAAGTAAGTCACTTGTGCATCTCCTGATTTTCTGGAGGAGTCTTCTGCTGTTGCTGCTGTGCATCTGCTGCAGAATTCCCCTTTTTCTGAGCCAACACTCCCTTCCACCCTGCAATTTTTAAACATCTTTATTACATCCATAATATACGAAGAACAAAAAACAAACAGTCGAAATTGCATACAATTGATCCAGGGAGAATAAGAAAAAGATGGAGTGAGTACCAAGAGAAGGATCGAGTCCTCTAGTTTTGAGCTCTCGGTGTTCCTGGCAAAGCGAGCAGCACGCACAAAATATGTGAGAGACCTTGTCACCGTAGGGAGCCTCCACTAAATCGTACTTCTTTCTAAGCTTTTTCCTGTACTTTGAACCCATCGTCCATTGGCAGCAAATTGCAGGCATCAACATCAGGTAAAAGAAACTTCCCCATGGAGACGCTGCAGCCAGGTTGAAAATCAAACATTCACTGTAAGTATCGGTCTCATTTCATGTTATATTCCTTATGTATGAGTAATAGGGTAAAGGCTTACTGATACGGTCTTACACAAGGCTAACGGTAAGGGAAACCAGTCAGATTGGGGCGTTACCTAGTTTTCCTTCATCCAATACTTCAGCGATCTGCCCGAATGTTATACAAGGTAAAAATGCTGTCACCACCGCTGCAGAAAGCACAACAAAACTGTTAACTTTGGCCATTTTTTCTCTTAATAGTATACAATTGCTACCACATTTTCAAAATAGCAGTACTTTGAATATAGTTGACAATCAAGCTAGACAAACTATTCATCGTATCCACATAAATTTGGGGGAAATAACGAGGAAAGAGGTGGCCAGGGTTCAGAAAAAAAACAGCAACACCAACAAGTCAATTCACTGTACTTATAATAGTACAAAAACCAAAGAGATTTTGCGATAAATTTAAATATGTGCATAAAACGTAAACTCACAAAAGTCCCTAAATTGAAAATATACCGTTTGTCCGGTCTTCATGACACTTAAACAATCCTGTATTCCAAGAGTTTCCGATAACAGCTTTTGCTGCATCTGACTTGGACTTTTCTCTCTTCACCTTTGCCTCTTGTTCAGTCTTTACATCTGCTTCTGACTTTGGAGGCTCAGACACACCAGGTTCAATAACTGGCTGGATTTCCCCGAGCCCATTACTCATTTAATCCACAAATCTGCAGCAAGTGCAAAGCAGATTTTTCGAGAAATTGAGCATATGATAATGCATTCCTGGTAGCTGTTGAGATAATTTCTTCAGAGAGCTACCAACTACACTGATAAGTGATAACTGTGATAAGATGCTCAACTTATTGCCACTACATGTTACTTCGACTCGGCTGCACATGTTATAGTGTCAAAGTGTACTCTTAGGGCATCGGACGCATGATATGTAAACAAGTGAAGGCCCATGAAACACAAAACACAACAATATGCAAAACAGATACTAGAATTTAGGAGATTAATGTTCACCAGCGCCTGCAATCTCATGGAATAACAATAAATCAAGAAAAGACGGTCTCAGGAATACAGAAATTTTTTACCGATGAATGTTGATTATAAAAACACCTACAGCAAAACTCTGTCAGCACTGAGTTATCTTCAGCCAATCCTGGGAACAGACATTCTTCTAAGCTGACTAATGCAGCTCACCCTTTTATACCACAGGAACTAAAACAATTGACCGCCACAACGGGGGAAGAGGAAAAAATCTACCAACAACCTAGTTACATGCAAGGCACCTTTTCACAGGCTGGCAGTTCATGGGACTAATGATCTAACTTCAATAATTTAATTCTTATTCTGTGTATCTCATTTATTATGTTACTTAAGTAGGAATATACTTGCTATTACTACCTCCTTATGTATAAATTGCAATGTCATCATTCAATGGAAATTAAGCCTTACCGTATTCTTTACACTATCATCCCCACTCAAACAAGGCGATCGCTGCAACAATCACACAATAATTTGATAGTGACAAATTACAACAATGATCAGCAACACAAACATGACTAATACTAACAGATTGCTCGATACTATGAAACAAAAATGCAAAAGCTACATCATTCTTAAAAATTACTCCCTCCAACGTAGATTAACTACTTTTTCTAAAGATATGTGAGGAGAATTTTGGAAAATGTAACATGGAAATAGTTGGTTTTGACAAATTAAACATTGTACTTCTATCAAGAATCAAAGAAATTAATAGTCAAATTTGGCATATGTTGACGGTTAACCAACGCTAATAAATGAGACGATAAATTTGTTATGGAAGTCCTATAATAGATTACCAACAAGACAATGACTAACCAACGCAATGGAAATGTTGAAAAAACAGCACTAATAAGGGTCAAGAATTAAAAGCATCAAGAATTTTGTATGGTAACTTATTGATATATCAAGCAAACTCTACTTGCACATGAGTCCAAGCAATCTCCAAATTTCAGTGCACCGAAAGCATTTACTTCCCAATAAAGTGCAATTTTTTTTACTAGTATGACCATTGATTTTGGATAGTGACCCTGCCACAGGCAATCACGTTACTGGCGTTGCAGACGACTCCACCAGTAGGAGGGTGAGCTTCTTTCTGAGGGAGGTGGTGTGAGAATTTCGAGCATTCTTTCCTTCTCTTTTGGTGTCAGAGCGACCCCTCTGACAAGGTTTAACGCCATGATGTGGACATTAGTTTTTTGCCTGTGCTTCTTGTAAGCCCATGCACCAGCAGCAGCACCTGCAACAAGAAGCTTTTCCAATTCCAATTAGTCAAACAAAGAAACAATTGGTCTATTCAGAATTAGTGAAAGTCCGGAAAGATATATTAAGGGCTTGAAACTAACTGGAGAAAGCCAAAGAGCTGCAGTCTGCATATCGAATTTAGGGGTGTAAAGCACTGTCTCCCCAAAGTCTTCTTCAAGCTTCTTGAAGATTTCTTTGTCACTCTTGCCAGATCGAATTTCTTCACGAATCAGCTGTACCATAGATAATATTTAATCAGTACATAAACCACTACCATTCTCTATGACATGCAAACGTTAATAGCTTACCCCTTTTGGCCCTTTACTAGGTCAGTGTTATTTATAGGCATTAGTACGTGGATGCCGTATTAGTTATTTACTTATTTAGATTACGTCATTTCAAACATGGATGCTGATGTTGTGCACTTATGCAGTTCATGAATCAAACAATACTCCAGCTTTAATTGACTGAATAATATAAGAAAGCACCGTTTTCTGTTGAAATTGGGCAAAAGGAAACTAAAGAAACAGGAAAATGATACTCCAATTTGAAATGAAGTCTATACACCAGACTCGTGGAAAATATCGTGAGAGCTGAGAATTTACCTTCCTAAGGAGGATGGCAATGTCAGCCTGTGAATCTTCAATCGACTGACTTCCACATTCAGTACAACGCACGTTATGACTTATGTTTCTCGCCCTTGCATCAACAATCTGCTGCTTCTTCACTGCATCATCCTCGCTCTCCATGGATCAAAGCAGCTAATGACACTGAGCCATAACAAACAACCATGGATCAAACAAACAACAAAAATACCCACCGCCATAACAAATTCATAACCATCTCCACAGCTCCACTAAATCCCAGCGCAATATTCAGAGATCGATCAGAGTATCATTGAAATGAATTGTATCGGCAAAGTTCCTTGTTTTCATTTTCAATCAGCTGTTTTAGTTTAACCACGAAGTCAAGAGGTGCCAAAGTCCTTTACATCTATATCCAGTTCCAGGTAGTTACCATTCTACAAAATCGAACCCATTCCTCAAAACAAATCAAACACAGAACCAAGCGACACTGATTATAGCAATTCCATGTTCCAACAGCGCTTACAAACGGAAAGACGGGTGTATTGCGAGAGCGAAACGACAAGCGAAACCAGGCATAAGCATTCTCAACTGTTAATACCACAACAAAACTTCTTTAACAAGAAATGCTGACGCAAACACGAATAATAAGTAATGTTCTCCACCCTGCAACAATTCAGTATACATGATTACCCACCAAAACCGTGTCAATGTCGCTTACTAGCTTAGTCTAAGCCAACTGAAACCCATACTTAAAACAAGTTTAGTCCCTCAAACATTTTGGGAAATGCTCAATTACACAACTCTGTTAGACATTTCATCGAACACCTTATGAGCAAACAAAATTCACGATCTTCCCTAATTATAACCAAATGGGTTTCCTTTTCTAACCAATTCAAAGAGTTTTCCAGCCTAATTATGCAGCTAAACAGCAGTAACAACACAAAACATACTAAAAAAAAGTCCCATCAAATAAACATGCATCGTTCACTAACCCAATTTCTTATTCAATTGAATCATGCAACAAAAACAAATACATCAAATAAATAGGAAATAAATAAAATTAAAATTAAAAAAAATTGCAAGGATGAAATACCGAGAAAAAGATTCAGAATTTGAGGGTCATCACCGAAGGAAAAAAAAGGGGAAGATTGTTAAAACAAGGAGCTTTCGATTAATGGATGCTCTCCTTACGGGCGCTATAACCCACTGAGCTACTAGAGCTGATTGTTTGATTTGTTGGTGACATATAATTAATCGTTGTTTTTATCGAACTTGGTCCAAAAAGGAAATAAGGAAGATGATATGTAGGGGTGTTCAAAATGCTACATACTGGTCCAGTCTGCGGGTCTTCAAAAATTTGGTTGTTGTTCCGCGGTCAGGTCTGGTCCACACTTAATTGTCGGTCCGGTCTTAAGAGAGTTCGGTCCAGTCCGGTCCGGGTTTCTTTGTTAACCAGTCCGGTCCGCGGGTTTGAATTTTTTGGGTTGTCGGTCCGCGGGTCAAGCCGGTCCGGTCCGGGTTTGGACCGGTGAACACGATATGAACTCGGAAGGAGTAGTTCTTATTTGCGTCGGGAACATCAATGTAAGTACGTTTTTTGCTAAATAAAATAATGATCACTTTGTTAGAAGCAAAAATTAATGCCACGTACCGCTGTAAGTATTAGAGCTGGCAAATCGGGTCGGATCCATCTGGATGTCCCGATCCAGCACGAAAATAAGCATGACACGGTGATGACGTGGAGAAAAGCACGGGCACGACACGACCGAGATCCGTGCCTAGCCCGTGTTTCGTTTGGGGTTTGGTGAGTCGGGCCATACCAGGCACGGCACAACGGACCTTCTTTTTATGCATGGGTCGGGCTGGACACGCATGAACTGTCAGCTCTAGTTGTAACCATAATCAGTGGAGACGGTAGAGTTTTGACCCAAACCGACCCGACCCGGAAGAGACACAGACCCGTTAGGATCCGATCCAGACCCGATTGTGACTTCTATGTGTGTGTAGTGTCTGGTGTCTAGTGTGTAGTACCGTAGTGTGTTGATGCGCTAAGACGTTGAGTCGTTATCCAAACCTCCAGGTCACGTGGTCCTCGGGCCTCGGCTGTTTGGAGAATTTTGCCACTTTTCCCGAACCTACACACTTTCCCTCCAGAAGTGAGGTTCGGACAACCGTTGGTCCCCTACCCAATTCCCCATAAACTCCCCATTAAAATAATAAGACTAATACAATCAGATAGGAGTACAAGTGTACCACTACACGTGGCAAAAACGGGTCGGATTATTAAAACCGGGTTGACTTTGCCTGGATTATTTCAGGTTCGGGTCAGTTTCGAGTTTACTATTTTTAACTTTTTTAGCGATATCGACTCGTTTCCTACTCTCTCCGTTCAAGTCCAACCTTCCCCTTTCTCTTTTGGACACTATTTACAATCAAGGAGAACTTTCGACATTCACGACAATCTATTAGAGAAAATATATCCACGTGGGATATCGTTTGATTCGTCTTTAAAAGTATATTTATTAATATCCAATTTTCATAACTTTTACAAAAATATGTTACGAAAGATATTAATGACACAAAATGCGTGTTGTCAAACGTGAAAAAGTAAAAGGGATGTTTAGACTTGAATGGAGAAAGTATAATAATATACTGATCAATTTACGAGTCAAACTTGGGTTTCTGTTCGTGTGTCAGGTCAGGTCAGTTTTGCCAGGTCTAAAAGTGGTAAAGTTAGTAAGAAATATTTATTCTTACTTTATTAAAAAGTAAAAGTAAAATCTGAATAGTTATTCTCTTGTGAGACCGTCTTACACAGTAATTTATTGAGAGACATAGTAATAGAGAATAAAATAATGTTAAAAGTAACTTTCTTGTAGGTGAAAGGTCTCATGATAAATTTATCGTGAGAGTCTCGTACAAGAATTTGTGATGAAAGAAAGTGTGAACTATGGACCGAGACAGAATGAAGAATGAATGAGTAAAGAATAATAGGATGAGATACAACCGTTAGCTTCTGTATGTATTCATTTCATCTTCTCTTCCAAGCCACACTCTCCACTTCTACAGTCTCCACCTTCCATCCATCCATCCATCCACCCACCCAGTCTTTATTCTTGCCTGTGAAGCTACTTTACCTTCACTTCCTCCATCCCACCTTCCCAATTATTTCTTCCACGGGTTCCTTCTCCCCCCTCGCTCACGGAAAAGCTCTATTTCCACCATCACCACCTTCTTTATCTCCTCATATATATACATACATTCCACTGCATTTGTTACATGCTAAACATTAACAATAACGATAACGATAACAATGGCGGTGGCAAAGATGGTGCTACTGTTGCTGTGTTGGGTGGCAGTGAAATCCATGGCGTTATTAGACCCCATGGATTTCCTCGCCCTCCAATCAATTCGCAGCTCATTACAAGACGGTGACGGTTCTGGTTCTGATTCTGGTTCTGGTTCGGCTTTTTTCTCAACCTGGGACTTCACTTCGGACCCCTGCAACAGCTTCCAGGGAGTCTACTGCGAATCCGACAAGGTGATCGCGCTCAACCTGGGCGACCCGCGCGCTGGATCACCAGGCTTAACCGGCCGTATTCACCCTGCACTCGGTAAACTCACCCAACTCACCGAGTTCACTATCGTCCCCGGTCGAGTCATTGGTAAAATCCCTGAAACCGTCTCACAACTAAGCAATCTCCGCTTCTTCGCCGTCAGCCGGAATTACCTATCTGGGGATATTCCGGCTGGTTTTGGAGAACTGCGCGATTTGCGTACGCTTGATCTTAGTTATAATCAACTCACTGGTTCTATTCCTTACCCCATTGTTTCTCTCCCTTCTTTGACAAACCTTATACTATGTCACAACCATCTCACCGGTTCACTCCCATCTCAATTCACCTCCGGTTCATTGACCCGGGTTGATTTGATGCATAATAATCTCACCGGCTTTATCCAACCCGATTCCCTTCCTTCTTCGGTTCAGTACCTCTCTATAGGTACCAACAAATTCTCTGGACCGGTTGATGGGCTTTTAACCAGATTGAACCGGCTCAACTACCTTGATCTAAGCATGAACCGCTTCACCGGGTTTATCCCGTCTCAGCTATTCTCATACCCGATCACTCACCTCCAGCTTCAGAGAAACCAGTTCATGGGCCCGGTTCAGCCGGTTGAACAGGTCAGCATCTCGACCGTTGATCTGAGCTACAACCGGCTGTCGGGACCGGTATCGCCAATGCTGTCAACGGTTCAGAATCTATATCTGAATAATAACCGGTTCATAGGGAGTGTGCCGGTTGAGTACGTGGACCGGTTGACAGATGGGACAATACAAACGTTGTATCTGCAGCATAATTATTTAACCCGGTTCGTGATGAACCAGACCGCTGAGATCCCGTTAAGTAGCTCATTGTGTCTGATGTATAATTGCATGGTCCCACCTGCTCAGTCAGCTTGCCCGTTGAAAGCCGGCATCGACAAGGCACGTCCGACCCTCCAATGTTCCGACTTCCGAGGCTAAATTCCTCCTCATTTCATACTGTCATTTTTTGGTGCGAAGAAACTCTCCATTGTAGGCACAGAAACAAGTCATCATCGTCTTTATGTTAGACATCACGAACCTCCTAGGGACGTTTGTTTCGTGCATAGGTATAGATTTGGAACGAGGAATCAGGTGGTATGGGGTTGGAACTTCATTCCTCATAGTTGGTATCGGGTTAATACTTGACTAGCCTCAATAATCTTCAAAAGTAGACATTTAAAATATTTATTTTTTAATAATTAAATTAATTTCATGTATATTATTATGCTTTAATAAGATGGAGTATATTTTTTTTTATAACATTTCAAACCGGTATCATTTTTTTTTTGTTAATTCACGAACTTTACTAGTATTACTAACAAAATGGGTTGCCTTGTTTAATCAATTCAAAGAGTTTTTCAGCATGATTATGCAGCTAAACCACCAGCAGTAGCAACACAAAACTTAACTTCTCAAGAAGAAGATTTATTCGAGGAATGCTCTCGTTGAGAGTCGAACTCAAGACCTCCCGCTTACTAAACGGGTGCTCTAACCAACTGAGCTACGAGAGCTTACTGCTTACAGGCATCACGCAGATGCTGTACTAGTTATTTAGAGCACACCATTTCAAACATGGAAGATGATGTTATGCACTTATGCAGTTCATGAATCATCCGAAGGAGGATGGCGATGTCAGCTTGTGAATCTTCAATCGACTGACTTCCACGTTCAGTACAACGCACGATATGACTTATGTTTCTCGCCCTTGCATCAACAATCTGCTGCTTCTTCACTGCATCGTTCTCGCTCTCCATGGGTCAAAGCTGCTATCAACACTGAGCCATAACGAACAATGCATCAACCACCCGAGCAAATTCAGATCATGCAAAATCCCAGCACAATCTCGCTAGTCAGGTACTCAGGTTATAACCATGTTTACATGATTCAGAGATCGCGATCAGAGTAACATTGGAATGAATTGTATTGGCAAAGTTCGTTGTTTTCTTCTTCAATTAGCAGTTTTAGGCTTTTGGCCAAAGTCCTTTACATCTATATCCAGTTCCACCAGGAAGTTACCATTCTACAAAATCGAACCCATTCCTCAAAACAAATCAAACACAGAACCAAGCGACACTGATTATAGCAATACCATATTTCAAACTCTACATTTTGCCTAAAGTTCCAACAGAGTTCATGAACGGCAAGACAAGTGAATTACGAGTGCAAAACAACAATCGAAACCACGCATAAGCATCCTCAACTGTTAATGCCATAACAAAACTTCTTTAACAAGAAATGCTGACGCAAACACGAATAATAAGTGTACATGTTTTCTACCCTATAACAATTCAGTATATACTACTACTACATTCGTTCCTTAAAAGATTGTCCCGTTCCCTCATTATGTGTGAGAAGTATTTTAATAAAACGGAACAATCTTTAAGGGACGGAGGGAGTACCTACCAAACCCATATCGATGTAGTCTAAAACAAGTTTAGTCCCTCAAACCTTTTGGGGAATGCTCAATTACACAACTCTGTTAGGCATTTCATCGAACACCTTGTGCGCAAACAAGATTCACGATCTTCCCTAATTATAATCAAATGGGTTGCCTTATCTAATCAATTCAAAGAGTTTTCCAGCCTAATTATGCAGCTAAACAGCAGTAGCAATACAAAACATACTGAAATTTAAAAAAAAAAATCAAAAAAAAATCAAAAAAAAATCAGCAATTAAGCATTTATCGTTCACTAACCCAATTTCTTATTCAATTGAATCATGCAGGAGAAACAAATACATCAAATAAATAGGAAATAAATAAAAATAAAATTAAAAAATTGCAAGGATGAAATACGTACAAAAACTTTAACGGGCAATTAATGCTCTCGTTGAGAGTCGAACTCAAGACCTCCCGCTTACTAAACGGGTGCTCTAACCAACTGAGCTACGAGAGCTTAGTGTTCAACTTGTCGGTGACATTACATTAGTTACTCGTATTATTACTGGCTCAAATATCCGTCACAAATTTGTAATGAATATACTCGTCACAAACAGATGATCGGAAAATTCAACACCCCTCGCTTACTAAATGGGTGCTCTAACCAACCAAGCTACGAGAGCTAGTTGATTGATACGTCGATGACATTTTATTAGTCGTTTCTCTAGTCACCAACTTCGTACCAAATATTATGACAAATTCTTAACACAATCACAAGTGTATGTTTTGTTAACTAAAAACACAATCACTTCGTTACAACGAAAAAACCAATGCCACATATCGTTGCACTCCGTACCATACTTTTAATAGGTCTTAGACTTCGGTCTTTTGGACTGAAGTAGACTGAACTGAATTGAAATAAGCTAAAATAGTGATACAAAAAGTCTCCTAGGACTGAATTAAACTGAACTGAAATCATCCATGCTGGAAGCATCCGTCTTTTGCAATTCATGGGAAGTTATAATTTCCATGATCTTACTAGGCAACCAAACAAGGCCTAAGACACGTCAAATAGGAGTACATATCAAATCACGTGACAAACCGTCTAAATTCTAAAAGATGTCGAGAGGTATACTCCTTCCTCCTCAGTGATCACACAGCGAACGTACGAAATTGAGCACAATTAATTGAAGAATCACGAACTTCAATCCTACACGCAGTACAATTCGAATCAGGTGCTTATGCTTCTGTTCTTCCGTTTGAATTTCTGAATTATTGTAGAATCTTCAAATCATCTAAGAATTGTTTACCATCACTGCAATTTTCAGTACTACATGATTGATTGAATTCAGATGCGATTCTTTGAATTATAAACACCATGATTAATATAGTCTGATTGATTACTCAAGAATCAATGTGTCTTGCCTTAATTTTTAGTTTTCTCAAGAAATTACGTGTTTCTGCTGCTGATTCGATTTCTTGGAGAGAAAATTTCAATGGATTCGACAATGTAGGGTTTTGATCAGGCTGTAGTCGACCGTCCTATAGTATAAGACGAGCTGAACCCGACTTAAAAATGCTTATAAGACCGTTGTATGCACAGAACAAGTTATCTGCATTGTTTCAGGTTTTCACTAGGAATGTTGTATGACAGTACAGGCTACTGACTGAACTGATGCAATGCTTTGTAAAGATAAACAGTAAATTGTCCTGAAACCATCGATTCTTTGGAATTGCTATACCTTTTATGATCTGTGAGGATTATGTTTAAATTGTAAGTGGTTATGATAAGTATCTTGTTATCAGCGGAAAATATGTCAATGGATAAGCATGATCTGTGGAGGAAACAGCAAAAGAGCGGGGCAGCAATGCTACAGAAACACCTGAAGGCTAAATGGACTCTAGAGGAGTTGATCGATAACCAACTCAAACGTTTCAAATCGCAGTACAATGAGGCCGTGGTTATGACTCGGCCTGAGGATGTATCCCAGCTTCTCATGCCAAAAGGGACCCCACCGCTTGAACTGACTTGTATGAACTGGTTAGGTGATTGGAGACCCACTGCCATCCTTGAATTGCTTCAGTCATTGGTTCGTTCCTCTTCTGGAGTATCGCCCTCGTTGTCAGACTCAGCAGACTCTGATAAAATGATCTTGAAGCTGATACGTGAAACCCGTATTGAAGAGACCATCATTGATGAAGAAATGGCCGAGATTCAAGCCACTTGTATCCTTCACCTCCCCTTTTCAGCCCATCAAACCAACACCTCGGGTTTCTCCTCTTTGGAGTCGGAGCTTATGAAGATCAAGCACGTGATAATCAAGGGTCAGCAACTCAGGTCCATAATCATTACTCACTCCTCTAAAGATAGGCCATTAGTAATTCCGTCAGTAAATTTGTTGTCGATGACAGGAAATATTCATTTGACATGTTGCAGAATGAAGGTGCTGGAGCTTATAGTGAAGAAAGTGTTAAGCCAGGTTGATGCAGCGGAGTTCTTAGTCGTTTTAGCAGGGATTCAGGATGCAATTCACCAGTATGCTACTCAGCAAAGTTTGCATAAAGGCCCAGTTAAGGTCTGTCTCAAAAAATTAGGAACTGTTTGATAATTTGACACAAGGAATACAAACGAGAGGCTGAGAAGTGAGAACAACTTGAACACGGAGTAGCTTTGCCTTTAGTTATGCTGATTACGAACTCAACGTGAATATGATATGATAAGTAAGTAGCCTGTGGATAGATGCCTCGGAGTAGCTTTAGTTATGCTGATTACGAACTCAATGTGAATATGATAGGTAGCCTGTGGATAGATGCCTCGGAGTACTTTTTGAGCTTGCGATGATAGCGAATGGAGTATTTTTTTTCTTCTTTTTGTTCCATGAAATGTATGTAAGCAAGCAAAACTCGAGTCGAATCACGTTTTCTGTGGTTCTTCTGATCTCTTTTTGATACCGATTCTCAGAATATTGAATGCTACCTAAGGCTGCCAGTATGTTATGTAATCCAATGTTGTTTTTACTGCTGTCACAACCAGTAGGCCAATAAAATACATAATATAATAATATTATGTTAGACATTTTTTTTGGCATGTTAAATATAATAAAGCTTCATATTTACCAACCAAAAACAAAGCAAAAAGAGGACATTCCCTCAATATAATCACACAATGCACAAAAATCAGAAATCCCTGAAATATGATAACTTAAGAATAAGAAGAAAGTTAAGCCCAAATAGCCAAAAGAGCCATAAAGCCAGCCCCAAGAAGTAAGGCAACATTAGCACCAAGGAACAGTCTTCTGTTCGACTGGACCTTCGGGTTCATAAAGTCTTGAGCGAGCAAATCGACAAGTGCCATGTATATCAATATTCCCGCTGCTACTGCATCTAATAAGCCTTGTACGATCAATGCTGTCGGACTGTTCTCATTGTACACATTGGTTATCCCAATTCCGATTGCAATACCCACTGGTGTCGTTAGAGAGAAGAACATCGCCATACACATTGTTGATGCTGACTTGAACGATGCCTGTGTTAAGATTTGCATGATTCTGTGAGACGGTTATACAATCATATGAAATACGAGTATTTATTAAGTTATAAGGTGGTACAAACCTGAGCAATACATCCACCAAGTCCCATGCCCTCGAAGAATTGATGGAAACAAAGCGCGGCCATAAGAGGCTTAATTGTGTCGACGCTTTGAGATGTTCCCAAAGATATCCCGATAATCACTGAATGGACCACGATTCCCATCTCCAACACCTAATTCACATACACATCATATCGATCAAGACTAATCACAGATCGATAACTATGACATTTTCAGTCGTCTCAACTCAACTCATTTCAATTCAGGTCAAACCAAAATCCATAATATCAAGGAAAAACGTGTTTTCATTATCACGACGGTTATGTGATGAATTAATGATATTAAATGTTACATGAATTTTAGTTAATCCAATTTGCACGTATTCCTTATTTTAGTTGCTATCTCTAGAGTGGCCACAAAAGTTGAAACTCACTAAGAATATCATAAAGGCTACTACTCCATTTGACAATATTTTTAATAGAATTTCTTGGAAAAAAAAAATGTTAATCATAATATTAACATGTTAAAGAAGCTCGATTTATATTGATTATATCCTAATAAATTAAAATATTAATTCATATTTACATTACTTAGACAATATTAATTATGTTTATTTAAGCGGTTAAAAATGTATCCCGTGGACGCACTTTAAAAAAATCCGATACAGTAATAATAATATGCATGTTGGTCAATATCATGCCAAACAATCATCACGTTACTCCTCAAAATCTAAAATTATATTCCGTGCCGTTTTACAAAAAGCCATTTTCTTAATTACTCCCTCCGTCCTAATGAATTGTTTGCCTATTCCATATTGGGCCGTCTCAATGAATTGTTTGCCTTTCTATTTTAAGAATGTTTTTTATGTGCAATTTGATCATTCTCATGAGTTTTGCTCTACATGTCAGAGCCTCATTGATTCCCTTAACCTTGGTGCCAAAAGGAAAGACAAACCATTCATTGGAACGGGAGAGAGTACAAAAGTTTAGTCATACTAAAACACCAAAACACCTAATCCAAGATCCACTAATAACGGAATATATTCATGATCAATAACAATAATTAAATTTTTGAAAAAAAAAACTAGTTCTAGCAAATATTTACACTAATATTTTCGTTTGGAAGCCGAGATTCTATCTGTATTATCGAGTTAAAAAAACCGTACCTGAGACGTGACCTTATACCTAATACGGTCCAACTCACTCAAACCCTCAGGAACCTCAGGAATGGCACCATGGGCATGTCCATGAGTGGCATGCGTATGCAAATGGACATGCCCATCGTGCTCCCCTCGGAGCTCCTCGTCCGCCACCTCCGCCTTCTCCCCATAATGAATCTTACGGTAATGCCCCGTGGCAAAAGCGTCGATCATCAACGTCCCCAGCGACCCCACCATGGCCGCGAGCCCCGTGAAAGGGAACTTCCCCCACGGGTTCTCCTTGAGGCACGGGCTCGTGAGTGCCTCAAAGGCATCGGGCAACACGTGGATGAACCCCGTCGACAAAATCACTCCTGCTGCGAAGGATTTCACCAGGAAGAATAGGTTGCTCTCTGGGCTTAAGGCGGGGATTCGCTTGCCCAGTATGGGTAAGGACACCCCTATGGCACTGGACACCAGTATGATGACCAGTGCCGCGACTTTGTACCTAAGGGCGGCTTTGTTGCTTCCCGTTGGCTCATCTGATGGGTCGCAGGTGCAGTCACCTGCGACCAAAGCAGGGAGGAGAACGAGGAGGGATACGAGGATTAAGTATTTTAGTGTTTTTGGTGACATTGTGAATGGTTAAGAGGAAGAAGTGGGGATTAATTGTGAGAGTTTAATATGGAGTAATGTGCATAATTTGTGTAGAATATATATATACACTAAGTACGAGGGAGTGAAAGAGTGGTGTTATGTTTTCATCATAATAAACCAAAGTGAAGGAGTGAATCAGGAAAATAGGAATGTAAGTATTGACTTAAAGGAAGTCTTTGGGGTTGAATAGGTCAAAAATGTCGGCATTGTGTTTTCTTTCATTCATTTGATGATGAAATTTAATTAATTAATAGAGTTTGAGATGAATGTAAATTCCTCGTATCAAGTATTAATTCGTTACAATTATTTATTAATATATATTGATCACAATATCTTGTAATTATTATAAAATATACTGAGTATATATTAATAAACGGTTTTTTTAACGTGTATCCACCGGGCACACTTTAAGATGGCAATTAAAGAAGAAATCATAATTATATTATCATGAGATATTAACATAATAATCCATAATTACCATACTTGAATAACATTATTATGATTTCTTCCTTAATTAGCATCTTAACGTGTGCTCAGTGGGCACAGGTTAGAAAAACCGATTAATAAATACGAGTAATTGTGACCTACTTGTTCCGTTCCAATGAATTGTTTGCCTTTGCTTTTGGCACCAAGGGGGAGATGGCTAATTAGGAGGTAGACATGTGGAGCCAAGGGTCATATTACATACGGAGTATTAAAAATATTCCTAAAATACGTCCAATATGGAATAGGCCAACAATTCATTGGAACGGAGGGAGCAATGATTATCGTCTTATCAACAACTTAGTGCAATAACAATGGTTACGGTTTCATACTAAACTTTTTCGGTGACACATCAACCCACATTATTAGTTAGAAAACTTCTTAATTCTCCTCAATAGTAAAAGTTTCATATTTTCTATGTGGTCCCCTCTTTTTCCCTCTTTTTAAGAGATGAAACCGATTTCTAAAGTAAGAAAGTCCTTATTTGACACCATTGCTAATGCCCTAAGATATGTTGTTATTGTGTTGACCGAACAGCCAATAAGCAAGAAGATTTTTGGTATTTAACGTGAGAAATTTGTTTGAGTAGTAATAGTAGTGGAGTAGTAATATTATCAAGTCAACTATGAAAGTATGTCGAGTTGTCGACATGCAAGATATCGTAGATCACTGACTTTCTTTTCGTATTTTTCAAAATTAAAATTAAGGTATCGATGATTGAGTCTAGACTCTAGACGTAGAGAAAAAAAATCCACAACATTTAAACTGTATTTGATCATAAATCTAACTATCTAAGTCATTAGTAATATTTGGAGTGAATGACTTTCGTAAAATAAATAAATAAATTAAAATAATTTTCATATAAATTTCGTCATATTCTTAAAAATCAAAGTCACTAGAGGATTTTAAGCCCATAATCAATTAAAATTGAAAATTATCAAAGATGTCTTAGCTTAATGGTTCCAGGTTCGAATTCACCTCCCCTATATTGTAATGCGACTAAGTGTGGTGTTCGATGAATCGAACAAAATTAAAATCGAAAATTGCAGTACATGGTCCACGTAGCTTACAAAAATCTGAAGAATTTGGATAAAGCCGCGTTATTGCAGACTTTACATTGCATTAAATTTAACTAGGTGAACTGAATCTGAATGTATTATCATTTGTATAGTAGTGGCAGATTTGTAGTCTATATACAATTTGTCCAACTGTATAATATGGAGTATTATTAATCAAAATAAATAATGAAAAAACAAAAAATAAGTTTGACTGTGCATAATATGATATCGTGTAATACAACATAACATGATACAAAGTCATCGTATTTAGTGACCACTTTAAGTTAAATAGTCACCACGTTTTAATATGAAAAAGTGGTAACTATTTATCTGAAAGTGGTAACTAACTAACCTAAAATGATCACTTTTTATCGTAAGTTGCAAATTTTTACTACTGTTGCATGGTACAACGGTTGTACTCCCTCCGTATCTATATGTTCGTCCACTTTATTTAATATATGGGTGGAGTATTATATTGAAAGTGGACAAACATATAGATACGGTAGTACATAATAATTATTGAATAAATAGATCAGAGGGAGTAAGTGAGTAACTTATTTTTTAGACCAAATGTCTTAAGACAGTTCATTTTATAACAAATAGTGGCAATTTTTTTTGGTAACGAGTAATAAGTTAGTTTAGGCCACGTGCAAATGTACGGCTTATATTATTACGATAGTAAGTTAGTATTGGCGATAAATTTTAAAATATATACGGAGTACGTATATGTTAAAATGTAATTTTAGTCGACATTGTGTTATTGATAATTTGACCAGTTCTTTATTACTCGAATGTCATAAAATATGCGTTAGTGGAGTCCATTAGTATAAATAAATTACTTTAAGTGGGAAAATTTTCATCTAGAGCGTGACACGTGTCCAATTCTTTACATTGGTTTCTCAATTAGTATATATAGATTTACTTTAAGCGAGGATTTTTTTTATTGAGAGCGTGACACGTGTCCAATTCTTTATAGTGGTTTCACAATTAGTATATAGACAGACAGACAGAAGAAGATTACCTGGGATGTAACTTTATATCTCATACGTTCCAAATCAGTAAGGCCATTATCGTGGTCAACACCAACAACATCCCTAGAAGTAGAAGGACTACCCCCATGGCTATGACCATGAGTAGCCAAATGCACATGTCCACCATCAAACTTCTCCTCATCAATATCAACCCCATGCACCCCACCACGACCATGCACCTTCCTGTAATGACTCGTGGCAAAAGCGTCAATCATCAACGTCCCAATAGCACCCACCATGGCCGCTAAGCCAGTGAATGGGAAGTTAGCCCAAGGGTTCTCCTTCAAACACGGGTTGCTAAGGCTCTCGAAGGCGTCAGGCAAAATGTGGATGAAACCGGTTGACAGAATGACTCCAGCAGCGAATGACTTGATGAGGAAGAAGAGGGATTTGTCGGGGTGCAAGGCCGGAATGTGCTTGCCTAGGATGGGTATGGTGACTCCAATCCCACTCGAGACGAGGATTACGAATAGGGCACCTACCTTGTATTTTATGGCATCTTTGCTTATGTGTGCATCTATGTCTTCTTCATCACATGTGCATTCTCCTACTACTTGAGGTAGTAGTGTTGTGTGGAGGATGATTAGGGTTAGGATTGTCAAAATGAGGTACTTTGATGATGATGATGATGTCATTTTGGTAGGGTTTGGTATCGAAGATGTTTTGAACTAGTGGTTAAGACTAGGCAGTAGGTACTCTGGAACAGTAGGTGTCAGGTTCGAATCGTCCTCCCCAATTGGTAGGGTTTGGTTGGATAAAAGGGGGATTTTGTTTGGGAATTGGGACTTTTGGGTGATATGATCCTTAAGTTTGAGGGACAAAGGGGGGAGAACAAGGATGAGTATGTACTTGTTCTCTTTATATGTTTGGATGGGATGTCTCTATTGAGTTTGGTGATTGGAGGATGATTTTATAGTCATCTAACAAAAGGGATGTTTTGAATATAAAATGCAAGGACATGTAGTAATTGATAATAATTCTAATTGTTTATGTTCTATTATATCCATAGAAATGAAGTTTGTAGAAATAGGATGATGCATGTTGATGGAGTCTTACATACAATTATACAAGGCATGATGCATTGGTGATTGATGCCCCATGGAGGGGAGGTGTGGGGGTTTAGTCCTCTCCCTAAATCATGTTTTATTAATTAATATTTTATGTATTTGTATCCAACATAATGTTGCAAATGATCATAGGGGAGTGCCATAATGTTTTTTTTAACTCTCTACATGTAATGTCAAATTTTATGTTCATGCAACTCGATCACAAGATATCACAACCAGCTCGACAGTCTTTCATCATCAAAAATTTCAAATTCAGACTTTTAATAATGGCAACAACTACATACTTTCATTAAGTAAATGTATGTTAAAGTTCTACAAGTTGTTTGAATAAACATAACATAAATTGTTTTCGATTGAACTAAAATTAAACTAGCTAATGTTAGTTCTAAAGAATCTAGCTAATTAGCCAAGTATATGTAAGTGGAAGAGAAATTTAGGAAAACATCATCATCATCATCACGTCTCTCACTCGGACCTTGATTGTCGGGGACTCAGGGTTGCAAGTTAGATTGAAGTTAATCCCAAGCTGTTGAGAGACTTGAGTCACATGAAAGTCTCAAAAACTTTTAATCTTTTTTCAGCACTCTGAGCTCGATCTTAACCTTGAATCAGCACTCGGAGGGTAGAATGAAACTCCCTGTGGAGGTTCTTGCCGGTTCATATAGAACACGTGCAGTGGATCCTAAATCATGCATCCTCCCCCTGCCTGGCCTATCGAACCCATTTGAGTTTAAAGTCGTCATCAATGGATCCCTCTTGTTAAGTCTCCTTTTCTTTTTTTCTTTGAACTCAACCTATCCTACAAGATTATGATGAATTTACTGTTTAAACTGACATCCTAATAGTGTAATTAAATTAAAGCAACCAATTAAAACAAATATAACATCCACTACAAAAGGTCCAAAATCAGGCACCATATGCGATTATGCATGGCCAACACTTCAACTTGGCTCGTTGTTGAAAATCAACATAAGTACTCCCTCCGTTCCAAGGAATCAAGGATCAAATTACGTATAAAAATCATTCCTAAAATAGAAAGGCAAACAATTCATTGAGACACCCCAATCTAGAATAGGCAAACAATTCATTGGGACGGAGGGAGTATGTAGTACTCTTATGTATCCGTATCTATATTTTCGTTCCCTTTATTTAATACTCCCTCCATTTCATTGAAAGGTTCTACCTAAAAAATGGCACATTTTTTAAGGAAAATAATAAAATATTCAAAAAGTAGAGAGAGTAAAGTAGGTGGGCCAGATAAAAGTGATACCAAATAAGAAAGTAGAAACTATCAAATAAATTTATGAAAAACGAAAAGTGGAAGCTTTCAATAAAACAGAGGGAGTATATATATGAGGAGTATTTTAATAAAAGTGGATGAACATATAGATACAGAGGGAGTACATGGCAACACTAAGACATGAAAATGTGAAAATAAGTAATTTTAATTTGTTGAATCATAAACTCGTCGAGTATACTTTAATTTGTAAGTTTATTTCACAGTAATTTCCACGAAACAACTTTAATTATCATCGATGTTCATTATCCATCATTAATTACCTTCATCCAAGCATGCCACGAGTCGATATTAGTATAGTTTATTAACAAAATAAAATCCAATACTATGATATCAACAAGTTAAAATCGCTAATTTTCATGCGTGAATAGTGTTTTGGTTGACTTAACAAAAAAAATCTAAAATTTAGGTAGTGTTTGACAAAATTAGAGTCCTCTAGAAGTTCTAAAACTTCTATTTCTCCCCTAAATTGAATAACCAAACAATTTGCTAGTTAGATAATTCATGAGAAGTTTTATTTCCCATGAAATAGAAAGACAATCAAACAAGTCCTAAATAAACCTTATTATTGACGTTATTTAGAAGAAAAAAACGTTTATTTTACTCTACATATTTCACTCTAACAGCGATAAATCGATGACTCATATATAGAATAGTTTTACACGACATTAGTGGCATCAAAATATTATCCCTTTAATCTTAGTGTTCGAAATATCGAATATATAATTTGTTAACAACAATAACTCTCATAAAACAATTTTACACGATAATAATGGCATAATTTTATTTTATTTTCCTATAATAATAGGATCGAATATTAATACTTAGTGAAGGGGCAAGGAGGTCCATAAGCACGCACGCACGTGGTCCAAGTTTGGGGCGTAGCTTGAGTTATCATAAGATTTGTAGTTCAAGTTTCAACATAATGTCGACATTACATGGACTAAACAAATTAAAGATGATTACACTTTTGATTCCATTGAAATTGTCACTTAATTCTTTCATTATTCCGTACAATTACATGTCAACTTTGCTTAGATGTCGATATAGTGTCGTCCTATACTTCACCAATTATTGTATATACTTCACCAATTATTGTGTTCACATAATTAAACTTCTAAATTCATAATTATAAATTAATTATCTTAGTAATTAATTTGTCCTTAATTATGTTAGTCATTAGTTAGTGGAGTATTGTGTTACTTATGATATTCTGTATATTTATGTACGACAGATTACATTGTTGACTCTTTCATGATCGTGATATGCATGTTTGTTAGTATATAGATTAGTGTTATCTCATTAATAAACTAGTTATGATTCCTTACTTTTCTGCCGTATGATGTATACATCGATCTGGTTGCATCATTGAACTTTTCATCATTGATGTATGATTTATTTAATAATGATTATAAAGTACACAAGTAGTGACAATTCCTCACTTTTATTCTGTATAAATAATTGGTTACATTGTTGACTCTTTCATGATCGTGACACATTTGTTATACTATAGATTAGTGATTAGTGTTATCTCATTTTAATAAACTATGTATGATTCATTACTTTTTTTTTCTTTTCTGTAGGTAGCATATACATCTGATTGAATCATTGTCCTTTTCATTGATGTGTGACTTATCTATTATATAATTCGAATATGAGTTTCATAGTAACAAAGTAGTGACGATTTCTCACTTTTCTTTTGTATAAATAATTGATTACATTGATGACTCTTTCACAGATGTGACATATCCGGCATATATGTGTTCACACATTAATAAACTATGTTTTAATCTTTATATACGACAAGTTACATTGCTGACTCTTTCATAGATATGACATATGTCACATATCTATTATGTGTGTTGGCACATTAATAAATTAGTTATGACTCTTTGCTTTTATTTTTTTTAATATAGATGTGTCTGTCACATATAAAGTACTGTGATATATATGGATATGACGATATTGCTGACCCGTTCATGACTAACGAGTAACGACATAAAAATTAAAGTTAGTCTACTCAATTAAGATGAGTAATATATATCAAGACTTTGTCATGACACTTTCAAAAATCGATAAACGAATTAAATTTCAGTAATATATAGATGTCTTTATCATATATTATGTCGACCAGTAATAAACTCTTTCACCAATGTGAGTATGTGACACAATCACACATTCATGACTTTATGAATCCTTATATGTTTTCGCTATTAACTCGAAAATAAGCTCAAAAACTTTTACTTTGAATAAATATTGTAGATAGTCTAGATACTTTCCTATTATATGTATTCATATTTCATTTTCATTTAAGTTTTTAGTTGCTTAAAACTTGACCATTTGTTTATTGACTTTACATATAAACCATAGTATTAAAGTGCAAATAAGACTATCTTAAATCAAATAAAGAAAATTTTATCTAAGAAAGCAAAGTATGTGGACCAAGATTTTGAAAGTAACCTGCCTACTTTTTTTTAATTTAATTTTCATAAGAATACATGAAAATATAACATTACTTTCGTCTTTTATTTTTAGTTAGTAAATCACTTTACAAAAGCTAAATTGTTAGCACTTCGCATTCACAGTTTCGAGCTAATAGCCCAATAGGACAGGTTACACCTAGACATTGTGAATTTATCTGTATCACGCTTATGAGCTGGGGTATCTGTAATTCTGTATCACGCTTCATTCCGTGCATAATTAGTTAATTACACCTAGACATTGTGAATTTATCTCATGTTTGTGATGTATATATCTATATAACAAAACAAAATTAATGGATTATTGATTTTACGTGACAGGTTTACATTATTTTTGTAAAATGCTATAGTAGGATAGTACAACAGTAATATTTATCTTTATACTCCGTATATGTTTGTATCTTACAAATATTTTGACTGGTAAACAACTGTCTCTTTCACGAATATGACATATTCATTGACTTATGAATTCTTATATGTTCTTGTCATAAACAAAAACTAAGCCCGAAGATAAAAGTTAGAGCAAATAAGGCAAAGAGAACGATTTTTAATACTCGTAAGTCGTAACTCGTTAACATTTACTAAAGTTTCATTAAATCATGTACCATAACTAGTTTTACCAAAATAAAATAGAAAATGTTTAACCCAAATGAATGAATAATACCAAAAAGGTACAAGACATTTCAACACCCAAAGGAATGAGGAATCTAATCTAATTAATCTAATTAATTAATAATTAATCTAATTAATTTAATAATTAATCTAATTAATTTAATAATTAATCTAATTATAATTAATAAGTTAAGGGCATGTGTCCTCATCCAAGTTGACGGGTTACCTATGAGTACGGTATGCCTATGAATGTCCACATAATGTCATCATTATATCAACATAATTACTTTACATTATTTTATTTAAACTATACATTATTTGCACTAATTCTCTTGGTAAAACATGCTCTAAATTGGGTGAAAGTGGTGAATAATGAGTAATTTAGTTAAATTTAATTACTAATGTTTAATTACATCGTCGCTACTTGCTCGGTTTATGCAGATGTCTTTGTCATATTACTCATATACAATCAACAGCTCTGTCGTTGAATCGTTCACAAAGGCTGTGTTTGTATGTACACACTTGTTTTTGTCAATGTGATTATTATATGTTTTTTATATGGCCTCTCATTTGTTGGTAGGGTATCATAATGTGATTGATATGAACTTTTTTCTTTTTATATATAGACGTGTCTGTCATATACGACTGGTTACATCATTGACTTTTGAATCGATATAATATTGCAAATTTTGTATACATTGGTACATAAATGAGAGTTTGATAAACTAATCTAGAGGCATGATAGTATCAAGACTTTGTCCAATTATTTGGACAATGATATCAACAACTCATGGCATCATTAAATATATTTTAAGTTGATTAATGTCATTAAATATTAACTAGGGACAAATAATAGGCCAAGAATAGATTGTGGATGACTACATCTTTCTCTATTTTTTTATTTCTATGTTTTGAAGGGGTGTTTTGATGGAATAATTGGTGTTTTTACTCTAATCTATTTGGCCTTATATCATTAATATATAATCCATTTAGCATCCTAAATTCATAAATGAAATAATCAAACAACTTATTTTACAACTTTCAAATGATTAGATTCTCCATAAATTTGGGACTCGATTAATTTTTTTTCCACACATTTCTAATTAGAGTATGTAGTCCATTAACAAGTTAAAAAGGTTATCAAAAGAGTCAAAATCTAAAAATTCAAAACTTTAGTAAAAAAACACCGTCAAATTTAATTTTCTTAAAATCTAAAAATCCAAAATTTTAGTACAAAAAACACCGTCAAATTTAATTTTCTTAAAATCTAAAAATCCAAAACTTTAGTACAAAAAACACCGTCAAATTTAATTTTCTTTCAGAATTTACAATGATAATTTTAATCAGATTTCTTAAAATCATTTTAACCATATTACATCCTTTGATAACAACCCACTAATCTCATACATGTACTTTATAAAATTTGGACCCCATTATA
Organism: Agrostemma githago; assembly: GCA_958450325.1. Taxonomy (NCBI): domain Eukaryota; kingdom Viridiplantae; phylum Streptophyta; class Magnoliopsida; order Caryophyllales; family Caryophyllaceae; genus Agrostemma; species Agrostemma githago. The sequence goes on along the minus strand of OY288239.1, from coordinate 86,143,400 downwards.
TAGGTATACAAAAGTAATTTCAATATATATGCAGATTTCTCTTTCATATATAGCTGTATCAACTGAACATACATCTAAAATCTGACTATTATTCATTTAATTTACACAATTGTTTAAAATATAGATTTCGTCTAATAACAAGCAAATATTCCAAGTCATACGACAAACGATTTAAATATAGATTTCGATTAATACGGATCAGTAAAATTAATATTAATACTACACACATACATACAATAATAAAGCCAAAGTGTACCTATAAGTTGAACTTTCTTCTAATCTACCTCAACCACATCTGCCTTAGCTTCTCCTTGCACAAACCCAAGGCTTTTTTATGTGATTTGAGCATGCCCTTAATTCGTAGGACTCGTGACTTTAGTGACTAGTAAGAACAAAGCAAGTGTGAAGTGTTGAAGTTGTGCCCTAATTATTATTAGTATATGTGTGACATGATGTGATTTGATGATAGGGAAATTAAATTATACATTATGTATGCATATAATATGATATATACATGTGATAGATTTTTTTTTTATGGGTGAGATTAATGTAATAATGTCTACACAATGTCGTCATATTGTCTCCCAAATGTATACATTGATCATCTTATTATTGTAAAAAAATAAAAAATAAATAAAAAGCAAGTATTTTTGACATTAGAATCTGCTTTTTACAATATTTTTACAATCAAATCATGAATCGATTGTAAAATGAACTTATTTCACCATGCATCGGAATTCGGATCACCATGGGCAAGCTTCGTTAGTTTACATTTCTTCGCCTCGTGTTCGTTGATGACTTGATGGTATTTGGAGTTGTTAGTGGTGTTGACGATATAAAAGAAGACGCACATGCATGAGCATGCATGGCCAGTTGATGAACAATCAATGTAACAAGGATTTAGAGAAACCCAAACATTATGTAATCGCATTTTTTATAACTGGCAAAGATAAAATTTGAGAAATGAACAATTCCAAAAAAAAAATTAAAAAAAATTAAAAAAATTGAAACATATACTCACATATCATACATCACAGTGGCTAACGCTATAAGACGGCTCCATCAACCAACGAAATCCATCGTCGAAACTTTTCTAATGCCTAACGAGTAACAACCAACATGAAGAAATAATGAAACGATGTGGGAATATAAACATATAATAACAACGACAACCGTCGTGTAATCACAGATGGAAACTACATGTCTTCGTTTAACAGCGCCTCTAAAAATGAATATACAACACCGGAAATGTGACTTTCACAAGCACCTGCTATCTCCACTGCCTATAACACTTTCATGCTCCAAAATCGGTGCTTTAATTTGATGACCAAATAATAAGGATAAGAAACAGGGGTTCTGATCACAAACCATTTAACGCCATTTTTTCATGTTGCAAGAAAGATTACAAAGCATTTACTGCAACAAAAAAAAATGAACACGAACGAAAAAATCAGTTGAACATGTCCGGAATCACACAAACTCTTCTGTAAGAATGTCGTACACAAGCAGTTTAGCTTTAGAGAGAGGTCTCAAGTCAGGGTCGGCCTATAAGGTGATCCATTCGGTTCTAGGAACCGGGACACAAGTAGGCGAAGACCTCAATATCTATATTGTTTATACAAAAATAGTAAAAGTGTTGCATTGGTGTAGTGGTTAACATAGTTAATGTTGGTCACTGAGGTTGTGGGTTCAGTTCCTATGTTGCTCTTTTTTTAAGTAATTTTTTTTTCCATATTGGAGTTGGAACAGGGCCTCCAAATTTCATTGGCCGGCCTTGTCTCAAGTGACTTTTAGTATAAAACCAACCCATTATTAACTCAAAAAACGTAAACTATCTATAGGGAGTCTCGTGATTATTTTACCAAGGACGGTCTCATATGAGAAATTGGGTTAGAACAGTTCTATGATAGTAGTGTAATGCGTAAAACCGCCAAACAACCTGTATTCGACTATTGGTAGGGGTGTGGTTTTTCCTTTTCATAATGAGTGGTTTCACAATATCGTGGCATAGAAAGTTAGAAACCAACTTTTGGGAAACTATGGAGTATATGGTTATTGAATAGGAAGGAACACAAGTTATACAGTATCACGAATTTCAGCTGGCGTACCTTGATTTCCGGAAGATAAGCTAATTCAATTTCTTGCAGTGATTTTCCCTTGGTTTCCAGAACGTTGCGTTTTACAAAGACAAATGCTACCAAACAGAAAGTTGCAAAGAATGTGTACACCATTTTCGCACCAATTTGTTCAAGTAACCGCAGAAATAATAGACCAACGAAAAAATTTATCACCTGTGAAAAAAAAGATAGAGATCATTACCCACTGCAGACCAAAATACATGAAAATGTAAGGAATAGAGTCTAAGTATCAAGAGTTATTTAGCGTGGCGATAGGCTAAATTCACAAGATAGTTCATTTTCAAGACATGGATAAATTAGGCTCGGTATCCATGAACATAGCCAAATTGCACTTTCAAGTAGAGGAGAGTCTTCTATGAGACGGTCTCATATATCACACATTGTCAACACCCATGACATGACCATAGCATTGTAAACTGTGAAGTTTAACGGAGATGTAAATTCTAAAATAATTGGGAGATTAGGAACATAAACATTACCCAGTGTACAGCCATGCAAAAAGCCATAGCCTTGGCTCTTATCCGATTGGGAAACATCTCTGACAAGAGAAGACTAGGTACAGGCCCGGCACCCAAAGCAAAGAAAACAACCACCCTGGAAAATCAGGTCGACATCATGAGAATGGCTCAAGTAAGGTATCATAATGAAATTAATCTCAAAAAAAAAAATTGGTCATCATAATTCAAAGACATCAGCTGCTCATCAAATTGACCCTAGCAAAATAACGCATACTCACAGTAATACGCCACCCACAGATAGGTAAACTGATGTTTCCCGAGATACAAAGGAGCTTGCGGCCAAAATTTCAAGACCTAATGCCATAGCCTGAAGACAAGAAAATAAAGTCCATCACCTCAAAGTCAGAAACACAGTGAAGGAACAAGCATGCTAACAGAAAATATATACGGAGTATTACTTATACTTATTAGCAACTTAGCACAAACTGATTACATTTTGACCCAGAACTGTATGGGGTAGCTTGGTTGTTAAAGTTTTATCTTACCATGCCTGAAAAACTGCCCAGAAGAAGCACCTTCCTTCCTAGTTTATCCATAAGTATTGTTGCGACAAATGATCCTGAGGTAGTTTATCAGAAACTTCAGTCCTATTCTAGAATTTCAAGCTAAATAATCCTAAATTCGTGATTAGATTATGGTGTGCATGTTTGTTTGAAATCACTTTGTTTTTTTCAGTATTATATGGTATGCTTCCACGGGGTGGCGTTCTATTTATTATGCTTTCACGAGGTGGTGTGTGGGTGGGTAGGGTGGGGGTCAAGAGAGTCTAAAGAGACATACCTGATAAGTTAACAACTGCTACGCACATATTTGCAATGTCCGATGGAACTCCGGCACTTTTAAAAACAGTAGACGAGAAATAGAATACGGCATTTATGCCTGATAGCTGTTGTAAAGCAAAGAGGGTAGATCCAATGAAAACCACTGCAAAATGAAGCAAGCAGAACATGAAAATGGAACTACAAGATGGACCCTAGACAAAATATCCTTAAGAGTTTTATAGAAACTAAAGGATTTTACCTTTAAAATGTCGGCCATAAAATAGCTCTGTAAATTTCACTGCCTCAGCTTCATCCCCTCCTCTATCTGACTTTGACAGCTCAGCTATTGCGCTCTTAACATGGAGGCCTCCCAACAGCCTCTCAAATTCAACTTCGGCTTCAATAGTTCTTCCTTTCTAATATTACATCAAAAGGAAGGAGATCGACATGGAGCATGAATAAAGAGAAGTGTTAATTAAGTACAAAAGGTTGTTATGAAATACTGTAGTAAGTACAAACTGAGAGAATTATTTGCACGGTCTTCTTCTGTAGACTTGCCTAGGACGATACATTGTCTACTGCATTGGAATATACTTGATGGTTCTATAGGTGAATTCATTTCAAAAGAAAGCCCGATTCTTACCCCATCTGATTCTCAACCAACAAACTTATACTAATAATATTAAGAGTGTGCGGAAACAAAATAGATAGACCATGTGCTGAAACAACTATCTCATGACCAAAAAACAGCTGCATTGAAACAGCTTTGCACAGCCAAGCAGTAATCACATTCGCCCACATAGGCAATTCCACAATTACAAGATTTGCCAAAAGATGACTAAGATTGAAAAAAACACAAAGTGAAAAGTCAAACCTTGAAGAGCCAG